>CAOKZL010000467.1:0-649586 GCA_948472985.1 Iguana delicatissima | reverse complement strand
TGAGAGCAGTGGCCATTTTTCAGTTGGTTTTGGCAGAACTGTTGAATACTTTTCCTAACATCCTCAAGCTTTTCCTTACTGAGCAGGCATTTGAGAAGTGCAGAATTAATTTGCTGAAGAACTGTGTCTGCTTCACGCAACTATGAGGTGAAATCCAGTGTTCATTCTGCTTAGAGTACATCCATTGAAATCAGTGGGACCTAAGGTAGTTGTAACTAACAAGTCTCATTCATTTTAATGGGTCCACTAAATTAGACTAAAGCTGGATTTAGACCCTTGTCTTGATAATCCACACAGGCAGGCAGAGTGTTCCTAAGCAAAAGGTTTGAGAATAGCAGTTGTCTTACCTCAGAGCGTTTACTGAATGCCTCTCTCACAGAGCAAGCTTTAATGACAGCAAGGTTTTCATCCTCCATAATGTTTACAGATTGTTGCAAGGCTGTTTTATGTCCAAGAGGGTTTCCATATAATGTTACTCTCACATCACCTATCAACACTGACAATGTTTGACAGGCCAAACCTGCCAAAAGTATTGATTTGCCTAATAGACTTCACAGCCAGCTTCACTCCCAACTGTCTTCTCATTTCTCTCCCCCTCCCTATAGCTACCCTGGAGTCACCATCAGAAAAATTACACAGATGTTGTCTCCAGTCTGATGTTTTATCAGAAGCTTGAATTTCATTATATCGTGCATGCTGCCATTCCATCATTTGTCACTGAGCAGGCATGGAGTGGCCATATGTCACAATCACATTGCATTCCCCATCATACCAGCTGCACTCTTATTCTACATTTATGCAACGTGTTTGCCTCAGTGTTGGTTTTGTAGAAAGCATCTTCTGTGTCCCACATGGACTCCAGGCATGAAAAACATTTGCTATGTGGGGAAGCACAGAGATATTGTACCAAGCCTTTTCTTGAAGAAATGAGACTCACTTAGGCAGGCTATATTGAAAAGTTCACAATTGCATTTTGATCAAGATGACATTTTTCTGAAGCCCAGGACGTTTCTCTATCCTGATCTTTCCAGGAAGAACATCTGACTGCAATTGTCAGTCACAGCTTCCTCTAGTTCAGAGATGCATATTGAAATGACTTCAGATAAAGTGTGCTCACTGTTTGCAGCAAACTAATTCCCTGGCTTTCAAAACTCTTTTACAGATAGGCAGGTTACCACCTATTTTGCAACAGCTCCATAGCAATTTTCTGCCATAAGTGGAATATATGAAAGTTTTGGCACTAGCGTTGGAAAATCTAGGGGCTGAGTAGCCATTGAGAAATAGATTTCAGATGAGGGAAGGAGGGAAACAGGCATACACACACACCACTTTCTTTATTCCTATCTGAAAAAGAGGAGGCCAAAATATTGGTGATGACTGGATCCCTTGGATTCCCATTGCTCCTACCTCCAGAATTAGCAGTTAGACGATCTGACTGGCTTCTGCATTTTGCAGATATCGGAAACATGTCAAGATGGGAATTCCTTAAGGTCTGTATATTTTAGTGAGCTGACCTAATTCACCCTTCAAAGATGAAGGTGGGTTAGAACTCAACCTTCAGTTTTTGCATTTCTCTGAATTTTGTAAAATAGTTCTTGACTCAGAAGAAATTACTAAATTACATGTTAAATACAAAATGTGCAATTTAGAATCAAACTGATATACACATTTATATTTTTGAGGTAGAAACCACACAAAAGTGAAAAAGTTGTAAAAATATGTTAAAAAACTGAATTTTTGCATAAAGTTCTTTTTTAAAAAATGAAGCCCATGCCTATTCATTTGGGACTATCACATACCCTCCAACTGTCCCATTTTGAAGTAACAGCCCCAATTAATCTTCTGTTATCCCACTTTTTGAACTGCTTTTAAAACATCCCAATTTCTCTCTTCTCCCACTTTCCATCTTCGTCCTCAGCTTATGTAAATTGCTGCAAACAGTTCAAAGTGCAAAAGTAGTTTGCAGTCTACAGAGAGAAGAAGAGGGGGGCAGGATCTTGCCTTTCCCGGTTGGCTCAAGCAAAAGCAAACTGCTGCAGCCTCTCCTGGCTTGTCCATTTTTCAATACCTTTTGCCATCTTAACCAGACTCTGATGTGGTTATGCATCCCAGTTTTCATCTGCAAAATATTGGAGGGTATGATATTAGTGTTCCAATTGCCTGAGAAGTTCATAAAATATCTATATGTCCAACAAGTACATTTGTCTTTTGCTCCAAGTAAATGTTGTGACTGTGGTTAATCAATTCATTAATCAATGTGTTTTGAAAAACACATGAATAAGCTCTTCCCTCTGTATGTTGATACAGGGAACACAAACAACTTGAAAAGTCACGTCAGATGAAGGTATTTATGGGAACACAGTCCTGGCCTGCCCATGCCAGTTTAGGCTCAAGCCTTATTATTAATTATTATCTTATTACCTTCCCAACCACTACATGGCTAGCACTACCAGGACTTGGAAGAGGGAAAATATACTTTTTCCTAAAACTCCTAGAATGCTTGTGCCAACAAGGCAAGCCAGTGGCTGGGGATTCTGGAAGTTGTAGTCCTCAAATGTCATTCCCATCTTCTGTGAGTCATAGGAAACTTGATGCAAAGAAATACCTTTCAACATTTCACAAATGAAAAGTGGGACATGTGTAGCCAAGCAAAATCAGGGTGTAATCAAGATGGAAAAACAGTATTAATGACAAATAACACACAAGCCAGGAGAGGATATAGCAGTTCAGTTTTTCCTGAGCTTACTGGAAAAGGCAAGATTTCCGTCATCTCTCTCCCACACCCACCTCCTGAGTTACTTGAGTATAAACTACTTTTGCACTAAATAGTGCATTAATAGTTGCACTAATTGACCCTAGTAAATAGGGAGTGTCTCTGCCAAACTGGGACAATGTAAGAAGAATTGCTCTTATTACTCCCAACATTCAGCAAAATAGCTTTTGTTTGTGTGACAGATCCACAAACGTTCTGATTTTCTGGACATAAGTCTTCAATGTTTATCATATGTACACAACATTTTAGTATTGAAAGCAGGCCCACACCTAGTATCCTCAGCCAGTTAACAGGTTCCATAAGCGCTGCCATCTGCCCTCCCATTCCTTCCCCCAGTGGGCATTCACATATGCAAATTGACATTTTAATTTCTCATCACAGTGAACACCGTGTCAGTGGCATTATGGAAAATCAAAGTGGCAGCTTCTAGAACCACTGGCCATGCTGGCATGAGTATTCTGGGAATTTTAGCCCAAAAATAAACCTTCCAGGTTCTGCCAGTAGCCACCTCCTCCCAACTTATTACTGTTATTACACCTGGCTGTGTGGAACTTCTGGCTGTGCAGTCCATACAGCCTCAATCTGATTTTAAGACCCATTGAAATTGGGATTGATCTTCACTGCAGCTGCCTTGTCCTATTGAGTAGCACTTTTTCTGGAATGGGTCAGTGTCCCTACTCCAGCTTTCAGTGATACAGAGGCCCTTCTTTCAGTTCCATCAAGCCTCGTAATTAGCTGGATTAAGATGATGGTGACAGGGGGCCTTCTCATGTTCTCTGCCTACTGGAACTACAAAGGATCACTACCTAACCAGTTAAGGAAACTTGAATATTCTTTACTCCATGTCACAGCAGCAGCACAAGGCAAGTGCCTTAATAACCAAAATCTGACCCTTCAGAAAAGCTTTAGGATGAGCTGAGATTTAAAAGAAACATGTATAAGAATTAGGAGAAGAGAAAAATCATCAAGGAAAAGAATAAATAGCCAATATTTGTAGAAAGAAAATCAAAGATAAACTTCAAAAGGAGTTCAAGAGTGGCTAAAAGTAATACAGGAACAGGGAAGAGGCAGGTCCACTGCATGGAGAAAACAAAGAACTTCCTAATGGATGACAGATAGAAAGCAGAATTATTCAACGCCTACTTTGCCTCTCTTGTTGAAAGGAAAGCTGCTCTAGCAAGTAGAGAAAAATAAATAAGACAGGGGGCAGCAGTACAAAACAGAGAAAGAGAGGGTGCAGGAACAACTGACTATTTTAAATTAATTGCAGTCTTCAGAGAAACATGAACTGCAACCAAAGGTACTGAAGGAGCTGGCAAATGAAATCTCAGAACTTCTGTCTATAGTGCCTTGCAGAAGAAGTATACCCTCCTTACTGGTATTTCCAGATTTTGTTGTGTTACAACCTGGAACTGAAATGGATTGAACTGGCATTGCTATTACTTGATGCATACAAGATACTCAACATGGTGAATGTGGAAAATATTTTTATTGCGCTGCAAAAGTCAAGTAAATAAAAGTATACTGTCACTTGTTTGTGGCATAGTATTCATCCACTTAAGCCAAAATGTGGTCACAATTACAGCTTTGAGACTTCTTGGGTAAGTCTCGCCTTTGAATACCTGGAACCTGCAATTTTTGCTGATTCTTCTTGGCAAAACCAGTCCAGCTCTGTCAGGTTGGATGGCAATCACAGGTAACAGCCACTTGCAAGTCTTGCAACAGATTCTCCATCAGACTGAGGTCTTGGCTTTGACTGGGCCATTCTAAGACATTCAGGTTCTTATTTTTAATGCCCCCCTCCCCCGGCCAAGGCTGAATGTTTAGAGTCATTGTCCTGCAGGAAAGTGAACTTCTGCCCCTGTCCCAGGTCCCTTGCAGACTGAAATGGGTTTTCCTCCATTTGGCCCCATCCATCTTGCTTTCAATCCAAACCAGTTTTCCTGTCCCTGCCAAGAAAAAGCATCCACACAACTTGATGCTGCCACCACTATGTTTCACTGTGGGGATGGTGTTGTGGAGGCAATGAGCACTGTTTGTTTTGCACCACATGTAGCATTTTGTAGCGAAGGTCAAAATGTCAATTTTTAGCTGTCAGAGGCATATACTTGTGTAAGTTAACTCTATATGTCCTAACTCTACTTTTGATCACTACAGAGTTTAATATTCCCATCCTCCCTCTACAGCCACCAAAGACACCCCCTGAACTAGAATAGAGCCACTGAAGCCCCACACCCACAGCCATTCATGACTAGAAGAAGGGGAATTACAGAAGTCTCTGGATATGTCCTTGTAATCAGACGTGAAGCTATCACTGCAGCTGCTGAGACCCCCCAGAGGACCCTGGTAGACCTCAGGTCATGGTCCATCCTGGAGAGAAGTAAAAAGTGGAGTGCTACAGCTTTCTGTCCTGTGCCCAGCTTTTTTCAACATGATGGAATAGAAGGCATGCTCATAACATGTGCAGATGACAGTACAGAGCAGGGGGAGCTAATACCTTAAAAGACAGAATGAAGGTTCAAAATAACTTTGATAGATTGGAAAGCATGGCCATAACAAAATAAAGTTAATATGGCTAAAGTGCTTTGGGGCAGAAGAAATAACATCCTCAAATATGAAATGGGTGATTTACCTGACTTGACAGCAGTACGTGTGTAAAACTTCTAGGAGTCTTGGTAGACCACAAGCTTAATGTGACCAAAGTGTGATGCAGTGGGGGGACTGGAATGTGTCCAGAAGAAGGCAACTAAGGTGGCAAGGCCCTAAAAGGAACAGCTTAAGGAACTGGGTATCCTTGACAAGACTGAGAGGTAACAATAAGCATCTTCAAATATTTGAAGGGTTGTCTTAAAGGAAGTGGAATGAGCTTGTTTTCTGCTACTTCAGAGAATAGGCTCCACATCAAAGGATTCAAATTAGAAAGAAAGAAGATTCTGACTAAATATTAAAAAGAATTTTCCAACAACACAAGCTGTTCAACAGTGGAGGAGCCTGCCTCAGAATGTAGTGAGCTCTCCTTCATTAGATGTTTCTGAACAGTTGTTAGATGGCCACTTTTCTGGGGTGGTTTAATGGTAGATTCCTGGATGGCAGGGGGCTGAACTGTATGGGCTTTGCAGTCCCTTCCCCACCATAAGAGACAATGAAAAAGACTCCCTTAGGAGATGATGGGCTCTCTTTTGTTGGATAGTGTAATGTATTCTGCTCCAGTTAATATAAAACAAACTCAAGAGCTGACAAGACTCCAAGAGCAACAGAAGCAAGGCTTTATTGCTTTACCAGCTCCAGCAGCATTGTAGACAAGGGTCATTTTCGCAGTACACTGTTACAGTGCTATTATTCCACTTTCAACATCCTGTGGAGTCCTGGGGTTTGCAGTTTAGGGCGAGGCCTTTAGAATTCTCAGCCAGAGAGCTCTTTGGCCTCAGGAAACTACAAACCTCAGAATTCCACAGGAGGTTGAAAGTGGATCGCAGCGCTCCTCTCCACACAGGATCGACTCCCTGCAGAAGGGAGTGCAGTGGACACACCACTTCCTTCCACAACACGGCTGGATACTCTCCTGGGCTGTGCTGGGGCAAGAAGCGCAGCCATGGGGCTTCTGGGGCTTCTGGGGACAGGTATGTGTGGGATGGTGGCACGGTCATTGATGGAGAAAACCCGTCAATGATTTAACCCACGATCACGCTGCCTGGGGACGGGAGAAAGACAGGACCACAACGACATCATGCAGAAGTATTATCTCAGTCCTGTGCTTCTCCCATCCCCATGGCGGGATGGGAGGGTGCTGGGGAAAGGGCCAAACAGTCAAACCACTACACCATATTGGCTCTCTGGGAGCTACCTCCCTACTCTGGGATTCATTACTGTAATTCTAAAACCCTGTGAGTACTTGCATGTTTTCGAAAACTTTTAACATTTAAAGTCACTGTTTATTGCAGAAGGAAGATCTTGGAGGCTAGGGCCATTTCTGCACTACACGGTTATAATGCTACTAGCGTATTTACCCAGCATTGCCCAGAGTTTTTATTTAAGAACTCACCAAACTATCTTCTCTATTTCCTGTAACTTTGCTCCATATTTCCCAATGCAATCAAGTATTTACATACACAGTTTGGATCCCTGAGGCAGTACTCTGCCCTCCTCCTTGCTGATAGGCCTCATGCCCATAGCAACTGGCCTATTTCTGTACCTGTAAATTTTCCCCATATTCCCCAATCCAATCTGTATTCAGAGTTGTTAACATACAGAGATTGGGTTCCTGCAAGAATACACTGTCCTCCTCCTTGCTGCTAGGCATTGTCTCCATAGCAGCTGGCCTATTCCAGTACCTGTAACTTTTCCCTATAGTCCCCAATCCAAGTTGTGTTCTCTGGCAGCGTTGATGTACTGGCTTTTAATTCTTTTTGTTTTATGTTGAATTTGTGCAATGACTTTATATTTTCCTGGAAGCATTTTTTGTTTTGAATTTCAGCTTTAAGATTCTTCACATATGGAACCCATACAATCTACTGTGTGAGGCAAGAAGACCTTGTAACAATGCTGTGTATGTCATTTTAATTTTTCTCCCATATGCCTCCCAAAAGTTTTCTGGCATCCTTCTTGATGGTAGGCCTCATCTCCATAGCAACCAGCCTGAGGCCCAAGAGCTATTGGCTGAGAATTCTAAAGGCCCTTCTCTAAACTGCCAACCCCAGGATTCCATGGAATCTCCACAGGCAGCCAATCAGATGAGGTCTTCTCACCTCACACAGCCAATCATATGCTGATGCAGACAAACAGACAAATGTGCAGGCAAACATTGACTTTTATAGAGTAGATTACTCCACTTTCAACCTCCTGTGGAATCCTGGGATTTGTAGTTTACTGAGGCCAAAGAGCTCTTGGCTGAGAGTTCTAAAGGCCCCTGCCTAAACTGCAAACCCCAGGATTCCAGAGGATGTTGAAAGTGGGATAATAGCACTAGAACAGCGTAGTGCATAAATGTCCTCGGTCTCCGCTGCTAACACTTGGAAAACAGTTCTACAACGTTTACAGTAACCCAGGCTTCCTTTGGTATGAAGTGGTAGGAATCTAATTACAGGCAAACAGGTATGATGTGTACAATGATAAACACAATTTATTTTAACGGTCTTAATTTAACTTAGGGTCCTTTTAGGTGATATATACATTTTAGATCTTTAAGAGATATGTATTAATGGGATTCATATACGTTATGAAGTAATGCAAGTGGTTCTTCTTAATGTATTTTAATGAACTTGATTTGCCTTATGGTTTGTGCTCCGCAATAAAGGAAGAGGAGGAGGAGGAGGATAGTGCTCCCAAAGTTAAACAATTAATTTGTTCAACTTTCGCAAATGCTTCCTTGAAAAACCACTTTGATGATGACAGAAACATCATGTGAGGCTATTTGCCACTTAGTAGTCACAGTGAAGCTACTGAAGCCAATGGAACTATCTCAGAGCAAGATATTGGAGTGGAATATAAAGCACACATATATAAAATCTGACATCCATTTAGGAAGGGCAGCAGAAAGAGTGCCACTCTCTTGCTACTTTAACTATTGATTTCTGAACTTTGGAACTGATCCTTATTAAGTTTTTTTTTTTAAAGCATCCACCCACCTTGATGATAAATATATTCTTGCCAACAATTGTTATAAGGAGACTACAAAATAGTTCACAGGAACATGATTACAGTGTGGATCTGCCATCTCTATATGCATGTCCACACACGTGTGTGTGTGTGCATTCAGGCCAGAGCTTGGATCATTCCTCTTTTTAAAAAATGCACATAATGATGGATTGAAGGCATTCATAGTTGAACAGTAACAGGATGACTCTGCTCAGCTGTAGATGGCTTCAGCATCTTATGATAAAAGTACCTTTCCAAGTTCCAGTTTGAAAGAAGGGGCTCCCAGCCTTCAATAGCTACATAACATGCATGCAACAGTGTCATCTGTTTGATGCATGCAGGTGGCAGAAGCTGGGCCTGTAGAATTTCTGCAGTCTTGGGATAAAAAGAGGTATTTGTTAACCATTTCACTTCAAGGAGCAAAATAAATAGTGAAGCCATTACTAATCAGAAACATAATTTCCTTTCGAATATTTAACCCTCAAAAGGATTAGACACAGAGAAAGAATCAGAATTTTTCTATTTCTAGTTAGTTAGAACTTCACACAATAGAAGGCATGTTCTCAGAATGAAATAGCTTTAAATATGAAATCTCCCTTGAGTATTGCAGACTCGCCAGCAGGACAACAGTAATAACTACTACAATACTATAACTCAGGGAGCAATATTCTCTGGGGCACTGAAAACCAGAGGGGCAAATAAACAACTTGCATTTGTACAATGAGGTTAGTGTTTGGCTTGCACAATGCTGAACTGTTCTTTTCTTTTCTGTTTAGACAATAAAGAATTGCCTTGTATGATGAACAACAACAAAAATCCAAAACAATATTTGACCTTGCCAGAAATGTGAAACTTGTTTTCAAAGAACTCCTTAGCAAAATAGCCCCATTTGATGGAGTGGTACTGTCTGCTAGTTTCTAAGTTCATCTTCCAACCCCTTCCCTGACTTTGCCATTTTTCCTCACTACAGTTTTGACACATTTATTAGTGGTGAAGTTTGTCATCCATAGAAGCAATAGCATGTATATTTCTATACTGCTTATCAGCTAAGTGCTCTCGAAGTGGTTTACAATGTTATAAGCTAATTGCCCTTAACCAGCTGGGTACTCATTTTACCAACCTGCGGAAGGATGGAAGGCTGAGTCAACCTGGAGCCCAGCAGGATCGAACTCACAACCCTGTGGCTGCAGTACCAGCATTTAACCATTGCGCCACCAGGGCTCCTTACAAATACTTTACATGCTGTATTAACTCCAGCATGTTTATTCAACATGCAATATACCTGCATGTTTAAGGAGCCAATGCACAGCCTACAGGGAAATTCTGCCTCTTTGTAACACAAGATTGTGTGTGTGTGTGTGCGCGCGCGCGCACCTTTATGTCACCTGTTGACTTGTGGCGATCCCATGAACTTTTCATGAGGTTTTTCTAGGCAAGGAATAGTCAGAGGTGGCGTTGCCTGTTCCTTCCTCTGAAATATAACCTACAGCACCTGAAATTTGCAGGTATGAGAAGTTAATTCAGACTAGAGAGGTCTGCCCATCAGAGGGGAAAGCTGTAAGGAAAAACAGCTGGCAGGAACAGCATTTAAAAAGTACTACTATAGTCACCATTCCTCTGTTAGTGGCCACAGGTTCCAGAGCTGTTTTTCATTATTATTATTTTTAAATGAGAAGTAATCTGTAGAACTCAATATAATACTGATTTTAGATTTGCAAATACAAAGGTACAGCCATGACTGAACTAGCTCACTGCAATTTCATCAGATTGATCCATAAAAATTCTCACTGTAATAACAACAGAAATGTACATAAATTCTGCAACTCTTATGCCATTTTAAATGGCCCTGTTTGGTGAATCTTGGATCTATTTCCTACTTACCATACAGCCATCTGTGGCACACTTTCATTCCTATGAACAGTTCACTTCACCTGTGATGTTCTTACCTGGTGGGACACAGCACAATTATAGTGCTCTTATTCCAGTTTAACTGACATGGCAGCCTCCTATGGTGGAATCCTGGGCTTTGTTGTTTGGTTAGAGGCACCACCGGCCTTCCTGGCTGATAATGCTAAAGGCCACTCCCCTAAACTACAAACTCCAGGATTCCATAAAACGGAACCATGGCAATTAGAGTGGAATAATGAAGCTGTAATTCTCTAGCATGAATGGACCACTGATTACTACCTGATCAGCATGGTTCTATGGATCTTGAAAGACAATCTGCCACTGAATACTTTCAGAAGATGAACATGGAAATAAAAGCTGGAAAAGTTATTTTTTAAAAAGGTACATTGCAAGTCACACACCCACAGGTACGTCATTACTATTAGTGGTGCAGGAATTTCTGTCCTTTGTTACATTACATCAGTCATTACCTTTTTTTCCTTTTTTTTTAAAAAAAAATCTCTAAACATTAAAGGGCTGTAATTTGCAGGGAGTCTCATAATGCTTCACAAATCATTTTAGCCCTCCTCCACCCAAAATATAATGAGGTTTAAAACTATAAATACATTATTCATTGCACACAAAAAATAAGAGAAGTACTCAATGGAACTCCATATAATATTGAGTTTATATTTACACATAACAAAGGTATAGCTCACCACAATTTCACCAGGTTGATCCATAAAAATTGTCACTGTAATGATAATAATACTAGTTTACTGTGTTATTTGCAAAAGGGGAATTGTTATGCCATTATTATCCCCAAAAGTAATGCTTTATTGCTGGTGACATCTTTACTTTTATGTTCTGACAGAAAGTAGGAATTAACATTCATAATTCTATTTTGTTGTCTTAGATGTTTTGGAACAGAGATGTGGCTTTTATGGCACTATAATAGCCGCTAAAGTACACTCTACATACCCTTTTTGATGAGATGCTTCTCAAAGTGATTCCAACATTCAAAGGAACCATCCATTTTATCTTTCTCAGGGGTGAACTCTCCTCCACCCATGACTCTCAACCATTGGTCCTCCAGATGTTTTGGACTTCAGCTCACAGAATATCCAACCATTGAACAAGCACTTGGAAGGCCAACATTTAAGAACGACTGTCCTACATCAGCGGAGGCTATTTCCGCACTAGCGCTATTAGGCCAGCCGGCCCCTCCCTAAACTGCAAACCCCAGGATTCCATAGGGTGTTGAAAGTGGAATAATAGCACTATAACAGTCTAGTGCAGAAATGGCCAAAGACTCTCTCTTTTATACACAGTAGCCATAAAATTTAAAAAGAGTAAAAATGAATTTAAATTAAGTATGGGGAAATTAATAGTATAGGTAAAGGTAAGAGGGCCTTCTTACTTCTACCTCTACTATTAATTCCTCCCTGCTTATTTTTGTTTGAAAAACACATTTTTCTTCCCAGCTCTCAACAATGCAGCCGAGCAGTTTCTCCAATTTTCCCCCTCTGGAAATAATCTGCGGTAGCCTTTTAAAGGTTGTTGTTTGTCTTTATTAGCTGAACCATGGGGATGGGAAGAGGGAGAAGAACCTGTTCTCACAAGTAGCCATTTTAAACCATTAAATATATATGTGTGTTGGTTGGGGTGCCACATCACTGTGTAGTATGTAATCTTGCATTTCCTAATTGTTATCATTTGATTAACTGTGGAACAATAAAAGCTGCAGTGACTAGATTACAAATACTATACCCACCACGTGCTGACTTAAATGCAATGAAACAGTGTCTGACAAATTAAATCAAAAACAGTGCAGATAGTAGTGGATTTACAACTTTGTTTGAAAGATGAATCAATTCTGGATTACACTTTTTTTTTAATGAAAAGTAGTCTAAAAGCAAGTGTAAGGCTAATTTGATTAGTGGTGTATTAACGTGGTATTTCAGATACTTCCTGTTTCTTCTCTGTAGAAGAAACGGAGTAGTGTGTTCTAGTCAACCAGTCCTGCATGGCTTAAATTGGCCTGCTCCAGGTAAACTGGAGGATGTCATCTCCTCACCAGTGTTAAAGTAAGATTAATTCCCAAGTGTAATCAGACTGCCATTTAAAAGTGTTAATTGGTCAGTACTATAACCCAGGCTGTTCATTGTGCTAGTATTGAAATTTATGGAATTAATAATACTTCCAGAGTGGCCCTCGAGAGTAACTGATAGGTTGCATCCAAGGTGATACATTTCATAGTTATAAAATCTGTTAAAAGAGAGAACACAGAAATTGCAACATTATCATTTTATATCGTATTTGTATCCTCATGTCTAGTCTGTCAGGAAATCACCAGAATGGGCAATAGTCTTGATTATTCTGCATGCTTTTAAAAGATTACCAGTTAGTCTAAGACTGTCTCCTTCCTCAACTGCAGTACCAAAGATGGACAATAACAAAAACCATTCTTTGAAATTAACTGATGCTAAATTTATCATATTGCTGATTTAGAGCTTACAGGCATTTGTTATTTCAGAATGAAGCATAAATGTGTACAGTTTTGAAGCATATAGTTAAAATACTTACACCGACCTCAAGCCAGGTAAAATTAATTTTCACTACATCCCACTGACAGCTATAGGATTGAAGGCAGCCATGACTAATTCATTCTATTGGGTTCACTCAGAGTTACAACCCAAATGTACATATGTCTACTCAGAAGAAAGTCTCATTGTAATAAGAGGGCCTTATTTGAAATAAGAGCGCATAAGATTGCAGCCCAATCCTATGCATATTTTCTTGGAAGTAATCTCCAAATGGTCAACGGGGCTTACTCCCCAGTAGTAAGGGTGTCCTAGGATTATATCCTTAGTCATTTTTAGCTGGATCAAAGATCAAAAAAACCCACTTGTTGATAACTTGGCATTACAGGTTGAGAAATATCTGGTGTTGCAGTGAGAGTAGGGAGGGAAGAATTGCAGCATGCTGATCTAATTCTTGGCCTCAGTTTATGAATGCATCATGGACTCAAATTCATCAATTCTCTGTTTAGTGTTTCCTTTCCGGATCTTCCGATAAGATATTGTATTGTACCGAGAATAGCTGTGCCTGGAGATATCATTTTTTCTCAGCGTGCCTGGCAGCTCATCAGGTTTCTCAGTCTGAGAATTACAGCTGGGGCGGATGGGTAGGAATTCTTTGCTGTTGTTTCCCTTCTCTTTTTTATGAGAATCCTCATTATTTTCTTTCAACACTCCTCCTTCTGTTCCAACTGTATCTTTCCCTGTTCCATTCTCATTGGTTTCTAATTGTTCTTCCTCTTTAATTTTCTCCATGGGCTCACTCAGCAGCACTTCCTCTCTTTCTTCCTCTTCCTCTTCCTCCTCAGCCCTGTTAATGCTGTCAAACTTTTCACCCTGAGGGGGCCGGGCACTCCATTCTTCTTCTTTAGTTGCCTCCTGTTCTTTGGTGCTTGCAGGATGGTTTTCCTCACAGAGCTCTGTAACAAACAACAAAGAACAGAAGAGAGCTAGTGCAAGTGTAGTGACTAGTGGGACTATGTCCAACTGTTAGTCCTAGTTGTTGAATCAATGGGAATATGGGAAGTGTTGATTTACCAAGTTTCCATTGATTCAATAGCTCTACTGTAGTTGGGACTGATAATTGATCCAGGCCTAGGAGACTAACAGGTCAAATCTAAATGTGTCAGGGTTCTGTGCTACTTACTGCCAAGTAGGGAATGTCATGAGTCATGAACTTCAAAAGCTGTGGGTCAAACACTGACTCAAACATAAATTCACTAGCGGATCTTAGACAAGCCACTCTCTCAGGCCATTTCCACACTGCACTGTCATAGTGCTATTATTCCACTTTCAACATCCTATGGAATCCTGCGGTTTGCAGTTTAGGGAGGGGCATTTAGAATTCTCAGCCAGAGAGCTTTTTGGCCTCAGGAAACAACAAACCCCAGAATTCCCCAGAATGTTGAAAGTGAAATAATAGCGCTTTAACAGTGTAGGGCAGAAATGGCCTCAGCCACACTCCCTCTCAGTGGTAAACTAGGACTGGACTTAAGAGCCAAAATCCTGGGCACCACAGCCTGTGGGAGGGAAATTGATCTCACAGAGGTTGGCATCCTATTAGTGACATACATGTGCATAAGGTAACCCTATAACTGCATATGTCTGCTTTTGGCCACTGTGGAGGTTGGTATTCTTTTCTTCCCACTGTAATGACCACACACACACACACCTCATCATGGACATACCATAGAGATTCTGAAGGCTCCTTCCATAGCCATTTGCAGCCCAGAGGAGAGTGGGGGATTGCAGAAGCATCTAGCTATGTCAGCTGCAAAGTGATTACATCATCTGCTGAGGTCTAACATGGTCCTTTCAAAGTCTCAGTGGCTGATGATATCATTTTGTGTCTGGCTGCAGAACAGAGCCAAATGCTTCTGCAATACTCTCTGCGCTTTCCTGTCAGCATGAATGACCATGAAGGGGGCAGAATCAGAGTCAATATGGTAGGTCTGGTTGTGGTATATGGCTTGGTGTACCATAGTTCTGCAGCAGAAATACAATGCTATACCAAGACAAGCAGGATTGCAGCCAGAGAGTGACAGATCTCAGAGTACTACCAAACCAGCCTGGCATCAGCACCCAGGCTAGCATAGGCATGCTATTCCCATAGAAGTTGGCACTAGTCCTTTGAGGCCCCTCCCTAAACTGCAAACCCCAGGATTCCACAGGATGTTGAAAGTGGAATAAAAGCACTATGACAGTCTAGTGTGGAAATGGCCACAGTCTTCCCTACTTCCCCACAGATACCTCACAGCCCTCAGTTGCCCTGCAACTTTCTCTAAATCTATAAACCACACTAGGTCACTCAGAATGCTCTCCCCGGCAATTTTCACAAGCTCATCAAATAAGCAAAAGCAAGGGCCATTTTCCTCCCTGTTCCCACTTTCGTACTCTGGGATAATTTTTTGCAGGGAGGAGGCAGCCTGCTTTGCTGCAAAATGAAATTACTGTCCCATACTTGCTTTGTCATCTTTGGGTTCCATAATAATACTACTGGACTAGTAGGGGCCCAGAGCTATGTTGAGGAAAGAAAATGAATATGGTGCAATCAACAAAAACATTCTTTGTCTTGCAGCCACCCAGAGTCAAACAGAACCATTTTAAAAATTAGAAAGATGGGAGAGTCAAGGGACATTGACAATTGCCAAGTTAGGCATCTGTGAGCAAATTGGAGCCTATGGATATCAAATTTGAAACCTTAGTTCCAAAGCATCACATTAATACAAAATGTATGTAAGGACAGTGGCAGCGTAGGATAACAATGGGATAATATAGCTGGGTGGAGTGGGGGACAACACTTTGTTGTGTTTGGGTTTATTCAGATATTTCCAGTGTCTGTTCTGTTCTTGCTGCCTAAAGATGGTAAAATTGTCTGGCTACCCAACTGAAGTGTCCTGTAAGGCTTCCATGATGGTGAAAACAACACCAACGACTCTAAGACTTCTAGGATGACAACAGTGACAACAGCAGCAGCAGCAGCAGCAGCACTAAGTAGCAGTAGCAGTAGAGTTGCTACAGAACAGGGAAGTTTTATCTAACTATTTTGCTCCATTTGTATTTTGGCTGAAGGATTCATTCAGACATTCACAGACCTGAGGAACGAAAACAACGCTCCTCCTTTCATCTTTCCCTGCCTCTTTGGCAATACAGAAAATGACTATCACTCTGAGTGAGGGATGTCCCCACAACCACCACTGTGAGTTTTTGATTTTGTGCATTATACCCTCTCTGTTTCACAGATGGAAAGAGAGATTTGCTTGCAACACCATTCCGAAAATCTCTTCTCAAGGCCAAGGATGGGAATTGTGCAGCCCTGTAGTTGTTGCTTGAACTGCAGCTCCCAGCATTCCTTACCATTGGCTCTGTTAGTTGGGGCTTGCAATCCAGAAATATCTGGAGGGCTACATGGTCTCCACATCTGCTCATACACTTTATAGAAATCTCTATTCTACCTGTTGTTTGCTGTAATTATTTTCTTTGCAGGAACCTGCTCTGTACTGTTTAGAAAAGCCAAGATAGTGATGGTCAGGGATTTGCTGTTTTTATTGTTAAGTGTGTTTGTGTGTGCGTACACGTGTGTGCATGCATGTGTGTGTGTGTGCATAAAATAGATAATATTCCCACAGCAGCTCTCACTCAGCTATTGCCATCTCAGCTAGCCATGCTCACTGGGCAAAACAGGATTATGTGGTTCTCCAGATGTTATTGGACTACAACTCCCATCATTCTTCACCATGCCTATGCCAGCTAGGGCTGGGACTTGCAGTTCAGAGACATCTGGAGGGCCACACAGTTTTGATCTCTGTGGTTGGGAGTGATGGCAGCTGTAGAGCAACACATCTGGAAGGCACCAAGTTGGTAAAGGCTGCCCACATTATCACCATTCTCCAACAACAAAGCTAAAGCACTTCCCAGTCAACAGAGGAACAGACCCTTACTGCCCCATGAGTGGGGACAGTGGTGTAACTTGGTGCGAGCAGGGTAGGGGCAGGAGTGGAGGTGTGGGGGTGGGGGGATGGCACGTGGGGGTGGGGCAATGGTGCACAGGGGCAGGGCAGTGGTGTGCGGAGGGCAGGCAAGGAGCAGCGGCACCCCCAAAAAAGTGCCACCCAGAGCACACTGCTCCTCTCTCCCCACCCCTACACCACTGAGTGGGGATAGGGGAGGTTGGGCCAGGAGTCACTACATTGTGATGGAACTAAGCTGGTTACGCATCCATAACAGTGAATGCCAGCTGACACTTTTAACAGACCTTGAACCCTGCACTAACAAAAATTTAACAACATAAAGTGGGCAGTGATTTACCAGATGCAGGTAAAAAAGAAATTGAGAGAGCTTCCTAATGTGGATGATGCTGTCATAATTATTTCACAAAATGTATAGAAATCATACTTTCTAACACAGTGTAGCAAGAAATATACAAAATAACTGGAGTATGATAAACAGAAGGGGAACTATATAAAGGCTCTTTAAAGAGCAAAATTTTAAAATAGCATTAAGAGCAACAGGTTAATAATGTGTTACTTCGCTTTTTACTCAGAAGTAACATGTTCATGGCTACAGTAATTATACATATATTTTCAAAAAGTAACATTTCCAAGCTCTTTTTTGTCCACTGAAGACATGGGGCACTGGTTTATTCAAAGGAATATCTAACAAAGGCAAAAATAATGAATGTGCAGACAGAAAAAACAACACTAGACAATTCTATCATCATGCATACATTTTATCCATCCATTTGTTCTACTCTCTGTGCCATATATCATCTTGGAGAGGCGGTGAAGCTGGCCAGGCAGAAAAATATAACACAGAAGCCAGGAAAAGTGTTCTATATGCTGTAGAATGAATTAGAAAACACCGAACATCCGGCATGAATACCACAAGGAACAGCAGGGTGAAGAGAACTGTATGTTCGGTTTTCCCTTCCACTTAGTAGGGATCTGATGTATTCCAGAATACAGGAACCTGATGTAGCCAAATGATGTCCAAATTTAAAAATTCAATGCCCAACTGCAGGATTTGCAAAGAGAATAGAATATCCATTTGTGCCTTTCCATGGCAGTGGATGATAATGGCTTCTGACATCTAGTTACACTAGGTCTAAATGTATAGAATGATTTGCCAAGTCTTGTTATGCAAAATGGAAATAACTGGCAATAATGCAGTCTGAAGGTTGTGAAATCACACTTAGGAAGCACTATTGGTGGTGGAGGGAGGAAACCTCCTTCAATAAAAATAAGATTTCTGCACTGAAAGCCCAAGATGAAGATTGGTTATCCACAAAGTTTTTTCCCCCCAGTCATTTTGGAAAAGGGAAGCATATTCTCTCCTGCCTAATCCTCCTGGAGAAAAAGGTTTATAGGGCGAAAGATATTATGACTTAACTTTGGGAAGGGCAGTGCTGAACAGCAACACCCATGGGAGTTTCAGTTTAGAAACTAAATCTCCTAGAGCTTCTCTGTGGGACTTCTATCCACACAAACACAAATGGGCAGCCCGCATTAGTAAAGGCAGAGTTTAAAAGTAACAAGTTACAAGTAGTGCAGTTACTTGTAACAAATTACCTTTTCTGCTACTCACTGTGATCCTAGCTCAGGAGATATAGCTACAAGACATACCTGTGATAGCCTTCCATTCAGCACCTTCCTCACCCACCCTTTTTCTCTGCTGCAGCTGCCCACACCCAGCCATTTCCTGTACTGTGGAGAGCAGGGAGAGTAGGAAACAAGTGTTCAGGTGTCTTCCTGTAGCTTGGTGCACATCAACAGGCATCTGTGGGGACCTTTATGGATGATATCATTGTTCTGCATCCAACCACAGGAAGAGAGCTGGATACTTTTGTGCTACTCTCCCTGATTTCCACCTACCAGGAAATGACCAAGTTCAGGGAGGGCTGCAAGAGAGAAAATGTGAGTTTGGGAAGGATTTAGGTTGTTGTATGGTTGGTAGAGAATTCTGACCTCTGCAATGACCAAAAAAGTGAGTTTGCCAGCAGGATGGTAGCCACTAAGGGCATGATTATGTTAAATTTCAACAGTAATGGGTACAAAGTAGTGAATACCATTTTCTGGTTACTTTACAAAGTTACGTGCATTTTTAGAGGCATTTTAACAAGAATTGTTCAATTTTGATGTCATTCCCTTAAGAATTCTAAAGCTTTTTTAAAAACATAATGAAAAAATAATAAGCAAAGCAATGAGTAATACAGCATATTACTTCTTAGACATTGTAATGAGCAACAGTAATGAATTGCTTTTCAAATGCTTTGATAAGCAGTCACAAGGATAAATTAAATTCCCAAGCTCTGAGGGAGTCTAACATCCATCTAGAGCACAGTTTCTCACAATAAGCTTAATCGCACTGGACACAGCTCCACACAGATCTAGGAATTACCTTTCATTGGGAGAAGAGCCTCCTAAGAATGCTTCTGCCTGACTTTGGGGGAGACCAACACACACAAGCCATAGTATACCCCATTAAACAGGATCCCCTAAACTTCAGTGTAGTGGTTTTAGGAGGGGTGGCTATGGGAAGAAAAGGGAAAGGAAGTAGATGTCCATCAGCCCAGTTATGTGTATTTAAATCAGACTACACAACTGCAACATTTTAATCCAGCTTTAATCTGTGGCTCCATCTTGTGGGATCCTAGGAATTGCAGTTTGGGGAAGGGCATTTAGAATTCTCAACCAGAGATCTTTAGTGCTTCACCAAACTACATAACCCTGGATTCCATAGTATGTTTCCATGGCAGCTAGAGTGACATCATTGTGCTACAATTGTGTAGTAGGAAACCACCCAACAATGATGTCATAAGTGAAGGGGAAGCCTAGAGGGTCAGATAGGGACCCCAGTAGTACCAGAGTTGGCCGCAGGGACTGAGACTTCTCACCTCTCTGCTCTACACACTTAGCCAGCATTTAACCTCACTGTATCCAGTGGAATATTCTTCTGAAGAGACATGTATAGGATTCCCCAATTAAACCAATAGGGCCATATTTACTAATTCTAAAAAAGATATTGTAGAACCATCTACACTGTTTTGTTTGAGATACATTTAAAAAGAAAATGCCTTTTAAAAGTTCTCTGTATCCATAAACTCCATCAGATCTTGGTCAGAAAAGTTACTTTCATAGCACCCTGCTACTGCCTTAGCTGTTCCCTAAGGTCAAAACCAGGATGCTTGACATTGCGCTCATAAGCATGGTAAACCAAAAGTCCCAGCTCTGGATAAATATTGTCATGCTCCCATTTGGTGTGCTCTACTGTTCTCCTTGTTTGCTTTTCTCCTGTCAAATAAGACATTGGCCCATAAGGATAAACATAGTGGTTTTGTCCTTCTTGCTTAATTCATTACACAAACTACCTCTGGGGAATCCAAAGGAAGAGAAAGGTAAATGGCAAATGGACCTGACATACATATGCATGAGCTGTCCAAACATTGACTTCCCTCTGTACTGTAAATGTTCTCGACAGCTCAGTGATTATGCTAAAGAGACTGGTAAAGAAATCCTTGAGCAGAACACCAAGTTTAAGATAACTTTCTACAACTGTTTTGTTTTTCTGCAGAAAGTCCTTATGTAGGACTTACTAAAAGATTCGAGTCACGTTTTCCTCAACCAGTTCCTTCACATGGACCTTTCTGTACCTACTCAATTCATAAACGTGCAGACTTGGCAGCTAAACAGTAATCTTTGACACATCAAAGCCATCCATAATTGAGCAGTGGTAGGTTGATGCTCTGGGAAGCGAAGGATCATCCTGTCACTGCTCAGTTATGGATGGCTTCAGCATGTTATCATAGTGCGTTTTTCCTCAAAGTAACTTTCCAAGCTCTGTCACTAGTAAGGGTTGCCTAAAGATCATTTCAAATCAAGCAAGAAATCACTTGCAACCTGTGCATAGAAAACCAGTCTAGGTTAGGGATCTGTATACAAAGCCCACAGACCTAAAAACACTATTTACATGAAAGAAACTATACCTGCAGCATGATACTTTTGCTCACTTGGTATTCCATCTATCAAAGCCATCCATGCGCAGTAGCTTGCTTTGAAACTCATCCCCATGAGCTGACGCATTGTTGGACGAGAATGATGGTTACACACACAGTCAGACCACTGTATCTAATCTCTGCAACCAGCCAAGCAAACCTGAGCTAGGCCTACCATCTCTTCCATTCTTGTAGTCCTTGTGGCTACCACAGGCCCCCAGAACACAGAGAGTGGGGAGGATTAAGCTTTAGGCTACCCCCCCGAGACGATCTGGTAAAATCAGACCCCTAAGACTCCTATCTAAGTGAGCCTCCTCAGACATGATCAATCTCAAATGTGCTAAATGACCAAGCACTAAGGAATATGAGGACAGCTCCTGTCGTGGAGCCCTCCCAGGAATAGTAAAGTGCTGCCTCCAATCTATCCTGTGTGTACTTACTTGTGAATAAGCTACACTGAGCACACAAAGGGGACTTTTAAATGTATAAGATGCGGTGGTAAGAATTTTCATATTTAAGGATATTTCAATAATTATGATGGAAAAAATAATTTGTATAATGAATTAAGCAATGTGGTCCCCCTACACACGCACATAAGCACACACCCTGGCCGTTTCCACACCAGATAGTTATAGTGCTATTATTCCGCTTTCAACATCCTATGGAATCCTGGTCAGCCCCTCCCTAAACTGCAAACTCCAGGATTCCATAGGATGTTGAAAGCGGAATAATAGTGCTATAACAGGCTAGTGCGGAAATGGCCCTTAAAAACAGTTTCGTGTCCCCTGGCGGCTGCCAATATACTTCAAGGTGCCTGTGCTGATATTCAGACTCCTACGTGGCTTCAGATCTGGATATCTGGCAAAGTCCTTTTTCCTTTATATCTGTCCTAACAGTGCTGCACCTGCAAGTGATTTGAAATGTGGCAACCCAAGACAGGCTGCCCTTGCTACAGCCATTTCAACTGTGGGTTTTCCTCCTCCTCCTGATATGGCTTCAAGTCTTATAAATTTCCAGGGTCACCCCAGTTTTCAATCAAATCTGGGTTGCTGCATTTTGTAAATAACTTTTTTTAACTGGTATTTAGCCTTCTCTTTTTTTTAGTGCTTTATTACAAATCCTGTGTTTTTACTGTGTGTTTCTAGTGTGGTAACTTGAGTGTCATGCAGGTAATGTATTAAATAAATAAATTTGAAGCATCATTCTATGTGGGAAGATTGGGCAACAGTAGAGGCTGGTAGTTCAGACGTCAGTGGAGTATGAATCCACTCTGGATTTTAGTCTGAATTTTAAAGGCATGTTCCAAGGTGGTAAACCTGTTTTGCAGATGGGATAGCTCCTTGGATTTGTATTTTGAATGTGGTGGAAAGCTCCTTGGACAGTTCTTTTAAAGTCTGGACAAAAATACTGCCGCAGAATCAGCAACAATCACCTCATTGAGACTGGAGTCTCTCTCTCTCTTCACTGCCTCTTTGACCACAAAGCTATCATAGAATCATAGAGCTGGAAGAGGACCATCAAAGCATTCCTGACAGACGGACACCTAGCTTCTATTTTAAAAATTCCAAAGAAGGAGATTCCATCACACTCTGGGGCAGTGTATTCCACTGTTGAACTGCTCTGATTGTCAGGAAGTTCTGCCTAATGTTTAGATGGAATCTCTTTTCCTGAAGTTTGAGGCTATTGCTCCATGTCCTAGTCTCTGGAGCAGCAAGCACCAGGCTTCCTCCATATGATGTCCCTTCAAATATTTAAAACATAGTGATCATGTTACCTCTTAATCTTTTTTTCTGCAGGCTAAACACACCCAGCTCCCTAAGCTATTCTATAGGTCAGCAACTTGAACAGATATGAGGGCCAATGTTGCTTTTGCCCGACCTCCCCACATGCCCTGTAAACCACCACATCACAAAATTAATTGGCAAATTTCTTCTTTGAAATTCACTAGCAAAACAGATAATCCTTTACAAGAAGCAAGCAATACTTTTAAAAGACTTTTTCCCAGTTTGCCACTGAATATTGGCAGCCCTTGCAGACAAGTATTTTCTGATTGTTTAAAAGACCTTTTCCTGGTTTGCTGCCATTTCAGTGGCCCACCAGCTACATCTTTTTCACCATTTATATTGGCTAGGAGACAGAGAGACCTAATGCTGCAACACTGCAAAACCTTCAGACTCCATGCTGTTGTTGGTTCGGTAACAATTTAAAAATTGCGTTATACAGAGCTCTCTGACAGAGCTTTAAACAAAAACCTGCAGCAGGTCTTTCCCCCAATCTAAAAGGAGAAAAGATAGGGGGAATCTGGATGCTGTGCTATTCTTAAGAGGGCAAATCACAGTTAATTCATTGTATCTGACCAGACTTTTTTTAATGGGAAACGAGTATGCTGTATTCATATTTTCCAGATCATGGGTGGGCAATTGTGGAATGCTAGGGGACTGCTTTAGGAGACCTTGGAAGACTGTACCTGCTCTAGAAAAAAAGAATTGTCCCTGAACACTTCAAAGGAGTACAAGGACATTTTCACCATGTTTTGAATTTCCAAGACAGCCTCTCCTGGGCCTAACTTGGCCCATTACCACACTACACCCTTATAGCACGATTATTCCACTTTCAACATCCTATGGAATCCTGGGGTTTGCAGTTTCGAGAGGGACCAGCCAGCCCCTCCCGAAACGAAAAACCCCAGGATTCCATAGGATGTTGAAAGTGGAATAATTGCGCTATAAGAATGTAGTGTGGAAATGGTCTCAGGAGCCTGCAAAATGTGGTATAAATGCAATCCACATCTCCTAGTGGACATTTTGGAACATTTCAGGGGAATTTTTTTTAAAAAAAATCTTTGCAAAAATTGTTTTTAACACTTGGAGGGCCCAGTGGTGATTAATAGTCTCCGAGGTAAATCTAGAACTCTTGCATATTGGTAAGTTACAGTTCTTATACTTTATTGTTGCTGTTGAAAGTTCTCTTAAACACTGTTGAGATATACTGCTCCTGATGCATGCATAGTGAGCCAGCTCAGAAGCTGTATCACAAGCTAGGTGTTACCCTCCAATCAGATTAGTGGATCTAAACCAGTGGTTCTCAACCTGTGGGTCCCCAGATGTTTTTGGACTTCAGCTCCCAGAAGCCCTGAGCATTGACCATAGTGGCTGGGGCTTCTGGGAGCTGAAGTCCACAAACATCTGGGGACCCACAGGTTGAGAACCACTGATCTAAACCATTTCAGAGGTTATACTAAGGTCCTCTGGGAGGAATTTACTGCAGCCAATCAGAACTAGGTTGGCTGCGGTTACCCAAAGGACCTTCTCTTCGGTCGCTCCCAGGCTATCGAATGGCCTGCCGGAGGAGACCCGGCGCATTACCAGTCTTGACTGCTTTAAAAAAGCAGTCAAGACTGTTCTCTTCCGACAGGCCTTCCCAGACTAGTGTTCCACCGCCTCTCATCAATCGTCCTTTTGTTTTTAATTTTGTTTTTAATAGTTAATGTGTTTTAGGGGGATAGAAGGGTTGGTGGGTGAGAAGGATGGGCTACATTTTAATGTTTTAATGTATTTATATGTTCCTGTAATGCCGCCTCAATCCACTGGGAGAGGCGAGATAAAAATAATTTTTACTATTATTATTATTATTATTATTATTATTCCTGTTGTTGAAAAGAGAGAGAGAGAAAAAGCTAGAGAGCACCCAATAGAATCTTCAGGAAAAACTGGAGATGTGTCTCAAAGTGCTCAATAGATGTCTGCTTGATTATAGAGAAAGACAAAGCGTTTTGGCCTATATTTATTCTTATTCTTCAAGGCCAGTTAGAAATCTGATTGAAGGAATTTCTGAAGCAGGCAATCTCATTCCATTTGCTGGTTTCTTCTTATCCATCTATTGAATACTTTGAGAGGTGTCCTTGTTTTGGCCCTCCCCCCGCTAGATATAGTTATTGTTTGCTAGCTGCCTTATGGATGCAGTATAGAAATTGTTAAAGTAAATCCAAATTTGCAGTTGGCTTATCTAGGCCATTTCCACACTACACTGTTACAGTGCTATTATTCCACTTTCAACTTCCTATGGAATCCTGGGGTTTGCAGGTTAGGGAGGGGCCTTTAGAATTGTCAGCCAGGGAGCTCTTTGGCCTCAGTAAACTATGAACCCCAGAATTCCACAGGATGTTGAAAGCGTAATAAAAGCACTGTAGCAATGTAGTGTGGAAACGGCCCTAGTTTTGAAGCTGGTTTAGTAATCCTCACTCAGTTTGCACCAGAGTAATTCTGGTCTCTCTTATTCCTCCAGTTTGCAGGCTCTGTGTTTCAGAGGATCTGACCTGTTCTCAATAGCTGCCATCTTAAGGAAGTTTTCCAGACGTTCTCCCTATCATTCCATATGGTATTTATTTATATTCTGCAGTAGCATCCAATCACTCACTTGGTTAATCACATGTGCCTAGTGGATGACTATTGTGTATTGATTTCCTCTGAGAGATTTAAAAAAAATAAAAAGGGGTATAGAAAGTTTCTGTAATAAAGTTGTATTACTACTATTCCTGCTACTACTACTCTTTCCCAGGGGAGACATTTTAGATGTTCTTCTCGCCTTACCCAAAGCCAGTACACTACACCATTTAGATGGGTGTCAGACATTCTTGTCATACCCAGCTCCTCTCTAGCTTAATTGGTGATTTAATGTTAAAATAAAATGCCCCATTCAACTTCTTGCCTGTGGTATCTTTAGTATTAATTAGGTTAAATTGGTTAGGTAATAAAAAGCTATCTGCAGTTTTGAGATAAAGTGCCTGTGCCTTGGAGATGAGGGCATACGAAGGTGGGAGAGATGGTGCATGATTGTATAGCACACGATTTAGATATGCAGCAGTGGGAAATGCCCATTTTTCATTTGCTGACTTATCAGAAGTGCTGAAAACTAGGGCACCCACTGATAAATGTCTAGATTTCCCCATGCCGTTCTGCATCTAAGATAGCTGTTAAAATGAATATCCTCTGGTTTTTTCCCCTCTATCCTACTGTTCTATACTCTCCAACATTTCACAGATGAAAACTAGTGTACATGTGGTCAAGCAATGCGATCAGGATGGCAAGAGATTTTATTGAAGGAGAACACAAGTTCGGAGGGGCTGCAGCAGCTTGCTTTGACTTAGTCCACACAGAAAGGTAAGATTCTGCCTTGTCTTCTTCTCTTTCTTTGCTCTTTTGGACTCTGAATTCAGCTTGCAGCAATTGAAGTAAGCCAAAGTTAATGGGAGAAAGTGGGAGGAGGAGAGAGAACCTGAGACATTTTAAAAAGCAGCTGAAAATGTAGGGCATCAGAAGATTAATAGGGACTTTCCCTCCAAATATTGCTGGACTACAACTCCCAGCATTCCTCATCATCTGGAGAGCTGGATGATTTCCATCCCTGCTAACACTCTAGAGCTTATCTCTAAATCAAACAGACATTAAATCATGCTCCCGCTGGGTTATGCTTTCCTCTTTCTATTTCCTCTCCCCTTTTGCTATTGATTTGCATTCAGATTGTTTCAGCCTTGTTTAGACTCCTGAAAATCCTAGCCACACAAGTTCTTCCTCTACCACAGTGTTTGGATCGCCCATTTTGTTAGAAGGAGCAGTTTTTACCTGTTCTTTGTGTATCTAAAGAAAAGTTCTGGAGTACTCAAAGAAAAGTTCTGGAGAACTCATGCCTGCATGCAACTTTTGTGCTATTTGGCCTGGTCCTAATGAAACCGTTATTCTTTCCATACCATTTGGGTTTGCTGCTTATTATTTTCAGCAATTAAGGTAAATGAAACATGCATTTCTTTGTACTCACTTGTGGAACATGGCACCATTCTCATCCTCCATGAATCAGTGTTGGAGGATTTAATCATTCTTGTAAAGATGCTCGCTGTCTTGGGGACAACAACTCCCAATATTAGATCTATGTCCAAGTAACTGGTCTGTCTCTATAGAGCAATATCCTACAAGAGTCAAACTCCAGTGACAGGTTGAGTGTAACTTCAATTGATTTCAATGTGAGAGATTTAAGTATGTGTTCAACTAGCCAATTAGTTAAGCGTGCTGCTCTTAATGTTGCTAAGACTGTACATTTAATTTCCAAAACCCGTGATTTTTCTGCCTAATTACAAAAAACCCCCCACAAAAAAACCTGTACTTCTCACCTTCTCCAGATTCTTCTTCCCATTCTCTTCTTTCCTGTGAAAAGCTGTCAGCATTTTCCTCCTTGTTTCCTTCTGGCTTTCCTTCGGAAGATAACAAGACAGTATAAAAGTACCAGCTCCTAAAAAAGTGATTAGTAATTACACTTCTGCAGTTACTGATTTTTCCAGCCACACAATGCTAGTTAAATCTCTGTGCCTGGGGTTATCCTTTAAGTTAGATTTTCATCTTGAGCAACTTATGGTAGAAATACGTGCTACAACAGTCCATTGACTGTAGTCCAATTAGATGCGTTTTTGTAGTAGACACACTACACACTTCAGTTAAAATTAATAGAACTTCCAAGCCTTGGGCACAGTCCAGCCCAAATTAAGCCATTTGAAATTGTGTTGATTTCAGCAAGACAATTTATCATATGCTTCAGTCTTTCCCACTTGAAATTAATCAGAATTGAAAGGTATGTGTGTAGCTTTGGTTAGACTGTGTTTAAGATTAAAGTTATATTTGCTTTTTAAAAATTTTAGACCATTATGATAGCTGGAGAGATTTCTGTTCGTGTCAGCAAACATCAACCGATCTTATTCATTTACACAGAATGACTTTATAATATTACAAGTGGGAATAAAAGAAAGAACTTTTAAAAATTATAACTAGTTATTCTGACATTTCATAAAACATTCTCTTAAAATCTGATTTTGTTCCCATGATAATGAGGGAGGGGGAAAATGATACCATAGCATATTTACCTTCGTGTTCCTTCAGCCCAACAGAATCCTCATGTGTGGAGACATCACACGCTTCATATACTGAATTCCCCACTAAGTAACCAGCTCCTTTTTGGTCGTCTTGTGTAAGTAGCAAAGCAGACTCAGGCTCTGCAGAGTCATAAGGAAAAATCTCAACAGAATTTGCTATCTGATCAATAATATCAATAACTTGGAGTTGAGGTTTCTCTGAGGACAGGTTCCCATTATATTCAGACGTATTGGTTGGAACCTGGACATCTTCTGTCATGATGACTGTTGTCCTCCTGGCTCCTTGCAGAGCTGTACCCAGTGATGATTTGATATCCTATAAGTAATGCAGAAGTAAAACCAATAGACTGTCCACAACTGCTTTTTAAATGTATATACTTCTATACTGATGTATAGATAGGTCGATGTAGCTGTTATCAGTAAATGACCTTCCCGTCTCCTGAGATTCGTGTAACCAAAACAGAGAAGAGAGTTAACAATGTCAGGATTTGTCTCCACTTTGCCAGTGTTCCCATTCCAGGAAGCCAGTCCAATCAGCAGCTTTCTTGTGACAGGGAGTCTTACCGTTGCATAATAAAATGCACCATTTCCATTTACATAAACAAACAATCTACAAGCAACAAAGCTTTTTGTGCTGGCATGCAGAGCGGGGCTTTCAGCATGTCAGCCCAACGGTAATAAACAGAGATTGTTGTCCTGATCCCATAATGGCTCTTTGTGTGCTGTCCTTGTAACAGGAGTGGCGATTGTTCTCAATCTTTAATCCACACCAAGTGACCACCTTGAGTCCCATTAGCTGTGTGTAACCAGCTTAACATTCCCAAACAGGTTAGATGTTCTGGTTAAACCACTCTCAGGAGTCAGACAAAGACTTCATTTGAAATGTGTGGAAGAATAAAAGTGGGTATGGTGGGGGTAATCTTGCATGTGACTGTGCCACTTTCTCTCGGCTATCGTGATCCTGCAGAACAGTTTCTCTCACCCTGTCCCCTTTATGTAGTTCCATTTTTAACCATCCCTAATCAAAATGGCCTGGAGATGCTAAACTTGTTTGTAAACAACAAAGTAAAAGCCAGCAGTGAAAAGACAGAGGTCAAATGCTTTCCAGAGTACAGAGCCTGTGCTTTTAATGATGATGATGATGATGATGATGATGATGATGATAAAATTTATTTTTATCCCGCCTCTCCCAAATGGATCGAGGCGGCATCACAGAACATATAAATATTAAAACATCAAAATGTAGCCCACCCTCCCCACCCACCAACCCTACCATCCCCCTAACACACTATTAAAACAGATTAAAAATAAATTGAAAACTAAAATTAAAAACAAAAACAATTAAAACAATTAAAAACAAAGGGACAATTGATGAGAGGCAGTGGAACACTAGTCTGGGAAGGTCTGTCGGAAGAGGACAGTCTTGACTGCTTTTTTAAAGCAGTCAAGACTGGTAATGTGCCGGGTCTCCTCCGGCAGGCCATTCCATAACTTGGGAGCGACCGAAGAAAAGGTCCTCTGGGTAACCGCAGCCAACCTAGTTCTGATTGGCTGCAGTAGATTCCTCCCAGAGGACCTTAATGTGCGGGGCGGATTATATGGGAGAAGACGATCCCGCAAGTAGGCTGGCCCCAAGCCATGAAGGGCTTTAAAGGTAAAAACCAATGATGGCTTGAATGGGTAAAATTTCTTACCAGTTCACCAACATAAGACAACTTACCCTGCTGAGTCTTTAGGGGCTTCTGTTAACGTCAGAAATAACCTCAGAAATGAATGAATGTGAGAAGGGTTTCTTACTCACTTCCCTCTAAGACAACCTGAATTTCTTATTTCTCAGTCCTTCTGGAAGATACTTTGGCTGAAGTTTATTAAGGGTAATTTACATGGAAGAAATTATAGGCCAAGGTTGCCACAAAAAGTTACTGACCCACTTGGCAGGGAGTAATACCTGTGGCAGCCAAGTGGGGATAGTCGATATACTCTGATGTGTAGTCTGAATTTTATAGGAGGTATCCAAGGTGCTAAACCTATTTGAGTTAGGGTTCAACACCTTGGATACCTCCTTAAAGTTTGAAATTAAAGCCCAGAATAGATCCACCAACCGACATAGAAACTGAAAGCTGCACTGCGAACCTCACAAGTGGGAGCTGAGCATGTTGTGTATTGCAGCTCATCATGATCTCATCTACAGAATGAAAGTGGTGAAGCTCAGGTGGTACAACAACTTAATTCCCTTTTGATAGCTAAACTGCTAGTCTGACTGCAACAGGAATTATTTCTCCATTCTGAGAGGTCTTTGGACTCCTTCACCAGCACAGCATTCAGAGCAGCATGGGGCACTAAGGTGAAATTTTAAATGTTCCTATTGTCTCTATAGGTACTGTGTGTGAAAAATTAGTGCATACTGGAGTTTTCTTGGCAAGATTTATTCTGAGAGGGTCTTCCTCTGTGACTAAGAGAGTGTGACTTGCCAAGGTCACCCAGTGGGTTTCTGTGGTTTAGAAAGAATTCAAACTGTGGTGCTACTATACCCTACCATCCATCCTGCAAGATATGCTATTTTTATAAATTGGGCCTATTAATGACTGGAGAACATGATCAAAGTAACTGGAGAACATGATCAAAGCCATGCTGACTGTAGAACATGTTTCAGGATCAAGCTGACCTGAGATATGTTCAGGGTCATAAGTCCAGAAAGAATTAGGCAAGAAAAACTGATGCTGATGGGTTTGCACTAATCCTTTTACTACTCCAGGCTCTTTGCATTTCTGAATACAATTGAAGACAAACTGCCCAGATTGGTGAACAATCAGAGACCATCCCTTGGTCTTATTCTACGGAGATCTTCCCTATATACCCTCCTTAACCGAAGATTAAGAGATCGTCATGAGTCCCATCAGTGTTTTGTCACTCCGGAGTTAAGCAATCAGCTCATTCTGGACCCTTCTGTCAATCCCATGGGCATTACAGCTTTGTCAATGCCACCCCTTCAGGGTAGGAAATAGAATATAAAAATTCTAGCTTTGACCCCAGCTAATTGTAGTACATTGCACACAGTACGTTGTATGTGGTGCCCCAGACTGCCATTCCTCTGTGCTCTCCTCAAACACTGTATGAGCCACTCTGCTTTGACCCCTTCTTCAGAATGGATAACTGTTACCCTTTCCACCCAGTCTTTCCCTATTCAACCTTTCTTGCTTCACTTTCTAGTAGCCTTGTATGGTTATTAAGAGAGTCTGTTTTCTCATGTGTTTGTCAATTCAAATAAAATACCTTGTTAGCTTTAGTCTTCTCTACAAGTAGTACTGGTATACATAGGTGAAAAAATCCTACTGCTACCCTCATCTTGCAGGCTTCCTTTGAACTATAATTCCTCCAAATTCCCCCACCATTGTGTGTGGACTCAAATGTCTGCCACCTCTTAGGATAAAACTGGTCTCTAGAATCATAATTTAGTGCCCAAACCACTAGACCCCACTGCTTTAATAGGCAGAGTACATGCATCTTTTCAGTTTGCTTTTTCTCAATTTTGGTTATGCAACCCTCTTACTTGCTCAGATCCAGCACTGAGAAATGAAGGCAAAGACCAGACAGGGCTCCAAGGATCACTAACTTCTCATACTTAAATCAGTAGCTGCCATTACAGTCATAAAAATGAGTTGAAAAGAGGTGACTGATTATTGCTATAGCTGCTCATGCATGGCAGATGTGTTGCAAAGCTGAAGAAAAAGACAGTTGATAAAAGCAGTCATGAGGGGAAATCATGTCCCCAAGTAGGGAAAACTACTCAGGACTCATATACTATAGGACTTTCTTTTTCTCTCTCTGCTAGTTCTTAGACAGACCCATGGCTTTCAGAGTCTAGGAAAGTTGTACATTTGGGCTACAATTCCCAAAATTCCTAGATAGCATGGCCACTGTTGGAGTTCCAGCAGCTGTAAATCAAAGCATAACTTTTCTGGGTCCTATGTCTGAAATAGCTTCCCATGTTGTTATCCATCTTTCACATAGGAGAGACAGGAAAATTTTCAGTGTCCAAATCTTTTCACCTAGAGTTCGCATCTGTCTCATCTAGAATGGTCAATGGAAGGGATAATGGGAAATGTAGTTCAAAGCATCTGGAAGACCTGCCCCATATCAAAACCATAAGAACACAGGATGCTGCTTAATACTGATTCAGATGGTTGGTCTACTGAGCTCAGTATGGTCTGTTTTGACGGGCAATGGCTCTTTAGAATTTCAAGCACCTGGTGGTGCCAGTGATTCAACCGGGAAATGTCTTAACTCAAAGCATGTGATCTACCATTATGCATCAGTTTGTTACCACAATATTGTTCTGGAAGAATACACACACACACACACACACACACATACATACATGAATATATATATATACACACACACATATATATACATACATACGTACACATGCATACATTTTATCTCTGTTGCTAGGAATAACGATACCCACAAATACTAACCAGGCTAGTTAATAATGCTAAGGGGAAGTCATATTTAGAAAGATTAACAAAGCTTCCTAAATTTCCCTCAGTTGGCTTAAGTGTCTGGCAGCTGCTCACTTTGCTGTCCTATGGGATTATAAATTGCATAGAAAGCAACCACCCACTTTACACACCATTTTCATGTTCCTCTTTAGTAGTCTGTCATCTTCCCAGAATTAGTTAGCTGGTCCACTCCTTAGTTTTGCAGTTGCTTTGTATGGACATATTTTGTTACTACAGTATACATCTTTTTCATAAAGATATTTAGCATATGAAATACACTAACATAAGTGTCCCAACAGAAATCATAATACCAGAAAGACTGCTTATCAAGCTACAGCAATCACACAGAAGTTATATTAAAATTGCCAATGTTCCCTTGGCACGGACTGACCATGGTTCCCACTGTTGGGAAATGTGGAAAGTAGTACTTGAGCTCTCAAGCACAGTAATAAAATTGGACAAGCAGAAGTTGAACAATGACCAGTCCCATGGCCACCCATACACAGTAAGGTCTAGCAGAGAAAGAAACTAGCTTAGTCTTCTTTGTAAAACTTTGTATAACTTTCTTTGCTTTGCTCACTAATTACTTGTATGTAATCAAATAAATGGTGTGGTGGGGGAAAGAGATGGAAGAATAAAAATGACTGTAGCTTGTGTGAAAGTAGTTATGGAATAGCCAACAAGTGTGCAAACTAGCAATAAGTGTACAAAAGCTGCTAACTCTAATCCCCACTGTATGGCTTATTTTACTGCTGCTACTCAAACAAATAATGCATAAAGTATACCAAAGTTTAAACATCATTTCTCCAGCAGCAGAACTCAGCTTTCTTTCTTTCAGAATGATGTTTTCTTTGATGCTACTCCCCGCCCCCATTTTCTCTCCATCCCACCCTTATTACAGGATATACTCAGGCCTGCACTGCCTTGCAAGAGCTTGGCAGCCCATGTTCCCTGTGGCCACTAAATACAAGAGATTAATTCTAGAGCTTCCAATTATATTAGCACTGAATTGGAAATGCACACTCAGAAAGAATGAGGAACAGCCTTCTCTAGCCTGGCACTTGGCACACCATGTGACTTATGAAGCCTTGATTGAATAGAAGCATCCAATGCAAGTTGTACATGACTGACTGGAATCACTGAAAGGCAGGAAAAAAACTTCAGGGGGATATGGGTCATATGGGGCAGAAGCATGGTCTGAAGACACATAATCTAACAAGCTTCCTAAAGCTGAAACAGGTCTGGGAGAAAGCCTGGGAGCCTTGTATTCACAGCCCTGACTCCCACTACAGAACAGTGATGGGATAGAATGATCAGACAAACAGACACGTCACCACTGCCCACAGCAGCTGAAAGAACATGTACGTTCTGTAGAGAAATCATTACTGAAAGTAACAACTGAAATGGGAAAAAAGGATCATGCTTGAATGTAGAGAAATAAGTCATAGCATGGCATGCAAGGGGAGATGGTAGGTAAAATCTCCCCCCTCCATTATCATTTGCATCACTATCCTGTGTGTCAAATGCAATGTGTCTTAAAAGGAGAGACTCCTGTCCTTGTGAAGGGTCAAACAATGTAGAGTCCTGGTTCCAAAATCCATGGATATCCTGCACAGGTAGCAGAGGTTCTCTGCTTCAGAAAGTTCCCCTCCACGTGTGGTTGACATACTTGTTGACCAAGGGCCAGTGCTGTCACACTTGATCCCAACGCACACTTCAAATGCTTACAGAATATTTGGATGGGGCTACAGTGTGTACAGAAAACCAGTGTGGTCAGAATGGAATCTGGGAGAGCCAAACTCATGTCTCCGCAGACCCATTAAACTCCCTAGGGCTATCATACTCTTATGTCATAGTCTACCTCCCACGGTTGCTGTGGAGTTAAAGAAAAGGGAACGCGAGTCATATGTTCCACCTGGATCTCGGGATATAATGCATGCCCAGGGAAACTCTTTCAGTCCAAGGGCCATGTTCATTGTCAGAGAAGTTACTGAAGGGTACATTCCAGTAGCAGGTAGGGCCAAAAATACCTGTGTATCTTCTTCTGAAAGCTCTTATTGACAACAGCTCATCCTTACAAAAGGCATCTGTAGGACAACGAGAATCATGTGGAAAAGTAGGGAAACCACTGGATGTTGTTAGCATTGGAAAAGGAGTATATGGTCCACTGGAGAATCCCAAGAGAGCCAGATATGTCCCCAGGCAGGGCTTGAGTTTTTTCACCCTGCTGTAATGGTAGCTATAAATTTACTTTTTTTTTATTTGTATTATTTTTTTTAACATCAACATCTTGAAGTATTGCACTGCAACAGCACTATTCTGTACTGCCTTTGCTTTCTTCTGTTTTGCAGAAGTAAAATCTTACCCAGCCAAAATCTGAGGCAGTCTATGCATAGTTCTAACAGATGAAATGTGCCTCTTAGAGCCAGTGCATTTCTTCTTTCATTATCATTATTAATAATTTTTATTGGGGCCAGTGCATTTCTTAATGCCTTGGGCAGCAGAGTTTCCAAGTCATTTTTGCTATTACTAGCTCCACCTATTGGCAGAAAATCATACAGAACATTGGTGAGCAGCATGTGCAGCGTTAATTGCATCCTGAACTGAAAAAGTGAAGAAGCTGTTGTAAATCCTTCAAGCCTCAAACTCCATACACAAAGGATGAGGAGTAATTTGCGTAATCTGCCAAAGTACAACTGGAAGCCTCTGATCAACAAATATCAGCACAATTCTTATTACTGGTTAATAAGACAACAAAGACCTAATGACCTATAATAGTAATAATTTAAAAAAGGCTGAAGCAATACACAAGCAAAATGTGTGACGTGTATGTGTTGGAGCATCTCTTTCTCAATAATGACTCTTTCATCCTTGGTTAATAACTGAGAATTGCCCTCTTTATCCAGAAGTTAAGCAAGGGATAAAGAAGTCTCCCAATCTGTAGGACATCAAGAGGGCCATTCAAATCTAGAATCATGAAAAGCTCTTGTTGTAATCTCTTGTTGAAAGTACATGGTGTGCTCCGTGAAAGAGGACAACCAAGCTAACCTCGCTCGTCCCAATCAAAACATCTTTCCTAAAATCAGTGAATCTGAAGGACTGACAAGCAGTGACATCATAAAAGTAATACACATCTGTTCATTCCATTCACAGAACACCTTCACCTGGCAACATGCTGGATGGAGTTTCCAATCTAGACCAGATGCTTACTGGCAATGTAACATATGTCTCCTGCCTGTCTATCATAACCTGTTAACCTTCCATCTATTAAAACAGAAACTGTATGAGTTTCCTCTTGTCTCACTGGGTCTTTACTAAAGACACGTAAGCTCACAGTCTCCCCTGCCCAAGCAATCAGACCATCTTCCCTTCCCTCCTGGGTCAGAATTTGCCAATAATGCTTCAAAAATTACAGATTACTCAACTCCTTTTATGAATAACAAAAGTATATGTATATACTGATTATGACTGTAACTGAACATGTTTACCTCTTCACTCTCTTTCACTCTGCATAATTATAGCATATTGATGACAGCCATCTAGATTCCTAAGGAATCCTGGGATCTGTAGTTTGGTGAGGCACTGGAGTTGTCTGGCAAAGAAATGTAAATTCCACATGAAACTCCAAATCTCATTATTCCATAGGAAGGAGCCGTGGCTGTTAAACTGGTTGTCTAAGTGCTGCAACTGTGCAGTGTGAAGAAAATTTTGGTTTAACTTCTCACTTCTTCTTCTTTTTTTTCTTTTTTTTCTTTTCTTTTTTTTTGAGCAACTGAAAGCAACTTTTCTTACTTCTATAGTTATGGAATGTGTGGCCTCTCTAAATGGTAGAGGACTATAGCATAGTTCAAATGCCGGCTTATGATGGGTCTTGGTTGCTGCCTCCTGTTCTGTTATGGATGTTGAAATGACAACAAGGTGGACAGGAGGAGGAAGAGTTTTGTATCACAGACTCAGAGCTTAGAAATGAGTTTGTTAACTAATTTGCTTAATTTTTTGTGTGGTTTAACTTGTTAGATGCCCTGAGTGAGAGTGTTGTTAATTCTTTGTTTTAAAAGACTGCTTTGTTGGGGGCGTTAGAATTTGTTCAAGCACATGGTTCTTAGCCTAGCAATAAAACAGGAAGTGAGGAATGATTAGGACTGGAGGAAATGCATGCTATGGTTCTGGCGGTAGGCAGCAGAATTTGGCAGAAGGATAACTGAGAAGCAGTTCAAGAGCTGGGGCTACATATCCTTCAGCTGTCTCGATCTGGCAGGAATGGTCCCAGTTAATCCTCTGTCATCACATTTTTTTCCAGCTACTTTTAAAATGTCCCAGTTTCTCTCACCCCCTCCCACTTTCCCCCTTTGTCCTCAGCTTACTTCAGTTGCTGCCAACTGACTTCAAAGGACAAAACTGGTTTTCATTCAATTAACTCAAAGCAGGGGGAGAGGATAGGAAGGGCCAGAGTCTTCTCCTTCCCCATAGGCTCAGGCAAAAGCAAACTGCTACAGCCTTTGCTAGCTTGTCTGTTCTTCCTCATTAATAACTTTTGCGATCTTGACAGCACTCTGATGTTTCTTGGCCACATGTGTGCTGGTTTTGAGCAGTGAAATGTTGTAGAGTATGGGACTGGAGAGCAATTAAAGCAGAACAAAGAGAAGAAAAAAAATTCCCAACATGGAATGGAATGGAATTGAGGAGGGAAGCTGATTTATTGGATTAGAATCATAGAATCATAGAGTTGGAAGAGACCACAAGGGCCATCCAGTCCAACCCCCCGCTATGCAGGAACACAACAGATGGCCATCCAGCCTCTGCTTAAAAAAGAAGGAGACTCCACCACACTTCGAGGCAGCATCTTCCACTGCCAGACAGCTCTGACCATCAGGAAGTTCTTCCTGAGGTTCAGGTGGAATCTCCTTTCCTGCAGCTTGAATCCATTGCTCCGTGTAGTCTCTGGAGCGGCAGAGAACAAGCGCGCTCCCTCCTCAACATGACATCCTTTCAAATATTTAAACATGGCTATCGTGTCCCCTCTTAACCTTCTCTTCTACAGACTAAATATACCCAGCTCCCTAAGCTATTCCTCATAAGGCATGGCTTCCAGACCCTTCACCATTTTGGTCGCCCTCTTCTGGACATGTTCCAGCTTGTCGATATCCTTAGCTCTCGGGTAACTATAGTGTTTACAAAATGCTAGGTTTTAGGCCTGAAAGGCTGGTATCATCCTCTGTTTTGCTGGCAGTTTCCAGAAAGTACATTGGGAAAACACATCAATGGCTTGCTGCAGCTGTGTATCATCACCAAATAACAGCAGCAAGAGGCATATCAGTGAAGGCCCCAATATCCCCACAAGGAGAAAGAGTTCCCATGTCATGTTACAACAGAGTGTCTGTAGTAAACAAGGCCTATGGTTTCCCAGGAGCTCTGATGACTGCATATGCACAAGGCTGAGCTGGGAAAGAGTATGATTCCACTGTAGCATGTGCCAGAGCCATCTCTAGAAGGCAGGATACGGAGCAATGATCTTCATGAACCCTGGCTGGGCATGGCAGGAACAGAAAAACTGTGAGAAAAGGGGGAAGCAGGCTACCTTGCCACAGCAGCTCCACACCAAAATGTTACCAACCATAGATCTGTAAAGTTTAGCAACCAAAATAGAAATTGTAAGGTTGGAGAAAGAAAAGACGGACGGAGGTACAATCTTTGGGGCTGGCACACTCAACTGTGCATGAAACTTCTCATGCCTTAGAGGTTCTGTCAGAAAATGATCCATACTTTGAGCAAGGCTGTGTTGTGAGAAGAACTTTAGATGAGTACAGTGATATGTCACATGCTAAAAGAAGAAAGAGAAGATGGACATCCCGGGTGCATTTTGGAGGAAGTGTTCAAGTGGTATCCAGAAGGTTCAAAATATTTTTCTCTATTTATGCATGGCTTACTTGACTTGGTTGTTTCACCTTAGTTAGTTCTTAATAAAATGTTGGTGAAACATGTTGAAATGCAGGTGTGGGAGTAGGTGGGTGATGTAGGAACCAATCTGTATTCTTTCCATGTGATTTGTACCTCTTGTTCCAGATTTCCAGATGTTAATGAAATTACACTCAGGAAGACATCTACTTCTCTAACTGTAGTAATGCTGCCCATTATTCTATCGTATATTATTTTTATTATTGTGTAACGAATCCCTTCGTAATCCTTTAGGATATTTAATGTTGGTCACAAAGTGCTGGAGAGCCAGTGTGGTGTAGTGGTTCAAACATTGGACTATAACTATAAAGACCTGAGTTCAAACCCCACTCAGCCAGGGAAATTCACTGGGTGACCTTGGGCAAGTTATATTCTTTCAGCCTCAGAGGAAGACAGAGGCAAACCCTCTCTGCACAAATCTTGCCAAGAAAACCTTAAGGTAGGTTCACCTTAAGGTCACTATATGTTGGAAACAACTTGAAGGCACACAACCATAACAGCAACAATAATATCACAAAGAATTAGATCATTAAGAGAAACATTTTCCTCAATGTCATTCTCACATTTTTTCTTCTATTGGCTTCTTCTCATGCCCTTCTCTTGCCTTTAGCTTTTCAACTATTCCCTTTTTCCATTGGTCACACACTGAGGAATTTGGTGAGCCTGGAACTATTAGTATGGATATGAAAGATTCATTTAGCTAAATCCATTCCCCTGCTATCTCTTCTTGGAAGTAAATCCCTTTGAGCCCCCTTACAGTCTTTCTGTGTGTTTAATATTGTTCAGGGTTTGAAAGCCTGCTCTGGCCTTCCTTGTCTTCCTTCTTCTATTCTGCATTTTCATTTAATCCCAGTGAGTTAAACGAGCCAAACCTGCTCTCTACCACTGATCCTTGAGGATCGCTCTTTGTGATATAGAGAGAAAGAGAGTATGAAGTGATTTAGTTGTGCAGAAAAATGTCCTATGTTTCTTCAGAGGCACTCAAGGCATTTCTGATTAAGAATTCTCCACCTTTGATTCACTGACTAATCTTTGTGACAGTTGCAGCAAATCAGTGTCCCCCGGTTGAAATTTTCCCATCATTTACAGTGAAATTTGCACATTACACATCAGTTAATAGCTTTAATTTCACTCCTTATTACCTCTTAATAAACTTTTTTTTAGTGAAATGTGAACAGTGTACACATCTCCTACTGTACAACAGTATAGTAAGAGAGGTAGTAAAAAGAGGAGAATGACAACTGTAACTGAACCAGCTGTAAAATGAGATCCCATGCTTTTAGATAACTTTTCTAACCTGACACATTCCAGATGAATTGAATTCCCACGATCAGGAAGCAGCAATTGCATTATGGACTTTATAGTCCAGGCAGAAGGGGAATCCAGGCTGGGAGGAGATGACTTTGAAATGAGAAAAAGAGCACTTTTGAAGCCTCCAATACCAAAATGTGCCTCTAGGATGAACAATAGCACCACCATCCTATTCACTGCAAATTCCATGGTTGCCCTGGCAATTAGCATTTCAGTAATGAGTTCAGTAACATTGTATCAACTAATTATAATTTTCAGTTATTCATTGTGGTGGCAATAAATTGATCTCTAATTTATGGCATTTAACTTCATCAAACTGTTTTCCAAACCTAACATTCCATCCTCTGCTTAGACCACTAGCGTATAACATTCAGACAGGTTTTGGCAAGTAACTGAAAAGTAACTGTTTTGTTACTATTGCAAAATCAAAATTTTAATACTTTGTGCCCCTTGAAACTATAATTGCAAACAATTGCTTATCCTTCCTGGCTGTGCCCTCCTTTCATGACTTACTTGGTTGAATGGGACCCAAATTATCTAAACCACAAGGGAGGGGGAAGAGTTTGATCTTTGGGGGTGTAATTAAGAATTCAGTCCAACAGAATAATCCAATTAAGCTCTATTAAACTGAAGGTTGAAAAGGGACAGTGAAGAAAAGCAGCAAGCATCCACAATAAGAAAAGTGAGCAGTTATGCTAGCATACCAATAAATGTATATTGTTGTATTTTATGTTAACTGTGGCACCTTCAAAGCACATGGCCAATGAGCATAGGCCATGAGCATGATAAACCCACCAACTCCTGTTATTTAGAATCCTACTGTCTCTGACACAGGAGGGAACATTTTGTTATCATGACTATTTGCCACTGATAGACTTTACTCTCCATATAAAATCAAGCCTCACAAAAATCAGCATAGCACTCAGTGTAAAGTACTGAGCATGAAAAGGATCCAGAATCTTACTACCTTGCATTGATGAAACATAACATATATACATATACATATACACACACACACATCTTTGCAATAGTACTGCTAAGCACCAAACTTGGCCAAATGCCAGGCCTAAGAAGCTGCTGAGCAGTGCATGGCCAGTGGCCTGGCTTTGCACTCATACCCAGCTCTGCCATGTACCACACAATGTGCCAAATGTTTTTATTACTTCTGGCTAAAATAAAACCACTGAATCAATGGGTTTTGCCTGATCGCCATTCAGCAATTAATTCAGTGGTTCTGCTCTATTTAGGGCTAACCAACAGGATTTCAGCCAGTGAACTTCATAGATGTAGCAAGGAGTTACATTTAATACCAATCTCTCTGATATTTATATGCATTGGTAAGTAATGATATGAATAAGAAAGTTTAAATTGGAGTCACTTTGCTGTTCCCTCATTGACTGCTTCTCATTTCTCCAACTTACTTTGCAGTTTCAGTATATGCCATACATCCAAAGAAATGAATGAGCTATTTCTTTACGGAGGGGAGAAAGATCTGTACCCAAGAAAGGTGTTGTTAAACTGGGGTTCCTGGCTTTTGTGTTCTCTGAATTGGGTGCAGAAAATATTTTGCTTTGATTTTGCTCCTGTTACTTAGGATTTTTCCTGTTACAGTGAATTCTAAGGTAAAGTCTTTTCTAGTGGTGATGGTTGTAATTTTTGCATGCCAATCCAGTCTATAAGAGGTAAATCAGTTTCTGGTGCAATATAATAAATTTTAAGCAAAATTTTGTATGTATATGGGACAATTGCATTGATTATTCATGCAAGCAAAGTCAAGCTCAGAATTGTACAATAAAGACTTTTACCATATATGGAGTGAGAAATGGCAGATGTCTAAACTGGTTTCAGAAAATGAAGAGGCATTAGGGATCGTACTGCAAACATATGTTGGATAATGGAGCACACCAAAGAATTTCAAAAAAAAATCAGCCTGTGCTTTACAGATTTATAGCAAAGCTTTTGATTGTGTAGATCATGAAAAACTATGAAGTGCTCTTAAGGAATACAACATTTGATTGTCCTGATGTGTAACAGAATACAGAGAAACAGAATGGTTTCCAACTGGCAAGGGGATAAGGCAAGGGTGCATTTTATCAACCTATCTGTTTAATTTGTATGTTGAGCATATCTTATGTAAATCAGAATTATACTTAGAGGAAGGAGTCATGAAAACTGGAGGAAGGAATACCAACAATTTAAGATATACAGAGGACACCATACTACTAACAGAAAAACAGGAAAGACTTTGAACACTTACTGAACACTTACTGAAGAAAAGGCAGGAAGTGCAAAGGCAGGTTTACAGTTGAACAAGAAGAAAACAAAAAAATGACCACAGATGATTTACATAAACTTAAAGCAGAAAATGAAGATGTTGAAATAGTCCAAGACTTTCCATATCTTGGATCAGTCATTACCCAGAGTGGAGACTGCAGCCAAGAAATCAGAAGAAGGCTAGGGGTCTTTCCACACTACACTGTTATAGCGCTATTATTCCACTTTCAACATCCTGTGGAATTCTGGGATTTGTAGTTTACTGAGGCCAAAGAGCTCTCTGGCTGAGAATTCTAAATGCCCTCCCTAAACTGCAAACCCCAGGATTCCATAGGATGCTGGAAGTGGAATAACAGCACTATAACAGTGTAGTGCGGAAACGGCCATAGGACTTGGAAGTGCAGCTGTGAAGAAACTAGACAAAGATCCTGAAGGACAGGTATATAACACTGAATACTAAAGTTAGGATGGTCCATGCCATCATATTTCTAGTTTCTATATATGTTTGTGGAAGCTGGACAGTGAAAAAGGCTGATAGGAAGAAAATCAACTTATATGAAGTGTGGTGCTGGAAAAGAGTTCTAAGGATACCCCCGAGCATTAAAAAAGACAAGGGAATGGGTCTTATTGCAAATCAAGCCTGAACTCTCCCTAGAAGCCAAGATGACTGAATTGAGCCTGTTGCACTTCAGCCATATCATGAAAAGACATGACTCACTAGAAAAGACAATAGTGCTTGGCAAGGTAGAAGGCAGTAGGAAAGGAGGAAGAGTGCATTACAGATAAATATACTCAATCAAGGAAAACACGCCCCTGAGTCTGTGAGACATGAGCAGGGAACTAAGGATAGAGTGATGTGGAGGTCTCCCAGTTCTGGGGTTTGTAGTTTCCTGAGGCCAAAGAGCTCTCTGGCTGAGAATTCTAATGGCCCCTCCCTAAACCGCAAACCTCAGGATTCCATAGGATGTTGAAAGTAGAATAATAGCACGATAACAGTCTAGTGCAGAAATGGTGATAGACCCCACTTTTAGCAGTATCTCAAGATTCCTTAGGCTATTTCAGGTGTAGTTCTTATAATAAACAACTTTTCTTTTACTTAAAATGGTGCTTTGTTTCCAACCTATTTCAAGCATCAGGTCCCACACATGTTCAAATGGGTGTGAATGTGCTACTTTGCCAAACAAACAGCCAAAACTCACAAGCATTTTACTTTACCTCATGACAAGGAAATGTGTGACACACACACACACTGTATTTCTTAATCGTAGTTCCCATCATCTCTCTCAGCAACTGGAGAGCCACGTGTTCCTCAGTTCTGCACTTCACTCAGTTTGATACTAATAACGGAGAAAGGTGATAATTTTGAAGATTGCTGGTGGCATGAAAGGCATTATTGCCTCTAGCATAATTTTTTTTTGTTTTTTTACAGATTGAGACCAACTTTAGTTTCTTGCCAAACAAGATTTTGCATCTTTCTGAAATAGTTCAAAAAGTTGAAAATCCAATTGACGAGAGATCTTACGAGGGGACAAAAATGCGCAGCACTTCAAATTCAACATGTTGTCATCTACCTCCTAAGAGAGAACATTAACACATACTCCCTGTTGTGGTTAAGCCACAGTTGATTTCAAATGAACCCTTTTTAGCAGTCTCTCTTATAGATTTGATACCCACTTCCTGTTTGTCTTGTCAGCTGCACGGAAAGTACCAAATATATTGATGTGTAAGCCATGCCACAGTATAAGCAAGAATGAAGTGTACTACTGAACCAGTTTGCTGTAAAACTTTTGATTTGGGGTAGGATTGCATAGAATTTCCTCATAGATTTGAGACAAACCATAACAATTATTGTACTGTCCCCAGACTGGTCACTGTTCACACTTTCAGTTTTTCTTTCACCTTTCTTTCACCTCAAAGGCCCCTCCCTAAACTGCAAACCCCAGGACTCCATAGGATGTTGAAAGTGGAATAATAGCACTATGACAGGCTAGTGCAGAAATGGCTTGTGATCAGGGTGGATAATGTTTCACGTCCCTCCTGCCAACCAGTGAGGCTGCAATACAGAAATGAAACAGGAGTCCTGCTTCTGATTGTCACAGCATTACTGGCTGGGGTAGTAACATCCTCCTCCTTGCCAGCAGCTGATGCCCCATAAAGTAGGTTGCGGGAGCAATTACAACTAATAGTGCCACAATGGGACTATGTAGGGATTATGAATATGAATCAGTTATGGGTGCAAAATAGTGGTTACAGATGCATAACTGGCCGCTGTGTTTATTTGATAGCCCATATACTTGCAAGCTTTTATTGGACTAGGATGAATGCATTGGACTAGGAATGGGGAGATCCAGTTATAGGCCCTAACAGGCTATGAAACTCATCGCATGATTTCCTTGGGACAATCATGCTCTCAACCTGATTTAACTCACAGGGTTGTAGGGATCAAGTAGGGGAAGAGCTTTGTCTCAGAGTGAGAAAGAGAGAGAAGCTTGTCTGTTACTGAGCTTGAGATATGCCACTATGTGACCTGATAGTGCTTGATGATGTAGAAGGCAGTAGGAAAAGAGGAAGACCACACTACAGGTAGATAAACTCAGGCCCTTTCCACATGATGGAGCTCCAGCAAGCCCTTCTGTTGCAGCCCTGGCCAGGGCTCACGGGAGACTCTTATTCTTAGAGTTACCATAAGGCAACCTCTAAACCTATGTGCACTTCCTGGGAGCAAGCACCACTAAACTAAATGTAGATTAGTTCCAAGTAGACAGCATATAGGATCGTGCTGTTAGCATATCAGATTTTGTCTGCTTATATGATTCTTTAGCAGACTCCTGCTGGTTTCTTACCCATGGTTAATTTCCCCAAGGAAACCACAAGGTATTTCTGACTGTCGTAGATCAATCATGTTCAGTCCAAGGCTGTGGAACTAAAGCTGTTCATGTGGTGCCGCTGCACATTCCACATGAATGTGCATTGCCCATCACAGAGGCACATTATGCCTTACACACAGATGTGCATGTGCACTTTTGTGCACTGGATACACATTTAGTATCTTGGTTCCATTGTACAATGTTGATATTTAGTACATAGGTTGTGTCTCACAATTAATATATAACTCCACAGAGATTTATACTATGCAAGCCCAACCTGAGATCTTGGGCATAAGTTATTCTCGTATTATCATTCTACTCAGAGCAATTCAAATTCAATATGCCACTTTGCTTGCACGTGCTGTATATAAATAAAAATAAAACATAGGCCCTGGTTTTAGGCTTACAAATCAAAAGAGAAGACCTACCCAGGGAAGGAAAGCAGGAAGAAGGAAACAAGATAGTGATGCCAGAGTAGAGAAAAACATAATTGAAAGCCATTTGCATGTGGCTGATCCAATGCTGGTCTTGAAGGCTCAGGTAGTCCTCCCTCCAATTCCAGGATGATTTTGTTCAAAGGACCATTGCCCAGGAAGAGAAACTGACAGTTGATGTCCCCACCTCAGCGCCGTTCATTATCATAGTGAAGTTGTGGCAACTGCTGACGTTTGCAGAGTGATGTGGCAGGAAACCACTTCCCCTCTCACTGGCTGTACAAGCCTGCAGCGGTAGAGAAACTGAGTATGCTTCTACAGAACACATCTTTTTACCAGAATGTAAAACTAGGGCTGTCTACAATCAGGAACTGTGAGTCATATTTTTCTTGTGGTGATATCAGAACTTGGAACACTGGCCATGCTGGTGGAGAGTTTGGGGAACTGTAGTCTAAAAAGTAATTTTCCCAGGCTCAGGGCATCTTAAACCAGACATAAAACTTCTAGTTCTTTCATACTTCACATCCAATTGGGAGCAGGAGCAGCAGCAGCAGCAGCAACTCCCAGGACCCCAGTGTGTGGATCTGTGTATGGACCTTTGAGCAGGCATGTATAGATGGTTGGAAATCCATTTTCTGCTCCTCTTGAGTCCACACAGTCTGCACTGTTGCCATTTTTGAGGCTAACAACTGCATATTGGAACCACATCCTAAACATTCTCTCTAGCAGCAAAATATAAAATAAAAAATTGAAATTGACCAGTTTCCAAGTCAATTTCAATTTTTTGTTTTATTTTATATTTTATTGCTGGAGAGAATGTTTAGGATGTGGTTCCAATATGCAGTTGTTAGCCCAAACCCAGATTTTGGCCTGATTGTTTAAATCTCAAGGATTAGGGAAATCTGTGGGAGCCAGAACCACACAACCCTTCTCCCTCTAATTCTCATTCTTGAGTATAATAGGTGCTGCAAAGAAGCAATGGCAGAAAATGTCCACACATAACACTCCATCGGGTCAAACATATATATCCAGTTGCCTCTGTTGGCAGTGATTTGCTCAGTGGAACAAGAAGACTCAGGTGGGAATCACTTCATTTTCTAGAGTAGGCATGTCTTCATGTAAGGAGCTAGTGAAAGAAAGTTAAACATTACAGCATATTCTGGTGCTCAACCTTTCACCCTCCAGGTGTTCTAGATTCACATTTCCAGAAGCTCCAAACCATACAGCAAATGAGAATGGTTTCTGGAAACTGAAATCCAACAGCATCTGGAGGACAAAATGTTGAGAACCATCGGTGTAAACCACTCTAGAATCAATTTTTGAAATATTTTAAATCCACAAACAAACACACATATATTTATAAATAGGATCACAATGCTTTCATGGCGCAGTGGGGATGCATCCTGTATTTGACTTCTTCAAATTTTTCCAATTTTTAAATGTTGAATGATGATTTAAATGATGAATGTTCCCCCCTCAATTTGCTTTTTATAATGCAATATGCAATTTTGAATTTTTACAGTGCGATACTTAAGCATACATGTGAAATACCATGTCAATCTTATTTTCAAACCTTTCTAGTAAAGCACCTTATCCTACAGTGCTTGGGTCACTGTGTTTTTCCACGAGCACTACAGAACATGCAAAAGCTGTAACTATGCAACTATGAAAGCTGTAACTAACCAAATCCAGTAATGCTGCCCATGTTTTCTTGGCACGGTTTCAGGCTTATGTTCCTCACATTTATAGGGAAGAATTAATACACGAACTCCATTTGTGAAGCTGCATTACTTTTCATCCTTACAGTATGTTTGCTTTGCAGGTTTCCTTTTGCCTTCTTTAAAATCCCTGAGAATACACATACACTTCATGTCCACATGTAACCTTCCCCATGGCTAACCCAAAACATTTTGCTGCCTAAGATAACAAAAAAGGCAGCATTCCACCACCCACAATGCCATGTAGAGAATGGATGGGCAGCTGAATCGTACTTCAGCACTGGTAGCAGCTGCATCTGAGAGCAGCAGCCAGTCAACAGTATTCTGGTCAAGACAAATCCCACACACAGCTCTGCTTCTAACAGAGGGAAATGGCTTGAGGCTCAGAAGGAATGACTGGCTGAAATACACGCACATACAAACACACACCACCCTACATCTGAGCCAGAGAAAGCTGCTTTACTTTGCTGTGAGGTAAGACTAGCCCAGGTTCTTCCACATGATGAAGGGATATAAAACCAAGGATGGTCAACCATGAATCCCTTAATAACACAGCGTGGGTGGTACTAATACCAATTCGGTGAATGGGGATCTGTTCATCTAGAAAATTATGTCTGATTTTCTTGTTAATAGCAAAAGACTTGGGAGAAACAGTACTGCCATGAAATCTGCATTCCTGGTCATTGATGAATATTAATCAGGCCAAACCCACACTACTAATTTTATTACAGAAGTGCCATCCACTTACCAACACTTTTTTTTTTTAAAAAAAAGACACACACACACACACACACACACATATAACAGCACTATTGTTCCCAATACTGTTTCAAGAAAAATGGAAGTCTCTCAGCCTTAACTGTCTGTTTGACCTATGTTGATTTCACCGAATGAATGTCTGAAGTACAGTCACTGTATGGGTGCTGTCCAAATTTTCACATGTGTCTAAAGTTCTAAAGTGAGTTCAGCCATCAGACCCGACTCTCCTCTTCTTCCACAGCTCGGTAAAGGCCAGGGATGAAATTCAACAGCCTCTTTCGAACACTTCCCTTTCTGTTTTTCCGTGGGAGTGTCCCAAAAACATTGGAGGTGCTTCCTCCATCCCGACGCACGGGCGAGCCAGGCCCACTGCTAGCAACACTGATGCTCCTGCACCTTCTCAGTGAAGTCTTCCCAGGGATGGCATCAGTGTCCCTTGGCAAGAAGCAGTCATCCTCTGTGCTTGACTGCCGGCTGTAAGTCTCACTGGAAGTATCCTCAAAAACACAGGCTTGATAGAAGCTGTCTTCACTGTCCACAGTCATGGAGCTCAGCCAACTTAAACAACTGCTTTCACTGGAAAAACGGGGTTTGTTTGCCAGGGTTGACTCTGACCCATTATATTCTGCAAATAAGTTAGATTCTTCTATACACAGTGGATCTAGTGGTGAACACACTTCCCCTAGGGAAAAAGAAGAGAATTAAAGAAGAGGGCAAAACATTCACAGAAAAGTTAGTGCGTACAAAGCATCAGACTTGATCTACCAAGAATATAATTTGGAGAATGAGAGGCTATTCTAAATGCTGAGGTGAGAATGGAAGGAACTGTTTCACTTCTGTCTTCTGTCAAGCACATGTTATACAAATGTGACAGCGTGAAATAGCACTGTGATTAATCAGGAAGTCCCTGGCTGAGATGCAGCTACATGTTCATAAGTCCCCCAAAACCTACCTTTTCAGAAGCCCACAGAAAAAGAGCTGGACAAGTCCCCACTCATCCCTTGGCTTTCCAGCAATACAGAAAGGCCGGAGGGGGAATACACTGCTGAAAAAGGAGGCTTTAGGAGACTTCTGGTTGTTGCACATGCAACTACCATAAAAATCAGCTGAAGCAACTGAAGACAGATTTATGACACTGTAATTACTGAAGAGGATGCCAGCTTCTGGTCAAAATCTTGCCTTTGTCATCAATTTGCCGTTTGATCTTTGTTGTTGCTGCTGCTGCCGCTGTTTTTTGTTGTTGTTGATGTGTGCCTTCAAGATGCTTCCAACTACTTATGGAAACTCTAAGGTGAAGCTATCATGGGGTTTTCTGGGGGCTGGGAGTATGTGACATGCCCATGGTCATCTAGTAGGTTTCCACAACCGAGCAGGGAATTGAACCCTTACAGAGCCAAGTGTTTGCTAAAGACCTGAATCTGAGTAGTCTTCAGGACTAGGCATGACAGCAGAGTGATCAGGTCATTCCACCCACAACGCCTACCTTGAAGACTTCTCAGAGTTAGGCCTTTAGGAAGTACCTGACTTTGTGTAGAAAGCAGTTTGTATGTCTCTGCAGCATACAGAGACCTCTGTACCACTGGTGATGGAGGCAGCAGTGGACTGGCACAATGGGATGGTGCAAAGACAATGCAGGGCAGCCCACTACTTTCTGCATCAGCAAGTGAGAGAGCTTGCGCACCTTTGTCTTTTGCAAAAATTCTCTCACCTGTATACTAGGGACAACAAGACCAATCCAATTTAACAATTAGATGCAGTTGCAAGTGAAACACTTTACATGAAGCACTGTGAACATATGCAAGTCCTTTACATAGGTACTATTTTTGCCAAGCTAACATGACAGCTGCTGTTCTTGTAATGGTTAAAGCAAGGGTGGGGCAAAGTGAACCTTGCAGGCTGCATGCCTGTCAGGGACCATGGTGTCCCATGTCCAGTTTTCAAAATGAAATGCCTTCTGTCTTCCTCTGGGGCCATAGCATAATTTTGCCAGATAGTTGGCATTCCTTGACTTTGGTCATAAAATTGCCCTAAGGCTTTCTCGTGGGTACAAGAGACAGACTATTCAGACTTCCAAAGCAAAAAATAAATAAAAATGGGATATGGATGAATTTCATCCTTCCTTGGTCAGAGGGAGGTTACCCATCCCTGGTTTAGAGTGTATAGCGAGGGCTGGAAAGAACTGGGCTCAAATCCCTCCCCAGCCATGAAGCCCATTGTACGATGCTGATGTTAACTCTGCACCTTTGTACTTGAGACCCAGTGCTGATGGAGATATCTCCTTTCTACATATCCAGTTTTCCTTTCCCACTTACAAACAAATTAGAACTAAGCCCAAGTCACAGCTTGCACGTCTAGTTTTCTCAAGAAACTAAATGAATCACATATGAATTAAAAAAAAACCTCACTGTTCTGCTTGTTGCCCAGGTCCTTGATTCAGATTAGAGTTGTACAAAACCCCCAAAAGGGTGACTCTTTAAGGCTCTGGGGAACTCTGTCTCTATGTGGTGATATGACTCAAAGAGATTTTGGGCCTTTCCGCACTACACCATTATAGTGCTATTACATCACTTTCAACATCCTATGGAATCTTAGGGTTTGCAGTTTAGGGAGGGGCATTTAAAATTTTCAGCCAAAGATCTCGTGGGCCTCAGTAAACTACAAACCTCAGAATTCCACGGGATGTTGAAAGGGAAATAATAACTCTGTAACAGCGTAGTGCAGAAAGGCCCTTTAGCCCCACCAACTGAAAGCTGATGTGCATGGTTTGAAAATTAAACTGATATAAAACATTCATAAATCTTTATGCCAGGGCCATTTAGAAAACAGCAACAATAAAATATCCCTTTTTTAAAAAAATTAAAACCAGTGATACAAGTAACAGAATTGCACTATCAGCCAGGATAACATGGGGAAATGAAGAAACCTCCATTTTCAGTGTATAACGCAAAAGGTCTTTAAAAGTGGGGGGCAATCCACATCAGACTATTGTGTATGAAAAATTCATCCAAATGTTTCCATATGGGAGAAGAGGCTGGAGATACATGGGTAATATTCTTCTATGCAACTTCTTTCAAAGATTTTATTTATAGTGGGAGAACAGCAGACCAAAGCTGAAACCAAGTAACCTCAGATACATTGACTTCATTCATGTCATGTCAATGACCTAGTACTTCCTATAACAGGATATTAAAACTTACCACTTGCAAGGCGGTGTTCTTGTAAGCACAGAGATTGGAACTCTATCATTTTTTCTTTCAGAGTTTTCTGTGAAATGCAAACAGTGATCATGATCAGCCCTGAATCAATCTGGGAAATTATACATTTTAAAAAATTTAGTCTCATTGCTTTCTTAAATCAGTTTGGATTGTGATTAATTTGTCCCCTAATTCCTTTGCATTGGGGCCAACTGTATTCACAGGTTTGTTTTGCTTTTATATGTCATAGAATAAGGATGGGCAACGTGTGTCCCATTTTGGGGGCCTCCAAGGACCCCCAGGGTCAAAAAATTCAAATGTCTTCCAAATGCCTTCAAATGCTCTCTAGAGGGTTGTGAGGCACTTTGTCACATTTTTATCCCCTCTGGGCCAATTTTGGCCTATGAGAGGCCTTTTCTTTTCTTTGCTTTGCTTTGCTTTTCTTTTCTTTTTTTGATCAGGAAGTGAACCAGTAGTTACTTTCACTCACTTCCTTTTGTTAGAAAAAGGCCTGTCCTGGATCTAAAATTATCTATAACAATTCGCCATGATTATGTACTTTAATAATTGGTGAAGAGAAAATTGGAAGTCACTTTCACCTTTTTTGTGTGTGCTTTTTTTTAAAAAATATATCTTTTTCATCTTTAGCTATCTCTCTTTTTTTCCTTTTCTTTATTCTCTGCTTTTTCCTCCCTCTTTTATGCTGTTGTTTTGTTTAAATTTTTATTTAATAAAAATAAATAAAAATAAAATAATTATTTAATAAAATTATAAAATGAATAAAACCATGTCAAAGATTCCCTCCATACCCCAAGAGGTTGTTTGGGGGCATTGGGAGGGATAGATCTTTTGTTTGTTTGTTTGCAGGTAAGTATAGTGGGAAGTATGGCATCCTGAGAGAACTAATGCAGCTGACTAGCCTTCCACGGTTGCCCATCCCTGTCACAGAACCATCGAGTTGGAAGGTACCTGTGAAGTGAGGAGCTTGGTAACCCTCAGTGGAGCCATCTAATGGCAGGTCATGGAATACTTGAGTGGGGAGGACTATGGGGAGGAGAATATAATCAAGAGGCACAGCTGTAGAAGAGTTATTCAGGGCCAGACAGAAAGAGAGGAAAACTTGAGGATTTCATTAGAAAGGCTCTAAGGTCAGTTTGACCCCAGCTAAAAACAATGGATGGAGGAGAACATTGCATGTGGGGAGGATGTCACACAAAAAAAATATGCACACAAAGGTTAGCATCCTGTTAGTTAGTCTTTTGCCCACGCACTGAGATCCTCAACAGAGAGGCCTTTCTCTCAGTCCCATCACCCTCACAGGCACAGTTAATGGAGATGTGTGACAGGGCCTTCTTGGTGACTGTCACAGACTTTGGAATTCCCTTGTCATGGAGGACAGAATGCCCTGCTTCTTACTGTCCTTCTGTTGGCAGGTGGAAAACCTTTTATTCTGTCAGGCTTTTAGAACAGAAGGTTTTTAAAGAATGGTCTTTGAAGGATCCTGTATTGTTTTAAATTGAACTGGTTTTAATTGCTTTTATTTTTAAGCATATGTTTTAAATTGTTCCAATGCTGGAACAGTTTAATTCTGTATTAAAGGTTCCTTTTTTATGTACTTGTTTTAAACAGTAAGCATCCTTGAGTCCCAATTCTGGGGAATTCGTCCCCGACACCCAAGCAAAGCAGTGGCGGGGGGGCGGCCTTTGCTGCCCTCGCGCGAGAGGAGACCTCTGGGGAGGGGGGTGGGGCGCATCGCCGTTTTTAGGGCCGCCCCGCCTCCTCCCTCGGCCTCTTTGTCCGGCAGGCGACGAGAGAGGACGACGCTGGCAGGCTCTCCATCTCGACCGCGTGGTTGGAGTGAGGCCTACCGGCCACGTGGCGAGCCTGAGCGTCGGCAGCCGGCCTCTCCGTCTTTGTTCAAGCAGCGGAGGGGGACGTGGTTGGCGGACGCTCGGTGCCCCCTCGGGTTCTGCCTTCGGCGACGGGGAAGGGAGAGGGCCCGGAGGCGGGGCTCAGCTGAAGCGGCGGTCGCCTCAGCGGCCACCCGGGAAAAAAGGGGGGGGTGGGGGTGGCTTGCATCCAGAGCCCCATCTTCCCCTTATTGTTCCTTTCAGTTTCTTAATTGACGGTTTAGGGTTTGGGACGTAGTTGCAGGGAGGAAGCGGTTGCGCGTGGATAGGGCCTTCCTCTCCAACTGTGTTGGGGGGCCCCAAGGCCTCCCTCTGGGGAGGGTGCTCCCTTTTTATTTTTGGAGGCCCAGCTCACAGGGAAGACTTCTTTTTGGTTGCTTCGCTGAATGTTACAGTTGGGTTGAGGGGTGTGACTATTAGTGAGATTTCCCCAACCCCCCTTCCCTTCCTGGGAGTGGTTGTGGGGGGAGAGGGTGAGCAGGGGCCCATTTTGGGGGAATAAACATTAAATTTAAAAAAAAATTTAAAAAAAGAAATAAAATTTAGAAAGCTTTATCGCAAGGGGAAGTTGTTGTGTTTGAAATGGCTTCTGCACAACCGGAACATCCAAGGGGAAGCAGCCTGCGGGGAAAGGCCAAGACAACCAAAGGGGCGGGGGGAGCGAAAGGGGCCACGCCACCAAGGGCGCAAGCCAGCAAAACCTGCGGCTGCCCCACTAGTGGCTTCTTCCTCCTCGGAGGAAGACGGGGGGCAAACATCGGCCATTTCTAAAAGCTTCAGCCCAAAGGGGGAAAAGGAATTTTGCAGTGATGGGAGGAGACAGTGACGAGCAGTTTTGTCATGCCAGTGGGCACTTTTAACCGCATGTTGGCGCGACTAGATGCCCTTGAGAAGAGGCAATCGGGAGAAACGCAGCCAATCGTTGTCGGAGGGGCAGAGTCAGGCTTTTTCCCATTGCAACAAGGTGGGGGCGGCCGGACCCTCAGGGAATTCAGCGGCAGCAGGAGAAGTACAGGGTGAGTATAATACCCCGGGGGGGATAACGGTGCGCCTTTTCTTGGCCTTGGAACCTAGCCACACCATCAGGTAACACGGAGGGGCCCCGCCCCCTTTTCCGGGGCCCATTGGCTTCTTCCTCTCCAGCCTCACAGGGCAAGGCAAATCCCCCTCCCAGCCACATTAAAGGGGGGAAAAATTCTCACGTGCCCCCGGACTCGTTCGGGGTAGGGATTAGGGGAAAAGGAGAAAGACAAGAGCACCAGCTTTGGGCAAATGGAAGAAGGATGGCGGGGGGTGCGGGACGAACACCCGCTGTGGCCACTATTGAGAAAATACTGAAGGGAGAATATGTGGATTTTTTCACCCTTTTATATCGTGAACTAGACAAAAAAGGAGGATTTGGATGCTGGGGAGAAAGAAAAATTGAAACATCGTAGGATTGAGAGGAACTGGTCTAATTGGTTTATGGATACATGATTTACATGGACGTGGTAATTAAGGCCCAGCCTTCCGGGGGGCACTTTTTTAGTGTATTTGAATACCATTTATCGGGCTCATACAGAGTTTTCAGGGAATGGCTGGCTGTATTACGATGAGAAGTTTAGGCTGGGGCAGCACGACAGCCAAGCCTACGCTGGGACGAAACATAACCGAACTATGGATGCAGACGCTGACCTCAGCGCGTCCAGTGTCGGTAGCGAGCCCAATCAGGACACCTGGTGCAGTTAGTAAGCCCCCCCCCCCCCAAGGCCCAGGGATCTCAAGAACAGCAACAGCATCCACAGCTGTGCTGGGACTATGGGACGCAGGGGCGTGCCCGCGTCCCTGCAAATACAAGCACATATGTGGGATCTGCGGGGCCCCCCCCCCGCTTGTACTGCAATAAGGGAGAGGGGGAGGAACGGGCTTGGGGGAGCCAATAAAGGGGGCCAGGGAATCAACTGGCTGTTTACAAAGGGCCCCAGTCCAATTAAATTAAAGGCTGCAAGCATGGCTCCAATTTTACCCGGGACCAAGCAGCAGCACAATACTTGAAGGAGGGATTTACCGAAGGTTTCGGGATAAGTAGGGCCCTGGGAAGTTTTTTATGGCTAATAATCTTAGATCTGCGGTAGGTAATGAGCATGTAGTTAGAGAAAAAATTAGTAAAGAGATTTGGAGGGCAGGGTGTTGGGCCCCTTTATCAGCCTCCTACTCCTAATGTTAGGTTTTCCCCCACTAGGTGTAGCCCCCAAGAAAGCCCCGGTAATTTCGGCTAATCCACCATTTGTCTTATCCCAAAGGTGAATCCGTTAATGATGCCATTCCAGCAGAGTTATGTTCAGTCAGGTATACTTCATTTGATACAGCAGTGCGGGTAGTGCGCAGGCATGGTGTTGGGGCTGAGTTGGCTAAATCTGACATCAAGTCAGCCTTTCGCCTGTACTCATTCATCCCTCTGATTTCAGCTACTAGGATTCGCCTTTGAGGGTAAATTTTATTTATCCTCCCTCCCAATGGGATGTTCAGTGTCGTGTTCTGCCTTCGAAAAGTTCAGCACCTTTTTAGAATGGGCCATCAAAAGAAAATCTGGCCTTTTGGGCATTGTGCATTACTTAGACGATTTCTTATTTATCGGACAGGCCGGTTCTGGGCAGTGTGCATTCTTGTTTGCACAATTCACATCGCTCATGGGGGGGCTGGGTGTGCCATTGGCACAAGAAAATGAAGGTCCTTCACAGCAGCTCACATTTTTAGGCATTGAGTTGGATCAGTGAACCAGACATGTAAATTGCCACTTCCCAAGGTTCAAGATTTGAGATGAGGGTGTCATCATTTTTAGGCAGGGGCAAGGCCACCCTTAGGGAGCTTCAGGAGCTCCTGGGACACCTTTAAATTTTTCATGCAGGGTGGTGGCACCTGGCAGGGCGTTTCTTAGGGTCTTTTGATGCCACCAAGGGCGCCACCAAACCGCATCCCGGATTAGGGTCACAAGGGAATGAAATTGGATCTAGAGGTATGGCAGGAGTTCTTGGCAGGCTTTAATGGGGTCTCCTTTTGGCGGGTAAATCAAGGTTAGGGACGCACTACAGGTATATAGAGCAGAGGTCTGTGGGTTTTTTAGTTTTTTCAGGGGCAGATGGTGTGCGCAGAGATGGCCTAGAGCTGGGTGGAAACGGGCATCACAGCTACCTTACATTTTTGGAATTCTTTCCAAATTGGTGGCAGTTTACATCTGGGGGGGGGTTGGCAAACGCCTCTGTCCACTTTTGGTGTGACAATCAATCTACTGTAGGGTGATTAATTCCCTTTTTTCCCGATCACAACGCGTTATGCGTCTGGTTCGGGCTTTACACTTCAATGTCTCCGCTTTAAAAGCTTTTTCAGCTGTACAGTGGCTGGCGTGGAAAATTTCCCTTTGGGTACTCTCTCTCCCGTATGCAGATGGATCGTTTCAGGGAACTTGCGCCAGAAGCTGCAGTTCGTCCAGAGCCGATGCCCTCCCACCTGTGGAAGCTTGGCGGGGTGAGGTAACACAATATTGGTATGTCAATTGCACCGAGCACCAGAAAAAGTTATAAGAGCTTTTAGGGAGTTTAACAGTTTTCTGAATCCAAGGGATTATCTGACGCTTGGCCACTCCCGGTGGACCATGTTTTGCAGTTTTGTGTGGCTCTCAAGCAAGGAACTTCTCCACAATCCATTAATTCGCATTTACACTGGCCTTTTTCTCTAAGGCGAGAGGCCTCCCCGAAAAGGTGATTTTAGGATACGAAATTTTGGAGGGATGGCACCGGGGAAAGGGGCACCCGTGATAGCAGACAGCCACTCTCCCAGACATCTTGAGAGGTCTGGTGGTCTTGGATTTTTTCTTTGATATGAGGCTCTCTTGTTTCATTCGGCGGTCTCACAGCATTCTTTGGGGCATTGGGTGGGGAGCTGGTTGTTCAAATAAAGGGGACAGGGGGCAGGGCCCTGGAGTGGCGTGACCTGACTGGGGAGCGGTATTTGCGTCTGCACATTAGGAGATCAAAAACAGACCAGGCCAGGAGGGGGAATGTGATAACTTTCAGGAATGCTCTATCCAGTTGTGCCCTGTCAGGGCACTGAGACTAACGGCCAGCCGGGGGGCCCATGCGGGGCCACTGTTTTGTCATGCCGATGGACCCGCCCACCAGGTTAGTTTTGGGCTGTGACAAAAGAAAGCCTTGTCACATCTGGGTCTGAGGAGCCAATTTTGGCACCCCTTTTTGTATTGGTGCAGCCTCTACTGCAGCTTTGATGGGCATGAAGGCCGAGGACATCCGGGGGAGGGGGGGATGGAAATCCTTGGCATACCAGCGGTATGTAAGGCCCATCCACCTGCCCTAATGTTTCTGGTTCTTTTCAAACACCTGCTTCAAGGAGGAAGCGAGTGCTGATTTGTGGTCACAGTTTCGTCTTTTTGGGGTGAGCGGCGAGCTCAGAGGGCCAATTGGGGCCGAATTTGGGGTTGGGCGAAACAGCCTCGATTCAATGGCTTGGAAAAGAGGCCTTTGCTGGCACGGTTTTTTACCTGAGTTTTTAAGGGGGGGGTGTTCACCTTGGGGGCAATGACCTTGGATTTTTAAAGGAAAGGCGCTGATTATACAAGCCATTTATATAGCACAATTTGACACACATGGCCTCGCACTTGCATTGCTTGGTCGGCTCTGATTAAAGGAGGGTATGGCGTGGGGGAGTACCTACAACCTTTAGAGTTTGCACGTAGACAGTAACAAAAACATTTAGAAAGCTATGAAACAGGGCTTGGGTTATTTTATTCCACACCATACATGTTTTCGAAGCCAGAGTTTATGACATGACGGGGTCCACCTGTACCTGCAGGTAATGATATCTTTTTGGGGGTTTGCAGGTGGGCATTGAAGCCATCCTGGAGGGGGTTGGGGGGAAAGGATAAGCAGACGCTTACCTTATCCATGGCCGGTGGGGGGGGTAATGGTTGGTAGTACCTATGGCACCATTTGGTGTAGGATAAACGCTATCCTTGGGGGGCTCAGGACTGGCCCTCACTGGTGTGAGCCCGGGGGTGGCGGTTCGGGGCTCACCTCCCAGACAGGGGCCGGCCAAGGTCTTAACGCAGCTTCAGCGGTTGGGTTTGGGGCCCGGTATCTCGCTATACGGGCTATGGAAGATGGTCGGGAGCTGACTCTTGCCATGTTCACCGGGCCCTTTCCCCCGCTTAGGTCAGAAGTTCAAGTTCAAGTTCAAGTTCACCTCATAATTATGTTAATTAGGCATATTAATAAATTGCCCTAGTTAACCCAACCCTGTGTGTGGTCTCTTCATTTCCGGGTTGGGGCAAAAGGCAGGAGATAAAGAAAGACTATGACAATGACAATGATGATGATGATGACAGTTTCAGTCAATTGTTGAATATGCTAATAATAGAACTTAGGTCACATGGTGAAAACTTCCACTTAAAAGGCAATCACTGCCTCATGTTCATGCCGCAGCTAATGACATCATAAATCTTTCAGAATTTCTTCTGTGGATGGGTGAGTGGACTTGTTCATGGACATACCTGCTCACACACAAACACATACACTGCTCACACACATACACTGCCTAAAATAGGAAGGTTCTTTGAGACACCTCATGGGAAATAATTATAATAAGACAGCTATTGTATGCCTGCTTTTAAGCAGTTAAGACTACTCTGGAGGTTCAGCTTTCCAGATCAGCATGCAGTTCACTTCTCTAAGTAGCTTTGACTTGGGAAAAAAACATGCATCAGGGTCTAATATTTGTTTCTATAACTGCATCACCATAGTTGGTTTATGTTAGATGCAGCCTTTAAGAGCAAGAGATGTTACACTCCTGCTCAGCAACAGGTGCCCATGGAGCGAAGCTTGGGAATGTTATTTTTTGGACTATAATTCTATGCAGCGACCATACACGCTAGGGGATTATAGATGTTGCTGTCCAAAAAGTAATTTTGCCAAGCTCTGAGCTAGAGTACTTGCATGTTTTGAAATATCTATGTCTCATACAGTTTGCCTTTTCGGGTCTATGCTTTAAATGCAAAAATATATCTCTGTTGCAATTGTTACACAAGCATCCAAATGTATATGAGTATCTATCACAAACTGTAGCAAATGCACTATTCCCTTCCTTTGAATAAAATTCTGGTGCCTCTGAAAAGCTTTCTTTCAAAGAGAGAGAAAGATCATCTGGCAGTTTGTCCAAGCTTGGATAACTGACAGGACTGGAATCCACACAGGATTCTAACTAGTTGCCAAGCCTCATAATAATCAACTGCTGTGTTCTCATTAATCACAGCAATGAAAGACCTGGCTCAGCAGTTCAGCTTGCTTCTAGCATTTTCTAGTCTGGGTGGCAGACGGGGTTGGGGGTGGGGTTCCTTGCCTGCTTAGCTGCTTTAATCAAAGTGTGCTCGGAACCATTCCAGGCATCAGGATCATCCAGAGGTCAACATCAGGTGGTAACTCCATGTTACATAAGTGGTTTAGCTAAGCATGTGGCCTCCCCGAACACTTCCCTCTTTGATTTTACCCCTCTTAAAGGGTTTATTCCAGGGTAGGAAAACACAGTAGAGTGAGCAACAACAGTGGCCGGAAATACCATTCCTTCACACATTGTACTAGATATTGGCAGCACTCTTGTGGTGATGCCTTATGGGAAGTTAGGGGCAGCAACCAACAGCTCCAAACAAGATGCAGGCTCCATTGTGTGGGAGATGACATTAACCCCTTTTCTGCCAGAATTTTGCCCAATTGTCACCTACTAAAACAAGTGAGGAGGAAGGTAAGGGGAAATAACAACTGAAGGAGTAAGGGCCCTTTCATACTCCACAAATATAGCACTATGATTCCACTTTAACCATTGTGATTCCATCCTAAGGAATGCTGGGACTGGCAGGTTGGGAGGGGCATTTAGAATCCTCAGCCACAAAGCCATAGTTCTTCATCCAACTAAAAATCCGAGGTTTCCATAGGATGCTGTCATAGCAGTTAAAGTGGAATAATAATAACACTACAATTGTGTAACATGAAAAGGCCCCAGGCCCAGCTTTATGGCTGGATAAGATGAGCACCTCTCCTCACACACTGAGCTGAAGTGTGCACTTCTGGCCTTGACAACTACACTCCTTGTTCAGAGTACATCTCCAGAGAGGTAGACTGGAAAACAGCACTGTTATCCTCAAAATTTCACATGCTATCTGCATACTAACTAGACAAAAGAACTTCCACCAATAATCTTTAAGTGTTTTTTTTTCAGTTCTTAGATGAATGCCATAGTTATTTCATTTTGATGTCAAATTACTAGTCTAGAAAAAAAGAATCATTAGCCTGCTAAGAGATCGGTAATTCCTATAGGATTTCCATAGTGGCTAGACAGGAGAGGGTGGAATCCTGCACGGAAAGTTTTAACAGAATGTTTTAAAATGACTTAAAACCTGCCTTCTCCCAAAGAGGGGGACAGAGGGAGAATGGAGCTGAGGAACAGCTTGTCCTTTCTCCACAATCAACATGGAAACCAAGCAAACTGGAAGAACAAGAGTGGAAATATCTATCCCTTTTCCATCAGTATCCCACCCACTCACGTGCAGGGAATTCTATGTACTTGTTTGCAAGGAATTTTTGGTCACCAGTGACAACCAGATGAGTTGTTCAGTGCAAGGCTGTTCTAGAATACAATAGTGATCTTTTCAATCTTATAGCAGAAATATTACCTTCAAAAATTGCAACTTAGTTTCCAGTTCCATCTGTCTGACAATCAAGGCTTCATTTACAACGTCTAATCTGTAAACAGCAAACAATATTCTTAGTGGTGGTGGTGGTGTTGTTGTTGTTGTTATTATTATTATTATCGCTATTATGGGAAAATGTTTGTACATCTTTAAAATTAACAGTTCCTCATGGCACCATGAACATGACATAAGAATTTAAGAGGACTGTGCTGGTTGTGTTGGGCCACTTTCATCACATTGCCCCATTCCCCAGCCCATTTTTTGGTTTTAAAGGAATGTCCATGGGAACCTCACAAGAGGAGAAGGACGGAGTTCACCATTGCTAGTCACGTGCCCTGGCATCTAGACCACATCAATACCTCTGAGGAAATAGATTGTAATGCACAAAAATTAGTGCTGGAATAAGTCTGTTTATCTTAATGGCCCCATCTTTTTCTTTTTCTATGGAAACAGACTAAAATGACTATGGCCAAAACTGTGTTTGCATATAGTAAATCTACACTCATGTAGGTAAGTGGTAGCTGCACTACACTACCTTTTTGTTGAATAGTGGCATTGTGCAAGCAACTGTGTATCTGCAAATGTGCTTGCTCATTGCCCCTTGTGCAAAGGGAGATACATAAAAGTTGTCTCTGCAATTCCAGTGATTCCGATGGTACATTGAAGACACTGATGAATCATCCGAGGATGCATGTACCATGATTACACTTGCAGAACTCTGCTTACATAACTGTGAATTGAATATGTACATTAAGTAATGGCCAAAAAAGTACTACTGAATGTGTAAGAGAACTGACATATATGTAAAAGTCCAACAGGATGGCAGCCCACCTCTTTGAAAATCTGATTTTATGTGAATCATTGAAGAAACTATTTATATATTTGATTATTAGATGACATGGGCACACTGATAGGATTGCCACTGGGATGACAAGATGGAGTGAGAAATATGCAGCAATGTATCCAACAATATATTCATAGAATCATAGAATCATAGAGTTGGACGAGACCACAGAGGCCATCTAGTCCAACCCCTTGCCATGCAGGAACACACATCAAAGCATTCCCAACAGATGGCCCTCCAGCCTCTGCTTAAAAACCTCCAAAGAAGGAGACTCCACTACACTCCGATGCAGCATACTCCACTGCCAGACAGCTCTGACTGTCAAGAAGTTCTTCCTGAGGTTCAGGTGGAATCTCCTTTCCTGCAGCTTGAATCCATTGCTCCTTGTCCAAGTCTCTGGAACAGCAGAAAACAAGCCTGCTCCCTCCTCGACATGACATCCCTTCCAATATTTAAACATGGCTATCATGTCCCCTCTTAACCTTCTCTTCTGCAGACTTGGACTGCAACTCCTATCATTCTTGACCATTTACCATGCTGGCCAGGGAGCTGGACTTCAACAACATCTGGAGGCTATATGTTTGCCATTCCTCATCTAATGGAACTTCTGTCAGTTCAGATGGATGAAATGTATGATGCTTTGCTTCTTGACCAGTTCCTCGCAGCCAAAGAAAATAACTTTTCATAGCATGAAAATAAATTCTTAATAACATGAAGCAGCACAAGCGCCAGCTATGGATAGATGCCACAGAATAATGCCTCCAAGAATGGCCATGAGGAAAGGATGTTCCTGGGCTGGGGCTTAAAAACAGAAAGAAAATGGGAGATAAGGTATTCCTTCCAGGAAGAGCTCAGGTAAGTTATTTTTGGACTACAGCTCCCAGAATTCCCCAACCAGCAGGTCCACTGGCCATTCTGGGTGTGGAATCCTTGGAGCTATACTTCACAATGGTAACATTTCCCAGCTCTCTTCTTGGACACAATTGCTGTGCGTCTCTGGGTTCTATCTCATTGACATGTCCCAGGAGAACCAACAAACAACAGTCAAGGCTATGTTGTGTTCCACAGAATCTCCAGCAAATACGTAATATCCCCAATTTTTCCATGTTTTCCGTGACAGATATCATTGATTCATCACCAGAGGCTGTGTTCTGCCTTGGACATTTCACAACCCTTGTACCATGGTGGTGGTTGCTCTTTCTAGCCGCAGCAACTTCATTCCTGCCTTAGCATAGAAAAATCAGTGCATCAAAAACAATGAGAACAATTAATGAGTCACAAAACAGTCACTGTTCTGCCCCTTAAGCATAGGCATAAGACGCTTGGTTACCTTAAAAGATTCCCTGATGATTTGATTAACTCCACCATTTGCTTGCGCATGAGACCTGCCGTGCTCACTCCATTGATAGTCACCAAAATGTAGCCTGCAACCATGGCAAAATGGGAAGAAATAAGTTCCTTTATGTTCAACATTTTATTATTCCTGTTGTTGTTAGTAGCAGAAGTAGTGTATGTACACAGGTCAGAGACCTGTTGAGGAGTTAACATCTTCAAAAGTGGACTTATGTGGATCTGTAGGCATTAGAACTGGGAAGGTCTGCAATGTTCATATCCATTGGAGGGCTGCTGTTATGTTATTACACAGCAGAGCTGTCAAAGTGACCATTGAGCAATGGGACCAATCACAACAAGTTTCACACTGCATTGGTCTTGATGTGCATCAGGAACCAATGCACATCTGGCACTCTGACTAGTGTCCTGCTACACATCTTCGTAATTCACTAACAGGGTTTCTTAGCATCTCTGCTACATAGCTAAATACAGTCTCCCTCCACATTTGTGGGTTTGACCTTAACGAATGTGATTATTCATGAGGCACATGCTTGTCCCTCCCCCTATTCTCCTCCTCCCATCTCCTTGCATTCCTCTCGCCAAGCTTGTGAGGCTTGTGTTTAAAATGCTGCTTTTTCCCCCTTTTGGGTGAGCAAAGCCCCCCTCCCACTGCTGGAGGCATGTCCTCTATGCCATGTGGCAACACTTTCTGCTGTGTAATGGCTGCTGATTGGTCAGGTGCTCTCCTTGCTCCTACCCCTTTCTTTTCAAAATAGCCACCAGAAGTAACTAGAATCCAGAACTCTGCTCTTCTTTCTTTGAGCGGAAAGTACTGGTGAGACCTTTACTGTGTCTTTTTTCCTTCCCCCCATCCAACCCCAGGGGGAGAAGCAAAGGAATGGGAGGGGGAGGTCTGGAGGGAAATTGTGGGGGGGGAGTTATTCATAATTTTTCCACTTTCATGAGGGTTTTGCGTCCCTAACCCTCAAATGCAGAGGGGCTACTGTATACATAAAGCTACACAATGTAGATGGTGATGCAGGATTCTGGTGATCACCTTCTCCTCAGTTTGGGGCTGAAGCTGGCTTACAACAATCAAAATAGGCACAACTAAAAATTCACAACACACAAAAGTTAAAAATGTAATAAAACTATCAAAGAATTAAAACCTGTTGAAAAACATAAACCATTAAAAAAAAAGCAGCTAACAGAAAGATCTAGCACATTATGCAAGCCCCATTCCCCCTAAGCAGTCAGTCCCAAAACAAAAACAAAACAGTCTTTGGCTGCTTGCAGAAAGATAGCAATGGAGGCTTCCTCCCTGAGGAAAGAGTTCCACAGTTGGGGGCAGCCACTGAGGACACCCTCTCCTATGACCCCTCTGTATTCTCAAAAAGCATTTTGGGCTGGCGGAAGGGGGACCAGATAGAATACGGAAATAGTAATTACCATTTTGGAGTCCAGAAAGAGAGGCACGGCTACCTTCTTTTACTTTGCAAATGTAAGCACAACCTTCCAAGAAGTGATTAGTCTGGTGCTGAAAAGGCATTACCTGTAAACAGCGAGAAACACTGGGTTAGCTGGAGAACCTTACCCTGCAGAAGCTTACTTCTCTGCACTGTGGTGGGCATATATCCTATGGTACACAAGGCAGCATTCTGTCCAAGTCTATTTGAAAGACCAATTAAGTTGCCCATTAAGAGTTGGCACCTGGGCAGCAGATGGAGCTGACACACAGGTCATCTCCTCACCATCTTTTCAATACCCCAAATCCCCATGGTGAGGTGTATTCCATTTCCATTGAAATTATACACACTATTTCTCAGTTACCACCTATAACTCTAGCATCAAAGTGGGCAAATACAGAGGGGGTGGGTGCCAGTTTTCAGCTCTATGGCTCCACAAGCAGGCCCCACCAACACACCTGATGTGGTAAAAGTGACATTACACCACTCCTGGTTTTGATTTTCAGCCATTTCTCAGCCTTTATTCATTTATATCTTTTGCTTTTGGGGACATGGAGGGTTGACAACAAAACAGCAATGTTTTGCAGCAGCTGTGAGCCAGCAGGGGATGGTAGTGGTGGAGGAATTGCTTGGATTTAAAAAAAAAATTGGGAGGGAAGTCACTGAGCGTTGGACAGCTTCATGAGGGCTTCGAGGTCTCCACCTTGGGGTCCCAACAGCTGCACACTGCCTGTGGGCCACTTTGGTAGATGCTATTTTTATGTAAATCTGAAAAAGATCCTCCTTCTTTGCTAACAGGTTTCCTCTTTCTTGTCAATGGATAAGCACCCACCTTCCTTTTCACATCTGTCAGTAGAGCTTGCGGGCATGTTTTACATACCCACAAATTGCATCCACCCACACCATGCTAAAGGAATCGCTTCCTCTTTGTCTTTTTATTGTTGTATGTTTGTATGTTTTTAAAAAAAAGAAAAGGCCTCCCACCCAACAAAACAGTTGTCCTTCTTCTACAGGACTCAAGCATGGTTAGGAGGAAGCTGTTCTTTTTCGTCCAAAGAAATAATTCATGTATAACTCTAGTAGGTCACTTAGCTGTTAGACTAAAGCAGGAAGGAAAGGGAAAGGAAAAGGAAAAGGAATCCAAACAAATTCTTCATAAGCTCCATTCACTCTCCTGTCAGAAAGACTGGCTTTCTTTGTTATTCTTTATAGTACAGAAGAAGTGAAGGAACAAATGGTTATTACCAGCATGAAGAAAATCCATAGTGCCTGTGGCAGCTGAAGTAAAGGGGTGGAAAACCAGAGCAGGGCCATAGCACTAGGAGAGGCTTAACATTTGCCCCAGGGCCTTCCTGCCCTACACCGTTATAGTGCTATTATTCCACTTTCAACGTTCTGTGGAATTCTGGGGTTTATAGTTTACTGAGGCTGAAGAACTCTCTGGCTGAGATTTCTAAATGCCCCTCCCTAAATTGCAACCCCAGAATGAAAGTGGAATAATACTACTATAACAGTGTAGTAGAGAAAGGCTCCCTACCCACAAAGAAGCTGCTATTTTCTCTTTCATAGGCCATTCAGGGAGATAGGATCAGAACCACAGTGTTCCGCTCTTCACAGTGCTAAAGCCTTACCTGAATTTCAAATCCAAATGTTTCATTATCTTCTTTGAGGATTTTAACTGACTTTCTGCACAGAATCAAACAAGAACCAGAGTTAATAACTGTACAGTCAGAAGTTTTTGAAGATTTTATTTAAATCTTCAAAAATGGGAATCATTGTCCCATTCACCACATACACCAGTATTACCCAGAAAGAATAAAACATTTATTTTGATAGTTCTATAGCAAAAAAAATCTGTTGTATTATAGAGAAACTGCAAACCTAAGAACTCACTATCCCTCAGCCACACTTCTCCAAAGATCACTTGAACAAGACTTTTATAGGACAAATGTACATAACTAACCTGCGTAGTGAAAATGCTGATTGAATAGAGATGTGCAAAGTTGAGCACATGGTGACACATTCATGATACAGTCTTAACTTCCCTAGCTCTCAAGTTCCTTAGTTCTCAACTTCCCTCCACAGCATCATTTCAGGGGCAGCTTTGCTGTAAAAGGAGGTCAAGTTGTGGGCTCATTACAACATAAACAATTGCTTGCTTCTCCTTCCACAGAAATCAATTCTGTCCACACATTTAGCTTCCCTATTTGGCTGTGTGAACTAGACTGCATGTGGAAGGAGGAGCCAGTTCCTCAGTGCTCTTAACATTTTGTTCCCCTTGAAACAACTAGCAGAGGGGACTTTTGCTGGCCTCACATGTGGATGAGGCCAATAATGCATGTCATGGCACTGGTAAGAGCCTGCAAATCTGCACCGGAACGCGGGCACAGAGTGGCGCACTCCGTGCTTTTGAAAGACCTGTTTCAAGCGGTCTTTCAAAAGCACGCTGGACGACCACTTCGGGTCATTCCGGAGCGGGCTGAGGTGCGGTACTACACTAAATAGGTCCAACCCAGTCTGCTCCCAGGTGCAGACGTCCTCCCTGGAGGACACTCTGCAACCTTTCTTTAAGCCCGTGTGGAAATGGCCTTAATTTGCTTCAGCAACTCAGAGACCCACCTCCTGCCTCTAACACAGTGTAAGCATGCTGGTTGCACTAGGGGCAGGTAGGATTTTTTTTCTATTTTCCACAAGTATTTTACCTACCCTACACTGTCACAGGGTACTGGACAATTTGTATCATTTTGACGTGGGACAGATCTCTGGACCTGTCACTACATGTCCTGAGACCAAGGGGTAGAGAAGGAGGCTGTCCTTGCAGCTGGCCTGAGGGTTTCACCCTCACTTCTAGTGCTGTGAGAAGGAGGGAGACATCCTTAGGCCTGCCTTCCAGGTTGGCCAGGGTAGCAACTCAACCTCCCAGGTGCACCTTGGCGCCTTGCTGTCTTGCCTAGGGGAAGCTGGGAAAGAATTCTGAGGGAGACCACTTGCCTCAGCTGCTCCCACACTAGGGCCCTTTTCGCACCTTACCTCGTCGCAGAGGTCTAGTGTGGGTCCCCGCAACATCTCTGCCTGGACGGGAGTGCAACAAGAGTGCTCCCCTCTGCACTGGTTGCCTCCAGGATCCAGGAAGCATGATGGCCCCGCCTCTTCCTGCCACGGCACAGCCATTGCGCTTCCAGGACCTCCGCAAGCAAGGTGAATACAGACAGATGGCAGGATGGCAGCACGATCACCTGTCATTGATGGGGAAAACCTGTCAATCATTTGCAGTGCTATTGCACCACCTGGGAATGGGGGAAGGACGGGACCGCAACATGCATAAGTGTTGTTGCAGTCTTGTCCTTCTCCCGTCCCTAAGATGGGTTGAGAGGGTAGAGCAGAAGGGGCCTAGGTCTCTCTCCCCCTTTGCATTTTTATGAGGATAAACCTAAATAGGCTATAGGTAAAATAAGGCTTCTCATATTTAACCTAAGCCTCTGTGTGTAGTCTCATTATTTCATGGGCTTAGCCAGCAATGTACCTATCAGTAAGTAGGACAGGTAACATTAGCAGATCTACACTGTGGAAGTGGCCTGGCACATAACATATTTCAAAATATTTGGTTTAAAAAAACAAAAGAAAAAAATCCATTGCTAATTTTTGATTTCACCACGCTACTATCTTGTAGTTTATAATGGCTCCTGGGTGCCAAAGTGAGTTGCTTCAGTCCCTCCATCATTCTCTGTCCTAAAGATTTCACTGTAGTTGCTGTTTAACATTTATATCTGTGTCATTTAACATGCATACCTCAGACTGCCTATGTACCCAGTTACCATATTACCAATAATAGCATAATAGGTTGGTATTAAGAGGGGAAAAAAGTGATGTCTTTATTACCTTTGTGGGGCAGAGTCACCTAAGGAACTCGTCCTATTCAGAGCAAGCTAGAGAAAGGCATAAAGAGAAATCAATCAGTTTCTTTAGAAATGTAATGTTTTCTTTAAAATCATTACTATGAGTGATCAGGGATGGTTAACTTGTGACCATCCAGAGGCCGGACTCCATTCTCCCTCCCCCTGCCATACCAGCGTTGGGAAATGAGGGAGTAGTAGTTCACCGACATCTGGGGGCGCCACAGGTCAACAGCTAGACTGCCAGCAAGATATTTCTTGCTCGGTTCTCTACAGTCAGTGTAGTCCAGCATCCTTTCAACAGAGCGAGAGTCCACATGGAGGACTTGAGAGTAGTGGCTTTCTCCCACTGTTGTTCACCACCCATCAGTACTGACATAATTGCCAATTTACAATGTAAAACAATAAAATTGAAAACAAAGATAAAAATTCAAAACATACAAGTAATTTAATATCTGCTGTGGGAGTTTCAGTTAACTGAAAATGAAGAAGAAAGTAATTAACCGAAATGGGAAAAATGATAATATCTTAAATTAGCAGAAAACAAGCAAAACACCACATACTATTAATACAGTCAGACAATACTTACACACAGGCCATTTCCTCACTACACTGTTATAGTGCTATTATTCCACGTTCAACATCCTGTGGAATTCTGGGGTAGGTTCAGGACAGACACCTACTGTCCTGAACCAGTAGTCCATCTAAAACTGTGTTGTTGTGCGCCTTCAAGTGGTTTCGTAGTTATGGTAACTCTAAAGCTAACCTATCACAGGGTTTCTTGGCAAGATTTCTTCAGAGGAGGTTTGCTTTTGCCTTCATCTGAGGGAGTGTGACTTTCACAACAATGAACAGTGTTGTGCATTTATATCTAACTTCAATGACAAATAATCATATGCTAATTAGATTTAGAGAGCATAGTTTGCCTTTGCTTTCCTCTGAGGCTGAGAGAGCGTGACTTGCTCAGCTTCACCTAGTTGGTTTCCAGGGCCAAGTGGGGATTCGAACTCTGCTCCCCACACTCGTAGTGCAACAGTAAAACAATCACACCCTACTGGCTCTCTAATGAAATACCCAGAACGAAACAGGCATCATATTCACAAATATACATGAACTAGGCAACTGAAAAAAGTGAACTGAAAAAAGAACATAAAAGATTTTTTTTCCCCAAATGTTTCTTTCTCATGTTGGAACCGCACCCATCCAGGAATGTTTGGGGAAGCTGTTGGTATGAAATTGTTAATTTTAAAATCCACTTGGCATTGCTATTATCAGTCCTATTGTTTAAGGAAAATTTACTCCAATTCATTCCAGGCAACCCTATAGGCACTTCTACAGTCATTTATAGGTATAGTCTCCACAGTGAAATAGTACCATGCCATATACATAGTCCTATACATACTAAAATTGGGTAATTCAAAGCATGAAAACTCTGGAAAACTCACTAGAAAATTAGGTGGCCATCATTCAAAGAATGGTTTAAAGTGAGTGAAATCCTTTCAAACTATCTTAGATTTAAAGATTTCTTCTGACAATCTCAGATAGCCAATGAATTTGACAGCACCAACAACATGGATAAGGACTATCAAAATTCTACCTATGCAGGAAAGCTGGCTTCAATAAGGCTGAAAGGACGAAATATTAAAAGCGCAATTTCATACTTGCCCTAAAGAGAAATAAGCTCCGGTGAGTTCAATCAGGTCTACATTTGAGTAGATGGGTAAGGAAATCCAGTCTATGGGTCCATTTACACTACACTATTATGATTCTACTTCAGCTGCCACGACAGCATCCTATGGAATCCTGGCACTGCTGGTTTGGTCACAGGCACCAGAGGAGTCCTCTCGCTGAAAATTCTACGTGGACCTCCCTAAACTGCCAATCCCAGGATTCCCTGGGATGTTGTCATGGCAGTTACAGTGGAATCATAACACTATAGTTGTGTGGTGTGAAAGCACCCTAACAGAGCTGATGTGAGTATGATAGAGATGCCACTACCTAAAACAAAGGCACATATTTATTTTTGTCCTGTTGTTGTCACTGAGCTGTCACCAAGCAAGGTTTTGTTTGCTGTTGTCACAGAGCAAGGTTTTGCATGTTTTGGAAACATTTCAAAAATGACCAAACACCCACAGGCGGAACCAGCTAGTGAGTCATCTTTTGTCATATTTATGCTGACCAAAGAAAAGTGTTTTGTACTGGACTAAATGTGGTTTTTGTATGGAAGAAAGCCAACCTTTAGGATTTCACGTACAAAACTTACAGCAGGCATTTATATTCAGTTTTCTGTTTTCATCACATGGATTTGCCCACAGTTGTGAAGACAAAAGGCAAGGTGAGAACTGAAGAACAAAAGCTCAAGACACGTGGACAAAAACCATGGATTTGCCAAATGTTTAGATGGATGCACCAATAAATTATCCCTTAGTCAATGCCAATGGTTGCCAATATCCACACTTAAAAAAAAAAAAACTTCTATTTAAAAGCCCAGGAATGTCAAACAACATCTCCAAATCCCTGCTAAGGTACACAACGCAGTAAAGCATCAGCCTTGAGTCCCATGTAAGGAGAAAGGTGGGGTATAAATTAAAAAAACAAGCATTCAAATAAATAAATGACTCAACATTATAATCCATCCCTTCATCTTTGTTCCTAACTCATACAGAGGTCAAAATTATCTTCCAGAATATGGTAAAAATCTATACCCCCTACTCTGTGCATGACTGAATCTGGCTCCAATTTATTATTAAGTAGCACAGTGTGCTGCTACTAAGTGTGAATTTTTATAAAAGATTTTCCAGAAATCAACAGGCTGCTTGGTACTCCATCTAGTGGAGTAAACAAATGGAGTGGCAAATATTTTATGGATTATTTTGGTCTTTGTTCTTCCTCTCTCATACAAGGGCCCTCTCATGAAGAATGTTTTTCTGCCTTAGCAGAAGTTTCCCATGTCTACCAAGGCAAGCCATCTCATCCCTTCCTACAATGAAATTACCTTCCCATATTAGTTGTGATCAGATACAATTTATATAAGCAGAGATTTGTCAAAATTAAAGTGGTAAAGAAAGCAGGAAGAAGGGCGGATTTATGTCATTGATGATAGAAATAAAACTGTCTGTGTTCTTTAAAAGGAAGGCAGAGAAGAGGAATATTAGGCTGAGATACTAGGCAATTATTTTATTCTGCCATTGCCGCCAACCCACTATTGTTCAAAAACTTGGATAATGTTAATCAGCTTTTCCTAGAGTTATGAAAAGCTCTCTCGGACCATCATCATCTCCATTGCCTGAAGTTAAATAAATGACACTTAAGGAAACAAATCTTAACTCTCTAAAGTAGAAAGCAAGACCTTCTCTTCATTAAAAATATAATTCCTTAGCACATTTCAAAATGGAGTTGGTCCCAAGTTGGGCACAAATAGCCAATTAGCAAGCAGCAGCAACAGCACTTATTGAGCTTACTGACAGAGGTGGGTTGAACTGTACATTGATCTTGACTTCAAGGTCCATGATGACTGTGGTTGCTCTAAAGATCTAACCTGACCACAAGCACGTACTACAGTCCCTGCTGGCCATAATCCCACTGACTCCACTAGAATCAACCTGAGTTGCCATCTCCTCAGTGATCCCAGGCCATTCCTACAGCAAACCCAAGATGCTCTGTTGCCTCAGGTGGAAGAAGAAATGGTATCCACACACACATACAGTCACACGTAGGCAAATGGTATAGTATCTAAAGCCAGAGTGGTGCAGAATGAAGGCCTTGCCCCCAGTGAGAATCACCCCCCATGAAATTTTCCTTTAATCCCCTGATTTCTCGTATTGCAGAAAATTAGACACTGGAAATCATTTGTGCTCAGAACTCTTACAGTTGTTGTTGTCTTTATTTTTAACCTGCTTTTTTTCCTTGTAAAGATTCAAAGGAGCTCATAATATGTTTTTTTTAAAAAAACATAGTTAAAAATAATGAAATACAAAAGTTAAAACACAAATTAAATAATCAATGTGTTCACATTTCCTTTGCCTGCCTTTTTTTCTTGGGATGCCCAATTGTATTTCTAAATGCTCAACTAAAATTTTAAGGTACTGCAGATTTGTAGCTACAGGGTGGAGGTAAATTCAGAATTCTGCTCCTCTGATGAAATTTTGTGTTAGTGTCCTCAATTTTTAATATTCAGTAACTTTAAACTTCCATTGAGCTTTAAGAACTGGAGCTTTGGCATCAAAAGAAAAGGAGTGCACAAAGTTAACAAGGGGAAGTGAACAGAGCAAATATTCCAGATGTGTTCTATATATGAATGATTTTTAATGTCTCCCTGAAAGACTGGAGGAAAATGTCACCCGAGAAAAACAGAATCTATATGGGAAGGAATGATCATTTTGCCTTCCTATAGCTACCACACTGCTAAAAGCTGTCCAAATTATTTTGGCACCAGAGACAGAAAATCCCATAAGCCCCTTTCCCTCAGCACAATAATGATAGATTAAAAAATGACAAGATGCTACCCACTCATGATACACCAAACCACCTGCCTGGGGAACTGCTTTACAGTGCCTAACTGGCCCCTGGCCAGACTATGCCCTTCAGAGAAGTTCAGGCAAATGGAAATGTAGCAAGGTGGTTCCCTTTCCCCGCACACATGGAAATAATCCATGGGGGGAAGTTTCACACAACAAATTTCTGGGATTCAGGCAGAAGAAGCAGGGCTGGCCCAAAAGAATTTGCTCCTGAGGCAGAGCAGCAGGTGGCATTTCACTGTTCGGGCAAAGCTAGACAAGCTATTTCAGTATGCAGCACAAAATCTCATAAGAACCTCTTCCCATCCTGGCAATAAAATAAAAATACAGAGAGAACAAAGCAAATACGCAGGAATTTGCTGCCTGTTCAGGACACCTCAGGTCTGTTCCTGCTCCTAATGGCAGGGCCAGACCTGACAGTGAGTAAGATTATCATGGGATTTAATCTGAGATATTATGTTTAACAAGTCATTGGGATATTAGGTTTCTTATTAGCCAAACCTTGAAAATAAATGGAACACAGAGCCCGCAGTACAGCAGATTGAAGGGTGAAGGGTGGTTGGAAACAGATCCAGCAAAGCTCTGGGGTGAAACATACCTGCTTGAAGTCCCGCGACAAAGTCCCCACTGAATTTGTGAACATCTCAGTGTTTCTGTGGTCCAGTTGTGGGCTACCTATGGGTTCCAAGCAGGAGCTGTAAACTGAGCTCATGCAATAGTCCACGTAGTTGGCCTTGCGGTTCTGCTGAATGAGTCTCTTTAAGGACATCTTGGATTTAGCTTGAAGTCATTCACCCCAGGGTGGTATTGCATGACTGAGAAGGAAGGAAACTAAAAACATAACCTCTGCTCTGAGCAAAAAGTATCAAATGAGGGGGGGAGCCCATGTGACTTGTGGTTTAGGTGCAGGTTACATAAATCTCTTCTCACAAAGTGCTGGATATTACTCAATGTTTCTTTTTAAGCTTACAAGAGTTGGATCTTTCAATTAAAGCAATCTGCTTATTTCTCCTTTCCACTGCCTCTCCCCCCCCCAGCTTCCACTCCATGGAGGAAAACAGAAGTAGCCCTCAGTGTGCAAGATTTTTTTTTAATGTCCCTCAGGACTTTGTGACTAAAAAAGAAACATCTGGTTTAAAATAGCCTTAAATTTGATGAATTTGTTGCTTTTATACAGGCTTGGTCATTTATAAAACAAACCTACCATTTTCCATAGTATGCTGCAAGATTAATAAAATGGTTAAAAATAATGAGTGCATTTAAAGTATTACTTAAACATAGAAAGTGATTCTATTTACATGAGAAGGGCTTTCCTGGGTTGTTTGGCCAGTTCCAAAGGGACTCAAGATACTCTTTAAAAGAAAAAAAGGGCCACACTGCCCCAGGTTTACATACAGTATATGCTAAGTAAAATGCACTTTGGGGCAAAAGTGATCAACTTGCATAGAGGGATTGTGCTAGAGGGCTGCACATTATAAGTTTAAAATGGATAAATTTAGCAAACAAATGTAAAGCAGATCTTAAATTAGCTGAAATTAATTTTAAAAAAATCTAATTCTTTGTTAAATAAGTGCTTTATTTAATGAACTTTGTAAATACTCTAGAGTGTTTTAGCTGCATATTCCTGAAAGGCAGGGGCCCTTATGGTGCCTTCCAACTGTACCATTCTGGGATTCCATGAAATATTATTATGTTTCCTCCAGTCACAATTGACAAATATACAAATACATCAGGATGAGCAACTGTGGAAGACTGGGGGCTCTATTAGCCTTCCAGGAGAACTTGGAGAGTTGAAACTTCTCTGACAAAAACATTTTTCCCTCCAAATACTCTTTATGCAACATGGCAGCATATTTTGGGGTCTTCCTAGGCCCCTAGAGGGATTTTTTTTTTAAAAAAATGAAATTTGTTTTGAAAAATTTCACAAAATTTCATTTTGACCCCTGGCAAGTTCAGGAGAGGCTCTAAACCTTTGGAAATGACCTCTATACCCCTTAGGGATCATTTTGGAGTATTAACAAATGACTCCCTAGGAGGCCTTGGGGGGACCACAAAATCAGTAAAAATTATTCCCAACAATACTTTATTTTTTGTTTATACTTTAGGTATAAAATGTATGCTCAACTTAAACTGCTAAAAATTCAAAGCATAGTTACTCCAGTTTCCTGTTCCAAATGGAATCCCTAAAATACATTATGCAAATATAGATACATGGGGAGGTATGAATTAAAGTCAATACAATAATAATTAATTACTGGGGAGATGAGGCTGCTTGACACAGTTCCATCCTTGTTCAGGTAGTAATTTTCATACCTGTGTATTTTAGGGATCATTTCACATTGCACAGTTTTAGCACTATGATTCCACTTTAACTGGCCTGGCTACATCTTATGGAGCCCTGGGCTTTGTAGTTTGGTCAGAAGCACCAGAGTTGCTCTCTGGCAGAGGCTTCTAAATGCCCCCTCCCCTCAATTGACACTCCCAGGATTCCATAGGATGGAATCATAGCAGTTAAAGTGAATATGAAGGAAAGACATCCAGACTTCCCATAGCTGGTAGGGGGGGTTGTATAAAAACAGCCCACATCATTTTGGGGAAGCTCCTCAGATTGCTGAGAAATTAGAGTTAACAGTTTTTTTGAACATAACTTCTTCAGCTGTAGATCTTTTAAATCAGCTTTCAGTCAATAGTCAGTACTTTGTATTTCCTGTTCCCTGCTCATCTTTGGTTTCCTGTACCTACCTTTTGCATATTTCATTTGCTATCTTGTTTCCTGTAAACTCCGGATGTTTGACCCTCAGTGTGGATGTGGTCAGATACCTTTCAGAAGATTCTTCAGCAGCAGCACACATGTGTATTCTTTAAGCAGTTCTTTGTGGCTTACACGATATCACTGGGATTTCCAATTAATTTTAGCTGTCTTTGTTACAAGTTATTAATGGAACATTTATTTTCAGTGAGAGCTTTGGAACAGATTTACTCCTTGCCTACCATGTCACTAAGTTGGAATGTGTCCAGAGGAGGGCGACCACAATGGTGAAAGGTTTGGAAGCCATGCCCTATGAGGAGTGGCTTAGGGAACTGGGTATATCTGCAGGAAAGAAAGTTGAGATGGGACATGATAGCCATGTTCAAATATTTGAAAAGATTTCATATCAATGAGGGAACAGGCTTGTTTTCTACTGCTCCAGAGACCAGGACAAGAAGCCATGGATTCAAACTACAAGAAAAGAGATTCCATCTAAACCTCAGGAAGAACTTTCTGATGGTCAGAGCTGTCCGGCAGTGGAATATGCTGCCTCGGAGTGTGATGGAGTCCCCTTCTTTGAAAGTTTTTAAACAGAGGCTGGATGGCCATCTGTTGGGAGTACTCTGATGTGCGTTTTTGCATAGCAGGGGGTTGGATTGGATGGTCCCTGTGGTCTCTTTCAACTCTATTATTCTATGGCTCTATGATTCTAAGCCTGATGTAGTGTGAGTTCTTTGATACAGAAGCAATTGACAAGGTGCTAAGAATTGCTTATTGCTAGATGTTTACAAATGCCCTTTGCTAAATATTTACTAAGTATTTGAAGTGCTCTTGAAATACTGATCCACTGCTGTCAGGGTTAATTTTCATTCCTTGCTTTTTTTTCTTTCCTTTTTTTTTATTTCTGAGGACTATATTATCTTTATGGATGCTAATACACATTTATGGATACTAATATATTTGTCATTCCTGATGCTGCAGATGCTTCAGTAGATGACCATGACATTTGACCTACTTTGGGTTCACACTGGCAGAAGCAACATTGTCTTCCAGTCAGCACACACATACAATTAACTTTTCAGAGAGCTGAAGGTTGCATGACAGACCTGCTGAATATGTGTGTGTATATATGCCTTCAAATTGCCGGTCGACTTATGGTGACCCCATGAATTTCATAGGGTTTTCTTAGGCAAGGAATACTCAGAGGTGGTTTTGCCAGTTCCTTCCTCTGAAATACAGCCTACAGCATCAGGTATTCATTTCCTGTCTTCTATGCAAGTACTAACCAAGGCTAACCCCACTTAGCTTCCAAGATCAGACAGGATCTGGTACCTTTAGGATATTTAGGTCTGCTGAATACATTTGCACTCATTTTTATCTGTCCTTTGTTGTCTTTGGGGTCAGCAGCAAAGACTAGAGAGGCAAAAAAGAAGTGGATGGGCACACCATCACCATCGATGCCTCCATCATATTTTCAGCAGTCCTACCAGCTGTTGCCTGTTTCTGACTCCAGTGGCAGAGCTTGAAAAAGTTACTTTGCTGGCCAGATGTGCTGACTGTAGGACTGTGGCAATTTTAGACCCAAAGCGACACTTTTCCAGCTCTGAGCTCATGATGTAAAAAGTGGCCCTTTTTAAAATTTTATATACAACTAGCTTATTTACCTGGTGTTGCCTGGGATTTTATTTTCTCATGGGTAATACTTGTTGGAAATACCTTAGGAATCACCATATCTTACCTTACGAATTAGATGTGGTTGAAATATACAGAGTTGAGATCCTGTGTCTCTAATTCCCCAAACTGCCTTGTCTAGTATCTGTAACTTTTCCCCATATTCCTCAATCCAATCTCTATTCAGAGTTGTTAACATACAGAGGTTGGGCTCCTGAGAGAATACGCTGTTCTCCTCCTTGATGCTAGCTAGGCGTCATCTCCATAGCAACCGGCCAGGTGCAGGAACACTCTGTGGCTAAGAATTCTAAAGGCTCCTCCTCGAACTGAGAACCCTGGAACTCCATAGAATCTTCACAGCCAGCCAATCACATGAGGTCTTCTTGTCTGACACAGCCAATCATATGAGGTCTTCGCCTGCCTGACACAGACAAACTCACAAACTCACAGACAAACTTTGACTTTTTTATATTAGACTAGTGTATTTACCTGGCATTGCCTGGGATTTTATTTTCTTCTTAAGAACTAGCCAAACTGTCTTCTCCAGTACCTGTAACTTTCCCCATATTTCCCAATCCAATCTGTATTCAGAGTTATTTACATACACAGTTTAGGTTCCTGAGGGAATACGCTGTCCTCCTCCTTGCTCCTAGGCCTCATCTCCACAGCAACCGGCCTATTCCAATACTTGTAACTTTTCCCCATATTCCCCAACCCCATCTGTATTCAGTGTTGTTAACATACAGAAGTTTGGTTTCTGAGGAAATATACTGCCCTTCTTCTTGCTGCTAGGCCTCGTCTCCACAGCAACCAGCCTGAGGCCCAAGAGCTCTCCAGCTAAGAATTCTAAAGGCCCCTCCCTGAACTGTCAATCCCAGGATTCCATAGACTCTTCACAGGCAGCCAATCATATGAAGTCTTCTCACCTCACACAGCCAATCGTATGAAGTTTTCGCCTGCCTGACACAGACAAACAGACAAACTCACAAACTTTGACTTTTATATAGTAGATTTTGATAAGGGAACTGGCACTACTGGATGAAGATGTCCGGAAGCTGTAGTCCAAAAATGTCACTTTTCAAAATGCTCCCTGGTAGTTCAGTATGGTGTAAGAATTACAGCGCTGGAAACAGAACAACGCACCCATCCAACTCTTGGGTCACGTACATTAAGAGGAAGTTCCCAACCTCCTGGGAGAGCTATCTGCTTGCCAACATCACACCCATTTGCTTTTGCTTCTCAGGGTGAGAAAATTGCAGGAGGTAACTATGCTGGATGTGTGACTTCTCTCACTTCCCCATCCTCTCTCCTCCACCCTCCTAACCGTCCCTCTATCCACTCAAACGCCATAAGATTAATAATGAAGTTTCAAAGCTACATTGGAGATGTTGTGGCAAAATAGATTGTTCGAAATGTGCCAGTGTAATGACTTCAGCATTGGACTATGCCCTGAAGACGAAGGTTCGATTCCCCACTCAGCCCTGGAAACCTACTGGGTGACCTTGGACATGTCACACACTCTCAGCCTCAAAAAGCTCTCTGGATGAGAATTCTAAAGGCCCCTCCCTAAACCATGATAGGGCCACCTTAGGGTCACCGTAAGTCAGAAACAACATGAAGGCACACAGCAACAACAACAACAACAACAACAGGTGACTAATGTGTCCAAAAATGTGCAAATTCTGGGAGGATGTCTAATGATGGACAAGTCCAAAAAGTCCACAGAGGCACTATTACTAATTTCTCTATTTGAAAGCAGAAATGAAATCTTGCCAAATAAAGACCTTGTAGCACTTAAGTTAAAGGCTGCAAGACTGGAGATAGCTGAAGAATGGAAAACATTAGAAAATCTCTCAATACAAAAGTGGTTAAATAGTATATGGTCCATAGCTTGATCAGAAAAATTAACATATAAAGAGTAAGAAGAAGAGACATAAAAGAAGATAAATTTGGAGTTATTTGGAAGCCCTTTACTGCTTACATTAAACTAGTGTATTTACCCAGCGTTGCTCAGGATTTTATTTTCTCATAGGTAACGCTTGTTAGAAACGCTTTAGGAATTACAGATTTGAGATCCTGTGTCTCTAATTCCCCAAACTGTGTTGTCCAGTACTTTTGCCCATAGTCCCTAATTCAATCTGCATTCAGAGTTGTTAACCTACAGAGTTTCGGTTTCTGAGGGAATACACTGTGTCCTCCTCCTTCTTGCTGCTAGACCTCGTCTCCATAGCATTGTCCAGGCCCAAGAGCTCTCCAGATGAGAATTCTAAAGGCCCTTCCCTAAACTGACAACCACAGAATTCCATAGAATCTTCACAGGCAACCAATCATATGAAGTCTTCTCACCTCACACAGCCAATCATATGAGGTCTTCGCCTGCCTGACACAAACTCACAAACTTTGACTTTTATATATAGAGACAAGGCAATACTGGATTCAAACCTCCTTCAGATCAAAAGTGATTTTGGGGGAAAATATCACTTAATGTTATGATTAATATGGAAAACATGTAATTATTTGGAAGACAGTGTATATTTATGATGATTGACAGGAATAATGTTTATGACTCCAAGATCTGGGGAGGAGAGAGTGGAAGAAAAGGATAAAAATGAGATTTTTTAAAACTTACAATATCTGGATAAGAAGAAGGAATTGTTAAAAATTGTTATTGTTTAACAAAAATTGTTAAAATTGCTATTGTTAAATGAATGATTCATAAAATAAAAAAAGGAACATTCTCTCTCCTTTCTTTTCTTCTCCTTCCATTCTTCTCTTTCCAGTCTTTCCTGCCTGGGTACCATTCTCTTTCAATTTCCTTTCATCCAGCTCTGTTATTTATAGCTCAGGTTGAGGACATGTCTAGCGGCCTTGCAAATCAATCCTTGTAGCCATCAGTCCCAGTGCCAGCACTCAGAAAGCAATGATCAATGACTGGCTGCTCTCGCTAGAGAAAAGCTACCTGCTCATTGGCAGCAGGCAAGTCTGCGTCTGGGAAGAGGTTCTGAGCAGCTAAAAATTAAACAGCAGAAACCCCTGTCCATGGGGAAAGGATGAGATAATCAGGTTGCCTTTCAACCTAGTCCCACCAAATCTAAGAATCTGCTCAATACTAATTCAAAGAAAGGAGAAAAGTAAGTCCTTAGTCACTGACTAAGGCAGGTTGGACCTCTTGCTATTACAGTCATCCTTCCACATTTGCCAGTGTTAGGGGCACAGGACCCCCATGAAAGTGGAAAACCCATGAGTAACTCTAAACCCCTCCGATCTATATTTAACATACAAAAAAGTGTGATCACCATATTCAGCCTACCATGGATTCCTTTGAGGCATCAAGTTCCTCCGCAAGGCAGCAGAAGTGGGTGGCTGGTGGGGCTTCCTGCCACTTCCACTGCTGCCCCACACCATTTTTAATAGGGACTTAAAAGCCTTGTTCACAGTTTCTCAGTCTCACAAGGCTTGCAGTCCCTATTAAAAATGGCACAGGGAGGCAGCAGAGGTGACAACAAATAATCCGTGAATAATCAAATCTGCAAAAGTGAAACCCACAAATGTGCAGGGCTGACTGTATATATCCTCCACCTGTCCCAATTTGGCAGGAATAGTCCCAATTAATCCTCTAAGATCCCACTCATCAGTGGTCTCGGGGGTGGAGAGAGAGAGACAAGGGGATGGAATCCTGTCCTTCCTGGTAGATTCAGGCAAAAGCAAACTGCTGCAGTGTCTCCTAACTTGTATATTCTTCCTCATTAATAATTTGTGCCCTCTTGACCATGCTTTGATGTTGCTTTGGCACACAAATCCCAGTTTTCATCTGTCAAATGTTAGAGGCTTGCTATTTCCACGTCTTACCAGATGCACAGAATGGCAGATATAGCAGAAACACAGCTGTTTTTGTAGGCTAAAAGTGAACCATCTGCATATTATTGCATGTTTTTCTCCTGAACACAAACCAGATTGCTACCTTGGGGACAGCATCATCACTCTACTTGTCTAAGTGAGATGACTAATGCACTAGCGGACACACCCAGTTACTTAGGCTGTCTTCCCTTTTTTCTTTTTTCTTTTTTTATGGCATCACTTTGTTGCACATCACAGATAGCAATCAATGCGCATTTCTGTCCCTCAAACATTAAAATGGGGACTTTTTTTTTTGAGCTAGCAAGAGAAAACCACACTCAAGATCCTGCAGTAGCAGAAAACCGTATGAGCATGGAAATCAGAAGGTTCAGCAGCTAATATTTCTTTACTAGCATATTTACCTGTCATTGCTTGAGATTTTATTTTCTCATAGGTAATACTTGTTAGAAGTATTTTAGGAATATCTTACCTTACCTTAGGAGTTAAATGCGGTTGAAATACACAGATTTGAGATCCTGTGTCTCTAATTCCCCAAACTGCCTTGTCCAGTACCTGTAACGTTTCCTCATAGTCCCCAATCCAATCGGTATTCAGAGTTGCTAACATACAGAGGGTTGGTTTCTGAGGGAATACACTGACCTTCTCCTTGCTGCTAGGCCTTGTCTCCATAGCAACTGGCCTGAGGCCCATGAGCAATCTGTGGCTGAGAATTCTAAAGGCCCCTCCCTCTTCTGCCAACCCCAGGATTGCATAGAATCTTCACAGCCAGCCAATCATATGAAGTCTTTTCACCTCACACAGCCAATTGTATGAAGTCGTCGCCTGCCTAACACAGACAAACAGACAAACTCACAAACTTTGACTTTCATGTAATAGATTTACATCAGTAAGACCAACAGAAAATACAGACAACCAAATAAAAAGTAGATGTGGAACATTACTGGCACAAGAAAGGGCTGCCTTGTGGGTACCTCCTACAATGACTTGTGATGTTACTGGAACACTCTGAGAGTGCCTCAGGCTGTATCCATTGCCATCTAGAACACAAGGGGAACATCCTAAGGATCCTGAGAGGTACACTGAATTTGAACATGGAAGTTCCAGGAAGCTGTCACAACAAAGTGCCATTGGTATACCTGTCTTGCATGATGATTTCTAACATGCATAAATTTGCAAAGTTACTTTTTTGGACTTTACTTCCCAGAACATTTCATCTAGCATGACTGCTATCCATGCCCGCTAGAGATTTCTGGGAGCTGTGGTCCCAAAAGGTAGTGTTTCTGAAGATCTTTTCATTCCAAAGGGCTTTTGATAATTGGCTGCTGAAACCAAAAGGCCTTTTTAATGGTAGGAGGGTGTTGTGCTTTTTACTGATGCTTTTTGTCCAATTGTGTTTTAATACCACAGTTTGTTTCACTGTGTTTTAATATCACAATGAGGGTTGAGATCCTACACCACAGGCGTAGTTATAATTGTGTAACTATCTATTATCTCCTAACCTGACTCCCTAAACCTGCCTTAACATCCAGCAGCCACACTGAGCGACAGAGGACTGTTCTGCTGCAATTGGAACACAACAGGATGACATTTCCAGTCCACTCTCACCAGTGATCTGTGGTACAATGAGGAACTGCAACACCATTTCTGCTTCTGATTGTTGCATTGTAGCTTGTGGGCTGGAGGGGGTTGGAAATGTCATCCTGTTACATATTGACCACCAACAGAACTGCTGTTTATCAATGCAGCTGCTGGATGTTAAGGTAGGTTGGGAACATTTATGATTATGGCAATAGTGTCACCATCATAAATGTGGATACTGAACAGTTATAAATGTACGAAAAGGAGGAAGGGAGGAGAAGAAACAAAGGAGTGTGACAGAACCTTTAAGACTACAGTGGCTCCTCCACATTTGTAAAGGTTTAGGGTGCAGAACCCTCAAAAGTAGAAAAACTACAAATAACTCACCCCTCTGTGATCCCCCTGCAATTCCCTTCTGGAGCTTTCTCCATCCCATTCCTTTGCCTCTGGCCCTGGCAATCCCCTGGGGAAGAAAAAAGACAAGCTAAAAGGCTTACCGGTACTTTCCTCTCAGATACAGAAGAGCAGATTTCTGGGTTTCTAGCTACTTTCAGTCACCCTCTTGAGAAAGGAGGGGTAGGAGCAAAGAGAGCACCAGCAGTGGCAGGAGGCTTTGTTCACCCAGAAGGAAAAAACCTTCATTTTATACTCAAGCCTTGCAAGCCTGGGTTGAGGAATTGAAGGGGATGGGAGAAGGAAAATGGAAGGGAGGAAAGCAAGCAGTTACCTCATGAATAATAAAATTCATAAAGATAAAATCCACAAGTGTAGGGGGAGGGCTGTGGCTGGTTCTTATTTTAGCAAGAGCTTCTATGGATATAAACCCACTTCTTCAGATGCAATACAAAGTGATGTTAAGGCCTCAGATATAAAGGATATTTATACAATTGTGGAATCATAGAATCATAGAGTTGGAAGAGACCCCAGGGGCCATCCAATCCAACCCTCTGCTATGCAGGAACACCCATCAAAGCATTCCCAGGAGATGGCCATCCAGCCTCTGCTTAAAAACCTCCAAAGAAGGAGACTCCACCACACTCCAAGGCAGCATATTCCACTGCCGGACAGCTCTGACCATCAGGAAGTTCTTCCTGAGGTTCAAGTGGAATCCCCTTTCCTGAAAACTTAATCCATTGCTCCTTGTCCTAGTCTCTGGAGCGGCAGAGAACAAGCCCGCTCCCTCCTCAACATGACATCTCTTCAAACATTTAAACATGGCTATCATGTCTCCTCTTAACCTTCTCTTCTGCAAACTAAACATACCCAGCTCCCTAAGCCGTTCTTCATAGGGCATGGCTTCCAGACCCTTCACCATTTTGGTCGCCCTCCTCTGGACACGTCCCAGCTTGTCGACATCCTTCTTGAATTGAGGTGCCCAGAAATGGACACAGTACTCCAAATGAGGCCTAACCAATGCAGAATAGAGTGGTACTATTACCTCCCTCGATCTAGACACCATACTCCTATTGATGCAACCAAGAATCGCGTTGGCTTTCTTGGCTGCCGCATCACACTGCTGACTCATGTTCAGCTTGTGATCTACCAAGACTCCTAGATCCCTTTCACACGTACTGCTATCCAGCCACGTGTCTCCCATCCTATATTTGTGCCTTCCATTTTTTCTGCCTAAGTGCAGGACCTTGCATTTCTCTCTATTGAAATTCATTTTGTTAGCTTTGGCCCAGCTCTCCAATCTGTCAAGGTCATTTTGAAATTTGATCCTGTCCACTGGTGTATTAGCAACCCCTCCCAGTTTGGTATCATCTGAAAATTTGATCAGCATGCCCTCCACTCCTTCATCCAAATCATTGATAAAGATGTTGAATAGCACTGGGCCCAGGACAGAACCCTGTGGCACCTCACTAGCCACTTCTCTCCAGGATGAAAAGCAGCCATGGGTGAACACCCTTTGGGGTCGGTCAGTCAAGCAATTACAAATCCAACTAACAGTAGCCTTGTCCAGACTGCATTTTACCAGCTTCTTTGCAAGAATGTTGTGTGGAACTTTGTCAAAGGCCTTACTGAGGTCAAGATATGCTACGTCTACAGCATTCCCGTCATCTATCAAGCCTGTAACCCTATCATAAAAAGAGATAAGATTAGTTTGGCATGACTTATTTCTGAGAAATCCATGCTGGCTTTTAGTGATTATGGCATTGCTTTCTAAGTAATTACTAACTGACTGTTTAATGATCTGCTCTAGGATCTTTCCTGGAATTGATGTCAGGCTGACCGGGCGATAATCATTAGGGTCCTCTTTTTTCCCCTTCTTGAAGATGGGGATGACATTTGCCCTCTTCCAGTCTGCTAAGACTTCTCCTGTTCTCCAAGAGTTCTGAAAGATTATTGCAAGTGGTTCAGAAATGACTTCTGCCAGCTCTTTTAATATCCTTGGATATAATTCATCTGGCCCTGGGGGGTTGAATTCATCTAGTTAGCCAGATATTCCTGTAGTACTACTTCTCTACTTATTCTGTGCTGCATTTCCCCCACTTCCTCACCCTACGCCCCAGGTTGGGTACTTCTATCCTTTTGGGAGAAAACTGAGGCAGAGAAGGTATTAAGTAGTTCTGCCTTCTCTCTTCCCCCCATTATTAATTGGTCACCTTCTCCACGCAGTGATCCTATCATTTCCTTGTTTTTCCTTTTGCTGTGGACATATCTAAAAAAGCCCTTTTTATTGTTTTTGATGTCTCTGGCAAGCCTGAGTTCATTCGGCGCTTTAGCTTTTCTGACCTTCTCCCTACATTTCCTGGCTATTTGCTTGAATTCCTCTTTGGTGGTTTCACCATTTTTCCATTTCCTGTACATGTTTCTTTTAATACTTAGCTCAGCTGAGAGTTCTTTAGTCAACCATTCCGGTTTCTTTAGAGACCTGCCCATTTTCCTCCTTATTGGTACAGTTTTCAGTTGTGCCTTCAGTATCTCACTTTTAAGAAACTCCTGTCCGTCATGAACTCCTTTCTCTTTTAGTATTCTTGACAATGGAATTTCAGCAAGTAACTCTCTAAGTTTAGAGAAATTAGCTTTCTTAAAGTTTAGGATGCGTGTCTGGCTACACTTAGCTTCTCCTTCCCACTGAATGACAAACTCCAAAAGAGCATGGTCACTCCCTCCTAAGGATTCCACCACCTCCACTTCATCAACTAGGTCGTCCCTGTTGGTCAGGATCAGATCTAAAATAGCCAATCCCCTTGTCGCCTCTTCCACCTTCTGAACCATGAAATTGTCTGCAAAGCAAGCAAGGAACCTGTTGGACCTTGTGGTCTTTGCAGAATTTGACTGCCAACAAATGTCAGGATAATTGAAATCTCCCATTAACACGGCATCTCTCCTTTTTGAATGTGTGGTCATCTGATCCAGGAAGGCCTCATCCATGTCCTCAGGCTGGCCTGGAGGCCTGTAGCAAACCCCCACAATCACATCCCTATTGTTTCTTGCTCCCTTAATTCTTACCCAGATGCTCTCAACTTGGCTTCCTGGATTTAAGTCCTGGATCTCTTCACAAGTGGAAACATCCTTGACATATAAGGCTACTCCTTCTCCTTTCTTGTTTGGTCTATTTCTGCGAAATAGGTTATACCCCCCTATTCCTACATTCTAATCGTGAGATTCATCCCACCAGATTTCAGTGATGCCTATTAAATCATATTTATTTTGTTGTACTAAGAGTTGGAGTTCATCTTGCTTATTCCCCATGCCCTGTGCATTAATGTAGAGACACTTGAGACAATGTACCCTTTGTGGAATTCCTGTACTAAAGTTACTTTCCCTCTCCCTGTTGGTCTCTAGTTCTACTTGGCCTGTCCTATCTATATCATTTGGGCTATTTTTCACAGTTTTCACTGAATCCTTGCCCAGAATAATACTGTCCCCTCCCCAGTCAAACTCAGATTAAAGACCTCCTGATCCGTTTTGCGAGACTGTTAGCAAAAACGTTCCGGCCGGCGGTTGTAAGGTGCAGGCCATCCCTTGCCAGAAGACCATCTTCGTGGAAATGGTCAGGTCTAGCTTACACATTCATAACTTCTCAACAGGATGCCAGCCTGTGTTTTTTATTTCTACTTTTTTCTAATCTTATCATGAGCTACCTTCAGACCCAGTTTTAAGAGGAAGGCAGAATACATATCAATTAACTGCATAAACAGGGAAGTTCAATGGGGTCAGCACTTGGAACATTAGCATTAATGGTGAAAAGTTAGTACTGAATCATTAAAGAAAATGAAATCATTAATATTAAAGTGTTAGGAGAAAAAATATAAAATTAGTTCACTATATTAATTGATATTAATCCATTAGTTTTAATTTAAAATGAAACAAATGAATGCAAAGTTGTGATTTAATTGTTCTTTAACTTTTGTTTCAATTGCTTTATTTGTACTTTGCTTTGATTAGTTGTAAGCCACTTTGAATCTTGTGCAGGGGTATGAATTAAATGAAATTAAAGCATTAATCATTACTCAACAATTAATGTTACTGTTAATGTTGTTAATGTTTAACAACTACAATAACAATTTCCAAAATTGATACTGGAAGTTTTTAACAAAGTAGAGGTAATAAATGAATTCCTAACAAATTATTTCCAAATTCCTGGGCACCAATGGTGGTAGTGGGTAGCTTACCTACACAAGCACCAGGACCAACCTTGTTACGAATTCTTGACTGGCTCATGCATGCCCCAAACGTGAATGTTTGCACGACCACTGTAGGGCAACCACAGTAGCATTCTGTTAGTATCTTTGGAACTTAGCTCCTCCTGCAAGTATATAGCTGTTCTTATTTTTTTTAAAAAAAAAAATCACTGTTACAGTTCTGAGGAACCACAAAAACCAGATAGATACTGTTCTAGATACAGTGCTACAGTTTGAATTCCCAGGTGTCAGGGCCTGGCTTCCTTGTCTGCTCCTCAGAGAGAAGGAGGAAAATCTCTAGATAAGAGCACTGCCTCAAAAGTGTTATACCCATTTTGGTCTTAATCCTGTTGGTAGCTCCAACTAGAGTAGAGTGGAATTTATCCATGTGTTAAGTCACCATTCAAGTATTCATTCAGTGGGTCTACTCTAGCTGGGAGTAACCGATAGGATTCAGGCTATCACATATCTATTATCCCTCCATGGCCTTTTAGGTACTCCCCCCACAAAGAAAGACTTCACACAGATGTTTCTTCAAACAATTTTAAATTGCTTTTTAAAAACTGCTTTTAAATAATAATGTAAAACTAGCCTAAGCCTGATTGTATCGGATTTAAAAAGCTTGAAAGATGATATTGGCTTTTATTGGCCATCAAATTTTAATGACAAGATGGTCTAGCAGAGAGGGGCTCGCAAAGCTGCTTCCAGGGCAGCTGAGCCAAAACCGATTCCACACTGAGGAAGAGGAAAGAAGTGCAATGTTAACTCCTTCCAAGTCATTCATAATTTTTAAAGATCTCTTCCAGGTCTTTTAATTTTGTCTTGAAAGTAAGGTGACGAAATTTGAAACATTGCAAGTGTCCCAGCCAGCTGGTTAGTCATGCCCTCTTGTATGATATGCCATTCCATTCCCCTCCACAATACTCAGCCTTCTTGAGCACCCAAAGGAGGTTCAGTCTTTTGGGTTGGCATGGAGGAAGGGTTTGCCCTCAGAGTTTTTCCCTTCTAAGGTTTTTTAAGAATATTTTGCACACCCTTGGGCTGCTCTAAATATGCTGGTTGTTCTCTTTTCTTTGCAGTGTTCTGTTGAGTTAGAATGCTGGCAGTGTTCTGCTGCCGAGTTCACTCTGAAAGGGAGTAATGCTTCACTGAAAGGATCAAAAAGAGCCAAATATACACATACACCAGAAAAGACAGCTGCATGTGTGATTGCGCGACTGGTGTAATTTCCTGAAAAGTATGCAGATTCATTTAAATATAAAACAATTAACCAGTTTGTCAAGTAAGAGATTGAAAGGCAGCAAAGTGACCCTGTATAAACTCCTTAATCAGTGACCTAAATAGTATAAACCCTGGAAATGTTTATGTATGCTTTTTTTTAACAGATTACTTCAAGAAGAAACTCTAGAAGGATGACTTATACATGGCTTAACATATTTTCTAGCATTATCTAGCATTTTCTGTCTCATAAGTTGGTTCCTGAACTGTGCTGTGACTCAGACTGGACTATCTGTATGAGTAACAGAGGAGCATTCTCTTAGATTTTTCTTAGCATGCTACATCACTACACAGTGTGTTAAATGTGTTAAATAGCCCTTATTTCTGATTTTATTACTTGCAAGATTTCAGTAGCAGTCTGCAGTTTGACAACTGTGTCATACATGGCTATTGTCACCTAAGTTTGTTTTTTTTAGAAGGTATATTATGGGCTCTTCTAGGCTACTGCAAAGCAGTTGCGTAAGGACATGGAGGCGGGGGAGAATCACCCCAGGCAGCAGTGTTTTTTGGGTGTCCCGGCCTGTAGCCACGTCCCTGCATGCCCTAGCCACGCCCCTGTGCATCCTGGCCACGCCCCCCATGCACCACTCCTATGCCCCTGGGCACAGTGGCCACGCCCCTTGTGCCATAGCCCCCACTCCTTCCACCACCCCCTCCGCACACTCCAAGTTCCGCCACTGCTGCAAAGAACCAAGAGGTCTCAAACGAGAATGTCACTTATTACTGGCTCATTATCTGTGTTATGTTTTCTATTCTCTTAGACCCTCTTCTCCCTGAAGAAACTGTCCAGAGTGGGAGAGAAGGATAAAGGAAGCTATGTATCATGGCTAACAATCTGGCCAATCATCATGCAGGTCTTATGATGCTGTAGGCAATTTGAGCCAATCATAATTCAGATTTCTTCAGTGTCTTTGTTCACTATTGGTTCTGGATGTTGTGAGATCCATATGGGCATGACTTCTCTTTTTTAGGAACAGTGTTCTAAAAGCTTTACATTCCGTAAGGAACTTTTTGTGTCTCCCTCTCCCCTCAGTGAAAAGGAGGAGGAATGGCCAAGGAGCCTAGTATGTATTGCAAGTATTGAACCATTACTGTTGTTGTTGTGTGCCTTCAAGTTGTTTCCAACTTTAAAGAGAACCTATCATGGGGTTTTCTGAGGCTGAGAGTGTGTGATATGCCCAAGGCCACCCAGTGGGATTCTATGGCCAAGCGGAGAGTCAAATCCTCGTCTCCAGGGTCTTAGTTCAGTGCTGAAATCACTACACCACAGTGGCTCTCACTGAATCATATAAGTTTTCTTTTTTTGTGTGATATATTCTGGAATAATAAACCCACCCTCTACGTGGAAATAAAATATGAGGATTGCCACTAAATGCTCCATGACAACAGAAACTTCAGTTGGTTATTATTATTAAAGAACTACAGCAACCAATATAGCAGCCAACAGTATCATTTACTCTAGATATCTGCTATCACATACAAAAAAGATTATTTTGCTAACAGGACACTTGCCTACATATCAGCTGCTTATTTTTAATTTCTTTAGCCCACATATGGGAAGAATTAATTTAGTGTGGACAAACTGACCATGAGTTTAAGTCTATTCTCTGTATACAAGGTGGCACCAACCCACAAGAAAACCCCCACATGATTACTGGGAAATTTATTGTTGTATATAACATTTTACCTTTCTACAAAAAATAGTATTATCTACACCAGAAACTGGACAGGAGGGGTATGTCCCTGTTGCTTGTGCTGGATCTCTTGGTTGTTTTGATACCATTGACCATGGTATCCATCTCAGCTGTCTCTCTGGAATGGAACTTGGGGACACTTTTTTACAGTTCTGGTCCTTCTTGGAGGGGTGAACTCAGAGGTTGTGCAGAGGGATTTCTGTTCAACCCTGTGACTGTTACCCTATGTGTGGCGGGGGGTATCCTTCAAAGTTCAGTTCCCATGCTGCTTAAAATATAATGAAACCACTCGGAGAGATGTGAGGAATTGTGTTCTCCCATATGAGCCTGTCTACGGCCCTTTTTGCACCTTACCTTGTCCCGGCGCCGGGGTGTGAGGATCACGCGAGTGGCCTCTACCGAAAGGCTCTCGCTTCCCTGCTTCTTCACCTCCGCAAGAGCTTCCTGTTCACGCGAGAGCCCTGCCTCTTCCTTTCGCAGTACAGCCCGGGACCTTCCCAGGCTGTACTGAGACAGGAAGCACAACTGGCCCAGCTGCCGAGGCTCCACATGCCAGATAAGTGTGCACGGGGCCCGGGAGCAATGCGCGATTGCGCAGCATTTTCAGCTGAAAGCCAAAAATGCAAAGGTGCGCTATCATTACCTGCCGTCCCCTGGAGCCTTGTGCGATTGCGAGGGTGTCATGCAGATCGCTCCTCGCAATCGCATGAGGCTCCAGGCCCTCTTTTGCTTGGCAGATGCCGTGCGAAAAGGGCCTATGTTTCAAGAAGCTGTTTCCCCAGTTCCAGCATCCTCACAAGTCCTTCCGGTGAAACACAGAGAAGGGTTTTTTAGTTCCTGGATGGTGAAACTCCTTTCCTAGAAAGACTGGCATGCTCATTGCTATCCTTCTGTAGGAAGGTGAAGACTCTTTTGTTTAGGGAGGGGCTGACCAGCCGGCCCCTCCCTAAACTGCAAACTCCAGGATTCCATAGGATGTTGAAAGTGAAATAATCGCGCTATAAGAGTGTAGTGCGGAAATGGCCTGATTCTGCAGGAGGAAAGGGCCTTGCATAATGTACTTTTCTCTATTTGTTTTTAATTGGCTTTAATCTTATTGACAATTTAAATTCACTTCTAACTTTTGTATGATGTGATTTTTTTCACATTGTTGTCATTGTCATAGTAATATGCTGATGATGCTCAGCATTCTCCTTCTCTCTGTTTTCCACTGAATTCCAAGGAAGCTGTTTTAATGCTAAACCAGTTGAAAGGGTTAAGTTGAAGAAGCTAATGCTAAGGTAGAAAAATATAGAAAAATAAGGTGAGCAGATGCGCCCTTTATCTTATCAAGAGGCTTAGGTATGTGCTTAGCAGTGCCGGGAACCTAGGGAGTTTTGATGTTGGAGAAATACTCCCTTGGTACCAAAATACATCATTTTTGAAAGATGTAACCCAGGTCTGCCTGACCTGTAAACACTTCATATATGGTCATATGTAATCATTTCCTGTAACCTGTTTACAAGAGGGTATAAAAAGAGAGCTAATACCTGGATCGGGGCTCTCAGGCTTTGGAAATCATTCCACTGAGATCCCTGCAGAAAAAAAAACTTTTATTTTTGCTTTCTAATCTGGTGGTCTCAATTCTTGGCGAGCTACTTAAATTTTGGGGGGCTCGCCCGGGATTTTAGGGGGCTTTTGCCCACTTAGGCGGACGCCAGGGCGGGGGGCCGTCCCCCTTTTTCCGACCGACCCAGGGCGCCCCTCCCCTTTTTTTGTCAGAAGGATTGACTCGGGGGAGGCGGCGGCTTGGCGGTGGTGATCCAGCCCAGGGACCCAAAGACGGAGCAGAAACAAACCCTCCCACGACTTTTGGGAGGCCCCCCCCCTTCAGGGAGAAGAGGGGCCACCCCCCTTACGTTTCCCTTTTAACCCCACTGTTGTGGGTAAAACCGCGAGGCTTTTTGGAGGGGGAAAAAAGAGGTGGGAGGTAGTTTGTTGGCGTGAATGTGGTGTAAAAGGAGGGGCGCAAGGTGTCGCAGTTCCCATTGCATACCGTTAGAGTCCGGGTGCGTGGGTGGGCACAGAGGGGTGGTGTCTGTCCCCCTTCGGTTGGCGCGTGAGACCCCTTACTCACGCGCCAAACCCTTTCTCCTAGTGTGTCTTGTCCACGTTGGGAGGAAATGGGGGGGGGCAAAGCCGGCAAACCCCTTTAGGTTGTATGTTAAAGAATTTCAAGAAAGGATTAGTGGGAATGGGGACCCCCCCATGACGAGGGCGTTTACGGAATTTATGTAAAGTGGATGGCCTTCTTTCAAGGGGGGGTGGTGGAAAGGGAGTTTAAACCCCTCGAATCAAGGCAGTGTATTCAGTAGTGGTGGGTGAGCCTGGCCATCCTGATCAGTATCCATACAAGATTCAGGGACACAGTGGTTACAGAGAACCCCTCTTGGTTGCAGAAGTGCAGGAACAAATTTGTAAGGCTATGGTGCTGAGGCAGGACAGGGCCAGACGAAAGCTTGGAAAAGCCCAGATTTTGCCTGATTCAGCTCCAGAAAGACCCCACTGCCCCCCCTCCACCGTATGTGGTGATGCAGCCAGCCCCGCCACCACTGGCTTTGGAAGTACCACCGCCTGCTCCATACCACCAGTACCTCAGGCAGCCTCACAACAAGAGGGAGTGGCGGGGGGGACCTCCCATTTGGCCCCAGTTACCCATGAAGAGGAAATGCAGAGGAGTTGCCAGGTTCCAGTTTGGCTGCCCAAAAAAGATGACACTCAGACCCAAACCCGAACAGACTGGACCAAAAGAAAAATCCAAGAGTAAGCAGGTCAAGAGTAAACAGAAAAACCCCAAAAGGGAAGTAGAAGAAGTAGATGATTCGGATGAGGAAAGGGGGAGAGGGATTGCACCATTGCGACAAATAGTAATTGGTGCCAATCCCCCCCAAGAGGGTGGTTATCGGCGATTCCGCACCAATCCCCTTCACCACGTCTGATCCAATTGGAAGACCCATTATGCTACTTACACAGATAAGCCACAAGAAGTAATTGAACTTTGTTCCAGTTTTATGGCCTCACCCCCAATTGGCAAGATTGTCAGCAGTTGCTCCTGACTTTGTTCACTACTGAAGAGCGGAGGAGAATAATTCAGCATGCAGAACGGATAGCTAAAAAGGGCACCTCCTGGAGAGGCGAACCCTGAGCAGTGGATGAGAGGTAGGGTCCCCCTTGGCGGACCCCGGAGGGACCCGAACCTCCCAGCCCGTTGGCCATGCTCACTGATTATCAAGTCTACTAGTGGAAGCTATGAGAGAAGGAATAAGAGGCCTGTTAATATGTCCAAAGTATCAGAGAACTTCAGGGGGCCCCCTAACCCCCAGGAACATATTTGGAAAGATTGCTTGATGCTTATAGGCAGTATACTCCTGTGAACCCAGAAGACCCAGGCAACCAACAGATGGTGAATTTGGCCTTCGTGACCCAAAGTTATCCAGATATAAGGAAGAAACTCCAGAAACAAGAGGGATTTGCAGGATTAATTTGAGCCAATTGTTGGAAATTTCCCAAGAATATTTAAAGAGACCAAAAGGAGAAACGGGAGAAGGACAGGCGGATGCATAAGAAAGCGGAATTATTGGCTGCAGCTTTGGAACAAAAGGGAAGGGGGCGGAAAATTGGAAGAGGAAGTGGACCTTTAGACGCAATGAGTGTGCCCTCTGCCGACAGGTTGGGCATTGGAAAATAATGTCCCAGACAAAAGGGATGGCGAACAGAGGAAGAGGAATGGATCGAGGAAGAGGAAGGGGAGAAAACAGGAAGAGGAAGAGGAAGAGGAAGAGGGGAGGAAATAGAAGGGGGGGGACGAAGGGTTGAGGACTTCATTGGACTGCTGAAATGGAACTTTACATTAGGAAACCGGGGGCCCCCCTTTCCCCCGGCCCCCGGGGGGCCTATGGTCACAGCACAAATAGGGGACCGAGCCATCCCCATGATGGTAGATACGGGAGCCACCCGTTAATTAAATTCTGCAATAGCCCCAAAAATGAGAAAGCCATAAGAATTGTGGGGGGCCCCGGGGAAATTGGAAAAAACCCCTCAGAAAAAAGGATTGTGGATCTAGGAAGACATCAAGTCACTCACCAGTTTTTGTATTTGAAGTTGTCCTGTGCCCTTATTGGGTCGAGATTTGTTGGCTAAATTGAAGTCAAATTTCTATTGAAGAAGATGGGACGATGGAAAAAATTTTAGAGGACCAAAAAATATCTCAGTGACTTATCCAATGGAGGAGGAGTGGCGAAGGTACCGACATGGTTTGTCAAAAAAGTATATTTGGACCCCCCGGCGTGTGGGTGAGACAACCCACCTGGGTTAGCCCGGTTCGTGGCCCCCATAGTGGTAGAATTAAAGCCAAATGCTATGCCCACTCGTGTAAGGCAATATGATCTACCCAGAGAAGCCCTGGAAGGGATCCAGAAGCATTTAGAACGGCTGAAGAAGTAAAAAATTTGGGGAAACCCGCTCTCCCTGGAATACTCCATTACTCCCAGTATTAAAAACTGGGACGAAGGAATATCGTCCATACAAGATTTAAGGATGGTAAAAAAAGCACAGAACCCACACCCAGTGGAAAACCCATATGTCCTGAGGGGACTAGTTCCACTGCAGCTATACTTCACTGTTTTGGATCCAAAGGAGTTTTTTATCCAGTGGCCCCCCAAAGCCAGGACATATTTGCCTTCCAGGTGGAAGACAGCATTACAGGCCAGAAACCCAGTTACGTGGTGCCGCTTGCCTCAGGGGTGGAAGAACTCGCCAACGTTTTTTGGGCACTTTTTAAGTAAGATTTGAAAAAATTAATCTGAACCCGAGGACGAGTTTTGCTGCAATATGTGGATGATCACTGTTGGCCGCCACCAGTGAGGAGGAGGGAAAGGCCCCCCAATGGATTGCTCCAGCTTCTGTGGGAAGCAGGCTACAAAATATCTAGAAAAAGGCCCAGTTGTGCCAGACAGAGGTGCATATCTGGGATTAAGTGACTCAAGGGAAACGAGCGTGAGGCCGAGAAAAGGGAAGGAGGTGTGTGTGCTCTGCCTAGCCCCGGAATCGGAAGATGGTGCGAGAATTCTTGGGTGCAGCTGGGTTTTGCAGAATCTGGATTCCTAACTTCGCAGTAATGAGCAAACCATTATATGAAGCTACCAAAGGTCCGGAAAATCTAATTTGTGTGGGGGGAAAAAAAAAGAACGCCTGGGGAAAATAAAGAAGGCGCTATGGAAGCTCCGGCGTAGGTTGCCAGATGTAACAAAGAAGTTCACCTTATTTGTTGATGGAAAAATGGAATAGCCGTAAATCGACACGAGTTGGCCTGGATCCCCAGTGGAAACTAAAATTGATCCCGTTGAGGATGGCCTGGGTGTCTAGGGCTTTGACAACAGCCTTGTTGGTAAAAGAAGCAGATAAGTTAACCTTAGGCCAGAATTTGATGGTAAAAGGGTTTCCCCATTCTGTACTGGCCCTCATGGAGTACAAAGGAGCATTGGTTACGAATAGCCGAATGTCCAAGTATAGGGAATGTTGTATGAAAACCCTAGAGTGAATTTGGGGTTGTGCACCACCCTGAACCCCGAACACTGCTCCCAGCAGAATCTGGGAAAAATACACCACGACTGCCTTCAAACCATGGATGAAGTATACTCAAGTAGACCAGACTTGCGGGATACCCCATGGTCCCATCCTGATGTCACTTACTATACAGATGGAAGTAGCTTTGTGCGAGAGGGGAAGCGAAAGGCCGGCTATGCAGTGGTCACGGCAGATAAAATAATAGAAGCCAAAGCGCTACCTGTTGGTACCCGGGGCCCCGAAAGGGGAATTATCGCTTTGATCAGGGCTTTAGAGCTGGCCGAAGGGGCTTACTTTTAAACATATACAAGATTCAAAGTATGCCTTCACTACCCTGCACGCACATGGAGCACTGTACAAAGAAAAAGGATTGATCAATTCTTCAGGACAAGAGATCAAATATGGAAAAGAAATAGAGCACCTATTAGAAGCGGTGTGGGCCCCTAGTAAAGTTGCTGTGATGCACTGTAAAGGACATCAGAGAGGGCAAGATCCAGTGGTCCGGGGAAACCGGAAGGCAGATGCTGCTGCAAAGGAGGCTGCTGAGAGTGAACTAGTGAGTGGGAAGGAGAACCTGCCCAGAGAATTGGTAGTACCACTTTTCCAAGTCTCCTTGAATAACCAGACCCCTAGATACACCCAGCAGGAGAATGAGAGGGCTGAAAAGGACCTGAAAGCTATAAGTGACAAAGATGGTTGGTGGGTCCTACCAGATGGAAGACGGTACATACCCCAATCTATGGGATGGCCAATCGTTCAGAAGGCACATGAAGCCACACATCTGGGAAAGACAGCGTTGGCCCAGTTGTTAGCAAAGGATGTGTTTATAGATGGAATGAGACAGTACACCATGCTGGCGTCATCACGGTGTCAACTCTGCGCTCGGAACAACCCGCGTCAAGGACCCAGATTGGAAGAGGGTACCCAACATCACGGATCTACTCCCTTCGAATCCCTAGTGGTGGATTTCACCGAGATGCCACGGATGGGACAATACCGATATATGTTGGTAATGGTGTGCACTCACACTGGGTGGGTTGAAGCATATCCTACTAGAACCGAGAAGGCGAAGGAAGTAGTACGAGCTCTACTCCGAGACATCGTACCTAGATACGGGTTACCCCTTCACATCGGATCTGATAATGGCCCGGCCTTCGTGCACGGAGTAGTTAAGAGTTTGGCAGAAGTCTTAGGAATTACTTGGAAATTACATTGTGCGTATAGGCCCCAAAGTTCTGGGAAGGTGGAAAGGATGAACAGAACATTGAAGACTCAGCTTGCAAAATTGTGTCAAGAAACTAAGCTCAAATGGTTGGATGTACTCCCAATAGCTCTTTTGAGAATAAGATGCACCCCTCATCGGACGACTGGGCTGACTCCATTTGAGCTGCTGTATGGAAGACCCCCAGCCATCCTGAAGGGATTGAGAGGGGACATTCGAGAGCTGGGGAACTTAACCCTCCAAGAAGAAGTGCAGGCATTAGGGAAAGCTCTAAGAAGGTAAACGCCCATGCTTTAGAGGTTAGACGAGTTCCTTTCCTCACAAAGGCCCATTCCTTCCAGCCTGGGGATGAGGTGTGGGTTAAAGATTGGAAAGGGGAGCCTCTATCACCAGGCTGGAGGGGGCCGTATCACGTGCTGTTAGTCACCCCCACTGCAGTAAAAGTAGCAGGGCTGAAACCTTGGATACACTACACCAGGATAAAAAGGGCGTTTACTGATTGGGCTGTAATTTCATCACAAGAAAACCCTTTGAAACTGAAATTGTCCAGAAGAAAAGGGGGAGAGAAGATTCGGACTAGACTCTGCCGTGGTCATACCAGGGAATTGACCACTCTACGCACAGTCAGATCCGCAACAGGTGAATGAAGACTCTAGGCTAGACCCTACTGCTGCCACCCGCTGGACGCTGGTAGCTCTACGTACGGTCAGACCTAGCAACTGCAGAGGAGGAAGATTGGGACTGAGCCCTGCTGTAGTCACTCCGGAGGCTGACTACTCTACGCACGGCCAGATCCCCTACAGTGGATATGGAGAGAAACAATGAATATTAGTATTAGTGATCTAATAATAATAGTAGTGTGTATATTTCTTGGTATTTTAGTATTTTTGTATATGTACAGAAGGAATTTGTGTGGAGTAAGTAGATTTGGGTCCCTGAGTGGCTCCGAAAATGAAGTGGGTAATGTTGATCGGGATGTGGAGCGTGATGGGTGGAGTAGTCGAGGCTAACTGGTTCAAACGACATGCTGCACACATGTTCCAACAACACGGACCCAATGTCACCCTGATCTATGAACATCCACAGACTGTAGCAGATTTCGGTTTTATGCCCTCCCTTATTAGTGAACCGGGAGTGGTTGTAGGAGCCCTACAGTCAGCATTGAGAGGGAATCCCAATATGTTTGCCAAAGTTGATAGTAATATAAACAAGACTCGATTTAGGCGGTTGAAGTTTTATACTTATTCCCCCGGAATGTGTTTTTGCTGTCACCATAGTGGATCTTGGAATTCTAAGTGGAAAGGATATATAAAATATTCCTCATTTTATGGTAAACTGGGAAATTATTCAGCATGTAGTGATAGATTCTACTTGTATGGCACATATAATAACTCCTATCAACCCAAGGGGGACTTAAATGAAACTAATTTTGGAGATTTATACCCAGAATATCCCATGTTCACTCCTAATTATACAGGGTCAGGTAGTATATGCTCTGGATTGATGGCTAGAGACCCGCATTTATGGTTCTACTTTAATGGGTGGGCCACCAACTACCACCCAGGGACTTACCAGTGTATAGGAATAGGATATATGACTATACCTGTCCAAGTTTTCCTACCAAGACAGATCAAACGAGTTGGTAGGAAGAAACGGCATTTAGTGGGACCACTGGGAAGTCAATGTGAGGATCTGGTCATCGTGAGGCCACAGTTGTCTGAGAGTGAGGGTAGTAGAGTAGGAGGAGGACTGATCACAGGGGTCCTCACTTTGGGATCCTACCCAGGAATTATGGCTCAAGAAAATCGTAGGAGCATAATAGGATTGACTTGCAGATTGGAGAAAACTATAAATGCGACTGGGAAATTGATACAAGCCCTCCAACAAGAAATTGAAGAGCTAAATCAGCTATTGTTACAACATCGAATGGCCTTGGATTACTTGTTAGCCAGAAAAGGGGGGTTTTGTACCATAGTCAAAGGAGGATGCAAGGTTGCGTTTCATGATTTGAACAAGACTATAGAGGATGAGATACAGCAGTTGCAAGGGTTGATAAAAAATAATGACAGTGGCGTTAGTAACCCCTGGGATTGGTTAACTTCTTGGCTTCCAGATCTTAGCTGGTTAAAAACCTTGTTTCTAGGTATTGTACTTTTAATTGTAGTAGGGTTTTTAGTAATGATATGTATTTCTTGTGCTATGAAATGTGTACATACCTCTCTCTCCCAAGCTATGGAGGGGAAGGCAGCTCATTTTGCTGTTATGGCCCAAAAGCAAGCTTAAGTATGTCAAATTGCGTAGAATTTGGCATAAAGGGGGGAATGAAAGGGTTAAGTTGAAGAAGCTAATGCTAAGGTAGAAAAATATAGAAAAATAAGGTGAGCAGATGCGCCCTTTATCTTATCAAGAGGCTTAGGTATGTGCTTAGCAGTGCCGGGAACCTAGGGAGTTTTGATGTTGGAGAAATACTCCCTTGGTACCAAAATACATCATTTTTGAAAGATGTAACCCAGGTCTGCCTGACCTGTAAACACTTCATATATGGTCATATGTAATCATTTCCTGTAACCTGTTTACAAGAGGGTATAAAAAGAGAGCTAATACCTGGATCGGGGCTCTCAGGCTTTGGAAATCATTCCACTGAGATCCCTGCAGAAAAATAAACTTTTATTTTTGCTTTCTAATCTGGTGGTCTCAATTCTTGGCGAGCTACTTCACAGTGTCTTCTGTCAGCAATGAACCAAATGAGGGTGAACAAATTGACTCTTAATCCAGACAAGTTAGAGATGCTCCTTGTCAATCAAAAAGCAAAGCATGAAATAAAGTTTCAGTCTGTGCTGGATGGGGTTGCATGCCCCTTGAAATCTCAGATCTGTAGCTTGGATGCACCACCAGTCTCAGTCCTGAGCTTGGATGTGTAGGTTTCAAAAGTGCTTAGGAGTACATCTGCTAAAATGAGCCTTGTCCATTCTTGGAAATGCCCAGTTTGGCCACAGTGATTTTTGGAAACTGTTATGAAACTGCAGAGGGTTCAAAATGCGGCAATCCGACTGCTGTCTGGTCCAGGCTACAGGGTATGCATAACTCCTTTCTTGCTATCTCTTCACTGAATCCAGGCAGAATTGAAGGTTATGCTTATCTAAAAGTCAAAGTTTGTTTGCCTGTGTCAGGTGAAGACCTCATATGATTGGCTACCTAAGAAGATTCTATGGAATCCTGGGGTTTGCAGTTTGGGGAGGGGCCTTTAAAATTCTCAGACAAAAGCTCTTGGAGCCTCAGTCAACTGTGACTGTCTTGAATAGGCCAGTTGCTATGGAAATGAGGCCTGACAGCAAGGAGGAAGGCATTGTACTCCCTCAGGAACCCAACCTCTATGTGTTAATAACTCTGAATACAGATTAGATTGGGGAATATGGGGAAAAATTACAGGTACTGCAGAAGACAGTTTGGGGGATTAGAGACACAGGATCTCAGATCTTTCTAACAATTACCTATGAGAAAATAAAATCCCAGGCAATGCTGGGTATATATGCTAGTAACCTATAAAGCCCTAAACAGCTTAAGTTCAGATTATCTCTTCGTGCTATGGACCATATACTATTTAACTACTTTTGTACTGAGAGATTTTCTAATGTTTTCCATTCTTTAGCTATCTCTAGTCCTGCAGCCTTTAATTTAAATGCTACAAGGTGCTTATTTGGCAAGATTTCATTTCTGCTTTCAAATAGAGAAATTAGTAATAGTGCTTCTCTGAAGTGGACATTTTGGACTTATCCATCATTAGACATCCTCCCAGAATTTGCACATTTTTGGACACATTAGTCACCTGTTATTGTTGTTGTTGTTGTTGTGTGCCTTCATGTTGTTTCTGACTTATGGTGACCCTAAGGTGACCCTATCATGGTTTAGGGAGGGGCCTTTAGAATTCTCATCCAGAGAGCTTTTTGAGGCTGAGAGTGTGTGACATGATCAGGATCTCAAATCTGTAATTCCTAAAGTATTTCTAACAGGCGTTACCTATGAGAAAATAAAATCCTGAGCAACGCTGGGTAAATACACTAGTTTAACATAAGCAGTAAAGGGCTTCCAAATAACTCCAAATTTATCTTCTTTTATGTCTCTTCTTCTTACTCTTTATATGTTAATTTTTCTGATCAAGCTATGGACCATATACTATTTAACCACTTTTGTATTGAGAGATTTTCTAATGTTTTCCATTCTTCAGCTATCTCCAGTCTTGCAGCCTTTAACTTAAGTGCTACAAGGTCTTTATTTGGCAAGATTTCATTTCTGCTTTCAAATAGAGAAATTAGTAATAGTGCCTCTGTGGACTTTTTGGACTTGTCCATCATTAGACATCCTCCCAGAATTTGCACATTTTTGGACACATTAGTCACCTGTTGTTGTTGTTGTTGTTGTTGCTGTGTGCCTTCATGTTGTTTCTGACTTACGGTGACCCTAAGGTGGCCCTATCATGGTTTAGGGAGGGGCCTTTAGAATTCTCATCCAGAGAGCTTTTTGAGGCTGAGAGTGTGTGACATGTCCAAGGACACCCAGTAGGTTTCCAGAGCTGAGTGGGGAATCGAACCTTCGTCTTCAGGGCATAGTCCAATGCTGAAGTCATTACACTGGCACATTTCGAACAATCTATTTTGCCACAACATCTCCAATGTAGCTTTGAAACTTCATTATTAATCTTATGGCGTTTGAGTGGATAGAGGGACGGTTAGGAGGGTGGAGGAGAGAGGATGGGGAAGTGAGAGAAGTCACACATCCAGCATAGTTACCTCCTGCAATTTTCTCACCCTGAGAAGCAAAAGCAAATGGGTGTGATGTTGGCAAGCAGATAGCTCTCCCAGGAGGTTGGGAACTTCCTCTTAATGTACGTGACCCAAGAGTTGGATGGGTGCGTTGTTCTGTTTCCAGCGCTGTAATTCTTACACCATACTGAACTACCAGGGAGCATTTTGAAAAGTGACATTTTTGGACTACAGCTTCCGGACATCTTCATCCAGTAGTGCCAGTTCCCTTATCAAAATCTACTATATAAAAGTCAAAGTTTGTGAGTTTGTCTGTTTGTCTGTGTCAGGCAGGCGAAAACTTCATACGATTGGCTGTGTGAGGTGAGAAGACTTCATATGATTGGCTGCCTGTGAAGAGTCTATGGAATCCTGGGATTGACAGTTCAGGGAGGGGCCTTTAGAATTCTTAGCTGGAGAGCTCTTGGGCCTCAGGCTGGTTGCTGTGGAGACAAGCCCTAGCAGCAAGAAGAAGGGCAGTATATTTCCTCGGAAACCAAACCTCTATATGTTAACAACTCTGAATACAGATGGGATTGGGGAATATGAGGAAAAGTTACAGGTTCTAGAATAGGCTGGTTGCCGTGGAGACAAGACCTAGCAGCCAGGAGAAGGACAGTGTATTCCCTCAGGAACCCCACCTCTGTATGTTAACAACTCTGAATACAGATTGGATTGGGGAATATGGGGAAAAGTTACAGGTACTGGACATGACAGTTTGGGGAATTAGAGACATAGGATCTCAAATCTTTCTAACAAGTATTACCTATTAGAAAATAAAATCCTGGGCAACGCTGGGTATATACGCTAGTAACCTATAAAGCCCTACACAGCTTAAGTTCAGATTATCTGGAACAAAAGCTGTACCCCATATATCAATCTGTCCAAGTTATAAGATTTGGAGAGGGGAGGGCTTTCTCTTGGTCCCATTCTCATCATAGTTAGCTTTGGTGAGGACCCAAGAGAGACATTTCTCAGTGATTTTTCCTGGACTGTGGAATTCTCTCCCATGGAAACCCCAGTTGGCTCATTCTCTGCTTTCTCTTCTCCCACAGAGAAAGTCCTTTTTATTTAGAAAGACCTTTGCCTGTTAACTGATTGTGACAAGTCATTTCAATAAAGTGTGCTCTGCTCTTACTAGCATTATTACATTTTAAATGTATTTTAACTGCCTTAAATTATTGTTTTAATAAAATTGCATATTTCATGTTTTTTTAAAAAAATCAGTTTTTTATTGCTAGGTTTTCAGCTGTGTGCGTGTGTGTACTTTCAAGTTGCCCGTCAACTTATGACGACTCCATGAGTTTCACAAGGTTTTCTTAGGCCGGGAATACTCAGGGGCAGTTTTGCCAATTCCTTCCTCTAAAAGATAGCCTACAACACTTGGTATTCTATGTTGTAAGTTGCTTTGGATCTCATGCTAGGAGAAGGGTGGTACATAGATTAAAATAATAAAAATGATAAATAATATTTAGCGCTAGGACAGAAATAAGCTCTCACGCTGCACTTCCTATAGAATGGTGTGCACACATTCTTTCTTACATAGCATTGATCTCTATGCAGGAAAAAGGTCATTGATGAAGTGATTGTGATGAGCCATGCTCAATACCAACCACCATCCTTATCTTGAATCAACAAGACTATCAGTGCCTTAGCATCCAGATTTTTGTGCAGACATCAGAGATGTACACAGAGTTAAGGCATAACTATGTGCTAAGCTGCTTGTCAGTCCATAAAAAGCAAATTAGGTTGACTCTCTTTAAAATGATAAAATTCTTCCCACTGCTTCACATGGTATGGTCTATCCCACCATCTCATTGTATGTGGAAGGAGCTGTATGTGGAAGAAGCATGTAAAACCAAGAACTCACAGCAGCCTTGGCCATTTCCGCACTAGGCTGTTATAGTCCTATTATTCCACTTTCAACATCCTTTGAGGCACCTCATCAAACTGCAAACCCCAGGATTCCATAGGATGTTGAAAGTGGAATAATAAGACTTTAACAGTCTAGTGTGGAAACGGCCCTTGCCACATCACCTCAAGTCCCCCCTACCCATGGAACTGCAGTGCAACTCACTTTTAATGAATCAAAAATAATGAAGATGTAAGCACTCCGCTCAGTTCTTTAAAATGTTGTGATAATCATCCAGGTACTCAGACATGAAGAGGCTGCTTATCAAAATTGTACAGAAAATGACATAAAGGTTGCTTCAAAACATCAACTGGCATTGTGCCCAGAGCTGGAAAAGTTGCTTTTTCTGTTCTCTTTCTCCCTCCCTCCCTCCCTCCCTCCCTCCCTCCCTTTCCTTTCTTTCTTTCTTTCTTTCTTTCTTTCTTTCTTTCTTTCTTTCTTTCTTTCTTTTTTTGGACTGCTGCTTTGAGAAATCCCTATCCTGTTTGGCTAATAGCCATGTTGGCTAGAGAATTCTGGAAGCTGTGGTCCAAAAAGTAACTTTTCTGAGCTCAGGCTAAGCCAAATATCTTAAGTTGAGCCTCAAGGGCACACTCTCAGGACCTTTTCATCATGCAATATTTTGCATGTTTAGCTAGAGGATGGAGCATGATTGTCCCCACCCCCGGCAAAAGCTCACTGTAGATTTCTTACAACTAAGGTAAGCAAAGTAAAGAATGCTGAGGAAAGAATTTACTGTGTCAATAATTCATCTTTCACACCTTTTAACTGAAGGTGCAAAATCCTGTGTCAAGAGCTGTCCAATGCTCTTTTTTTTTTTCCTGGCTGTAAAACGCTTTCCTGCTTCTGCGAAACAAACCAGCCTTCATTGGTGGGTGGTTATTTCCGTGTCACTGAGTTAGTGAATCCAATCTGTGTTTTAGTCTGAACTTTAAAGGAGCTATCCAATGTATTAAACCCACTTGGGGAAGAAATGTAAGCACCTTGCTTAGCTTCTTTAATGTCTGGACTGAAACCAGAGTGAGTTCTCTGTTCTACTGACATGGAAGCTCCTAACTGCCATGACCATTGCTTGATGGTGACCTTTGACAGGTTGGTTTTGCCAAGCAGGAGGCAAGGACAGCTTTAAAATACCTATCATTTTGTTCTTTAACATTAAAAATAACTTTCAAAATCAGTTTGGTGCATTATGATTGTTTTTACTTCAGTTTTTAAAAACAAAAACAGGTTGCTCAATGTGTGAATGCATGCAGCGATTACTCAATGTGTCTTCCTCATACTGGAGTCTGTGAAGAAGTGACGAAAGTCTTACAACACTGACGCACCACCATGAACTAAAATGACTTATCTGAGTCAGTGAGTTGGTGACTCAGTGGTGTAAGTTCACTGTGGGATATGAAGGGAGGACATGAAGGAAGACAGTGGGAGTGGATTGGTGTTACTGACAACATGACCACAGAACACTGAAAATAAAATGTATCCCCTCTGAACCCTACGTTGCTCATACAGCCCATTCTAAACAGTATACTCGTGAGTAGCCATCTCGTTTGCGTGGAAAAGCCATAATCCAACATGCACAGAGCTTCACTGATCATCTCCTTGGAGTCTCTCCCAACGAATGGGTGGCCAGTTTGCCCATCAGAGCTGAGTGGAAGTCATAACTTGGTAAGGGAGCAGGTGCTTTGCACATACAAGTTCCATCTTGAATAGGAGACTCTGGAGAGGTGCTGTCTACTGAATAAGCAATGCCAGATTAGATGTGCTATTGATTTAGCTCTGAATAAAGCCACCTCACTAGTTTGGTTCTTAATTATCATATAGTGGCTTTATCAACTCAACCTTTTTCACATTTTGTTGAAATGTTTGCTAGGCAGTAGCCCAAAACAGTGATAACTCCTCTTTAAAAAGGGAAGGAGTGCTATAGGCAATGGAGAAGTCAAAAAGTTGTTCCACTTTTCATGAGCTCAACCTTCATCCCACCGGTTCAGCCAAAGCTGGCAATTTTTCCTTGTCTTTTTCCCTCTGAGAAAATCTGCTAGTGATGGTAGTATGCCATGAAGCTGTCTACAGGAAAATCGTGTTGTATCCACAGCTTAGTAAGACCATCTGCTCTTGCTAGCTCCCTCCTGCACAATTTTGTGACTGATATTATTGAGATGAGTGACTCTTGGGCAAGAAGATGGGCACATGGGGGTGGGGAGCAAGGTTACATCACTAAGAGAAAAAAAGGGAAGCTAAATTCATGACAAGCTGGATCATCTCTACAGGAAGATGACCAACATGATAAAAACTGTGGAGACCCAGTCTTGTGAGAAATGGTTGAGGGAGCTGGGTTTGTTTAGCCTGGGGAAGAAAAGACTAAGAGGTGGTACAACAGCAATCTTTAAATATCCAAAGGGCTGTCATGTAGATGGTGAAATGACCTTATTTTCTGCTACTCCAGAACCTGGGACTAATGGAAACAGTGGACTCAAATTACAATATAGGAGATTCTGAATGAACGTTAACAACGCCTTTCTGATAGTAGAAGCTGTTCAGCAGTGGAATAGCCTACTCTGAAGGTGGTAAGTTCTTCTTCATAAGAGGTTTCTAAACAAAGGTTAGATAGCCACCTCTCAAGGTGCTTTAGCAATAGATTCCTGGGTGGCAGAGGGTTGAGCTGTATGGCTTTAGAAGTCCCTTCCGTCTTTACAGTTCATCTACCTGGAAGAAATCCTTCCACAGGGATTGCATCAGCAGGCACATGGGCTGGTGCTCAGCAGCTGCTTCTAATTAATTATTATCTGTTTGAACTGAATTCCATTCAGTTTCACTGAGGTGTTTGATTTTGCTTTATTCATATGTTCCTATGGTTTTGATACAATAGCTGTATTAATGGAGCTGTTATTTATGAAAAGTTTCATAATGTTTTGTTCTTGTCAACCTTGTTGCTGGAAAAATGATATACAAATATTAAATCAAAATAGATGAAAGTTTTCTCCATTATGGATCATTCTAGCCTGACACATAAGGTACGTGAAACTGCTGAAGCCAGAGGACAAGTTTGTAGTGCGCAGGTCTCCGACAGAACCATTTTGTCAAGTAGAATAGACTTCCTCATGAACAGGTTAGCATTAATATTATTGTCTAGAAGCTCTATATAACTTTCTTGGGTCATAGTCATGGAAAAAATTGCCACCTATATTTTGGGATTCCTCTTTACTTCCATTGCTGTAGCTCTGACAGACCATAGCTTAATTTGCTATATGAACCATGTCTGTTGATGAATTACCTCCCACTCCCCAATTCCTCCAAGATATCAAAACACAGCCATTGGTGAGATGTCTCCTGAACCCAATATGTAATGGACTTATTAAACTGGTTTCAGATGTTAGACATGGATGTATGTTGCTGGATGCCTTTTCTCCACTCATCTATCCTTCTCATAACCAGTAGCTAGTAAAGAGAACTAGCGGGAAGAAAATTAACTCATTTTAAATGTGCTGCTGAAAGAAAGTTGTATGGATACCATGTACTGTCAAAAAGGCCAAATACAAGACCAAGCCTGAAGATAAAAGATAAAATACGTAATCTGAGCCTATCACACTTTGGACACAATGTAAGGCAACATGATTCATTGCAAAAAAACAAAAAGGCTTGATGAAGCGGAAGCATAGAGAGCCAGCATGGTATAGTGGTTTGAGGTTGGACTATGGGCCTTATCACACCATGCTCTTCTCCCACTAAAATAGTATCATTGTAAAAATTCTATTGAATCAGGATTGGTCTGTTTGGTTTCACACCTTTGGGACCATTCTGGATTATGGTATTCGTTTGTGCTAAAAGTTTACCACACAGAGTACATGGGACTTGCCCCCCACTACCCTCCTCCAAGACATTATCTCTGCCCCTTTTTGTAGTTTGTCACAAATGCATACACACAGATTTCCAACCCCCTCCTCCAAAAAAATATAAATGAAAATAGCCTTACATTTAAAAAGTCTTTTATTCCTTTGGTGGTGAGCTTCCTAATTGGGAGACCAGATTTCCAGCTTCAGACCTAACTAAGCACTGCCAGATGAAACCCAGCAGCTACTGATCCCTGTCTTAACGACGCCAGCTTTCATCTCTGAGTGATTAGTTAAGTCTGAAGCTAGCAGAAAGCAAGAATTAATGGATTAATAAAATAAATGCCTTTTAAAACTGTAAGACATTTTTCCTCTTATATTTCCACACCTGTGTGAGTGTGTGGGGTATGTGGGTGTGTAGAGAAGAGAGAGAGGAATGAAACAAGAGGACATTTCTGCACTGGACTGTTATAGCACTGTTGTTCCACTTTCAACATCCTATGGAATCCTGGAGTTTGCAGTTTAGAGAGGGGCCTCAGGCCCCTCTCTAAACTGCAAACCCCAGGATTCCATAGGATGTTGAAAGTGGAACAATAGCACTATAACAGTCTAGTGCGGAAATGGCCAGAGAGACTGACTCTGAAAGGGGGCTGAAAAAGGAGGCAGAGTTGTGGGCCAGTGAGCAAAGTTTGGGCTTCCTGACAAGCCCTAGTTGGAGGAAAAGTGATCATTTTGGCAATGGATTTTTTTTTTCTGGACAGAAAAAAAAGTTTAAAAGTTTATCAGTTAACTTTGCCAATTGAAATGAAATCAAGCTGAAATTTCCACCCCTTCTCTTTATCCCCTGATCACTGGAGATGGACTGACATTTTCCCACCCACAGCATGCCTCTGAATACCTCCTGACCATCCAAAATTGGCATAAAAGTGCAATTGAACTTTCACACAGGAAATCATAGTGCAACAGAAGTAGGACAGGAGGTCATTAACAGATTTTTGGGGCTAATAAAAATAAATGCTTTCCAAACAGTGTCCCATAGGAGAACAACAGAACAACAACAATATCATGTGGTAAGTCCCTGCCAAAGATGCTATTATCCAGCTGAAAATGCAATTTATCTGCCTTGTGTGATAAAGCCCTATGACTTTGGAGATCAGGGTTCATCCATGAAAACCCACTGAGTGCCCTGGGCAAGTCAAACTCTCTCAGCCTCTGAGAAAAGCAAAGGCAAACACCCTCTGAATAAATCTTGGCAAGAAAACTATATGATAGGTTCACTTTAGGGTCACTGTAAGTCTGCAACAACAGGAAGGCACATAACAGCTACAAAGTGGAAGGAAGTAAGAAAAGAGGAGGACTGCACTGCAGATGCCTTGGCTCAATCAATGAAGCCACAGCCTTGAGTCTGTAAAACCTGAGCAGGGCTTCCAATGATTAGAACTCGTGACGGTCTCTCATGCATAGGGTTGCCACAAGTTAAAGCCAATTTGATGGCACACAACAGCAAAACAATAAATAGTGGTTTTGATGGTTTCATGTTACCGCTGGTAATCACATTCTAATCACACATGATAAAAAGAGTGACATTCATGTAAGACTTTACTCTATGTTCCTTCACTTCCCACTTCAGGGAGGAAGAGAGAGAATAGATTCACAAACAGAAGAGATGATTAACTAATCACAGAGAGAGAGAGAGTATAGGTTTTAGAACAGTGGTTCTCAGCCTGTGGGTCCCCAGATGTTTGTGGACTTCAGCTCCCAGAAGCCCTGAGCATTGACCATAGTGGCTGGGGCTTCTGGGAGCTGAAGTCCACAAACATCTGGGGACCCACAGGTTGAGAACCACTGTTTTAGAACAACCTACACACTCCAGATTATTTGTACAGCAACCATAAACCAACTAGTGGCCATTCTGATTTAGATTGACATTGGGAGAATGGCAAGTTGCCTGGGCCTCACCTTGCATATGATTGATTCATTAGCCAGGGACACAGAATTCTTGTTGTCTCCAGCAGATGGCACACAGATATCATTAAAAGAGAAATAGCTGCATGTAGATAACTCAGACTGGATTATTGCATTCACTCGAGAGGCTAAAAGAGAGCTTGCACACTGCTAGGCCCCTTGTTTTCTTTTCCTTAGACTAAATACCTACAAGGATATTTTAGCATGTGCATAAAGCAACATGTGAGTGTGAATTTTAAACAGTTTGCATAGAGTTTATATAGAAGAGTTACAGTACTAGTTCAGTCAGATGAGTGGTATGATGGTTAATTGCATAAGTTAAAAAAATTAAGCTAAGTTAGGAGAGAGTGTGTGTGTGTGTGTGTGTGTGTGCACGTGCTGCTGCTGCTAAGAAAAAACACTTAGGACTATACAGCAGCATTATGGAATCTTGAGGTTTGCAGTTTGGCAAGATGTTAGGAGTTTTCTGCTAGAGAGCTCTAGTCCCCCGTTAAGAGCATGAGAAACAATTACTTCATCAAACTACAAATCCCAAGATTTTGTAAAATGGAGCCATGGCAGCTGGAGTGGAATCACAAAATTAGAGCTACTACTATAGAAGTTCTGTGTGTCCACATTCTTGAGTGGGACATATTCTTCTCTTACAATCAGCGGCACTTCAGAAGACATTGTAAAAATACTCAGAACGCAATCCTAGATATCATGTGTTTTTTTATTTAAGAGAAGTTATGCATCACAAAAACAAATGGCAAAGAAGAATTAATATAGTAAAACTGTCACTTTACAAAAATACACTTTCAAGAGGAAATAAGCAAGTGTACAAAAATACAACAATCAAATACATTATTTACAATCAGAGGCAACAGCAATATTAAAGCAACTTTTTTTGAAAAATAAATATTTTACTTGTTCCAGTACAGACTAGGTTAAACCATGTACAGTATGAAGACTGACTTCATAATTCAGTTTCCTAACCATGTTTGAAACTAATCTGTGACTGAAGATAAAAAGAAAATTCCTATTTTTTTCTAAAATGCACAGTTTTTGCGGAGACTTGCAGCCTGAAAATACTACATCGTCCCCCTGTGGAATGGAGCTCTGCCCCATCATGAAGCATCTCTTTTAAAGAAATACGCTTTCTTCTGACATACACTTAAATATCTAACTAACACATGTAGATTCTTCCAATTTCATTTATTGCACTTTCATCATATTTTCTATAAATATTTTGTAACTTTTAATACTTTCTTTCCCCCTGCCAGACCCCTGAATTGTATGGTGCCTGCCGGGATGGAATGTGTCATCTTCCTCTCAAAAAGCTTCATACGAATAAAGGCATCATAGCAGAGGCTTTTTCATAACAAAAAGTATTTCAGAAACAAATGTGCAACTTGATATGGCATCCTGTTACAGATGTTTTCTGAAAGGCAGTTTACTATTCCCATGACAAATCACACAGCATAGTCCAGAGGATAGGTGTAAGTGTTGAATAAAACTAGGTTTCAAACTCAACCAATAATTACTGAAGACCAGGGAAGAGAAGTGACATTTGTCACATAAAAAGGCACTCCTCCTTCCTGGCATTTTCACTAGCTGCCACAACAGAAGCCATGGCAAGATGACCAAAAGATGGGTGACTGTCCAGTCCAGAAAATGGAAGAGAAACTGTAAGGACTAATTCAATTACTTTCAGAACCACCAATGCACAACTAAGGGCCAGTTCATACGTGCAGTATATATCATCTGTTGTTGACTGCTTGCAGAGCTTGGAATTACTTCTTCATTGAACTATAACTCCCACAATCCCCATACCAATCCCCAATTGTAACATTTCCACATTCTAGACTGCAAGCATCAAACAATGACTTCCATGTACGAATGCACCTTTTGCAGATGAATCACTGTAGACGAACTTTTTTGTTATCGTCAATTCCTACACATTAGAAGACAGTGACAGTCATCAGCCATTATATGTCTGTGTGTGAACCAACTTGCAGATGGGGGGCAGTAACCCTCCTACCAATATAAATGCCATGAGCTGCTACATTTTCACCAAGCTCACAAAGTAACATAAGACCCTGCACTGGTACAAGAGGATGGGCTGGCAGTACAATGCCAAGAACCAATCCAAGCTAGAATGACCAAAGCAGACATTAGAGCCACAGATCACAATTTTTGCAATACAGTTTGTAGGCTGTGTGGGTCTGATCAGAACCATACTAGGACAGGGGAAGGATTAAAGCCCTCTTCTTCCACATGAGGGTCTAGATAGAGACTGGGGAAGAGGACTGTATCTGTGTGTCTTCAGGTCATTTCTGACTTATGACAACCCTATTTTCTTGGCAAAATTTCTTCAGAGGTTTGCCCCTGCCTTCCTCTAAATGTGAGAGAATGTTAAAAAAGAAACAACAGCTAGCCACACAATTAAAGTAATGTCTGCTTTGGCTTTTAGATGGATGAATGGAAATGGCAAGCTGCAGATGGCAACCTACAATCTCACATGGTTACTGTTGTATGAGACAAGTCACAAGAACAAGCAAAACTCTTGGAACTTCATTCTCCCAGGTGCTGAGTACACTCTAAAGCAGGGATGGGAAATCATGGTCCTCTGTGACTGTGACTCCCATCAGCCCTAGCCAGCATAGTTAATGAAAAGGGATGGAGAAAGCTGCAGTCCAAAAACATCTGAGGACCATGCATTCCCCATCTCATCTTTTTTTTACTTCAGTTGTACAGATTCTTTTTTTTTCTTAAATACTTTACTTCAGACAAGAGATATTTAACTGCAGTTGTTAAAATCCTAAATTAAAAGTGAACACTACCAGGGATAATCACTTGCATCTTAATTTCCATTCCATTTATAGAAAAGGACTTCCCACCCCCATTTTTCTCAACAGCTCTTCATCTTTGGAAATCTGCCCTTAAAGAGTCAGGAGATCTAATGAGAATGTCATAAGGACTTCAGATGGACTACAGACTACAGAGGACTTCAGATGGAGGGGGTTGAGGGGCAGAAAACACACACACACACAGCCATATTAACAGATACATAATATTTGGACCCAAGATAATGTCCTCTTGTCCCAGTATTAACCAATACAGGGAAAAAATTCTAAAAGAACCTTTCAATGTAGAAAATCATGGGATGGGAACATGTGGAAGGTTGCATATTCAAACTCAAAAATTCTCTAGTCTGTTCAGTTTCTTGAAAGGGAGGGGAAAAGGAGAATTTTCCAAGTTTCTGTTTTATTTTGTTCAAGGTAACAAGTCAATCAGCACCTCCAATTTGCCCCTACCTGACAAAAATCTAGACAATGGATAAAGATACTGTCCTTACTGTAATCCGCATCATTCAGATAGACAAATAGACAGATGATAGGTAGGTATGTTCATGTATGATTGATGCTGGGTTTTGCCCAAACTTTGGCTATTGGGACTTGGTACAAGGCACATTCTTGTGTTTCAGTAATGCCACTGGTGGCTTTTTCCTTCTTAGATTGTAATTTAATACTTTACAATCTCACAGGAAAAGCGGATGTAAGGTATTGTAGGATCTGACATCCTAAAATTAACTTTTCTAAGGTCAACATATAGTTCATTGTGCAACCACTGGCATATCATTAAACTGGGTTTCATCTCTCTCTACAGGAGATGAGACACCTGAAATTCCAACAGGCAGTTGGAAGGAATACACTCTTAGATCTCTCTCTCTCTCTCTCTCTCTCTCTACACACACACACACACACACACACACAAACACACACACACGGTGCAAAGCACCACAATATCTTAATCATGTTGCTTTCTACTGTTCATATTGTGTATGGATATGGAGTTATCGGTTTCCTTCATGTATAGCCAGAGCCATGTGGGAAGGGCATTGGGTAATGCAATCCCATACCACTAGGGACTCATCATGACCAACATACACACATGAGCAAGAAAAATCACAGTGGCCTTTCTCATTCACTGAGAATGCCACTGGTGGGAGAGTACTGATGGCATAGGAAAATCTTAACTGATCTATCCTGTTCACATTGATGTCACAAGACCTGCAGCTGCACACAATCAAATGACTAAAAAATTCCACCCCTCTCTTTGGTTATGTGAGTATAGCCCTAAACAACACCAGTGTTGCTATTCTAGTGCTGCTGTAGCTGCTACTAAGTCAGTCCATGCCACATGGTTAACCTCAGAAGAGATCGAATTACTCCAAAGGCAAGGACTTTAAAAAAAAAAAAACTTTCAGCATTTATTCAGATTTCAGTATTCAATACAGCAGTGCGGGAATCATGTGACCTTCCAGATCTTGTTGGACTGAAAGTCTCATCACCCCTATCCACCACAACCAGTGATGAAGAATGCTGGGAGCTGCAGTCCAGCAACGTTTGGAGTGCCACACAATTCCCACTGTTATGCTACAAGCTTGATTTTCTTTAAAAAAATGATTTAAATATATTATACTCACATTACCTATATCTGGATTATCCTCTGACACTCCTTTGTTCTTTCCCCTGTCCCTTTTGGTATGGACTGATGCAATCCTGTCTAAAAGAGGGTTCCTTTTTAGCCACAGACTATTTCAACTGGGTGGCCTTCCTTAGCCAGGTAACAACATTTTGTTATGGCCTTATTCTAAGTCTTGGCACATCTATAAAATACACAATCCAAGCTTAACAGGAAAACGCTGGTACCTAGCTTAGATTCTGAAATACTTCAAGACTAGAAATCTAAATACAAAAAGCATGTAACAATAAAATCTCCAGCGTTTGCACTTGAAGATTTAAGCAAATGGCTATCTTGAAGGCAACAAGTAATAAAATGAAAAGTTTCACTTCACAGTGTTTATGTTCCATCGAATGTCTCTTATTTGGTTAATAAAAGTTAAACAAAAACAAACTATATGAAATCAACACACAAGACACCAACTATTCTACAAATATCTGTGGGAAATGCTTCAATATCTTGATTAATTTGGTCTTTGTTCTGAAGGTAGAAGCTGCCTTGTATTCCCAACCACTGGTTCATTTTGTCTAGCACTGTCTGTTTCAGCTGACTCTCTCTAGAGTCCTAGGCAGAAGTTTTTCACATCATCTTCTGACTGATCCTTTTCTTCAGAGATGCTGGGAATATGTGCTTGACTTTACACACATTTTCTTTGGTCATAAAACACTACTTATATCCTAGGCCATATCTGCCCTACACAGTTACAGTGCTATTATTCCACTTTCAACACATCCTGTGGAATTCTGGGGTTTGTAGTTTTCTGAGGCCAAAGAGCTCTCTGACTGAGAATTCTAAAGGCCACTCCCTAAACTACAAACCCCAGGATTCCACAGGATGTTGATAGTGGAATAATAGCACTATGACAGTGCAGTGCAGAAAAGGCTCTAGTTTAGTATAGACACACATAGTACATTTTGATTTCCACCAGCAGGAGTGCCTGCCCCCCTCCCCGGCAACAACCTGTGGGTGAGGAAGAATTGTAATGCATTTGCAGGGGGATACATTACTCCTCCAATTCCAAGACTCTCCAGAAGGCCAGGAATACAGAAAGCTAGGCATGCCACTCTGGCTAGGCACTGATTTTCAAAATCCTGTGGATCTCTTGCAAGGCAAACCCCTGGTCTCTACATAAGGCCATATGAGGATGAAGCCAGACCTAAGATCCCAAATTACAGTTACCAGAGCCACCTAGCCAGCATGGCCAGTGGCTACATTCTGGGAGTTGTAGCCCCAAAAAATATAATAAAAAAGTAAGCTGTCCTAATATAATGAGCAATATCTTGGGACGGGCCCCAGTTCTTCGTATGAGCTGGAAAGCTATTTTGTCTAATGTACAGAAGGGACAAAAAGGTGGGAATCAGGCAAATGTTATCAGTTAGTATAGAACCAGTTCACTCAAGGCATGGAAGTTTCACCTAAAACAAGTAATGGTACTGTTTCCTCACTGCTTTCCATCCCACAACATACCCACTAGTTCCACCTATTTGGCAAGAACTGTCCTGATTAATTTGTTGTTCCACTTTTCAGCTACTTTTAAAATGTTGCAGTTTCATTCTCCTCCTCCCACTTTCCCTTTTTGTTCTCAGCTTTCTTCAGTTGGTGCAAACTGAGTTCAAAGTGCACAGATAGTTTGCATTCAATTAACTCAACAGGGGAAGAGGAGAGTAAGAATAGAATCTTGCCTTCCCTAGTAGGCTCAGGCAAAAGCAAATTACTACAGCCTCTCCTAGCTTGCGTGTGCTTCCTCATTAATCCCTTTTGCCATTTTGACCACACTCCGATGTTGCTTAGCCACACATCTCCCGGTTTTCATCTATGAAATGCTGGAGGGAATGCAATGAGCAGAAACCACAAGAGGCCTCTGTAATGGTGACACAGCCCATCCAGTGGATATTTGGTCCTTAGATGTGTCGTAGGGTTTTGTCCTGCTCGTGTTGGCAACAGCAGGAGCAGAAAACACCAAGTCAGCAGAGTGGAGCACCCTAAATGGATCATGTTTGGTTGTTTTTTTTCTAATTGCTTCTCATTTACCAGTCAGGCTGGTTACCCACAATTCTCCCCTCCAAAAGAAAAATACCCTGAAAATCTGAACCCTTCCCCCAGCAGAAAAAGAAAAAAAAACATGAATGAATTTAAACCACTAAATAAGCTACTCTCCTGTATTCTAGGATTTGGGCTCTTAAATACTGTACTTAGCATCATGTGAGGTAGAGCAGAATCAAAGAAGAGGCAAATATATATATATATATATATATATATGGGATTTCCTTCCTTCTTTTCTGCAGGGTGTGCAATATCTTAAGCCTTGGAATCTTCTCGTACACAGAGCTGAGAAATGGTCTTCTTAATCCGAAGCGCTGTCAGTCGAGCTGCCCCATTGGTATACCAGCACTCACGCATGATGCGGCCCATTACTCTGAGGGCCTAAAGAAAAAGCCAAAGAGAATGTTTTAAAAAACCACATTCACAATCATTATGGTGTTTCAGGACAGTATAAAAACTGCCAGTGGGCAAGAGAAGGTTGAAAAATGTAAAAACTTGTTTAAACATATCTTCTTATATTTTAGATGTTTTCTTTATTCTTTAATTGTCACACTTTGGCTTGGATGTTGAATTCCTCTCTGGTCAAGCAAGAGTTTTCCCCCAAAGTCCCTCCACAGCTCACTGCATGCGCCAGAGATCTGCTCTTTAAGGCTTGGATGCCCTCTAGAATATGATGTCGTATTCCAAGTGAGGGGTGCAGGAGCAAGAGAAATTGGTAAAAATTAGACAGCCCCCTCTGGCACAAGCAGACACTTCATCTACTCCTGGAAGCATAGTTTGGGATCCAAGCCCCTGGTGCATACTGTCTTAGTCCCAGTTAGAGCAGACATGTAGAGGCAAATGGGACTTAGATGTGTGTTGATTTATCAAGCACTCATTGACCCTACACCCACTTCCATCATACACTGTTACAATGCTATTATTTCACTTTCAACATCCTGCAGAATCCTGGGGTTTGCAGTTTAGGAGAGGGACCTTTAGAATTCTCAGCCAGAGAGCTCTTTGGCCTCAGTAAACTACAAACCCCAGAATTCCACAGGATGTTGAAAGTGGAATAATAGCACTATAGCAGTGTAGTGCAGAAATGGCCTTTGACTCCAGCTTAGACTAACAAATGGATTCATGCAGTTGATGGAAGAGAGAAATTTTGGAAACAGAGAAAGCCATGATCTAAATTCCCTCTTTATAATTAAATTCCTCCAGCACCTGCTTTCTAGGAAAAATAATATAAGACTGCTTAATGTTAGTCTATAGTCTTCTGTGGAGATCAAATCAAAATAGCAAGCAATATCAGATATAGTGATATCTGAGTGCTTAAATGAAACACACACATGCATGGTGGTCTACATGCAATAATAAAGTCTCCCTGGGGAGGATTTTCTTTTTTTAAAAAAAAAAAAAACTACAAACAGCATTACATGGAACAAGTCCTTCCACTGTTGGTAAGGGAAGGATAGTATATATAAAAAACAGCGTTACTCCTTATTAGCATTAGTATTATGACATTGGGAGTGGAAGGTTTGTACAGAGTGTTAAGTGCTGCTGATTATCAACAGACATATACTAAAGTCAGCTTTTCCTAATTCTATTATTTGCCAGATATGTTGATGCAGTTCCTTCAATCTACTTCCAGGAATTATACACCAAAGCTATAAAAGCTGTACAAATGAGGTAACAATGGCCGTTATGCTAGACAGCATTCAAACATGATTATACAAAGTCATGGAGATCCTGTGTCTCTCAGTACACAGAGAAGATAAATGGGAGGGTGCTATTGCGCTCATCTTGTATACTGTTGCATTTTCATAGATTTCTGGGTAACCTCTGGGGGAGCAGTGCTCTGATCCATTGTGGCTTTGTATAACATTTAGACAAAAAGTCACCAGGAACAAGAGCTGGAATCCTGTTTGTACCATGCCATGTGTAAGTGTAGCTTACATGTGTGTGTCTCCCTAACGTGGTGTTCAAAGTGTTTGTATATACTTGTGCCTTCTAGTTGCCTGTTGACCTATGACAGCCCCAAGAATTTCATAGGGTTTTCTTAGACTAGGAATACTCAGGAGTGGTCTTGCCAGTTCCTTCCTCTGAAATATAGCTTATAGCACTTGGCAGTCTCCCACTGAAGTACTAACCAGGGCTGAACCTGCTTAGCTTCCAAGATCAGATGGGCTCTCATGCCTTTAGGTATTCAAGGTGGCTCAAATTAAATAAAAGAGGAGTATAATTATAGCACAAAACAGAAGCGACTATTAATAGAGAAATTAGATTAAGCCATATTTAAAACAATTGAAAACACATCACTAAGAAAGGCAGGGTTCTCAGGTGATAACAAGCCCAGCAATTTATAAAAGAAAAAAGAGCTTAATTTTGCCCTACGCTGATACTTTCACTTCAGTGCAAACAAAAATGCAAGTGACAGAGAAAAATGCACTTCACTGATATATTTGTATATTTTGGTTTGATTTTAAATGTACAGTTTCCAGATTATATATAGTAAAATCTGAAATGAAAAGATGAATAAGAAAAAAACTGCACCTCACAGCTTTGCCATTGATTCGGGATATTTGGTCTAAGTTTTTGTTCACAGACAACCTTTCTCATATCTTCTATCGAAGGATCAGAAGGCACAACATCATAATAAGGTAACTGGTACTCTTCCACGATTCCTATAAGAAAAATGTAGTACAAATGTGGTTTTATTAGGGTCATTTCAAATCTTACAAGAAACAAGTTGAAAAGATGCATAGATGTAGCAAGGAACTCTGACCGATCATCAGCTTGCTAGAAGGTCAGTGTTAGTGTCTTTTGTATCAGTGTGTTCATGTTTTCCAAAATGCTGGCTGAGATCCTACGTTGCTATGATGATGGAGCTCCACTGTCAAAACTACTTCTGGCATTCCTTCCCCTAAAAACCTATCTTTACAGCCTGGCAGTAACCCAACCAAAGGATTTCCTAAGCATTGCAGATTGCAGCACTGGGAAATGTCATCTGCAGCATTCTCCTGGTCTCCTGGGGCACACTGAGATGGGCAGCTCGAGAGAGGCCTTGTGCTTCTGTTGCAGCTGCTTGTCACAGTGCATCTTTGACTGGGACCAGTCGATCATTTCCCAGCACCCTGATTTGTAGTACCTAAGAAGCCTTTCAGATGGGGTACAACCTGGCTTAAGAGGTAGGTTTGGGGGGCTAAATTTGTAATGACCATAAATGTTAATGACCATATCCAGGAATCCCAAAAGTTATGAGATCATAAGTCTAGTTTATGATCTCATCAATATTCAACAAGATGCCGAGCATAGTTTTTTAACCAAACCACTTAATTCCGCATCCAAAACATGTAACCAATAAAGCAGCATCCTTAAAAGTACTATCATTCAGAAAACTGCTTTCAACTAAAGTTGTAGCATGGGTAACTTCCTGGAAAATTTCCCCAGCAATCTTTCCTGTCAAACAGGCCTGCACACAGCATTTGGAAAAGGGGTGAGTTTTTTGGTAGTGGGGACTAGAGCTCCCAGAATTTGAGGAGCTGTAGTCTATAGATATAAATATAGATATAAAATTTTCTGATCTCTGTGCAGAGCTGACTTGTACACTGGCCGCAACTGCTCCTGTTAGCTCTAAGTGCAGGAAAAGAAAGATCCAGCGCTCAGCCTAAGGTCTCGTAGATCCAAGCAGGAGGAGAAGATTTATTTCTGAACCATATAACTATACAGTGTATCATACACAACATATTATCACGGACTAGTGCTGATCTTAAAAAGCAGATGAAACTCTTGGCTATGTTCTACAAAAGGAACAACTTCATATTAATTACACTAACACTGAAGTCATTTATTGTATTTGGTTAGCTATTTTCAATTGATCAGGTAACCCAATTTAGCAGGCTAAATAAATTAGCTTTCTTGGTGTTTTTTGTTTGCAGTCGATTCCTCTTGGAAGTTAGGTGTCTCATTTCTGGAGGGAAAAATCTGTTATACATATTTAGATAAACAAGTTCAGTACATTCTGCAGCACTATTATTTCACTAGAATGCCAGCGCAGTGGAGTGGCTTGAGTGTTGGACTATAGCTCTGGGAGGCCGGGGTTCAAATCTCTGCTCAGCCATGGAAACACCAGCCATGGTGACTTTGGGCAAGCCACATTCTCTCAGCCTCAAATGCCAAACTCTCTCTGAACAACTCTCGCCAAGAAAAGCCTGTGGTAGGATTGCCTTCAGATTACCATAATTTTATCTAGTGAAAAAAATGTGTTGTGAGCCTTCAATTTGATTTTGATTAAATTGAAGACACATAAAACATTTTTTCAGCAGATAAAGAATAAAATAAGAATGCAATGATTGATGGCTGTTTAGTCAAATTTATGGAGCCTAAATAAAAGAGACTATACCTCCAACTGAGCATCTTCGGGATATCTCCCAGTACACCAGCCCAAGAGAGTAGATATCTGCCCGCTTAAAAGATTCAAAGATATTCATGTTCATTGTATCATCAAGTATTTCTGGAGCCATGTACCTTCCAAATACAGGAAAACCTAAACTTAGAGATTTACCAGAGTAGAGACAATTGCAACTAACAAAGATTAAAATGAAGGAATGACAATTAAAAAATGTGATACACATTCATTTGCAATGATTTATAAATGCAAATTACTTGGGAGAAAGGACTCAAGATACTATTCAAATGCCTCACCAAAAATCGCCTAGATGCTGGACTTCAGTTTTTTGCACATAATTAATAGGTACAGACTGAGCACATCTAAGCAAGGGAACAGGCTGTTTGCTGATCAGAACAGATTGTTCTTTCATAGGAAGGCACAGCTTGTTTTCCCAACATGTGTTCACTCTCCACTAATTACTATCCACACTGGACAGTTACTATAGTTTGATACCAGTTTAACTACTATGTCTCCATCCTATGGAATCCTGGGATTTGTAGTTTGGTGAGATATTTGAGAGAGCCAGCATGGTATAGTGGTTGAAGCATTGGACTATGACCTTGGAGACAAGGGTTTGATTCCCCATTTGGCCATGGAAACCCACTGGGTGTTCTTGAGCACATCACACACTCTCAGCCCCCAGAAAACCCTGTGATAGGTTCATCATAAATCAGAAATTACTTGAAGGCACACAAGAACAATGCAATGAGATACTTGGAAGTTTTTACTGAATTGCACTGAATGACAGCATTATTGCTCTCTAGCAGAGAACTCCAAGTACCTCACCAAACCAAAAATTCCAGGATTCCATTAGATGGAGCGATGGTAATTAAAGCACCTTTGAGACTAACTGAGAAAAAGAAGGTGGTAGTGTATGCTTTCATAGACTTACTTCATCAGATGCCTGGAATGAAGTGCCTAGGAGCAGATCTTTATAGCTATGAATGAGCAGGTGGTATGTGTGAATAGCAGTAGCAACAGAAATGCAAAATTTGTGGGAATGGTGATGAGGTGAGAAATTCAGTTTTACTGATGGTCATTGTGGGACAAAGCCTAAAGCCAAGGTGATTAAATAACCATATGATTGGTGGAAGGAACTATTGGAATGTAGTACAGCTGGCTGGGAACTAGAAAGGAGATGTGATAGAAACTGGCCAAGAAAGCCCTCGTGAACATTTATTTTCAAGTGATATTTTCCTGCCTGTGTAGATGCTTAGATTTAACTACATGGTGATGGCACAAAGCCAAATCAGAGTAAGGGCAATGGGACTATGAAACATTTTCACCATCTTTCATAATAACCATGAACTATATCTGATGTGGGGGAGATTTCACTGAATACAATCTGAGTTTTCAGATCAACCCTGTTAGACACACAATTTTGAAAGGGGAAATATTACTCTGCCACAGTGTTAAACACGCTGCCTTACCTCTTGGTTCCCACTCTAGGATTCTGAGGTATGTCAATTGTGTTTAATACAGAGTCATGTTTCACAGCAAGACCCAGGTCAGCAATAGCACAGGTTTCATTCCTTTTCACTAAAATGTTTTTAGATTTCAGGTCTCTATGTGAAATAGCTGGCTTGCCTGCAAAGCATAAAATACATTAAGTTTAAAATGTCTTCGGGAGCATTAATATATTTAGGGGGGAAAAAAACATTGTGTGTGTGTGAGAGAGAGAGAGAGAAAGAGAGAGAGAAAACATCACGAACTTCAGAAATAACCTTCTCACAGCACTTCCTCACCTATCCTGATTTAACATACAATAAAATTTCCCCCAACCATCTTCTACAATTTAATTCATACTAATACATAAAGCATCTTCTGCTTTGAGCATGTGTCATTCCCATATTTATTTTACAGCTTTCCTATGGTGCAGCAAATTATTGTAAGAACATAGCTGCTTGATGTATTTTGCAATTAATGCGCATCCTTTAATGAAACTAAAACCAAAGTTTAAAAATGTCTCTCATTAGTTTTTTAAAACATTATTTTACATATTCTAAGAGAATAAAGCACTATGTTTTATGCTTATAGAATAAAGCATTATGAGACTGTGAATGGAATATTAAACTTTAGATTCTTAAGATTCAAATCTCATTCAGTCATGATACTCATTTTAGAACATCATTCTATGAATATCTACTAAAGAGTAATTCCTATTGGATACAATGAAATTTATGCCCCAATAAATGTGTACAAAATAAGTGAGCATCTGTTGGGGTGAAGACATTCCCTTGCAGTGTGCCTCCTAGCCCATGGATATTTTATTTATTTATTTATTTTTAAATCCTGCTCAGAACACCCTGGTTTTGTTATGTGTTCCCTCAAGCAGTTTTAAGCCAAGAAATGAACTGGAACTCATCTTCCTGTATAGTTGCTTGTTAATTAAAGGTCTAAACCAGCCCAGGGGAGGGCAAAGAATCCTCCTTCCTAGGGATGGCATTTTGATTGGGGAAAAATGGACAATGGGTGGCAAAGTCGGGAGCCTATAGGAACTGCACTCCACTCTCCACTCCCATCCTGTTTTACAGGACGATCACTCACTCTCTGATCTTGGGCTAGCTCATTGTCACCAAAGTCTACCTCAAAGGCTCTTTCCACACCTTACCTTTTTTCAGTGCTGGGGTGCAGGGATCATGCGAGCAGCCTCCAGCGAGAGGCTCCCATGTCCCCGCTGCTTCAGCTCTGCACGAGCTGCCTGCTCCTGAGCAGGCAGCGCGAGAGCCCTGCCTCTTCCTTCCTCAGCGCAGCCTGGGACTTTCCCAGGCTGTGCTGGGGCAGGAAGCACAACCGCCACGACTCCAGAGGCTCTGCACGCACAGCAAGTGCATGCAGGGCCCTGGAACACCACTTTTTGCTGAAAGCCGAAAATCAAAAAGTGCGCGAGCAGTGCATGCCCTACCCTGGAGCATTGCGCAATTGTGAGTGCATTGTGCAGATCGCTCCTCGTAATCGCGCAAGGCTCCAGGCGCCTTTTCACATGGCAAATGCCATGCCAAAAGAGCCAAAGGGTGGCCATGACAGTAAAATGTGGTCAATCCCACATACGCTGCCTAGGCTCAATGAAATGACATTTTTGTTGTTATTAGTTATTATTTAAGAGAGCCAGTGTGGCGTAGTGATTTGAGCATTGGACTATGACCCTGGAGACCAGGGTTTGATTTCCAGCTCAGCCATGGAAACCCATGAGGTGACCTTGGGTGCGTCACACACTCTCAGCCCCTTAAATCCTTGTGATAGGTTTGCTTTAGGGTTGCCATAAGTGGGAAATGACTTGAAGGCACATAACAACAACATTATTTAAGAAGTGCTCACAGTTCACAGTATACTCCAGGCAGTATATACAAAGTATAAAACAAAAACACAATCCCTGTCCATAGCTTACATTCTATTAAATATAACACAGATGAAAAAGATGATAGAGATGAAACGAGAGGGGGAGTAAGATTTAAGCACTAATTTCTCATACCGTTCCAGACACATTTATTAAACTCCTAGGGTGGCAAGCACAGGAAAGAGATCTTCAGAGAGGAGCAGGAAATGCCAACTGGTCCCAGCCAGGCCAATGAAGTGCTCTCCCACCCCCAGTCTCTGTGATGCTGTAAGGTTTTATGACACTGTTCAATGGTTTGATACAGCCAGAGTTCACAACATCGAAGGGCTGGTGTTTTTTGACTATCAGGCACAATTCTGTAATCTGTTGCCCCCTCTCCCTAACTCCATTGTCCCTCTGAGCTTAGCTGTAATCTTCTTAGTAGCTGGAACGATAAGAGGAGAAGATCTTCCAAGACACTAATTGTTATGAACTACTCCCATTGTAATCCAGAGTAATCATGAATAGGCAATAAAGACTTATTGGTTTTACGAAAGACCTGATCCTGAAAACTCCTAGGACTATTCTTCTGATCTGGATCTGCACAGCTTCTCTTAACTTTTTTGAACTCTACCCAGGGTTTTGGCCGAGCCCAAAGGCAACTGGTCCCTGCTGCACTAAGACCCTTTTCACGCGGCATTTGCCATGCAAAAGGGCGCCTGGAGTGTTGCACGATTCTGAGGAGCGATCTGCATGACGCACTTACAATCGCACGACGCTCCAGGGTAGGGCAGGCGCCACTCATGCACTTTTTCATTTTCAGCTTTCAGCCGAAAATGGTGCGCAATCGCACATTGCTCCAGGGCCCCACATGCACTTGCTGTGCTTGCAGAGCCTCTGGAGCTGCGGCGGTCGCGTTTCCTGCCCCAGCGCAGCCTGGGAAAGTCCCAGGCTGCGCTGTGGAAGGAAGAGGCAGGGCTCTCGCGCTGCCTGCTCGGGAGCAGGCAGCTCATGCGGAGCTGAAGCAGCAGGGATGTGAGAGCCTCTCGCTGGAGGCTGCTCGCATGATCCCCACACCCCAGCTCCTTGAAAAGGTGCATTGCGGAAAGAGCCTAACATGTGAATGAGACTAATTAAACCTTGTTTAAACTTCACAGGCTAAATACATCCCTGTCACCCATCCAAGTCACTCTCTCTTCTCTTCTACAGTGAATTTAATGTGGAAACATCTGCATGAAACAGTCTCTCTACCTTGTGTGCCAACAATCTCCATGTGAAGGTGTGCAAGACCACTTGCTATGGAGAAGGTCAATTTAATCATCCCATCAACCGTGACAGTGTTGCTGTTTAAGTAGTCAAACAATGAGCCTTGTTCATAGTATTCAGATACAAGCCACAGCTGAGTCCAAGTACCATTATCTGCAAAAAGAGACATATTTACATTTAAAACCATGTAGCACAGCAGAAGAAAGCACAACAATTCAATCATTATAACATTCACTAGATTTGCAAAAACCACTTATTTTCTCAAAGGAAAATAATGTTATCTGGTAACACAGTGTGCTTGAATGGATGCACAAATTATGTTATAATGAAATTTTACATACTAAAGCTGCAATGTTCATCTCACTTATTGAATTACTGAGAAAAATAAACAGATTAGAAGGATGGGAAGTGTTAAGTTGGACTTGATCTGCCTACAGCTCATCCATCTTTTTTGGTTAGCCTTGGTTAGATCTCATACCCTGCAGCAGTCCCAACTTGATCCACTGTTGTCCCACTTTTCAGCTACTTTTAAAATGTCTCCACTTCTCTCTCCTCTGCCTGCTTTCTCCCTTTGTCCTCAGCTTACTTCAGTTGTAATGCTTCAACTGCAAATCAGTAGTGGGTAGAGGAGAGGCAGAACTTTTCCCTCCCCTATAGGCTCAGACAAAAGCAAACTGCTGCAGCCTCTCCTAGTTGGTGTGTTTTTCCTCATTAATAATTTTTGCCATCTTGATCACACTCTGATGTCACTTGGCCACACGTGTCTCACTTTTCACCTGAAAAATATTGGAGGATATTTGATCCCCCATAACAGCCAGTGTGGTACATGCTTTCACCGCTTATCTGACAGGTAAGGGACTAGAGCACTGTCAGAAAACAGACTTAGTTGAAAAGCAGAACCCTGGAACTGTACTGTAGGGACCACGAAGGACTTATGGAAGCTCACTTGGGACTGACTATGCATGCACTACTTGCAAAGTCTCCCATCTGGCTTTGCACCTCCCCCCACCCCCCTGCCCAGCTCACTTTGCAAACAGTATGTGTATGAGAGTAATTTCAAGCAACCTCCACAGGCAAGAAGAGCTGATGAAAGAGCTGAGCCCATGCTGAATTAATGAAATTTGGAAGCATCAAAAGAGTGAGTTGTCAGATAATGGAGCGTCAAAAGGTAGGGGGTTCCTGCATAGTTATTTGTTGGACTATGTTCCTGGAGAACAGGGTTCATATCCCTGCTCAGCCATGGATATCCACTGAGTCACACTCTCTGAGTCTCAGAGAAAGGCAAAGACAAAGGCAAACCCTAACAAATCTTGCCAAGGGAACCCGGTGATAAGTTCACCTTGGGGTCACCATAAGTTGGAAAGTACCTGAAGGCACACAACAGCAGCAGCAACAATCGCAGCATTCGCTCTATCACAACCAACTCATACCATGTGCTTAGACAATATCATTACAAACTCATTGACGTGTTTTTGTTAGCGAGCAGGGATGATACCTCCATAAATCATTCAAGACAACTGGATTATTTTACCTTTCTGATACATTTTTTTAAATTATAGACATTCATTTTTCTTATTTTTTAAATAATTAAGTATCAAGCACGTGCATACGCAGGAACACATCCCATGTACAATTATACAAATAAAAAGAGACACTCCTAGAGCTACATGTCCCAGCACCTGGAGAGACCAGGGTGGTGGTATTCAAAGAAAGAGCCTTTTTGATAACGACACCTAGTTTTGTAGTTTAGGGAGGAGCCTTTAGAACAGTGGTTCTCAACCTGTGGGTCCCCAGATGTTTGTGGACTTCAGCTCCCAGAAGCCCTGAGCATTGACCATAGTGGCTGGGGCTTCTGGGAGCTGAAGTCCACGAACATCTGGGGACCCACGGGTTGAGAACCACTGCTTTAGAATTCTCAGCCAGAGAGCTCTTTGGCCTCAAGAAACCACAAACCCCAGAGTTCCACAGGATGCTGAAAATGGAATAATAGAACTACAACAGTGTAATGCGGAAAGGCCCTAAGTTTTCTCTCCGATAACTACTCAATGTCTACTTGGTGAGGGAAACCTGGAGAAGTTCTGCAATTATAATCATAGGCATCAGTCAGGCTCATACTGACAATACCAGGACTGGCACAAGACATTTTGCCAACTCAGACAAAGGACAAGATGGCACTCCTTCTCCATTCTCTGTGAGGAAGCCAGCTGGGCTTGACAACTACAACATGATAGTGGAATAATATTCTTCCGTATTTGAGGGAGCAGACTAGTTTAAGTAGCTCTGGACAGACTGCATGACAAACACAGCTCCAAACCCAGACAGAAAAGGACCACCAGATAGTTCAGAAGCAGCAAGCAGGAGGTTATCCTTTTGACCCCTTTAGGTGGCTGCCCAATTCTGCCTAATGTTAGGGTGGATCTTGAAGAGTTCACTGCAGTATCACAGAATGCAACTTTTCTCTCTTTGCTAAATTCAGATGACCATAAATCAGCCTTTCCTAATCTGATCTACAAGCAGAATTTCATATCTCACTCTTTTTTCCATAAACCTCCTCTCTCCCCACACCCTTGAGCTCCAAAGAAAAATAACTCCACCAAGAGAATCCAGCAGAGGACAAACATTGTGAAACTGTTTGTAAGTACTATACCCTTGTTATCAGCAGCAATAAACCCCAAGATGTTTTCATGCCTCAGCATGATTGTCTGATAGATTTCTGCTTCACGAAACCACGACCTCTCATCTCTTGAAGAGAAGATCTTCACAGCCACATCTTCACCACACCATTTTCCACGCCAGACTTCACCAAATCGACCTTTTCCTACTAGTTCTTGAAGAACAATAGTCCTGGCAATTGTTCTTTGTACAAGCAGAGGTAAACCTAATAGCAAAAATACAGGTGTTTGTATAATACAGCATTCACCATTTTAAATTTTTTTTAAAACCTAAGAAATATCAGTGTTCCACAACCACTTGTGATCTTTAAAATTCACACCATGTTAAAATTAGTAGGAAAGCTCTCATCATATAGAACTGGACTTTTCTTCAGTTTTATGCTTTCTATTTGCATAGAGATCCCCTGAGGCTTGCCATACAATAGAAATATTAAAGGAGGGGGGAAAACCTGAAGAGGTAAAAAGAATATCCCTACGAGCAGTGCAATGAGGCCTGGGCATGCTTAACAGCCACAGAATGCTGGTTCCCATCTGGAAAAGAAAAAGAGAAACTGGGGAGGGGAAGAAAGGAACAGAGTATCCTGAAAGAGAGCATTGCTGCTTGGATAGAGGCACTATTGCCAAGACATGATAAGGATACACCACAAGATTTTGTTGCAGGTCTTACTTATACGTATACTACTAACAGCTTTAGAATAACAACCTTATTGCCAGTTGTGGGAATGAAAAACATCTAGCTCATTAAGCAGGCTGACAAGAAAAGTCTAGGGTGGTCTGAAATTGAGCAAATAATTAGAAATACATGTATATTGGGCCCTTGGTATCCACTAGGGTTTGGCTGCCAGAGCTTCCATGGATATCAAAATTATGGATGCTCAAGTCCCATTATGTACAATGGTGCAGTAAAATGGTGTCCCTTGTATAAAAGGGCAAAATCAAAGTTTGTTTTTTGGATTTCTTTTTCTTCTTTCTTTTTCTTTTTCTTTTAGAAATATTTTCAAGCCATGCTTGGTCGAATCCATGGATACAGAATCCACGGATATGGTGACAACCAAATGCAAGAGAACAAGTTTGTCATAATTTTAATATTTTTATTTTAAATGTGGAATTGATCATTTACAATATCCAGACACATGGCTAGAGATGTGAAGGCCCAAAAATATCAGGGGAGAACTGGGGGGGGGCAACTTTTTTCTTGCTTTCTTTGCAGCGAGGGGGGATTTTTCCCATTTTTTCCAAGCCTTCAAATTTCTGTTGGTTTCTGGTAAAGGAAGTGGGTCTGGAAAATGTTGAAGGTGCTAATCAAGGATGTCAAGCAGTGCCATTAAGGCACCTTCTATTTAAGAAGAACTATTGACTGATTGGTCCTGTATAAGGCCAGAGCTTCAGGGCATTCAGCCTAGAAAAAATGAAATTTCAAGTCCTGACTTCAAGACACATAAGGCATGGTGTTAAGCAAGAAGATTAATCTCAATCCACACTTATTTCAAAACAATTTTAAAGTTTCTGGCTCTGGAAACACCCAGGAATTGTCAGCATGACACTGACCTTTGAATCAAAAAACATTTTTCTTTCATAAATATACATAAAATAGTCTAGAAATCCTACAGAGACTTCAGTTGCTATAATCATGATCCTCTTCTGTATTTGGCTTATGGTCAGATATTGCTGGGAAGACAATACTTCTTGCTGGCAAATTTAACTTCTCAGTAGAGATACATGCAGAATATGCTGAAGGCAGATGAATATTTCTAAAGTTACCACTGAACTTGGCAGAAATATTTGTAACTTAGGGCATTTGGGAGGAATTTTTATCATGGCAAAGAATATTTCTCCCACAAGGTACAGTTGTTGTAAGAAGCAAACATTATCTGCTTATGTTTAAGCCATTTTTCCTGTTGCTTATTTGAGAGGCATGTATTTATATTGTCCAAGAAAGATGAACATCTCTGAACCATTTCATTAGCATTCTTGAGGATACAACTTATATGAAATACATATCTATGTTGCATTTTTACATTTCAAGAAGAGGATGTGGCTCATTGAACAAACAAGAGGCCTTCAATACTACAAAACTGCTCTGGACAATATACTATATTGACTTTTCATGACAAACCGGAAGCCTGTTTGCTTTAGCACTGTGCAGTAGTGTTACAACTGTATAATATATACAGATGAAAAGGTTTTTGTCCATCACTAATAGATGAGATTCTACCTATAATCCTGGTTGTAGCTAGAAACATATGCCAGGTACATATTTAAGGTAGCATTTAAGGACAAGTTAATAGAATTTTTCACATGATACCAGTGTGTTCAGCATTGCGGACAACTCTAACAACATCTCACGAACTGAAACACAAGTGAGAAATCTATTCTTAGATCATCACAAGCAATTTTTCTCACCAAGCTCAAGCAATGTCGGTAAAAAGGGAGTTGGCAATGTGGCTATTAGTCAAGGCCCAGGTTGGTTAACCATAGTGTGCTGGAGGAGGGGCTGCCCTTTAAGATGGTATGGAAACTTCAGCTGGGCAGAATGCTTACCACCAGACTTTTCTCTAGTGCTAGAATATTGGTGGAGCCCTAGCCTGCTATTAAAAGGTCCATGGTCTGATCTGAACAGATTAGTTGGACCTCTGGCAAGAGTAAGCAAACCTTTCCACAGCAGCACACTAGGTGGGGAAGGTAAAGAGAGACAGAGAGAGGCCAGGAAGATTACCAAATGAGATAAGAAGTTGGTAGAAAGGGGGAAAGAAATTCAAAGAAAGACATAAGCCATTTCCGCAGTAGCCTGTTATACCGCAATGATTCCACTTTCAACATCCTCTGGAATTCTGGGGTTTGCAGGATTCCAGAGGATGTTAAAAGTGGAATCATCGCACTATAACAGGCTACTGCGGAAATGGCCATAGAAAGGGCCAACTGAAAGAAACACAACAATGGCCAGTCATTTTTGGCTCTGGCACTCCCTTTTAACCCCATGAACCAACTTCATGTCGCCCTTGACCAAAAAAAAAAGTTATCCAAAACTAGCAAAAAAGATGAAATCATGTTATCCTGACCTTGCATCAACAACATTGGCCAATAATGTCCAAACTCAATTCAAAGTGCTGGGACCACGGCATCTCAGCAGGGAGGGGGACATCTTTTCCCATACAAAGCCACCTGAGAATCCCATTCCCACTACTGAGGCCCTTCTCTGGGCTTTCTGCTCCTTCTTCATGGTGTGGCATATGAGAAGAGTTGATATTGTAGTGCCCGGTCTGTATTCAGAAGGTTAGCCCTGATCCTATCAACACTCACATTTAGAAAGGCCATAAAGTCTGTGCCTCTTCACGGAACGTTTTAGTCTGCTTCTGTTTGTTATTAATTTATTGATATAAATATAATTGATTAATCATCAGTTTATTAAATATTTATATTGTGCTTTTCATTACATTTATTGTAAACCACTTCAACCTTATTACATATTTGCAAAATATTTATACTTTCTGTGATATTTGTTGAAAATCACCCAAATGATTCCAGTGATTTTAATCAAACATTTTATTGTTTTACCACTGTTTAATCACTTGACCATATTGTATTTTCTGCTCTTTAACACCATCATATTATATTTATTATTTTATTTATTTCATTTAAATTTTTTATATATCACTTCTTAGCTCACTATGAAGTATTTCAGGACTTTTTAAAATGAAAAATGACATAGAGGAAGGGAGGGAATCAATAAACTAATCTAGTTCATCTTTCCTTCCTGGTTGATGAGGCAATTCTGTCATGGGAGAAAATTATTTTAGTGGTCCCTCTTCATGTGATTTTGGAGTTCTATGACACAGGAAGAAACAAGTCTATGCCAGCTCCCATCCTTTATCTGAAGAAGAGAAGGTCAGGTTCTTACTGACAGTCAAACTGCACACATCACTACAGCATTGCTGTACATTCCCTTTTCCTTCATACATAGTTTTAAAAATCTGCCTTGATTTTGTTGGTTTTGATGTTTTTGTATTACTGAATTTCTGTCATAGTTATTGTAACCTGCCTTGATTATATTATACATTTACTCAAGGATATGGAATTCATGCAAGCCCTGATTCTGCAGCATGAACACACATACCAGATCCAGAACCTGACGTTGTCATGTCAAAAATGAGATCTTTGAGGGTTTTCCCTGGATTCACCAGATTGCATTCAGAGAGTGGTTCTTCAATATTGGGTCTTCTTTTCTTCCTCATTTTGCAGTTGTGGCTTTGGCATGTATACACGGTCAGCATTAAAACAATACACAAGACACATACGGGGACAGTTATAATCACTGTTAGCTCCACAGGGCCCAGCTTAGTTTTGCTTGAAGTATCCTGGCCTAAAAAAACAGACAAAACAAGGTCAGTATGCAATCCATTATCTTCACATAAGGGTTTTTAATTGTATGTGTTTAGGAGAGCAATTCAAAGGTATCATGGGTCCTTGTTGCATGGCATCTCTCATGCGGAAGGGCCTTTGGAGCGTCGCACAATTGTGAGGAGTGTTTCAGACGACATCCTCACAATTGCGCGACACTGCCAGGGCTGGCAGGCACCGATCGCACACTATATCATTTTCGGCTTGTAGCCACTCCATGGCCCCATGCACACTTACCTTGCGTGCAGAGCTCTGGAGTCACGGCCCTCGCGCTTCCCCCTGCGCAGCCTGGGAAAATACCCGGCTGTGCTGCGGAAGGAAGAGGGGGAGTCCTCCTGTTGCCTGCTGCCCGGCAGGCAGCTCCCGCAGAGCCAAAGCAGCAGGGACACGAGAGCCTCACGGAAGAGGCTGCTTGCATGATCCCCACATGACCGTGCCGGACAGCGGTAAGGTGCAAATAGGGCCACAGAATTGGAAAAGACCACTGTACAAAGCTGTGATCTTAGCCACCAGCTTCTATGTTCTATGTTACTCCATCTTCAAATGGCTCAGTAAAAAAAGGCAGTGGCGGGGGATGACAACTTTGATCATTGGTTGGGTTCTTTCAGACAGAAGGCTCCTGGCATTAACACTTAAAGGCATTGGGCACCTATTTCATCAGACAAAAGAGACAGAAGTAGTTGAAAAATACAGAAGGGCTACAAGTAGAAGGAGGCATCATGTAAAATTCCTGTGGCACTTATAAAATTCAGTGAATGAGGCAGTGGACCTGGATGCTAAAACTTATCTCTAGAAGCACCTACTCTCTCTCAATCTCTTGATCAAGAGCAACAACGCTTTATATCTGTTAATAATACAAAAAATATTAAAAATATCTTGCATAGGAAAGTGGAAAAGGAAGGAGAGACTGAATGGTTCAAAGGGGACCTCTAGTGAGAGAGGAGGAAACTACAAAGTTGGACATGCTCAGAAGGGACCTTGGGTGAGAGATACTGATATGTAAGTATGAGATGAGTTTGATTACAAGATACAGCCTTTAATAAGAAGAAATCTTTTGATATGTGTTAGTGCAAAGGTGACAGCAGAGCTCAGAAGTAATGGGACAAAGTAAGACCGTTTCCTTTGTAATCTTTTTCTTACAAATCTTTTTGTTAACAAAGGCACACCAAATTTATATTTCAAGATAAACTAAATGAAGAACAGCACTGCAATGAGTCATAGCTTCAAGTTACTTTTTAGAGCTACTTTTCCAGGATATTTTTAGAGGTCTTTTGACAAGTGTTATTGCATTCTCTTATCAGTCCTAAGGGCAGTTTCTTTTTTAAATAAAAGAAAGCCACAGAAAAGGTAATGAGCATCCCACCATGCAGAGTAAACATTGTAATCAATGAAACTTTTTAAAGCACTGTTAAAGAAATGAATTACTATTAAAAAGACATTTTCTAAGCACGGGATGACAACTAGAGCAGGGAGTGGGACACTAATGTTGCTTTGTAGAAGCTGAAGCACTGGATAAATAAATACATTTTTGTTCATCTCTTCAATTTCTACAAGGTATTTTTAAAACAACCACAGCAAGGACTAACATACACAGGTATGAAATGTAACCTCTCAAGGTCCAAGAGCTCTTTTCTTGGATTCTTCACCTGGAGCCATGGTAATTTCCACACTAGACTGTTACAGTGCTATTATTCCACTTTCAACATCCTTTGAGGCCCCTCCCTAAATGGCAAACCCCAGGATTCCATAGGATGTTGAAAGTGGAATAATAGCATTATAACAGTGTAGTGCGGAAATAGCATACAAAGTCACAGGAGCCTCTGCTACAGCTGTTCCTCACACTGGAATTATCCCCAGTTTCAGGCAGGGTGGAGTGAACATCTGTGGCTGGGGAAGTGCAATATACATGTTCATCCCACCCAGGTTTGGGTATGTCAGGTTGCAATGGCACCATGGGAAGCAGCTGTACTAAAGCATCACCTGAGGCTTTAATATCATTCTGCCACTGCATACAAGGAAGTGGATTGATATCTATGAAGGGTCATGCTAAGATATAAAACAGTCTTAAAGGTACCGTTAGATTCCTATTTCTGCCCTTCTCCCTCCTTTCTTTTCCTTTTATGCTGCAACAGACTTAACACAGATTGAAAGGTATACCCAAAAACATACAAATAATTATGTTTGAAATGTAATTAACCTGTCTAGCAGACTTAAACAGTCATTTAACACATATCCATTAAAAAGTAAAAGACATAAACAGTGCAGCAGACTAAGAAAAGCCCCTTCCTTCTAGAACAGTCAGTTCCCACAAGCCTGCTGGAATAAAACAGTCTTTACCTGCTGACAAACAAAAGGCAGCAAGGAATGAGACCCTCTGCTATTCAGCAGTTACATACCCTCCAACTTTTCATAGATAAAAACCAGGACACATGCGCCTAGGCAACATCAGACATCAGAGGATGAGGAAAAATGCTAGGAGAGGCTGCAACAATTTGCTTTTGCCTGAGTCTACTGGGAAGGGCAAGAATCCAACATTCCTGTTCCTGCTCCTGAGCCAACTGAGAGGAAACTAGTTTGAACACTTTGAACTCCACACAAGTTGAAGTAAGCTGAGGAGAAAGGAGGACGACAGAGAAACGAGGATGTTTTAAAAGCCACTGAAAAAGTGGGAAGACAAGAATGGGAATTGTCCTTGTAAAATCAGGACAGTTGAAGGTCATGCAATTAGTTCATTTGATCCAATGGTTCTCAAACTGTGGGGTGGGACTCTAAGTGGGGGCAAACTAGTTGCTCAAGGATGGCACAAGAGAAGTCAGTCTGCAAGTACAGCAAATGTAAAAAAGAAGGGCAAGCGTGCGTATGTGTGTGTGCGCACATGCACACATTGTTAAGAATTGACTGGTCCCTCCAAAAAAGTGGCACAAAGCATCTTCCCCCATTAAGCCTCTCTCTTATCTTAGACAAAGGAAATATAGGCTTCCTTTTTTTTACGCAGCTTTTACTCACCTTCTCTGAACATTCCTTCATTGGTGTAGCAAGTGGATGACTCTTAGCGTCCACAAGGCAGTTTCTCAGGTGGGGAGAGGGAAGTGAAGAGAGGAGGCAAAGAGTGCAAGAGTGCAAGATTAAAAGGGAGGGTATATGCAGCATGAGAGGCCTGAGTGTGTGTGTGTGTGTGTGTGTGCGCGCGTGTGTGTGTGTGTGAGAGAGAGAGAGAGAGAGAGAGAGAGATGTGTAGGATAGGACAGGACACAGGACGCATGGTGTGGAGCAGGGGGCTGCAATGTCCTCGTGTAGATGTAAAGAGGGGTCACAGGAGTTAAAAATTTGAAAACCACTGATTTGGTCTATTTTAGTTTGGACTAGCACTTGTATTTAAATTATTGGCCTACATCCAACTGAAACAGATCTATTGGCTCAATGGAACCTACTTTAGCGCTAACGTACAAAGTTCCTGCTGCTTTAATAAGTTTACTCAAATTGGGACAAACAATTGTACCCGAACTATTGTCCTGTTACAAAACAAGATTAGATGACTACATATACCCAATAGATATGTCTGGAGATGGAGTGGGATTGTATGCCCCAACAGCACATGTGATGTTTTCTGAAATGATTAGAAAAGTTTCTTATTACCTACAAAAGCCACCACATACCATACTGTAATGATAATAAATACATAGAGCCCAAAGGGTCACAAGCCAACTTCAGCTGGAGGATACACAACGATAAAGTGACAATTACTGCCCTAATTTTTGCTAATTGCTTTGTCACGTGCAGGCAAGCACTGAGCTTCTGTCAATAAGGAGAATGTCACAGCTGATAAGCTTAGGCACTGAGGTCTATTGCCCAACATTACATGAGCAAGAAATGTCCCACTGACACCAGCACGGACCCCCTTCAGACACGGCTCACAAAAAGGAGGGAGGTTTCACATGTCATAGAGGGCACCAGAGGGCACTGCTGGCCCCATCCTACCATCTCCTACTATGTGTGGAGTTTAGACATTTTATTTTTAAAAGGAAGTCCATTTTATTTTTAAAAGGAAGTTAGCAAAGGTATGATTCACTTTTCCACAGTATCTACTTTCACTGTAAGGAAGTCATAGCAGGACGAGGGAAGCAACATAGATATCAGGGCACAACCAGCTTCTTCCTCACTGTAGCACCCTGTACATTGGCTTATTTGCACATGATACTGGTACACTGTTGGCCTGCAAGTCCTAGACATAAATAGGATAGTGCATAGAAGGTTTACAGCAGTAAGAACATCACAACCAGCCCCACAAATCAGTTCAATAATATTCAACATGCCATAGGAGACTGCAGTATACGTACCCCAATTATTCATTCACTCCACAACTCCACCCCCCATCTTTCAATTTTATAATATAATTAGCATATATAACCAGCGTTGCCTGGCATTTTATTTTCTCATAGGTAATACTTGTTAGAAAAATTTGAGATACTGTGTCTCTAATTCCCCAAACTGCCTTTTCCTCATATTCCCCAATCCAATCTGTATTCAGAGGTTGGGTTCCTGAGGGGAATACAATGTCCTCCTCCTTGCTGCTAGGCTTTATCTGCATAGCAACCAGCCTATTCAGAGCTCTCTGGCTGAGAATGCTAAAGGCCCCGCCCTGAACTGCAACCTCAGGATTCCATAGAATCTTCTTAGGCAGCCAGTCGCATGAGGTCTTCGTCTGACACAGACAAACAAAATTTGACTTTTATATGTTAGATATTTCATATTATTGAGAGTTTCAAATGGTTTCCAGCTGCCAAAAGTCTACTAAGAAAATACACTATTTTTTCCTCAAATACATGTAAGATGAAACCCAAATCATCTGTGCTCTCAAAAAACAGAAATTCTCAAGATACTTTGGGGGAAGCTATGACAGTAATGATGGTTCATATGTGCCAATTATCCCTATTTACAAGAGATGACACTTGTTTTATAGTACCTGATCTCCATCTGGTAAAACATGACTCCAATTTTGCCTTTAGAGACAGACATGGGGTGTCTTCTTCAATATGTGTTCCTGTGCACACATATAGACTAGAGTTTTTTGAGGTTCAGCATCTTCCCAGATCTGTAGAAGTTAAGCATCTGGTGCAGGTTCACCTTGACTTATATGCATATAGATCTACATGCCTTTGTAGTATTTCTCTTTTGTTCTCACCCAGCCATTTAGATGATGAATGCTGCTAAATATGATTGAGCTTCAGATAGGCTAGATCTATAGCCTAGAATACAGGGTCTGAAAATGAACTTGATTGAATTGAAAAATTCACTAGCATAAACACTAACAATGTAAATAGTTATTTTAATGGATTATTGTTAATTTACTCCTTGATGTCATGGTAGTGTTGTAGCTACCAACGGACTTACAGAGAATGGCTTAGATTTTGTTGATGTTGACCTTAGGAGAGCTCATTTTGCTAATGGCTCTTTCAAAAGGCCATTTCTTTTCGCCCCTGTAAAGTTTTTATCCTTGAACCTGTAATTCCCGCCCACTGTTGGATTTCAAAACTCATTACAAGATTGTTGCCTGGGAATTGTGAGAGTCTCTCACGTCTGGGAACTGTCAGGTTGGATAAGCCTTTCCCAAAACATGACATCTCATCTTACAATTGCTTCAGTTCAGTTTGTCATTCACTTGAATAATTGTTGTTGTTGCTGCTGCTGCTGCTGTGTGCCTTCAGGTCATTTCCAACTTATGGCAACCCTAAGGTGACCCTATCATGGGGTTTTCTGGGGGCTGAGAGTGTGTGACATACATCCAGTGGCTTTCCACAGACAAGCAGGGAATCAAACCCTGGTCTCGAGAGTCATAGTTCAACGCTTAAACCACTACACCATACTGGCTTTCTGGATACTTTTTTGAACTGTATCTTTCATTTCTTTCCACCACATCCTACCTCATTCTTCAAATGCCTTGTTTGTTAAAGTTTAATAAGGAATTATTTATTTCAGTTAGAGGCCACTGATTTACTGCAAGTACAGCAATAAATGGATAGCTGCAAATATTGGTCAGTGAACCAAGAATGGAGAACTTTTTATCTGGATTTTTGAAAGTCTCTTGAGCATGTGCAGTGTATTTTTCTCCACAACTGAACCACCGCATTCTTTCTGCCTCTCCATTCCCAATTAAGAAGCGTGGTCTGCCGAGATCAGTGATGAAGCATCGGTTTTTCCGTGGAGGAACCAAGGATCCCAAATACAATCTGTGATATCTGTTATCTAATAAGACCTCTACATCTATCCTACCTTAACTATATAATTAAAAGGTGGTGGGTAAGGAAGAGGTGGGTAAAAAGCAGAATGAGAATGGTAGCGAGAAAGAGGAGGGGGAAAGGCCAAGAGAGAAAGAAATGGAGATGGAACTGCGGAAATCTTTTCACTTAATTACACAAGAGACTAGTACTGCTCATGCAACATGATAAAAGGGTTTAAACAATATAATTCAAATCTTATTTATTATTAAATTATTTAAATATGATATAAATAATAATCAGTTCAGAACATAATCAATAGAGAGGAAAAAGTCAGTGCATTCCCATCCTCAGAAAGATTCCTAACATTTTCCTAGGCCATTCCAACAGAGGGTAGCACCCACTGGAAAATCTATTCTGTGGCTGTGGAGTCAGTGAAGAAATTATTCTTCTCTGCCATCATTGCATCTACACAGGTGTCATCCAGCAGAACTGTCTCAAATGGTCAAGGACCTTTTACACTCTGCTCCAGAAGAGCAAATGCAGACTGCTCAACAGCCCACTGTGAAGAATTTTCATGACATTTTGTGGATAAAATCATTTGGATCTACTCAGACTTGCAGTTGATACTAGTCCAGTGGATGTTCCTTGGAGAGGGGCACTTGACCCTTGCCCTTTCTGACTTATCAAAGCAACCACAGAGGACTGGCTATGTGGGTAACAGGGTAACCGCAGCAAGGCAGCATTCCATCCTTCCTAAAAGGAGCTGTGGTAATGCCCTCACTTTAAAAAAAAAGGGGGTCTCTGAACCTGATTATACTGGGTAAGTACCAGCCAGTCTCCAATATTCCTTTTCTTGGTAAAATATTGAAGCACATGGTAGCCTCCTGGCTCCAGGGGTTTCTGACTGAGATGGATTATCTAGATCTATTCAGTCTGGCTTCAGGCCTGACTGAGGGACAGAGGCAACTTTGGTCACCATGGTGGATAACCTACACAGAAAAATGGACAGAGACAGTTTATCCCTCTTGGTTCTGCTAGACCTTTCAGTGGTTTTCAATACTATTGACCATGGTATCATTCTGAATTACTCCCCCCTCCGGGGATGGGACTTGGGTGCACTATTCTGCAGTCACTCCAGTCCTCCTTGAGGGATGAGCTCAGAAGGCAGTATTGGGGGATTCCTGATTGACTCCATGGTCATTGGTTTGCATGGTCTGTCAGGGCTCAGTTTTGCCCCTCATGCTATCTACATGAAACCACTGGAAGAGGTTATCCAGAATTTTGGAAATGAATGTCACCAGTATGCTGATGACATCCAACTCTGGCCCTTTCCGCAACTCACCTTTTTGTGGAGTTGGGGTGCGGGGATCGAGCAAGCAGCCTCTTGTGAGAGGCTCTCATAGAATCATAGATAGAATCATAGAAATGTAGAGTTGGAAGAGACCACACGGGCCATCCAGTCCAACTCCCTGCTATGCACCCTCCCTGTTGGTTCAGCTCCACAGCTGCTGCCTGCTGGTGAGCAGGTAGAGCGAGAGTCCCCCTCTTTCTTCCGCAATGCAGCCTGGGAGTTTCCCAGGCTGCGCTGGGGCAGGAAGCATGAGTGCCACAGCTCCAGAGCTCCGCATGCATGGCAAGTGCGCGCAGCATCCCGGAGCGATGTGTGATCGCGCACCATTTTCAGCTCAAAGCCAAAAATAAAATAGTGCGTGATCAGTGCCTGCCAGACCCTGGAGCATCGCGCGATTGCGAGTGCGTCGTGTGGACTGCTCCTTGCAGTCACGCGACTCTCCAGAGGCCCTTTCGCATGGCAAATGCCATGCGAAAAGGGCCTCTATCTTTCCTTTCCATCCAATTTCAAAGAAGATGTTTCTGCACTAAACCAGTGTTTACTGCTAGTAATGAACTGGATGAGAGTGAACAAATTAAAACTTAATCCAAACAAGATAGAAGTACTCCTGATCAGTAGAAAGGAAGATGAGGGAATAGAGATTCAGCTTGTGCTGGATGGGGTTACACTCACCTTGAAATCTTAGTTTTGCAGCTTGAGCACGCTTCTGGACTCAGACCTGAGCCTGGATGTCCAGGTTTCATCAGTGGGCAGGTATGTATTTGCACAGCTAAAATTGGTGTTCCAGCTGCACCTGTTCCTTAAGATGTTAAATCTGGCTATATGCTTTGATGTACACCCACATTATATCCTATTTGGAATACTCTCATGCACTCTACATAGGGCTGCTTTTGGAAACTGTTCAGCAAATACAACAGGTCCAAAATGCCAAGCTGCTCAGTGGAGCAGGTTATAGGAATTATACAGACCCCTTGCTGAATGAGCTTCGCTGGCTGCCAATCCAGTTCCAGGCCGAATTCAAAGTGCTGGTTATGACTTTTAAAGCCTGACACAGCTTGGGTCCGGGCTATTTGAAAAATCATATATCCCTATATGAACTTGCTCAAGCTCTAAGATCAGTGGAGGAAAGTGGTCTTACCATCATCACAGACCTGCCTGATGAGGACATGGGAGACAGCCTTCTTGATGGCTGCCTCCAAGTTGTGGAATTCTCCTCCCCAGGAGGTCTTGTTGACTCCTTCCTTGCTGTCTTTCCACCAGCAGTTAAAGAACTTTTTTATTTAAGGAGACATTTTGCTTTTAATATGTTGTGGCAGATAGAGATTTTAATGCAAGTGGTGGACATTATGTTTCGATATTGTTATGTTTTAGGTGTGTTTTTGAAACTGCTTTTAACTTGCATTTTGGCTTGTGTTTTTAGTAAGAAGTTCAGTTTAATTATGTTGTAACTTTTGAACTAAGAGATTTGTAGTTGTATTGTGTTTTTAAAAGGTTGTATGCCACCTTGGATACCATGCTAAGAGCAAGGCAGGATATAAATAACATTAATAAATAATTATCTCAATCTGGGCTACAGAAAGTTATCTTTCCCTTCTTCCTTCCTGCTGTCTCCTCAACAAGATACCACAGATAATTCTGTCCAACAGAGCCGTGTGATACATTTACTCCAATGCTAATATTTCTTCTCCTGAGGCATCAGGTTTTCCTCTTTTACTGAAAGTGACAGGGGAGAAACAAATTCTAGAATCAAATTCTAATGACCTCATTCTCTGAAATATATTTAATTTTAATGTTAAATGGGGAATCCAGAAATTTAGGTGAAACTGCTTGGGAAAACTGGTGTGTTGGTAATGTGACAGTTTATCAACAAGTTAATTCCAAATTCTAGCTTACCACAAATAAATTCATAGTAGCGTTAAATGTACCATTATTAATACTGTTATATTTAATGGAAGTTGCAATGGCAGATTTATTAATATACACTGCTTCAGAAACAGATGCAAGATAAGCTGTTACAGACTAAATTAATAAAACATGGAGCAGATGGAGAAGAGCCTTCAGGCATTGAGTAACCTGGCAAAGTAATTGAGTAGCAATCCTTGGTGTTATTAATTGACTTATTTATTAGAAATATTTCCATACTACTTCTTATTTGCTCATGTGGTTCATAATATCACCATAAAAAGATGACACAGTCTGCTGAAAACAGCCCATTGCCAAGGCTAGAAGGTACATTTTTCAATAAATGTGTAGAACATGACAGTATTGAGGCCTGAGGAACTGCAAGAAAGGAAGGGATTATTCCACCGGAGGAGGCCAACACAGCCATGTCACTGCTAAATGTAAATCAACAGACAATGGCACAGACAACAAGGCCTCCTTCTGAGGACTGTAGTGGCCTAAGAGGTTGGCTTAGCACTAGATGTTCCTTGAGGTAACTTGGTCCTGAGTTGTGTAAGACTTCGTACATAAATATCAAAATCTTCAACCTTGCTAAGTAGCAGGCAAGCAGCCATTGTAGAGCCTTCAAGCACAGCTATAATATGTATGTGGTAGAACATCCCAGCCATTAACGTAGCTGCTGCATTCTGCACTAGCTGGCAACACAGGGGCAGGCCCACGTAGAGACAGCATTATAGCAATCCAGTCTTACTGTACATGGATCACAGTAAACAGAACATCCCTATGCAGGAAGAGATGCAGCCACCTTACAAGTCTAAATTAGTCCTAGGCTGTGGAGGTCATTCGGGCTCCTAATTATAGTGGTGGATCACTGCAGACTTGTTGATCCAAGGGACTCCATTTCTGTCAGGCCTCTTAATCCTCCAACCTACTCACCCAGTGTCTCCTCTCTTACTTTGCTTTGCCTTATTTAATCTTGTCCAGCTGTTCACTGCAATCAAGAATCCATCTAAAGTCAGGACTCATATGGGTACTGGCACTGATGGAATAAGCCCATCAGTAGATCTAGAAGGAAGCAATCCCACTCACACAGCCCCCACATGTCATCAGATATTTGTTCTGGAAGGCTGAGAAGCCCTTCAGGACTGTTTCTAAGAGCACAGTCCGCTGTGGGGAAGAATAGCAAGAAAGAGAGCATCCAACTGCAAGCACACATAGACTGTGCGGGAAGGAAACTACCTCCTCCCAGATCCAACGACAGGCTTCCTCAGTCAACACAAGTACCCAGTTGAATCCTGACCTCGGTCATGCAAAGCCTCTCCTGATTTAGATGTAATGGAAAAATAGAGATGAGCGTCATCAGCATATTAACATCACGTCTCTCCAAACCCACAATGGCCACATCTAGTAGCTTCGTTCACACTGACACTAAAGACTGCTGGAGCCAAAAATAAGAAGAATGAGGAGGATGCAGCACTCCTAAAAAACCTTTCCCTTAGAGTCCTTCAGTCACCTTCTTCAATAGCTTGGAGAGCCCATTCTCAGTACCATACCCACCCACCAATGCCAAAGTGCCCTGGTTGTACAGCCAACTCTCACCACTTAAGAGTGTGTGTGAGAAACAGAGAGAGGATGGGTGTGATACTTGAAGCACACAGATCCTAGCACTTTAACACTAAGGGGTTTTTTTTTAAGTACAAAGAAACCCATGTGATGAGCACAGGTACACATATCAGGGTTGTTGCTGTTTTTTAAGTCATGCTTGGAGTAGGACCAAAGGTGATTTGGAAGATTTGGGAATAGGAGGATGGAAGCCAAAACATCCTGAGACAAGGAAGAGATTGTTTGGATCAAGCAGCAAGTTCAGTAACAAATACTGCTATGGCACTAAGCATTTGTACTGTCTGGGTAGCCCCAGAGTTAACCATACAGGGCTAGATGGCCCAGTGATCTGAATCAGTATAAGACAGCTTCCTATGCTCCTACATTCCTCATGGCTATTAGCCATGATAGGTGCACAATCAGAGGCAGTTTATATCCTAAATATTGTTATGTCCTAAATACCATTGCTGGAGGGCTTTCCATATCCTATTTGTGGGCTTTCTATTGGTATGATTGTGATAGGAAGCTTGTGGCCAGCCAAGAAGAAGTTTTGGTCTAATCCAACAGAGCTCATTTTAACCCACCACTGTGTGTCCCACCTCAAATGCTGGACTACATTTTCCACTGTGTTAGAAATACGATCTTTGCTTATTCTTACAGCTCAGTACACTTACTTGGAAACAAGGGTCACTGGTTTTATTGAACTTATTTCCAAGTAAGTGTGCAGGATGTCAGACATTAGCCTCTTGAGACTTTCATCAAGAGATGAATGCCTCTGTCTGGAGAGGAGAGGAGGAGGAGGAGAAAATACAAGGAAGTCCTGCAAAGCAGAACATTCTGTCTATTGGACACAAAATCTATTTTCAAGTGTGCACCCTGACACACAGAGGCAGGCCATCAGAGGTACCCAAAATGTAAGGAGCATAAACTCATAAACTCTGTTGGAAATACAAGAAAAACGAATAGTACATTCAGATTAAGAGTCGTGTCATGATTCAAGTCTTGCCAAAACAAGACTCAATATTGCGCCATCACAATGTTTTTCTTGTCAGAAATATAAAATCAATCTCCAGTTCACTAAATGAAGCCACTAATGGACGTCAGTAAATAAGACCAGTTTTGCAGCTCCAGATTTAAAATCATCCACTTACGTACCACTCAAAAGTAGAGGTTTTTCAGCAATTAACTTGCAATCAACTGAATAATCTGACCATGTCTGATGGACTCAAAGTACTATATGAAGAGCATTGACTACGCTCTGCTAATGAAGACCATTTTTTTCAACAGTGGAATATGATGTTATTTGGTTGCTAAGCAGTTCAAAATAATGCTCCAAAAACAAGATAAATTAAGTGCAATGCACAGCAACAGTAATTCATTTCCAGTTAGTAGGCAGAAAAACACACATTAGTACATAATACTGCTTTTAGCATACATGTGTTAAAGAAAGCCCTGAGCTTGACTCTAGAAGTCTACTGACCCAGCAGTGCAAGCTTATGCAGATTTACTGAAAATTAAGTCCCATTCTGATCTGGGACTTGTTGGCTTGTTGTTGTGGTGATGGTGTACCTTCAAGTCATTTCCAACTTATGGTGACTCCATGAGGAACCTATCATGGGGTTTTGGGGGGCTGAGAGTATGTGATGCACTCAAGGTCACCCAATGGGTTTTCATGGCCAGGCAGGGAATTGAACTCTGGCCTCCAGAGCCATAGTCCAATGCTCAAAGTGTTACACCATGCTGGCTCTTGTTCCTGAGTAAGACCATTTCTGCACGAGACTGTTAGAGCGCTATGATTCCACTTTCAACGTCCTATGGAATCCTGGGGTTTGCAGTTTCGGGAGGGGCCAAGTGGCCCCTCCTGAAACTGCAAACCCCAGGATCCATAGGATGTTGAAAGTGGAATCATAGCGCTAACAGTCTCATGAGGAAATGGCCTAAGTGTACATCAGTTTACTGCCAACACAGATTCTGAAGTTTTTCTATCACACAATTATCCAACAACAGTAATGCCTCATTCAGTTGACAAAATTAATTCCTCTGACACATATCAACATTTCCATTTATTGTTCTAAGAAAAAGAAATCAAAGGGTACATTGCAATCAATTTTTACAGTACTTCCAATAAAAAAAAGCATGGGATTTATGTTGGCTATAGATTTTTAAATTGTTGTTAAGTGTCTTCAAGCTTTCATGGGGCCTCTACCATAGGGTTTTCTTGATAAGATTTCTTCAGAGGAGGTTTGCTGTTGCCTTCTTCTTAGGTTGATAGAGAATATCACTTGCCCAAGGTCACCCACTTTCCGTTGTTAAGGGGCAATTTGAACTCTGGTCTCTCAAAGTCCTAGACCAGCACTCAAATCACTATACCATTCTGGCTTCTGATATCATTATACACTGCACAGTAGCTACCCAGGAAAATACTGCAATTCCTTTTCCTAAGGAGACAAGGAACTGACAAGTTGAATTTATTTATGGCTGCCATTGTCTACAGCATACAGCCTGACATTTGAAGGCCCTTGGCTGAACCTACTGGAGACTTGGTGAGCCTAAGAGAAATGTTGTCTCGGAAATTACTGTAATTTTCTTCCACTTTCAGGACCAAACTAGAAAACATCGCTGCAGCATAGGACTGGGAACTGGGTAGACCTTCAGGTGTTGTTGAACTGCAACTCCTAGCAGCCCTGCCAGGATAACCAATAGTGAGGAATGCTGGAAATTGCAGTTTAACATCTAGAGGGCCTCCACACAATTCCCGCCCCTGTTGTAGCCCAATGAGTACGAAGCAGCAAACTAAACTCTACCAAGAACACAGGTTGCAATAGCATACACTGAGGCTTTTCTGCAAGGCTCCCACCCTCGTCCCAAAATAAACTCCTTTCCTTTTTCCTAATTTTGTCTGACATAGCATCTAACCAATGGGAATTTTCCTCTATGGGTATCTGTAGTGCAAATGCATTTTTGAGTGAAATTGCAATGGGGAAGCTTTAAACTTTCCCTCCACAGATACTGCTGTCCCAGTATGCCCCCATGCTTTGTATTGATTTGAAACATAAAAATACTTTGGCATTGCAGCAAGGGAATGTTGCAATTGAGGCACCCAGAAAAGCGAATCACAACTATAGATCCAGCCGGTGCGGATCAGGGGTATTGGTTAAGAGTGATGACTGGCCTGTTCCAATACAGCAATATACTTCTGATACTCTCCAATGTACTTCTCCAATGTACTCCAATATGCTTCCAATACTCTCATGACAAACAGGCAGTCTGCTCACACATGTTAGTCATGAGAGCACTCCCAGAGGAGTCAGCTGTGCTTGGGCAAAGGCCAAAGCCTATCTTAAGCTCTATGAGTTTATCAGAAGGGGACATTTTGCTTAGCTTTAAATAAGGATTACCTTTACTGACACAGTCTCTGCTGCTGAAAAACTGTTGACCAGGCAAATTAAACTGTTTTAGAGTGACAGTGGAGTTCTTCCTGAGCAAATGCTCATAATTAACCAGACGTTTCTGCATTCGAAGGATAATGATGATGATCATTTATTTATATAGCACCATCACAATGCATTGCCCTTCATGGGTAAAAGAACAACAAAATAGTTCCCTGCCTTCAGGCTTACATTTTAATTAAGACATGACACAAAAAGAAAAGGGGTTGGCAGTATAGAGGGGATTAAGTCCAGCAGATACTGCCTCTTCTCTCCCTCTGAGGCCAGGGAAGTGGCAGCTGGGATGATAGGAAGCCTTTCATCTCCTTCTGGGCATAGAATGATGGATTCTGAATCCCATCATTCTCTTTCTGAGAAAATGGCTGCATTCAGACACATGGTATAACTACACTTTGGTGTTCTGTCAGAACCTACATTAGCTTCGTATGTTAGCATGACCTGCGGGGATATCAAACTACGATTTGAAGCTAGTTACACTAACCACAGTTTGCTATTGCTGCTAAGTTTGAATTTAAATAATTGTGAATTCAAAAGATATTTAACAAAAATTTGCTGTTCCATAGAGTTGAGAGTTACAAAGATGGCGCCAATGAAAATGAAAAATGAAAGCAGACAATTAGCTCTAAACTAAACCTTAATATTTGTAAAGAGAAGCCATCTTGCGGGATCCAAACTGTGGTTTGGAGCAATGACTGGATTCAACCGATGAAACAGCTTCACCATCTGTCTGGATTAGCGGCCTTCAACATTTACAGAGCCAGGCCTCGTGTTTAAAATGAAACAAAGAAACCCTATTTCAAATGTTGAACATATATGTGTCTCTGTCTTTTTCAGGTTGTACCTATATTGCTTATCTACTCTAGACCTTACATTCTCCTTTTCTAGCAAAGATATTTTCCAGTTTTCCCACTATCACCTTTCCTTCTTTCCCAAAACAAAAACAAAAAAGCAAATATTATGGCACTTAAATCTATCAGTGATCATTTATAGTACATCCCATGAGGGTGCTCTTTCTCACCCACCTTCAAGGGCCCATTACAGCAACAGCTGAGCCTTCAAGGGAGATGAGTACAGATATGCAACTAGCCTAGGTATGTGGAATATCATGTTCCTGCCTGTCAGGGCACCACTGAAGGTTTGAAGAGGAAGGGCCAAGAAATCCATGATGCCCTGCTCTCAGAGATACTCAAAATTTAAATGCGTTCCCTTGGTTCCTCTTTACAATTCATGATAATTATAGAGCTAAGTGGTATTGAGGTTAGGGGTAAATGAATGAAAACAATGTTTGGTTCACATTTAATGTGAACTTACTTAGTTCTGAGCTAATACATGCACTAAAATAAAGCCAAAATGTCTTCAGTGCTTATTTATTCTTTCCACATAGTGAAATATTGGTGCAAATAAATAAATGGCCCACAGTTAGAAATCACAGTGCAGCACTGTCCAGTTTTATAGCTTTCACCAGTGTAGATCCAGCTGACAGTGTGGCTGTTACATGCCATCAATACAAAACGCAGCTGGTTCTGCACCAATCCAATGCTTGAGCTTTGGCGAAAGAAATCCTGGAATCTCTGGCTCCTGAGCATCATTATGAAAGCTGAAGGGTTCAGAATACTGTAATGGAGGAACAAGTCTCATGTTGTCATCTTAATTGCTTCAGGCAACTAGAAGATCTAGCTTTCTATCTCTTCATTTACTCTCTGACAGTAAGCAGCTAGTCAGACTACTTATTCTTTTCTAAGATCTAATTCAAAACATATTAATGCAAAACCAGAGAGAAGAACAACAGTTTGCTATACATCTAATCATCTCATTATTCTAATCAGATTGAGGAAATCCTGTTTACTCTTTTTGGGGGGAAGTGCCCTGTTAGGATCATCATGGAGTGAAATCCATACACTTTAATTACAAACGCCAGGCCAGAATGACAGACTTCAAAGAACAAATAATGATTGCTTCTAGATTCAGTAAACAGGCAGTAATCTAAATTTGCTGTGACAAACGGGAACCTTAAACCAGCATTACTGTCACATTTCTGAACCTGCTGCACCAAAACTAGGATACCAGGCAGAAATAGAAAATAAAAACCTTTAGATGGATGAATCCAACATTCATAAAATCTCCAGGGAATACTAAGCAACCTTAGCCTGTGACACAAACTTTTATGGTACACAAAATTATATCCCAGCTGTTATACCCATAGATACCAATTCCCATCAAAAATCAGCACAGGACAATACAGCAACATGGGAAGGAATATCTTAACAAGCAGTTCTGAATAGACAGTGATAGGAAGTAAGCCTGCCCTCAGCTCTCTGTCAGGTACCCTAGCAGAAGATAGATCCTCTCATCCTGTCAATAATTCTAAGAAGTCACTTTGTACCATGTAAGACCAGCAATCGACCTACTCAATAGCATTCAACTGGCAATTGTACTCGAAGCAGACATCTTAAAAAAAAAAATTAAAACTTTTAAAATATTTATTAAAAAAACTAAAAATACTAGGCCTTTCTTTTGTGGCCTTCAACATGCAGATCATCTTCTGCCATTAAAGGATGGCTCTTCTATGGTTTTGAAGGCATCAAAAAACATGTTATGCATCATCAGCTTCACCATTTCTACCATCCCACACTGAGAAGGTAAAACCTCTCCAATGGAACAACCGGCAGCAGTGCCCTTTGAAAAAAACAGCAAATGGCCTTGATAAAAAAATATTTATTTGCAAATAAAGAGTGCTACCCATATAAAACAACCAGCATTGTTAGTGGTTTGAGCATTGGACTATGATCCTGGAGACTAGGGTTTGATTCCCCATTTGGTCACGGAAATCCATTGAGTGGCCCTGGTTGCGTCTCACACTCTCATCCCTCAGAAAACCCCACAATAGGTTTGCCTTAGGATCACCATGAGTCAGAAACAACTTGACAGCACACAACAACAGCAATCCACACAAAGCCATATCATCGTATCTCTAAAGGAACAGAACAGTGTACATGTTACACACCTCTACAAGCTTAAAACATGGCCTATTTAAAAATGACAAAAAAGACTCCCAGTCATCCGCCTAGCTTTGCATTGTACCTCCTCTGATATTTCCTAAGCATCACTAGTAACTTCATGATATGGTAAATTCACCCTCTCAAACCTTCCTAGAGTTTCAATGCAACAGTACCTTGTATTACTGCCAAATCATAGAACCCAACAGCACTAGAAATTTATCCTATGTTAAACATGCAACCTTACACCCCATTACCTTGGAATAACCCTACTGAAGTCCAAAGGACTTACCCCTGGGTAAACATGTATAGCATTGTGTTGTCAGAGAGCTGTAAGAGGAGAAAGGGAGAAGAGGGTTCTCAGAATATACCATCTCAGAATAGTTTGTATGACATATTGAGGACACATCGAGCTATTTATCCCACAACATACACAGTAGCAAAAGCAGCAGACAGTTCTTTATGCTAGCACTTAGCTTTGAGAGACCACCAGAAGAGACAGGGTTACTTTAACAAACAATACTTAAGGAAGCTAAACTGTTACTTATTATTTAGACCAGGCCTTTCCAAACGGTGTGCCACGACACATTAGTGTGCCACCTGAAGTATGTAGCCTACAATCTTGGAAATGTATATTATTATTTATAAATCATATTTTTTAAATATATGAAAGGTTTTCATGAAATATGTTGTGTCCCCGTACATTTTGTTATTACAATTTATGTCTGTATCTCCTGTAAGGGGTTAGTTTAACCTCCAGTTTGCTAGTAAAACTGAATGACCATGCCGCGAAATGATACATGTCTAAAAAAGTGTGTCATCAACATTGAAAGTTTGGAAAGCTCTGATTTAGACCTATGATCATCTATTTTACATGCAATTTGCTTCAATAAATCAGGAGTGTGCAATCTCAATGAGGTTGTGGTCCTATTATTATATTTTATTGTTTTTGTTGTTGATATTCATTTATATCCTTCCTTTTCCCAGTAATGGGACCCAGGGTTACTTGCAAATTATTAAGACCAGTACAAAAATATCAGATAGGCAGATGGACAGGCAAGCAGACTAATAGATAGATATGTCTCTGAATTATATTAAATAATTCCAATATTTATAAAAAATTACTTTGGTTAACACAGAAATTACATGAGCATTAGAGTTGGGTGCCATGAAGCTTTAATAAGTCTGGGCCATTTGAAGTGGCTGAGTACTTTAAAAGGAGTACATTACAGTAATTCAAGTAGGATGTAACTGAGGAAAGCCCAGAAATAGCCAAAAATTGCAGGACGAAAGATGGTTGGCCTCCTGGTTTGGATTTTGGGGTATGTACTGGTTGGGCTTGGGAACACTGAGACTGACCCCCCTATAGTTCAAAACCCCACTAGTCTAGGAAACCTCTAGGAACACAAAAATAACCATTTTTTATTAAAACAAATTTGGGCGTGGGTAGCTCTGAGGGGCTACCAAAATGTCTTTTGTCACATTTCCCATAGCCCTGCAATAAATCTGTTTTTACAGAAATATTGTGCAACCATTTCTGTGTTACTTCTTTCTCTTCATACATGCCAGGGCTGCTGGCTTACATCATCATCATCACCACACCTCATACTAGTATTTAGGAGAAGAAACTCTGATGCTAGAAAGGTCAGTATGTATCACACTGTTACACTCATTCGATGCCAGATTTACCCCAGACCTAAGCCCACTTACTTTGAATTGAGTTCAAGAGGTTTCAATTGCGCTTCCAGATTTATGCACTTCGGGTTCTATCCTTTGCAGCTCTTCCAGAAGCTAACTATTTACTACCATACATTCCCTCAGCTGACAGGTAAGGTTGCTTCTGACATGACCTTTTTGTGACAAGGGTTATTGGCCACATGCTGCTTCTGGATGGGACCAGCTGCAGCAGAGCCAACAGACTGGGGCCACCCTTATTTTCCAAACTTTTGACACCCTCTTTTCCCAGTATTCCTTTCAAGCCCTCACTTCTGTCCTTCTTCCTTACCACTTCACCCCTAGCCTGGAAAAGAGAGAGCTCACTCTTGCCAGAGGTCTGAACTGATCACTTGCAAAAGGGCTTTTGAAATTAGGCCAAAGGCTGCCTATTCCTCCTTTACAGAGAAATCTTTCCCTTGTGCTTTATGATGGCTACAGACGTCATTTGATGAATAAATCCATGCCCACAAACATTTTACAGATGAAAACCAGGGTACATCTGACCAAGCAACATCAGAGTATGGTCAAGATGGCAGAGGTTATTAATAAAGATGAACAGAAAAGGAAGAAGAGGTTGCAGCAGTTTCCTTTTGCCTGAGCCCCCTGGGAAGTGCTTTCCTCTTCCCTGATGAATTAACTGAATGCAAACTACTTTTGCACTTTGAATTCAGTTTGCATCCCTTGAAGTAAACTGAGGACAAAGGAAGAAAGTAGGAGGAGGTTACAGGAAACCGGGACATTTTAAAAGCAGCAGGAAAAGTGGGACAACAGAGGATTGATCAGGACTGTCCTGGCCAAAATTGAGACAGTTGGAGGGTATGCGAATATGCATTGGTTTCACTGTCAAAATGCAAACTGAGAAACATTATAGAAGCTGGCTAACTTAACATCTTAGAAGTATGGAAGCACCATCTGTATGTTTCAACATTTTAATAGTAAAACTTGCATCTTATGAAGCATATAGATGTTGCTGGATCAGACCAAAGTCTCTGCAATCTAGCATTCAGCTCACACAGTCAGGTAGGAAGCTTGAAAGTAAGAAACAAGTGCAACACCACCCTCTTGCTTACATTCCCTGGCCATTGATACACAGAGACTCATAACTACCTTGACGGGCAGCATTGTATAGCTTTATCTGCCATGAATTTGTCTTTAATCCTTTTTAAAAAGTTGTCCACACTGATGGCTGTCTGTGGGGAAATAGATTCCATATTTTGAGGATGCATTGAGCCAAGAGTTAGTATTTCTATTTCTACTGGGTTTCTCAGGTTCTGTGATTTCAGGTTCTAGGTTTATGCAGAAGGAGAAAAAAGTTTCCTATCAAATTTCTGAACTTCACACCTAATTTTATACACACTTTTTATACAAGCTTATACACGCTTTATACATGCTTTTCCTCAATCATCTTTTTTTCTAAGCTAAACTAATCTAAACATTGCAGCTTTCTCACACAGTGGAATTGTTCAAACTGTTTGTTGTTTTTTGTTGCCTTTTTTAAGTATCTTCTTCAGGTCTACAGTATTCTTTTTCATGCATGACAACTGGAGCTGTACACATTGTTCCAAATATGGCCGAATCTGAACTTTGTATGTATGATATTGGCCATTTTAATCTTTTCATTCCTTTTTTAAGTACGTCCAATGTGGTACCCACCCTTGCCCCAGCAGCAGCACATTCTGAATCTTCATCATGTTGTCTACTAGAACATGAACATCTCTTTCTTGATCATTCAATGCCAGCTCAGATTCCATCAGCTTATATGTGATATTCAGATTCCCCAGCACACACATACATGTAACATTTTACACTTGCTTACACTGAACTGCATCTGCCATTTTGATGCCTGTTCCCTTAGTTTCGAGAAATCCTTTAGGAGCTGTTCAGAATATATTAGTTTGAACTATCCTTAACTATTTGCAACAGACTCAGCCACCTCACTGCTCACACTAAGCTCCAGATAACTTAGAAACAAATTAAAAAGCACTAGTCCCTATACCAACCCATCTTCTGACATCTCTTTATGGTCTCCTCATGCCTGATCTCCATTTGCTGTTCTTTAACCAGTTGCCAATCCATGAGAAAACCTACAGTCTTATCAGATAATTGTGACATTTGCTCAGGAGAGCCTTTGGTGAGGGACTTTGATCAGAAGCCCCTTGAAACTCCAAAGGCTTTTGAAATTCCAAGTAAACAATGTCTACTGAGTCATCGCCTGCTTCTTGAAGCTCTCAAACACCTCTTAACTTTGTGGAGACCATGTTCTTTTTCAGAAGGACTTGTCCTTCTATCTATCTGATAATTTGGTCCCTAATAATACTTTCCACAAATTTTCCCCACACAGATGTTAAGCATACTATTACCCTTGGCATTACATTGATCCCTATTTATTCCTATGGTACAGTTTTGGCATGCCACATATTTTTGTTGAAAGACTGTGACTTTCACATTTATGTCCATACAGATACCATCTGGACCCTGTGATTTGTTTAATTTGAAGTTTGTCATTTCATCTCTTGGCATTCCTGTTTGCTCCATTATCTCATACACCCTTTCTGAATATGTAAGTTCAAACAGGCTTCCGCACCATGCACAATGAAGATAGAATAAAATAATTCATTTAGCTTCTCTGCAATCTCTTTAGCCTCCTTTAGTGTTCTTTGAGCTTTCCTAATGTCATCCAATGGTCTTCCTAGCTAGTTTCCTGTTTCCCAGAACTAAAGGATTATTATACACAAGGATTACCGTACATAAAGGATTATTTATTGTTCTTCTTCATGTTATTTTCAAAATCACCCCATTTGTCTATTTGCATTTCCTTGTTCATGTTTGTGTTCCTTATTCAAGTTTGTGTTCCTTCCCCACCCTCTTTATTAGAGTCAAACTTTCAGTTTCTGAAGGAAGCCTTCTTTTTCTCTAAAAACTTCCTTGAACTGTTTATCAACCATACCAGTGTGACCTCCTGGACTCAGTATTATTTATTCTCACTGAGTTTCTATGATTCAGTGTTTTGGAGTCAGCATGTGCCCACAAGGAAGCAATGCTAGGAAACACAGAGAGTGCTACCTGGTATTGTCTTGCTTTCTTAGTTTCTCCTTTATCAAAATTGTGTTTCTCAGGGTGGCCCCATGTTCTTCTTCTCCTTCCCTCTGTTCTCTATCCTAACCACAAAGATATCTGTAGCATCTTCCGATCCCTAGAGTAATAATTTTTTTTCACTTACCCTACACAGTGTTTGCTTCTTATTCCCACGAATCTCTAACAAATGTAACAACAGAAGTTGATGAACAGGAGCAGAAAAACATAAATACAGATGTGTTTCCATTAAAAAATACATTCATAGTAGTGAACAACCTGTATACACCCAGCAAATACATACACACATATTTACCGGGCTTCTGGGGCCCAGAATCATGACTGAATTATCATTCTTACTCAGAGCCTTTTAAAATTTATCTATTTTTATTTATTAAATAAAATATTTATATTCATCCTTTATCCAAAGATCTCCAACTGGTGTACATTAAAGCAATTTAGGAGAGTAAATAACAATCATTTTAAAAGGCTAAACATATATTAAATCAGTTACCAATTAAAACCAAACAATTCAAAACCAGTCAAAACAATTTAAAATAATGCTGTGACCACAGCACATGTACAAATCGGATATTGTTGGACTGCAACTCCCATCAGACCTAGGCGGCACAGCCTTTGGTGAGGAATGCTGGAAGCCACAGTTCAACAACATCTGTGTGGCCACTTGTTGCCCACCCTGTATATATATCCTCAAATTTTATACTTTCTATCTGTCATAACTTGATATTACACTTAGGGATGTAAAGACTGCAGTCAAATTTTCTCATCCTCATCAATATTGCTCATCCACGATACGTTGAGGCACACAGACAAGGGAAAAGTCAACGCAACACAGGTATACCTCAGTTAACGAGTTCTTCGGTGTTACTTCTTTCACATTATATTTGGTACCAGAGGCAGAAATAACACAGAAAGAACAGGAATAGGTTCCTAGACCACAAAAAAGAAGAGCAATTCAATGTATTCAGGCAATCTGGTCACCCAAAATTAATAAATGCACATGTGAAAGGAAACAACCAAGTTAGGTAAGCCTTGCATAAGCAGGGCTAGAATCATCCAGGGATGATTTTTTTTCTTTCCCAAGCCTCCATTTTGCTTAGGATTTCAATTTTAGTGGCCAAATGTGTAGACCTACGTTTTATAACGGGTGGGGTAGGTGGAGATGCAGGCTTATTTCCTTCTCTCTGTGTTTTGTTTTTCATGCATATTCAGTAAAGGATTCTGGAGACAGCTGTTGTTTACCTTTCCTGTTGTAGGGAAGCAAATACAGTTACGGTGGAATCAGCTAGAAAAGAATCCCACTGCTTCCCAACTCAAACTTTAGTAAACTGTTTCTTGCAGACACATCTCTGCACCGCAGTCTGTGTCTCTGTAGCATTCCTGCATCATCCTCCCAATGCCAATGCTTTCCCAAAAAAATTCCAACTAGACAGAGGAAAAGACAAGACTAGACAGGCATAAAAAGACCTTATTAAAAGAAGCTTCTTTGTCAGAGGTTATGGTAACTGAGATATGTTTGTACTTATATGCATACGCACACACGTGTGTGTGTGTGTGTGTGTGTGTGTGTGTGTGTGTGTGTGTGCATGTATAGTTTCTGTGTGCCTTCAAGACATTTCTGATTTACAGCAACCCTAAACTGAACCTATCATGGCCTGAGAGTGTATGATGCATTCAAGATCACCCAGTGGATTTCCATGACCAAGCAGGGAATCAAACCCTGGTCTCCAACGTCATAGTCCAACGCTCAAACTACTATGCCATGCTGGCTCATGAATACACACATATATATGGGGGGATGATTTTTCCAGAAAAAAAAAAATTGTTCTCAAACCTTTAGGGTTTTTTTTTCTCAAAATGTATTTTCATTGTTTTCTGTGCCCAGAAAAAATTGATTGATTGATTTGCTTAAGTTTTTGTACAAAAACTTTTTTTTCACACAGAAGTCATATAACGTGAATGGGGAAAAGAGCAGAAGCTCTTATATTCACCCAGTGGGGAGAAATTTTGTATTTATTTAATCAGTCTATATCCTGTCTTTTTCCCAATATGAGCTTCCAGGTAGAAATTATTCATTCTTCCACATGAGAAAAAAATAATGTTTATATTTACTGCCCTAAACGCAGGATTCATAACAATCTACATTTATTCTGTTCATGCAAGTCTACATTTATGCTTAGCTAGTAGCTAGTAAGCCAAAGAAAATAAGTTGAGAAGAAGCCATAAAAATATGGTAAACATAAGAAATTTTACAACAAGAGAGGGAAGAAGAAACAATAAAGTCTACAATGATCTTATGGGCTCAAAATATAGGGCATTCAATTCAGTTAGAACACTGGGAACAGAGTTGGAGAAGAACTCAGAAATTTACAGTAGCCCAAAATCTAAAAGAAAATTATTTTAACCTATTTCATAGATGGTACATGACACCAGGAAAAGTGATGAGAATTTATAAAACGGGAACAGGACAATGTTGGAAATGTCAGATGGAGGTCGGTATGATGTTCCGCATGTGGTGGTCATATAACAAAGCAAAGAAATATTGGGAGGAAGTACATAATAAGATCTGCACAATTTTGAAGGTACAATTTGATAAAACACCAGAAATGTATTTGTTGAATATGACACATATGATTGATGGTACTGTACAAAAGAAATATTGGCGAATAATATTGTATATGATTACGACAGCTTGAATAGAATTTGCTAAATTGTGGAAAGCAAATACCCACAATTGATCAATGGTGGGCAACTTTTATTGAAAATAGAAATACAGATATAGTCTCTCAGAGACTAAAGGGGAAACTGATGAAGAGATTAAGAACGGGAAATAGTGACTGGTAACTGATGGGCACTAACAGATGAGAATGCTTAGAATAAGTAATGAAGAGGATGTTGTGATATAATATATAACATTATACTAGAACTGGATAAATAGAGGAAAAAGATGCATTGCAGGAACTATCATGAAATATTAGCATGTATAAGTGTGGTTCATATAATTTTAATATGTATAATATAAAGAAAAACTGAAGTCTAGTGAGGAATGGAAGAACAGCAGAAATATTACCATGATATGTACAATTATAGTAGTTTATTTTATGTATTGGAACTTTAATAAAAATATTTTGCAAAAAAAAATATGGTAAACATACAAATTAAAATGCAACATGCGAATAAGTAGCCACTGCATGTTGACAGAAATTATGGGATTGGCAATTCCATTTCTCCAGTGTATTATTGTTCATGCCAATCTACACAGGAGATCCATGCACCTGGCTGCATGGCTCAACAAATGCACTGTTTGCCAGCCAAACAATCCTGCCTTCCTCTGCCTTTTGCCTGATTACACTGTATATTGACATGAGCTTATGCTTATCCAATAGGAAAAGCACAATCCAGTATTAAATTAGCTCTCTTTGAGAACCAATCCACCCTATAACCTAAAGATAGAACATACCTCTGTTGCCTGATATATCTTAATGCTGCCTGCCAAAATTCTAGGCAAACTATAGACCTTGTACTTCCAAAATGAAAATAAAAGCTATTTTCTTCCCTTGTTGTCAAGCAACAGTTCAAACTGAAACAAGAAGCCAAAAATAATTAAACATTAACAGCAAAATCAACACAGCATGATAATCAAACAACCAGAGATTTTGTAGGCAATGCAAAATGGGTAAGGATGTGTATGTCAGATCATGGAAGAGTTATTTTCTGAACTACAACTCCCAGAATTCCCCAGCTCCTATGGACAATGGCCAGGTTAGCTACGGGGTTCTGAGATCATTGTACAACAAGTAAATTTCCCATGTTCTAGTCAGACATGCTTCTGTCTGCCAATGAGCTAAGGTTTTTTGGCAGCTACTTAAATGTTAAAATAAAGAACACTTTTTCAGACAAAATCCATCTGCCCAAAGTAGCTCCTGCTTTTTTCTCTAGGCTTTGGCTGGAACCTGATCTACGTATTTCTCACATAGCCCTGTGTAAGCCCTAAAATTTTTGTAGGCTCTAAGCACTGTGCCTAAAGCACCTAATAGATAAGGCAGTCCTACATATTCTAGTGGGACTTATTCTGAAGTAAAGCAGGCATAGGCTCGCTCTGCATGCCTCTTTGCCACTGGGGTCCTCATACTGTACTAAGAGAGGATGAACCCTCTTGCAATATGTGGCCATTTCTACAGAAGACGGTTATAGTGCTATTAGTCTACTTTCAACATCCTATGGAATCCGGGGGTTTGCAGCTTAGGGAGGGGCCTCAAAGGTTCCTCCCTAAACTGCAAACCCCAGGATTCCATTGGATGTTGAAAGTGGAATAATAGTACGATAACAGTCTAGTGCGGAAATGGCCACAGAGATGCACAGTATATAACATGGCTGGCCCTGTGGATTTAATATTTTAATAGAACCTCAAGGTCTACCAATAAGACCCCAGTGCAAAATAATGGCTGAAGAGCAGGAACATTCTCTGGCTGGCGTTGGTTAGTCCAGATTAGAGTAGCTCAATCAACTGTTGAATGGTGAGTCAATACATAGCTAATATATTGGCTTTAATGGGTCTACTCTTGTCAGTACTAAAAGAAAATTCAGGACTTTGAATTAAAGAACTGGGTAGCTCTGAACCATTACCAGGCCAAGAATTTGTTTAATCATCTACCGTAAATCACCCCAAGATCTACCAGTAGATGCTGATTTAGCACCTGTCCTTCCTTTCATAACACTAACATTTACCTTAATGGCCTTTTAACCTGATTACTTAATTTTCTAGAATAAATATTCACTAGTATTTACTCTTCAAAAACAGTAACTGTAATAAGCCTGGTTTTTCTTAATATGGGAAATGATCCAAAGGCAATTCAAAACAATTTCTACTGTTTTTATAGTACAGCTGAAGAGTCTACAAACACAGACAAAATTTTAATCATATTCCCTTTCACAGAGCAATGGCCCTTTTCGTACGGCATTTTCCATGCGAAAGAGGGCCTGGAGCATTGCACGATTGTGCGGCGCAATCCACACAATGCACTCACAATTGCGCGACGCTCCAGGGGCCGGCAGGTGCTGATCACGCACCTTTTCATTTTCAGCTAGAAGTCGAAAATGGTGCGCAATCGCGCATTGCTCCCAGGCCCCACATGCACTTACCTGGCGTGCGGAGCCTTCGGAGCCGCACCAGTTGCGTATCCTGCCCCAGTACAGCCTGGGAAAATCCCAGGCTGCACTGTGGAAGGAAGAGGCGGGGCTCTTGTGCGAGCAGGCAGCTCATGCGGAGCCGAAGGACCCCAGACGCGAGAGCCTCTCACCGGAGGCTGCTCGCACAATCCCCGCAACCCAGTGCTGGAAAACAGTAATGTGGGAAAGGGCCAATGTCAGGAAGAAGAACAGAACAGAACAGGTCCTTATGCAACCATTGTATTGTCAAAAAAAAAGTTTTCACTGATAGTAACACCTAGTTTAAGAGATTCCAATTTTGCTGCTTAACACTAAGGCCCTTTACGCACAGCATTTGCCATGTGAAAGGGCCCCTGGAGCATTGTGCAAGTGCGAGGAGCGGTCCAGACGACGCACTCACAATCGCGTGACGCCCCAGGGCTTGGCAGGTGCTGATCATGCAGTATTTCATTTTCGGCTGTGAGCTGAAAATGGTGCGCAATTGCACATTGCTCAGAGGCCCAGCACACACATGCCGTGCATGCGGAGCTCCGGAGCCGTGGCGCTCACGCTTCCTACCCCAGCGCAGCCTGGGGAAATCCCAAGCTGCACTGCGGAAGGAAGAGGAGGGGCTCTCGCGAGAGCAGGCAGCAGCTTCGGAGTAGAAGGAACCGGGACGCGAGAGCCTCTCACTAGAGGCTGCTCGCGCGACCCCAGCACCCCAGCTCCGCAAAAAGGTGAGTTGCGGAAAGGGCCTTTGAATTCCACATCATTTCAACTGAGTCACTTGTTTTATGTGTGTTCTCTCATAAGACTGCATCTTAAAGATCAAACCAGATGATACGTTTAGCACATTTTTAGAAAAGCTATTCTTCCAAATGATACAAAATGTCTGGAACATGTGATTTTCCTTGCCGACATATCTTGTATTTACTGTGCCTTTGTGTTGTGACTAGTAACTGGAAGGTAAACATGTGCTAAATTTTTAGATTAGATTGCTGAGGCACATATTTCTGAGGAACTATTGTTGGAAGAGTAAAAGACCTATCACAGAGAAAACATATTGCCCTGAATACTTAGTTTGATCCTGAATTACAGTCAGCCCTCCACATTTGCGGGTTTCACTTCTGCGGATTTTATTATTCACAGATTATTTGCTGTCCCCTCTGCTGCCTCCCTATGCCATTTTTAATAGGGACTGCAAGCCTCGTGAGGCTGTGAAACTGCGAACAAGGCTTATAAGTCCCTATTAAAAATGGTGTGGGCAGCAATGGAGGTGGCAGTAAGCCCCATCAGCCACTCACTTCTGCCTTGTGCAGGAACCCTGGTGCCTAAAGGAGTACATAGTGGGTTGAATACAGTGATCATGTTTTTTGTGTGTTAAATATGGTTTGGGAGGGTCTAGAGTTATTCACATTTTTTCCACTTTCATGGAGATCCTGTGCCACTAACCCTAGCAAATGTAGAGGGATGAGTGTATACTTAACTCATATAATAGAGATTGGTAGTCAACCAACCTTGACACCAAACCAAGAGTATCAGGAATGGTACATTATTATATTCATACATTATTATATTCATGTATGAGTTGGTCAGGCATAAATACTTATATAAATAGCTCCCATAGCAATCTCCTTGTGCAGCATCTTTCAAGACAACCAAAGCGGTCTCCATCCCACAACCAGCTGCCAAAAAGTATGGCCTCAGAGTCAGGAAGTAGGCAGATGCCAAAAAGATGTAACAGTCTTTGGGATGGTCTGCAGCAGCCCATTTTTACACAAAGTAGTGGGGCACATAGTGGCCTTCCATATCCAGGTGTTCCTAGCAAGATCCATTTCTGGACTATCAAGCTTATTTTCTGGTTGAGATGTCTGGGTTTAAAATGTTTTTCCACAGCATTTTCAGAGGGAGAGTTTTTCAAACAAATCCACACCAGTTGATCCAGAAGGTATTTTTTGGACACACACACAAAAAAGTGTGTGTGGTGCAGGGGCCATTTCCACCCTACACTGTTACAGTACTATTATTCCACCTTCAACATCCTGTGGAATTCTGGGATTTGTAGTTTACTGAGGCCAAAGAGCTCTCTGACTGAGAATTCTCAATGCCCCTCTCTAAACTACAAACGCCAGGATTCCATACGATGTTGAAAGTGGAATGATAGCACTACAACAGTGTAATGTGGAAATGGCCTAAGATTTGGAGGCTGCAAAGAGTGGGATTGGGAACTTCATCCACCCCAGGTCATACGTGCCCCATCTCTGGACTATACAGCTGTCAGATTAAGACTAAAACCAGATCCTGACATTTCACAGCCGAAGCCTGAGACCAAATATGAGTCCTTGTGATAGCAGAGGAGGTAGGCCTTGGTGTTATTATCAAAGTAACATCACAAGAGGAAGCTCATGGTGAAGTCATTAAGCATAATATATTAAGCATCAATCCCAGCTGCACGGAGTCTGCCATTCAATTAAAAAACACCAAATCTAACAGATCACACACACACACACACACACACACACACACACACACATTTTTCAAGGCAGCATTCTCACCCTGAGTTTCTTCTCCCTCACCTTGAGAAGTGGAGAACAGGATCCAATCCCTGTGGCATAGGGGCAGGCCCAAATAGCTAAAAACCCTATAAGCTTAGAACACGGCTACTGAGAAACTCCCAGATTTATTACAGGCGGGAAAGGGAGGAAGTAAATTAGAAGCTTTGCTAAAATTACCATTAAGTTTTTAAGAACGGCTGGAAGCAACTATCTTCTGACATATGTTATATACACATATTTCTTCCTAGCTCAATAAAAATATAAACACACACATCTGCTTTTATAGTAGCTCTATGCATTTTTATTCAAGCTCTGGATTGGGACTTGGGAGCCATGAAATTCACATTTCACAAATACCATGCTACGGTTCTATTTTAACCACCATGGTTGCACTCCATGGAATTCTGGGATGAGAGGTTTGATGAATCATTAGAGGAGCTCTCTGGCTGAGAATTATAAACGCCCCTCTCTCAACTACAAATCCCTGGTTCTACAGGATGCAAGTATTAATTAAATCTGTACTAAAATGGTTCAGTTTACAGATTACTGACAAGTTATCCTTTCTCTTCATCTGACTGCTTCACAGCCATGTTTTGAGGACAAAGGTTGAGAATGAGTGTCATGCCATTTGGAGCTCATTGGAGAAAAAGGGAACAGAAATGTGACAGATATAATAACAAAGGCCATTTCCACACTAGACTGTTATAGCGCTATTATTCTACTTTCAACATCCTGTGGAATCCTGGGGTTTGCAGTTTCGGGAGGGGCCAGCCGGCCAAAGAAACAGGAAATAAACCAGTGTTTTCTATCATTGTTGGACACATGGTATAATTGGCAAAACTGTTCACAGTAAAACTTCACAAATTGTCTCCAGTGCTAAGTACTCTTTTGGGACTACTTTAGCTCATGTCTAAAGTATTCAAACACTGAAGGCTATTAGTCCAAGAGTACACACAGGCAGATAGGACTACGGGGTTTTGTAGGGAGCCCTAAACAGAAACCAGACTTACCGAAATTTTAAAACCCCTAAGCAGTTGCATGCTGTGAACAGGATGAACAGTCAGGCTCATAATTAGGAAAGAAGTAAATTTCTGTCTCAGACCATATTTAACTTCTACTCCTTGGAAGAAGACAGGAAAATACGTCCTTCAGCTCAAATAGTGACAGATTAGAAGTCGTTTTGACTGAGCACTTGTAAACATGTTTCAGCTGTCATGGATTTCCAAGAGAAAATATGTTTTTGTTCATTTAAGTCTTTCTGTTGATTTAAAAAAGATAGCTTCGGTTTGTTGAGGGGAAAAAAAAACATTTTCCCAAGCCAATGACTTGTAGAATAGAAATATATACATTCTTTTTTAAAAAATTTATGCACTTTCTGATCCTTCAGACATACCCTTTATCCAGGCTTTCCAATAGTAAAATGAATTGATTCTTGGTCCAGCTACAGTGATACAGTGCTATTATTCCACTTTCAACATCTTGTGGAATTCTAGGGTTTGTAGTTTAGGGAGTGGCCTTTAGAATTCTCAGCCAGAGAGCTCTTTGGCCTCAGGAAACTACAAACCCCAGAATTCCACAGGAAAGTGAAAGTGGAATAATAGCACTATAACAGCATACTGCAAAGATAGCCTAAGTGTACAAACCTCTAAAAGAGAAGGAATAAAAGGGAACTGAAGAAAAAAAATACAGCAAAGGGTAGACATGGAAGCAAGTTATTTAAAAGTAACTGTGCTTAAAAGCCCAACAAGAAAATGGGGACGGAGGGCAAGAATTCTCATATCTTGCACAGTCTGTGAAAGTTGCTTTTTTGGAACAACAACTCTAGTCTGGAGTCTGATTTATCTAAGATTCTGATGCTCCTGTGAGTCATAGAAAATTTGATGCAAAGGCCTTTTCTTATTACTCCCACCACTCAACAAATGAACATATGCTTTGTTCATGTGATCAGTCCACAAACTCTGAAGCTTTGCAAACAGGTCATCAATATTTATCATTTATAGGGCAACAAAGGGAGATAAGAAGTCACTGGAAGATACTATTATATTTAATAATTGCGGCAAGGTCAACATATGCGCAATACTGGAAAGAGAAGAAATATATTGATATAGAAGAGTGGAAGTTAAAAGTTCTGGATATGGTAGAGATAGAAAAATTAGCATCTTCTTTGAAGAATAAATCTATCCAGAACTTTGAAAGAGAATGGAAAAGAGTATTGGATTGGGTAAAGATATAAATGTATAAGAAATGAAAGAAAGAAATAATGTAATCACTCTTTTCTCTGTAAAATGGAAATTATGTTTGTATGCAATGGAAATAAGCAGATTCAACTGGAAGATTCAAACTTGGAAGTGTGGGGGGATTATTTTTGAAATTAAACTATCAATAAAAATATTCCAAAAAAATTTATCATTTATAGACTTTTTTTTTTTTACTTAAAGCAGGTCTGCAACAACTAACTAACCAATCAACAGGGCCAAAAGGCTCTGCACTATCTATCCCATCCCATCCCAGTGGGCAGCGATGTCAAGGAGCTGCTGTTTTGATTTCTCACACTGAAGTGGAAGAATATCTCAGTGGCATTCTGGGAAAGGAAAAAGGCAGATCCTGTGGCTTATTATTGTTATTGTTATTGTTGTTATTATTATTATTATCATTACCACCTAGCCTTTTCCCCAAAGTTGGGACTCAAGTTGGCTGACACATTAAAACAAGCACAGCATAATTAAAAATACAGAAAAGGTTGACACTAAAACAGAATTAAACTCCAATGCGCCCTCTGCTGGCATGACTTCTGCACACACGAATGTGAGGTCACATGAAGCCTCGTCTCCCATTATAGTCACTGGACGTGCTGGGCACACATCTGCACCTGTGCAAGTACACACAGATTGTGGCCATTGATGATAGTGGGATGGGGCATTCACCTTTTTTGTTTTACACAAAGGTTCCTGGAAGATAACTCCTGCACATACAGACAGCGCACTGTATTAACAACACTACAAACATAAATAAAATGTTAAAAAGCTGTTAAAACGAATATAATTAAAACAACATAGCACACTCTTTAAAGTCTTCCTTTAAGAACCTTCAGTTTTCAAAAGTTTTCTAAAGAAAGGTTTTCAAAGTTTTTTAAAAAAATTATTTGCCTGCCAACAGGAAGACAGCAGAGAGGAGGCTATTGTAGCCTTCTTAGGAAGGGAGTTCCAGAGCCCAGAAGCAGCCACTGAGAAGGCCCTATCATGAGTACCCATTTGATCACATCTCCATAGGTAATGCGACAGAATTTCCTGTAAAGCAAATTTATTTTTACTGCAACCAGTGGTGAAGCTTGGAGTGTGTGGAGGGGGGGTGGGAGGGGACATGGCCGCAGTGTGTGGGACATGCCCAGGGTATGCGGGGGCATTGCTACGAGTTGGGACGCCCAAAAAAATTGCCACCTGGGGCAAAGCACCCCATCCACCCACCCGTTCCTACGTGACGTGACTGTAACATCCAATTCAATGCTATTCACTCATTCTGAAATACATCTATGTTCAGTTGGACTTATTCCAGGTATTAGTAAAATACAGTCTATAATTCCCAGCATTCCTCATCATTGGTCATGCTGGCTGTAGTTGATGATAGTTGCAGTACAACAAGATCTGGAGGGTGGTCTGTGTCTGCCTCCAGCTTACTTTTAGGTAAGGGTTATGTGAAGACTACAGTAGATATCCATGCATTCTCAAGCAATTCTTACCTGTGGGCAAGTGAATGGTGATGTTGTTGCAGAAATCAGTATAGCAACATTCTGTCCTGGTTATGTTTTTAGAACTGTGGCAGAAGATTTGTGCCTTCAGTTGTGGTAGGGTCACACATGCTTTTATTACTTCTTGCCGACCATTTGTCAGCATGACTGAAGTCCAACAGGCTCCCTCTGTTTCACAAGTGAAGTTTGTTTTTTCACACCATTGGCACACGCATGTTAGGCCTAAAAAGATAATTAAGAATTTGATGAAAAACAATGCCAAGTAAAACAAAGTTTTCTGAACCTAGTCCATCTTGGTTGAGTAATCCAGTAAGAGAAGAAAAAGTCAAATACTAGTCCTGAAAAACAAAAAATAAAGTTCCAGATCAGGGTGAAAATGTTTAGAACTTTATTCGTAATCCACTTAAATAGAGTACTATTATTCTAAATGTATGAAAGTAACAGAACTAATTCTACTTTTAATTTTTTTCTAAATTAAAAAGTCACACTGTCTCAGCTTTAGAGGAAAGCAGTGGCAAACCTGTCCTGAATACAACTTGCCAAGAAAATCCTAGAGATGGGTCACCATAAATCAGATTTCACTTGAAGGCACTTGAAAATAAAAACAACAACAAAATTAATTCCACTTTTTAAAATCCTACATTAAAAACCTTCAGAATTTCCCAAAACGCAGTTTTCAAAGAACTGATTGTTTTAACCAGGGTTCAGCATTCAGGAGCATGCTACAAGGCCATCAACTCCGATATATTCTTTGCTATATAACACAGGAGTAAGAATCATGCAGCATTCCAGGTGTTGTTGAACTGCAACTTATAGCATTTTTCACCATTGGCTGTGCTGGCCAGGGCTGTTGGGATTTGCAGTCCAACAACATCTAGCTGGCTGCATGTCTAGGAAGAACTTCTCCAACTGCAGCTAGTCCTGATACCCCATTATGTCAGCAGCCAGATTAACCAGGGTTAGAGTTAATCTACATACCCTGCTAATTCAGTTTTTTGTTTATGTTGTATTTCCTGAACAAACAGGATGAAACTTTGTTGTTTGTTGAACCTTGACTGTTGAATTCAAGCTGCACAGAGGTATTCACAATTTCACTGATTTATTTACAAGGTTCTATGATGCTCTTTAGCTGGATTTCTCAAGCAGGCCCACAGAAGAATTTTCCTTTAGTCAAGGGATGAAAAGGAGGACGAAATCTGTGTTGTCATCTGTTGCTCTCTGTACCTGAACTGGATACAAGGATTTTGTCAAGTGCCTGGCAACCTACCCACACAGCAAACAGGATGGCTTTGATATGATGGGTCATATGTTATGAGGGCTGCTTCAGATAAATGACTCCTATTATACCACAGGAAATAGGGCTAAATATGGTGCATGAACAGTTTTAATTCTCTTTAAATTAACCCCACAAAGAGACTATATGTGCCAGCTTTATGACACAGAAAAGATGTGCCCAGCTGGTAAATACAAGTAGCAGTTTGTTCTGACACAAGCTGGCAATGACTCTAGAGTTTTATGCTGCGAGGCACTGCCCACAATCATCTCAGTAATTTATTGAACAGTACTATCCCTGAGACCGAATGACAATAGTGGAAAGTTACTCCTTGCTGCGTGTGGATTCTAGAAGGTGTAGTCCAAAAGTATGTAACTTTTTCCAAGCCTGTATGCAAATAGAACCACAGTTGCATCTATTTTGACCATCAGAGTGATGCAAAGAGATCTCTCTGTGGCAAGGTCTATACTGCTAAAAGGATAATATTTTGCATTATGCAAAATATTTATCAGTTTACTATTTATCAGTTTAATAATTATCAGTTTAATAATTGAGATATGACATGAAATACTGCTCTTAAATCTTGTCAAACAAGAATACTCACATTTGCTCAAGGATCGTAGTTACGCTTTCAGAAAATTCTATTTGTTTGTCCAGGGCTCAGTGTTGTTTAATATCCTTTATAAAATTACTTAGATGAATGAGAGAAACTGATTTAAAAGAGAGATGCATTACATATAAAGACTTTCTAAAGAGTGATGATGATAAAGTGATAATGAAAATAAGTGAACAGTTGATAGGGAATGGACTTACTTTAAGTTAAGTTAAGTTACTTTAAGTTAAGTTACTTTAAGTTAACTTACAGACAACTGTCACAAAGATTTAAAAACTGATAAAAAAACTCTTTGATTTTGACATAGATATAACAGAGTTTGATGGAAAACTGTTTAAAGATGATGAACATTTGATAGTAAAGATGTATAAAATGCTGTTAACATTTGAGATAGAGGATGAACAAGTGAAGAAATGTATGATTAAATGAGTCTAGAACGTAAGCCATCCAATTCAGTTGGCAAGATGGGAAAAATGTGGACAAAAGATTTGGAAAATTACTTTTAAGTTACGTTTTAAAAGAAATTTTTTGTAAGATGACGTATAGATGATATCTAACTCCTGACAAATCGTCTAAGATGTATAAAAGTATACCAACTACTTGTTGGGAAAGCCCAAATGCAGTTTTTTTCCATATGTGGTAGACTTGCGATAAAGCAAAAAAAAAATAAAAATTGAGTGATGATACATTGCACCATAGAAGACATTCTTAAGTTAAAATTTGCTGAAATCCAGAATTGGTTTTTTGCGGGGGAGCAGGGGAGGAACTGATGGACCATCAGATCAACAAGAAATTTGTTAAAGTTATACAATATATAACAATGGTGGTAAGAATACTCTATGCACAGAAGTAGAAAGATCCCACAACTCCATGTCCTGGTGACAGGATGATGAAACTACTTGACAAGGAGGAGAAGGACAAGCTGACATTATTGGTTAGAGAAAGTTCAGTGGAGCAATTTAAGATACAATGGGAGGAGGCTATAGCATATCTAAAGAAATTTGGGGGAGGGGGGAAAAGAGTTTTAGCCTTTGAGTGATTAGCTTTGCTTGGTTTATGTAGAACTGATAAGAATTTATACAATTTTTGTCTACATTTAGTTTAGGTGTAGAACAGTTAAATTTGAAGAGTAAATGTAGTTTTAAATTTTTTGGAGGGCTGGTTTTATTTTAATCTACGTAAGTAAGGTATATATTCCAATAGCAAGTAGAAGTATAATATCTACTGATATATATGCTTTCTCTGAGAAGCTGGAAGTCATTTATGCGAATCTCTCACTTCCCTTTTTGAATTTTGTGTGTGCACATAGGTTAGGTTATGTAGTGTTTGTTTACTTTAGTAAGTGTAGTGTTTATAATTAAATGGCTTTCTGTTTTATTTTTTGGTGTGCGTTGTTTTATATATTATAAAAGTGTAGTTGAATAAAAATATTATTAAAAAATGACTTAGATGATGAAATAGAAGGCATGCTTATTAAATCTGCAGGTGACACCAAATTGAGGGAGGGGGTAGCAAGTATCCTAGAGAACAGAATCAGAATCCAAAATTATCTTGACACATTGGAGAGCTTGTCCTAAAATAGCAAAGATAATTTCAATAAGGATAAATATGAGGTACCACATTGAGGCAGAAAAAATGAAATCAACAAATATAGGAAATGTGACATCTGGCTTGGAAACAGGACATGTGAAAAGGATCTAGCAGAAAACAAGCTAAACATAAGTCAATAATGTAATGCAGCAGACCAAAAAACCCAATGCAATTCCAGGCTGTATCAACAGGACCATATTGTCCAGATAGAGGAAAGTAGCAGTGTTACTTTATTCTGCTTTGGTCAATTCTCACCTCGTATCATTTGTCCAGTTTGGGGCATCACAGTCCAAGGGGATATCAGTATGCAGAAACATGTCCAGAGAGGGGCAACCAAGGTGATTAAAGGTCTGGAAACAAAAATGTATGAGGAACGACTGTGGGAGGTGAGAAGAGACATGATTTCTGTTTTAAATATCTGAGGGGAGGTCATGTAGAAGATAGCACAAGCTTGTTTTCTGCTACTCCAGAGACTAGAACACAAACCAATGGATTCATATTCCAAAAAAAGTGATTCCACCTAAACATTAGGAAGAACTCTTTTTATTTTTTTCTGTAGTTGCTGTTTGACAGTGGAATGGACTGCCTTAGACTCCTGGTGGATCCTCCTTCTTTTGAGGTTTTTAAACAGAGATTGGATGGGCATCTGTCAGGAGTGCTTCAGTCATGTGTTCCTGCATGGCAGGGGTTTGGACTAGATGGTGCTTGTGGTTCCCAGAAAACTCTGTGATTCATCAGTGCTTGAATCCAACAATCAGTTGGAGAAAAGAAGATAATAAATATAATTTGTTTGATCTTGTTTACCTGGGTTCTTTCAAGATAAATTGATGCTTATTCTCAACATGTTTTGTTGTTCTACCTGCATTCTATATTTAAGCACATTTAAAACAGTGAAACACATTTTCCTAAAAGCATGTAATTTCCTGCTGTTGTTATTTGATGTATCCTAGTGATTGTGTTAATATTTTCTGAAGCTACTTATAATTTTTTACAAGAAAAAATATGTTTGAGGTTGTAAACAAATAAAATTACTCATTTTTTCCATCAACAGATAGAAGATGAAACTGTCACGCTTATAAAGAAGAACGGGAGCTCTGGTCTACAAAAGGTATGGAAAAGGATACTCTCTTGGTTATCTTGCTCCATCTCCCCAAGAGGAAGGCATGGAGGACAGATCATTAGTTGGCGAAAATACTTACCAACTTACTTTACTTATTCTTATTCGACTATTCTACTTATCTTCCACATTGACAAGGAGGTAGAATAGAGTGGGAAAACCCAGTTTCACCCCCAGTCAGTGATGGGAGATGACACAAGGATCCTTCCCTCCTCACACATTTGTCCTCCTGCCTGTGAAGGCAAACAGAGCATGCAGGCAGTGTTGTTTCCAATCAGTGATTGCAGATAATATGAGTATTTGTCATCCCCAGATCTCATCATCCCACTATGGGCAGAATCCCTGTACTATATTTAATTGCTGGTTGGAATCACAATGTGAAATCACACTGTGGATTTCTATCTGTCCTGCTTACCTTCCTAAAGTGGGAAGTGCTAGGGTTCCTATATCCCAGGGTCTTGCCTATCTTCCTCAGTACTCAGGGTGAAACAGAAAGAGTCTCAGGGCCTTGAAAAGTATGTGTGTGGCTATTCTCCATTGCCAGACGTAATTTTTTTAAAAAATTATTTGAATGATACACTCTGAGCAATGGTGATTGATGCTTCATGTACCATGTTTAATGGCATCACCAGGTTTTGGCTTTGGGATAGCACTGACCTGACAAACCTGGAAACGCAAGGATGGTAGGAAGGAATCTCAGTCCCTCTGTACAGAGAATGGTATAAAACCTGGTAGATCCCTCTATACAGAAAAATTGGTAACAGCCATTAGAGTGAGCTGATTTCAGGGAACAGGCAGGGAGTGGTGAGGTCCCACACTGGACAGCATCCAGCTCACAAATGAGATCTTGCAACAAAATGATGTAGTTAGTATGGATGGGAGACTGCCAAGAACTGCCAAGCAAGTACTGTAGACTAGATTTCAGAAGAAGTGGCAAAACCACTTCTGAGGATTCCTTGCCTAAGAAGACCCTATGAAATTCATGGGGTAACCGTAAGTCAACTATAGCCAGAGGGACCTCCAGACAGATACACGTTCTCTGACAAACAGCAAGGAGCCCTCAGTCCCTCAATCCAAAGAACCATACTTGTTCAGTGGGAACATGCAAGGAAAGTGATGCTCAAAATTCTACAATCATATATGGAGCAGCAAATGCTACATGTGAAAGTTGTGTTCAGGAAAGAAAAAGGCACTAAGGATCATATTGCAAACGTACATAGGAAAATGGAGCACATTAAATAATCTCAGAAGAAAATCAGCCTGTGTTTTAAAGATCATAGTAAAACCCTGGATCGTGTAAATTATGAAAAGTTATGGATCACTCTTAAAGAAATGGGTGTACCACAACATCTGATTGTCCTGATGCATAGCTTGTACTCAAGACAAGAGGCTAATATTTAGGAAAGAATAGGGAAAAACAGAATGGTGTCCAATTGACAAGAGGGTCAGGCAAGGCTGCATTTTATCACCTTATCTGGAACTTGTATGCTAAACATGTCATATGTAAAGCAGGATTAGTCTGGAGGAACGAACCATGAAAAGCGGAGGATGGAACTTCAACAATTTAAGATATGCAGAGGACACCATACTAATAGCAGAAAATAGCAAAGACTTCAAACAGTTACTGAAGAAAGTCAAAGCAGAAAGTGCAAAGACTGGTTTACAGCTGAACATTAAGAAAACAAAAATAATGTCCACAGTTTCATTATGTAACTTTAAAGCAGACAATGAAGACATTGAAATAGTTCAAGATCTTCCATACCTTTGCTCAGTCATTAATCAGAGTGGAAACTGCAGTCAAGAAATCAGCAGACTAAGGGCCTTTTTGCGCTACAGTGTTATAGCGCTATTATCCCACATTCAACATCCTGTGGAATTCTGGGGTTTGTAGTTTACTGAGGCGAAAGAGCTCTCTGGCTGAGAATTCTAAAGGCCTCGCCCTAAACTGCAAACCCCAGGACTCCACAGGATGTTGAAAGTGGAATGATAAGACTATAACAGTGTAGTGCAGAAAGGCCCTACGACTTGGAAGAGCAGCTGTGAAGGCACTAGACAAGATTGGGAAGTATATCACTGAATGCTAAAGTTAGGATCACCTATGTCATTGTATTTCCAGTTTCTATACTTGGTTGTGAAAGCTAGGCAGTGAAGAAAACTGACGGGAAGGAAATCAATTCATTTGAAATATCATGCTGGAGAATAGTTCTACAGATACTGTGGACTGCCAAAAAGACAACGGAATGGGTCAAGTTTAAACTCTCCATAGAAGCCAAGATTACTAAACTGAGACTGTTGTACTTCGGACATACCATGAGAAGACATGACTCACTACAAAAGACAATAATGCCTGGTAAGGTAGAAGGCAGCAGAAAAACAGGAAGGCTGCATTACATATGGATCAAGGGAGCCATGGCTCTGAGTCTGTAAGACCTGAGCAGAGCTGTTGATGATAGGGTGACATGGAAGTCTCCTATTCATAGAGTTGCCATAAATAAAAGTCAATTTGATGGCAGTTGACAAAAACTGCAGAATGCACCCTGTATGCCTGCATTCAATCATATAAATTAAATTGCTAGGCCAGCCGGGAATGTGTTGTTTTGTACAGTAGGTCCTGAGGCTGCTACAATAGTGTTATTGGTGTGGTTGGATTCAGACACAGGATGTCTGTCAGGGGTAGCAGTGGTTAAAGGGTGGTGGTGTCGAGTGGTGGTATTACATAAATACAATCTTAAGCCATTTCTGCACTAGAGTGGAGGAGCGTTTCACCTCATTTTATGAGCAGTGTTTTTTACTCTGACTTACCCCAATTCCAATCTGCACGCCCTCCAGTTTCTGTCAAAGTAAAGTGGAGAAAATCATTTGTAGCTTCCACAATCCATCAATTCTCCTAGAACACTTATTCCCCTCCCTCTACTCTGCCGCTGCTGATTGGTCAATTTAATGCCCATCTCTGTGGTGTGAATTGATGTAATGCTTCTGCATGTAGGATAAAACACAGCAGCACCATTGTGGTTAGTTTGCATCAGAGTTTTTCCATTTTTATATTACACCGGTTTCACAATGATGTGAACTGGGCTAAGGCCCTTTCCACACGGGGGGGCGTGAAACGCGGGGAAACAGGGCAGCGCACACGGGAATGGAGCTTACCTCGATCCGTCACCGCAGGGAGCAGCACACATTCGCCGCTCTACATGGCAGTGGCATCTGGCGGCGTCTGGCGGCACCTGGCGGCACCCAAAATGGCGGCTGGCGGCTTCCGGCAGCTCTCCGCCAATCGGAGAAGCCGCCAGCCGGAAGCCCGCCTCCAGGCAGCTCTGCAGGGACGCACTTGCGCGCCCCTGCAATTCCACACGGGGCGCTGCGACGGGCTAGTGCGCGCGTGTTTCATAAAGACTGGCGCCACCCCCACAGCCGTGCAAGGGCGGTTTGAGGTGTGGAACCTCCACATTTCTAACCGCCCTAGCGCACCCCATGGTGTGGACGACCTCAGGGTGAAGTCGTGCACCCCGTGTTACCCCTGTGCCCCCGTGTGGAAAGGGCCTAAGAGCTGAACATGTGCGGAACAAACTATCACAGAATGAAGTCAAACCAGTTTGAAGTGCAGATATATTTGCAACGCAATGATGCTACAGCGATGTATCTCCCTTGTGCAGAAAGGGCCTTACAAAGGAACCATCAGAGTATCTAAAATGTCTCCACATCTGATGCCAGGGACAGGAGGAGGTCCTCACATTCGGTGACAGAGGTGAGGATGGGTAGAAGCCCTACTATATTAAACAACATGTCCCTTGACAGTCCTGAAATCTTATTTAAATGATGGAATGCAGATGTACAAGATGTCATCTGCTGCACATGGACAAAACAACATTATTTTTGGTTTTTGTTGTTTTGATTTTATCTTGCTGTTTTCTGTGCACTTTCTTTGGTTTTATTATAGAAATAAAAGAGTTTCTGAAAAGAAAAAGGATAGAAAAATATTTCTTGTAAAAGTCAGCAGTATGCCAGCTTCAAACTCAAAAATAGTCTTAAATCCAAAGATATTTGCTTGGTTTTGCCCAGGAGGTGAGCAGATAAGTTTAGTGGACTTTGAAACGAACTCTCAGAGTAAGTTAGCGAGGATCACATGCTTGTTTACTGCATTTTTCTATACCATGTTTTACTGGTCAGGATAAGCATTTATTTTCTATTTTAGCCATGTATAAAATGACTCATGCCTATTTCCATGTTGTTTATAATTCAGCATGTCTACCTAGTTCTAGCATATTAAACCACAATATCAATTCTTATTTTTTAAATGTACCGGTACACAAAGCCCAGCTAGAATACATTAAGACAAAATTGCTTTGATTTTCTATTCCTGCTTTTGGATGCTCTTTGTTTTTCCTATCTGATAGAGAATAGACTGCACAAGGATTTGCAAATCTAATTTCCATGAGGTCCAAACACTTCTGCAGGTAAGTGAACACTTTGATTGGTTGCAGAGGTCTCAAATCTTAAATAATGGTCTCCAATAATACAGCTTTGCTGTTCACATTTGCTCTAAACTAAAGAAAATCTATCAACTTAAACTGAGCATGCTTGTAGGCATGCTGATTCTACCATCTGAAAGACAGGACAAAATACTTTCCCATTTATTTAACCATCTGTAAAACTATGGATCTCATCAAGCAGATTTTGATAGGCATCTAGGGTGACATCTAGAGTAGCCAAGTGTCCTCTGAAATAACAGAGTGGATATACATATGTATATTTCAAAAAAGTACCACTCCTATCTGAAGATGTCATTGAACTGTTTATACAATAAGTTTAGCATGCTGTGTCTTTCATACCCCACAAAGAAGACTTTCCACCATTCCTGTTCACTGCACAAAATCAGTTAGCAAAACAGAGATTAAAACTCTCAAGTAGTTACTAGTCTGCAGTAGTATGACCCTTTGCCCTACATTGCTTTCTAGCCATGATGGTTCAGTAACTTGTATGAGACCATTTGTGTGGCAGTGGGACTGGTTGTTGTTCAGCTTCTGCCTTGCCAGTTTCATTACTCTGTTTGTGAAATGCATTACTCTCTACACATTTCCCAGCAGATCAATTTTGGGTGCTGATGCCTTCATGTCCTACATGTGACCTTCCCATAAGCCTCTAGTTCTCTACTGTGTGAACAACAGAATGCTGGACTAGTTATTGCAGAATGCCATTATCTAGTCCAGCTGGACTCCTCTTATATTCTCAGGTTCTTCTCTATTAGCTGCTGATAGACTTATTCTCTGTGAATTTCTCTATGACAAAAATATTTGTCTAGCTAAATAAATTTTGAAATTGTCATCTATGGTATCTTTAACTTTTAAAAATCCTTAGAACTACAGTTGGTTAATCATTAATCTGTTCAGGAAAAGAAGCTGAAATAACAGGTAATATTTCTGATCTAGACTTTTATGAACTGCAGTAATAATTGACCAGTAACAAAACAATTCTATTCCAGTAATTAGAAATCATATACACTCTTGGACAGAACTTGGAGAGTTTAGTAGAATTTTACATAATCTCAAAGTAACAGTATAGTTGGGGCCAATTAAAGAAGAAGCAAAGACAAAATAAAGCTTTTGATACTGCCCAAATTCTTTGTATAGCTTTAAGTTAAGCACATCTTTGTGACATTTGAGTACATAAATATGTACTATTTGTCTAAGATTTCCACAGAGACATACACTGGAACAGATAATGGACCAACGCCACTATACAGCATCTTTCTGTTCAAAGTTCAGGGCATACATAGATTTCAACACAAAATACAAAACATTTTGTACTTATGGGTTGAAATCCAACTGGTATCTCCTGCTGACACAACAGCAAACTGGGAGAAGTGGTGGCAACTCTTGGGATTGGGGTCCTTTGCACAGAACTTTTTACTTTTCCACTACCCCCTGCATTCCTAAAAACCACTTCAAAAACTAGCTCAGGGTAGGGGGAGAGATCTCAGTCCTCTGTAACCAGTTTTGTGGTGCTGCAACTGGAAAAGGAAATTATACAACCCACTTACATTGCATTCTTCTCTTCTGTGAGAGGATGAGCAACACCGGATACAGCCTAGCGTTTCCACAACACATACAAAAACCTTAATCTTGGTGCCCTTTCACTTTATGCATTTACAGCGCTATAATTCCACTTTAGCTGCTACACCTACATCCGATGACATCCTCGAGTTTGTAATCTGGCAAGGCAACAGAGGATCTCTTTGGCTGAGACTTCTGAATGTCCCTCCCGAAACTGCAGATCCAAGGGTTCCATAGGACAGAACCATGGCAATTAAAGTGGAATCATAGCACTATAACTATATAGTGTGATAAGGTCCCTCAACAGGGGGACTGACCTAAATATGCCTTGAAGAGACAGCAACAGACACAGGATTTTCAGGTGGATTTCCAGTACTTGAGGAAAGCAGGAAAGCACATGCTTTGAATGCAGAAGGTGACAGGTTCAATTGTTGGACATCTCCATCTTTTTTTAAAAAAAAAGAAACAGGGCACACAAAAAAAGATCAAGTACTGGCTGATGGGAAAGAGCTCTGCCTAATACCCTGGAAAGCCCAAGTAGTCAATACTTGGCTTAATAGACCACTGATAGCATAAGGCAGCTTCCCAGGGATCTAGTGATTACATGAACGGCTCTCAGCTAGACTTACAAGTGCTGAACTAAAAATCTCACTGATTGCAATGAAACAGCAGCAAAGGTCAGTGCACTCATATACATTCAAGGAGCCATACACCACAACAGCACACAATACAAAATCAAACCAAACACTTAGGGGCCAAGCACAATTTCCATTGATAATTCATTGTAATAGGGGACACTGAAAGAGGATCCCTAAAAGCTGGAGGTGGGTGGCATAACAGTGACAATATACACCAGCACCATCATTTCTGGACTTAGCAGCAAATTCTGAGAGGATTCAGAACCTGCTCTCTTTGGGAGCTCCCTATAAGGGACCCCGGGCTAATGCATGACCACACAGAATTAAGGACTGGATTACTTAGGAGAAAGCATGGGCAGCAAATGCTGAATGTATCCATGATCCATGTCTTTGCATGTGGTAGTAGCAGTCATAGTGGTCATGCTGGTGGTAGTAGAAGTAATAATCTACACAATGAGGTAAAAGCTCCCCTTGGAGCTTTTTTCCCCCAGAAAGAATCCACAATGCAGAATGAAGGAAACTGAATCATGTAAATTTATGTTCATGATGTGGCAGGGAAGAATCTCATGCTAATTCCTCACTCTTGCCATAAATCCATTTACCCTATGTTCTCACACACAGCAAATACACACCCTTACAGGGACCTTTGAATGGTTTTTTAATGTGTTGAGGGGCTCAACATTGTCAGGCAAATTGCTATTAATTTTGCCTACTTGCAAGGGGAGGACAAATTCTTTTTCCTGTCAGCGAAACGTGCTCCCAGAGTCCTTAAATGCGACCCCAATTCTACCGCACATATAACGAAAGAAAGATTCTCAGAGAGAGTTTTGAACCCAGGAAAACTGACTTTTGGTAAGCAGATTTATTGCTTTCATATGTCAGCACTAAGTGACCACTGTAAAGATCTGAAAGACTGGATTATCTCACCCAGCCCTTTGAAAATTTAGGGCAAGGGACATGATTTGCATCTTCCTGTATCCTATTACATTCTATCCCACTCCCACAATTGTATAGATATGTCTTATAACCTAAGGCTTTAATATAACTCTCTACTGTATCTAAGAAGTGGGTTTACATCCATGGAAGTTCACGCTTAAATAACCACTGAGTCTTAAAGATGCTGCCATATTCCTTTTGTTTTCCTCTACCCCACCTTCCTCCTTTTAATGCTTAAATATGACGATTCTTACAAGCACAACGTGCACTTAGAAGTGCTCTCCATGTGGTGAGTCTCGCTTACGCACAAGTAACCCCGCACAGCATAAATTGCAGGCAGTCTTTTTTTATTCCTGGAGGACTCAGTGACAACTATTGTCTTAATATTTCTTAGTGCTCGATCATTAAGTACATCTCTGACTGATTAATTCTGAGGAGGCTCAACTACTCAAGAGTCTTAGTGGTCCAGTTTTGCCAGATCATTTTGCGAGGGTTTAGCTCCACCAAACCAGTCTTAGGGGCTTCTTGTTCTCCATGCAGCCATAACTCTCACAGAAAACAAAGAAGCCCCCCACATACACACACAGAGAGATAAACACTTATGCCTCCTCAGAAAGCACAGAGAGAAGAGAGAGAGAGAGAGAGGATAATCACAAAGAGCCAGAGCCACCTACCCGGCAATTTTCATTTATTCCCCCCATTGCATCCCTTACTTTTTATACTAATACTAATGACAAGTCTTGGAGAACTCAAAAGGCTACACCGATTTTGCCTTGGAAATACATTCCTAACAAATAACAATATTCACTAATCCAGAGCAACTAGCACCAAATTACTTTTGAACAAAGTAGCACTGAGACATTCACTTTTTCAGTAACATTTCCAAGCTATAGGCATGTGAGATTCAATCTGCCAGTTTATGGGAGGCAAGGAGATTGTCCGGTACCAGTGTCTTGCCTTCTCTCCTCCCACATCTGCTTTCTGGGTTTCTCCAAATTACTGCGGGAATATGATGAGCATGTGCAGCCCCCTGAACATAATCAATAGCCCTCTGGAAAGGAAAGCAGCTTCAAGAAGCAAGATGAGAAAAGGAAGAGAAATCAAGCTACACTTTCCCCCTGAAGTCGTAGGGAGGTCTGTGAGAAAATGAACACTTAACACAACATTGGGCCTACCTTCGTTTCCAATGAATCAAACCCTGAGTACAGGGGGGAGGTTGGAGAAGGAGAAGGAGAAGGAGAGGAGGAGGAAGGAGGAGGAGGAGGAGGAGGAGGAGGAGGAGGAGGAGGAGGAGGAGAAGAGGTGGCAGCGGCAGCAGCCACTTTAAGTCATTCTTTTCCTTTCTTCTTTTCTTTTCCTTTCATTCTTTCCATTAATTTATACTCTGCCTTTCCACCCTCAAAACTCTTCAAGTAGTAACATCTAACTCATGTCATTTTTATTCCACATGAGGTATAGTAAAGTGAAATGGACTTGTGTTTTCTACACACTACGTAACAACTTGGTACTGATCTTGTCCACTTAATAGCTTTTGACTGATTATTCCCTCTAAGACCTAATTGACCTAGTTCTTGTATATATTCATTGATCATAATTAAATGCATTAAGCTTCTTAACATCTCTGAGAAACAATAATGAAGGCACAGCAGCCACAAGCAGCTGTCAACTCTATAGGGACAATACTTTGACAAAGAAATAGGGAGAAAGTACTTCTGATTTGTTAAAGGAAAAAAATGTTAAGAGATAATTGTAATGGGAAATACTATGAATGAGTACAGGTGAACTGTGTGTCAGGAGAAAAAAAAAGGATCAGGCTTAGCATCCCAGCTGAATTATGCAGGTAACTATCTGTAGGACATAGGCTTGTCACGTACATTCACAGGCAGACATGCTTTCCAACCTTTATGTAGCATTTCTCATTTAAGAAGATTAGAATTTGAGCATGCAGAATGAAGCTAAGTAATGACAAGAAGGGGTAGTCCACTGCCAGTGCCGAGATTTTTCAAGAGACACACCTCAGTCCATCTTGAGGTTCAGCGAACACTCTCTCACTCACATATACTTACCAAAATGTATCCATAAAAATCCTCCCCCAAAATTAAGCACCATGTACCTGTCTAAAAGTTTTCACAATGGGGGGAGGATATAAGTTCAGAAGTACAGTCATCCCCCCACATCCACTAGGGTTAGAGGCACAAGGCCCTCATGAAATTGAAAAAACTATGAATAACTCTAGGTTCTCCCAAACCATAATTAACACACACAAAAAACTATGATCACCATATTCAACACACCGTGGATTCCTATGAGGCACCAGGGTTCCTTTACAAAGCAGAAGTGGGTGGCTGGTGGGGCTTACTGCCACTTCCACTGCTGCTCCACACCATTTTTAAGAGGGACTTATAAACCTTGTTTGCAGTTTCTCAGTTTCATGAGTCTTGCAGTCCCTATTAAAAATGGCACAGGGCAGCAGCAAAGCTGATAGCAAATAATCTGTGAATAATCAGATCCTCAAAGTGAAACCCGCAAATGTGGAGGGCTGAGTGTAATTTAATTGTGTGTGGTATGCTTACTTTTACCATGGATTGCAGTGCAAGCTTCTATGTTGCATGACAACCTTTGGCCACAGAACCACCTGGACCATTCACCCCAGCCATGAGACCTGCAGCTTACCACCCTCACACAAGTATGAAATATTGAACTGGGGGAAAGTTTCTGCACTCTGCAGATGTCTGCTGTCACAGTTATAAGAGAGAGAGAGAGAGAGAGAGAGAGATTTAAAAAAGCAAGCACCCACCTCTTTATGTGTCCCCTGCTGATATTAAATAAATAAATAAGTTAAGGCAGACCTCCAAGTATGCAAATATGTGGTGAATTCTCCAGAAGCCAGTATCCCACTTATCCTCCCAGTATATCATGCATAATAAGGAAATATTTGCAAGTTTTCCATCCTTACATGATCTATATAGATTATAGAATTCAGATTTGTTTCTTAGCACAAAATAAAGGTCACTTTGGTGCACACAAACCAATAGTAATTAAAAAAAATATGTATATACAATCATGGAGAGCCAGGGTGGTGTAGTGAGTGGTTTGAGCACTGGGCTATAACTGTGGAAAATAGGGGTTGGAATCTTCCCTTGGCCATGGAAACCCACTGAGTAACCATAAGCAAGTCACACTCTCTCAGCCTCATAGGAAGGTAAAAGCAAATCCTCTCTGAACAAATCTTGCCAAGAAAACCCATTACAGGGTTACCTTAGGGTCACTATAAGTCAGAAGTGACTTGAAGGCACACAACAGTAGCAAATATGCAATCCTGTAGCTGTACCACCTGTGTTTACTAACCTTACACAAGGGCCATGCATAGAGGACCAGACCAAAGTAGTAAGAGCAGCAGAGGTGGCTGCCTGAGACTGAAAAATTCCAGGAGGAACTGTCAAACAGGAAAAACTGTCAGGGCAAAATGAGAACTGCATCTTCTCCACTAGAGTCCTTGTAAAATGTAGCACAGAAGCAACTGTGCCCACCAACCCACTCACTCATCCCCATGGCTGTTCACAACCCACTGTCGCTACAGTGGTGTACAGAATTCACACTCGCACATGAGAAGCATTTTTCCTTTCCTCAGGTTCCTTGCTCCACACAAGTAAAGGAGGCTGTGGGATGGGTGGGGGGACACCTGGAAAGGAGAGAGCACCACCATCATTTAACAAGGAATAGGGGAGTAATTAATTTGTCTAAAGCAGAAAACAGTTTGATGGCCAACTACCTGCTGACTGAATGCAATGATGAGGAAGTAGCTCAAACAGCTCTTTTCCCTGGGTGTGGAGAAGGGAAGTTTAACTCTCTTCCTCTGCCACAAGCTTGGGAGTGAGTGGGAATGTTTCTCCAAAGTTGCTATTTGTATTTCAAGGAAAGCTTCCAGTGACACCAAGGGGAGAGGGGATTTTTCCTTCCTGGTAGGATTTTTTTCCTGCATTAAACAAACATACACATTCCCTGCGTTCCCCTTTGCATACTTATTGTACATCCAAACCTTCGTTGCTGTTGCTATGTGTCTTGATTTTGGCTTATCCTGGGGTTTTCTTGAGGAGGTTTCTTCACAAGAGCCTTGCCCTTGTCTTCCTCTGCGACTGAGAGAGTGTGACTTGTCCAGGGTCACTCTGTGAGCTTCTGCAGCTGAGCAAGGATTCAAACCTTTGTCTGTCAGAGTTTTATTCCAACATTTTATTCCAACATTTATTCCCTCTACAGCATGCTGGCTTCTATCTCCTTAGGCTGCTTTCTTCTAAGAGGGCTCACCATGGCCTCACAGCCATCTTTGATACTCTGCCTCCCAGGACTGCCATATAATAAACAGTTTGTTCACACACAAACAACACAAACACGCACGCACACACATCCCATTCTGTTTCACCCACCTGACTGGCACTGACATGACAGAGCTAGCCAAAATTTCTTTCCAACAGACTAACAATCCCATCCTTTGATGCACACAGCCAAAACTATATAAAGGGCGAGACACAAAGTTTTGGAAATTTTTCAGGACCTAAAGCCCTGTTTCAAAACGTAGTTTGGGTCCCAAGGTGAAGCAATAATAATATGCACAACCTCTAAGAATGCACAGCGTGCCTTTCCCTCTTAGCAAGCACAAACACCTAGCTTTGCGCACCTACCAATCATGGCAAAAAAAACTTTCGGTGATGAGAGAATGTAACTTCTGGTACACCTGTATACCTCGCTGTTGGAAGCAGCGAGACAGCAGTTTTGAGATAAAAGGCAGGCCCTTAAAAAAAAAGTTTCTGCGGCCAGCTGCGGCCGTCCTTTGCCCTCAAAGTAGTAAGCAACCACCGCCCAGAAGAGTTTATATTAAGCTACGTTCATCCGGATCCAACCTGGATTGGCTCCTCCATATGATTGTTGATCCGGCTTTCACCGTACCGCCACATTTATAAACACTACCGGAACAGTTCTGAACTTTTTCGAGACGAAATTTCACGATCACGGGAAATACAATTACTCTCACATAAGACTTTCAAGTTGGCCGAAGGAGAGAAGCGCCTCTGAGCACGTGCAGAGAATCTTTCCGCCCTGCCCAATGCGCGGCTTCCAAGGAGAAATCATTTCCGCACTAGACTGTTATAGCGCTATGATTCCACTTTCAACAGCCGGCCGGCCCCTCCCGAAACTGCAAACCCCAGGATTCCATAGGATGTTGAAAGTGTCATCATAGCGCTGTAACAGTCTAGTGCGGAAAAATCCGAAGCGAGACAAACCCTGGGGCCGAGCAACGCGCCCCGCCGCCGGCCGGCCGGCCGGCCCGCCCGGCCGCCCGCCCGCCCGCCGTTACCTGTGCAGAGAGAGGCGCAGGCGGCCAGGAGCAGCAGCAGCAGCAGCAGCAGCGCCGCGGCGCCCAGCCGGGAGCGGAGCGCCCGCCGCATGACCGCGCATGGGAGGCGCGCCTGCAGGTGCGAGAGCGCCCGGCCGCCCCGGCGAGGCAAAGCCGAGGGAGCGAGGGAGGGAGAGAGGGAGGGCGGGCCGGGCCGGGCAGGAGGAGCCAGCGCGCCCCTTCTCCCTCCCCCTGTGCCCCTCCCGCTTGGCCCCGTTCCCCTGCGGCTCCGCGGAGCTCTGGGCGACAGGCGGCACTTCTCTGGGCTGGGAGAGAGAAAGGCAAGGAAAGAGGGAGGGAGGGAGCTTCGCCTCCAGCTCCGCCTTACCCCGGCACACACCCCCCCCGGCCCCCTGACACTGTTGACAGGCCGGAGGGTTCGCCGCGGTGCAAGCGAGAGGCGCCTGGGGATCCCGGCTCTGGCATGCAGGAGTTTCTGGCCCGTCACACCAGCTGAGGAGAGCCAGCGTGGTGGCGCGGTCTGAGCTCTGATGATGGACTGTGACCCTAAGAACTAGGGGTCCATTCCCCTCTCGGCCATAGTTTCTAACTGTATTTTAACCTCTGTTGCACCCCACCACGAGCCTTGAGGAGAGGTGGGTGACAAATAAAAATGCATCATTATTGTTATTACTATTATTATTATTTTCTAACATACATATCCCAGTTGCCCAGGATTTCATTTTATCATAGGTAATACTTGTTAGAAAGATTTGAGATCCTGTGTCTCTAGTTCCCCAAACTGTCTTGTCCAGTAGCTGTCACTTTTCCCCATATTCCCCATAATCCAATCTGTATTCAGAGTTATTAACATACAGAGGTTGAGTTCCTGAGGGAATACACTGCCCTCCTCCTCGCAGCTAGGCCTCATCTCCATAGCAACCTGCCTAAAGCTCTCTTGCTGAAAATTCTAAAGGCCCCTCCCTAAACTGCAAACCCCAGCATTCCATAGGATGTTGGGAAAGTGGAATAAGAGCACTATAACAGGCTAGTGCAGAAATGGTGTTTGGCTTTTATATATTAGATTATTATAGAAATCCACGGGGTGACCTTGGGCACATCACACACTCTCAGGCCCAGAAAACCCCATGATAGATTCACCTCAGGGTCGCCATAACTCTGAAACTACTTGAAGGCACACACATCAAGAACAACAGCAACAACAACACACCACCTAGATTAATAGCATCAGCACTGAGTGGCATGAGCTCTCCAAAAGTTCTAGTTGAGCCTTCCAAACTAAGGAACAGGTGGGCATCATGAGGTTCTCCAAAAGCTATTGCCTTGCAATCACCGCATTCCTGACCATTGGTTATGCCGCCTAGGCTGCTGGGAGTTGCAGTCCAAGAGCAGCTGGAGGGCTATCTGACTCTCAGCCATGACCTAGGGTGATCTGTCTTTCTCTCTCCCTCCCCAGCTGTGTCAAGTGATAAACATGCAGGGAGAAAACTTCTCTAGAGACAAGAAAGAAACACTGTGATCTAATGGTTGAAGGTTGGACTAGGACTCGGGGAGACCAGGTTGAAATCCCTGCTCAGCCATGGAGACCCACAGGGTGGCTGTGGGCAAGTCATACCCTCCCAGCCAAAGGAGAAGGCAATGGCAAAATGGCAAACCTCCTTTGAAGAAAACTTGCCAGGAAAAGTCTATGATAGAATCACTATATATCAGAATCAGTTCGAGGGCACACAGCAGCAGCAACAAAGAGACAACAAACCTTAATTGACAAGAGTATTTTAATTCATATCTTATGGATGCCGTATCTTACAGATGATACTTCCACTCAACTTGAGTTTTACAGAAGCTACTTCTCTCTCTCTGTCTCTCTCTCTCCCTCTCTCTCTCCCCCTCTCTATTTTTTTTTTTACTAAGTTGGAAATTAAGAAAAGCAACAGATCAGGAGACAACCTCATCTGTGTTTCTTTAGCCACTGTGGATGCCAAAATTCTGGAAATATAAATAATGAACTTTTGTAACATTTCTCTGCCTGGACAAGTAAAGATACCGTATCTTTGTCACAGGCACCCTTTCACACTGCAGAATTAAAGTACTGTAATTCCACAGTTGCATCCCATGGAATCCTGGGAAATGCAGTTTTGTGAGGTATCACAGGAACTCTCTGGGTAAGAATTCTAAATGCCCCTTCCTAAGCTGCCAATCCCAGGATTACAGAGGATGTTGCCATAGCAGTTACAGTGGAATCATAGCACTATTAGTACTGTAATGTGAAAGTACACAGCGATTTTCAAGAATATTTACGTAATTGATATTACACATTGGCATCCACAGCAGAAGAATTCATACGTTAGTAGCAAACCTCTTTGCCCCAAATAATACCTTTATTTACGTATTACAATACATTCTGAAGTTTTTTGTAGTGCCTCAGAGGTTCTTTGTTAGACAGTGTGGCATAGTGGTTGAGTGTTTGCATTAGGACTCTGGGAGACTCTAATCCCCTTTCCGCTATGGAAACCCACTGAAAGACCTTCGGTAAGTCACACCCTCCCAACCAAAGCAGAAACCAATGTCGAACTTCCTCTGAAGAAATCTTGCTAGGAAAACCTTATGGTAGGTTGGAGTTGCTCTGGAGTCACAGAACAACAACAATGTATATCTGGTTCTATATGCAATGTATACATAAAAAATAAGCACAGGTCCTCATAGGTAACAAATACACAATACTTTAAGAAGAGGACAAGCCTTTTGTTGCATTGCACTAACTCTGTCAAGGTATTTGAAGAGGCCGTATCAAGCAGTAGTTGGTTTTATTTGCGTCATTTCTCAGAATGTAATTTTCCTAGAGTCATTATGCTGGACAGGTTATTTAAATTTCTTTTAAGTATCAACTACTATTGTCTATTTTATTGCCCCTGTTTCTTCATGCCCCCTACTGGCCTCTCTGTTATTGAATGAGTCTTCACTTCCATTTCCCCACCAATATAATTACCGTTGCCTTTCAAATACTCAGATGTTTGTATTTTTTTTAAAAAAAAAAAAAAACCTCCAGCCTATTTCATCCAACAAATGTCAGCTACATTAAACTCGTATAAAATGTTTCTAAATTGGAAAAAAATTATCGTTATAATTGTTGTGATATCATTCCTGACTTATGGTGACCGAAAGGCTAACCTATCATGGGGCTTTCTGGGGCTGACAGTATGATGTGTCCAAGGTCACCCAGTGGTTTTCCATGGCCAAGTGGGTGATCGAATCTTGATCTCCAGAGTTGTAGTCCAATGTTCAAACCACTACACCATGCTGGCTCTCTTATCATTACAATATTCTTATTTAAATGAGCTTCAGAGTCCTTGGAAATATTAATTTGACAGATACACCAGAGTGGTAACAAAGCAACAAAATCTATTGAAGGACACAGCCATGTTTGTGCTGAACATGGCTGTCAGTTTTAGTCGCCCCCACCCCAACATTTAGGTAAAACAAAAAGTGGTCTTCTTAACAATAGAGCCATATTATATCACAGCCAGAAGTGGTAGTCTCCATCCCAAGTGACTGATGGGTGGCTCAAGTACTAGACTGATCCTATTGTGATACGGTGAGGTGGTAGCCTCGTGCTGCAGAATGTGGGTAGCATGGATAGCCAAAAATTATACATGCTTTTAATTGTTACTAGCGCATGTACCTGGTGTTGTCTGGGATTTTATTTTCTTATAGGTGATACTTGTTAGAAAGATTTGAGATCATGTGTCTCTAATTCCCCAAACTGTCTTTTCTAGAACCTGTAACTTTTCCCCATTTTCCCAATCCAATCTGTGTTCAGAGTTATTAACATACAGAGGTTGGGTTCCTGAAGGAACACACTGCCCTCCTCCCTGCTGCTAGGCCTCATATCCATAGCAACCGGCCAAGCCCAAAAGCTCTCTAGCTGAGAATTCTAAGGGTCCTTCTCTCAACTGCAAACCCCAGAAATGTATAGAATCTTCTTAGGCAGCCAATCATATGAGGTCTTCTCTGGCTGACATGGACAAACAGATAAACTTTGACTTTTATATATAAGATTGTTGCATTTCTACTGGAGAGAGAAAGGAAGGAGGATTTTCTGTGAGATTTTCTGTCTTGGGTGCTAAAAAGATTGCCTGGCTTTGGGTATATCCAGTTTTGGCCATCTGAAAGAGCTCTGTCACTTGAGGATCTTGCTTGGTTCCTTCAATAGCTGCCCTTCCAAATTTCGTTATTGCTACCATTGCCATGGTGTACACCTTCAGGTGGCCTCTTGCCTTTGTTTGGCTGGGCTCAATTTAACATTTCCACCAACAACATATTCACTGCCCCACTAATTTGAAGACTTCTAGATCCTTAGAAAACAAGAAGATCATTTTGGTCTATTGAGGAGTTTATTCACGCACTTTAGCATCCTGTTCTAAAAACTCTTCTCTGGTCAATTTCTCTTTCCTGTTACCCTTATGGCATCATGTAGCATCTCTTACCTCCAGAAGGAAGCCTGTGATTGGTTGTTAATGTGGGTGGAGAAATCACCACAGGAATATCATTTTTAGTGTTGTTGTTGTTGTTGTGTGCCTTCAAGTTGTTTCTGACTTATGGTGAACCTAAGATGACCCTGTTACAGGGTTTTCTGGGGTCAAGAGTGTGTGACACAGCCAATGTCATGCAGTGGGTTTCCATGGCTGAGTAGGGAATCAAACTCTGATCTCCAGGGTCATAGTCCCAATGCTCAAACAACTACACCACATTGGCAGTTAATGTGGTGAAATAAGCAACTGTTCCCACAAATGATTAACCTCTGAAAGAGCCCTGAAAGAGCCCTGGTGGCACAGTGGTTAAATGCCGGTACTGCAGCCACAAGGTTGTGAGTTCGATCCTGCCGAGCTCCAGGTTGACTCAGCCTTCCATCCTTCCGCAGGTCAGTAAAATGAGTGCCCAGCTTGTTGGAGGCCATTAGCTGACACATTGTAAACGGCTTAGAGAGCACTTAGCTGATAAGCGGTATAGAAATACACATGCTATTGCTATTGCTCTGCGTTCTAATGTTAGAGGCTGCTGTTAGGAATTAATGTCCAAGTCACAATTATCCCTATATAATTAAGGCATCAGGATCAGTTACCAACGACAGAGTTTTTTCCAATGCAGTGTGCGTCAAATGAAGCAAGCTGTTATCACTCAGCAATGTTACTGTGAGTTGTAACCACAATCAATTGTATTAAAATTGGCCCTCAGAGGAAAAGAAGCAGCAGGAGCAGGAACGAACCCAACCGATGCATTCTCTTTCAAATCAATCACATGTGTCTCTAAACTTGCTCTGCTTCACTGCTTTGAAATGTGGTGAGAAACCACAGTCAGCTCTCCCAGCTGTAGTGTCCTGGAAATAAAAGCTGGGATATTTCTTGCCTCATAAACCCTGGGAATGTAAAAATTTTAGCCTATGGTAACAGCAGGTGTGCCTTAATAACAGTAGTGCTTTTTTGTATGGAGAAGGATCTTGCAGAACTTTTGAAACAGAGAAAAAGAAGTTGGTAGCATGAGCTTTCATAGTCTCTTTCCTCAGGTTACTAGATCCCGGCAGCATCTTGTGGGGACCCCAGTGCAGCCTGTCCTGGGAGGGGAGCATGACAGCACCAGCTGCCTGCGGGAACGGAAGAGGCGGATGGCCATGCCTCTTCTTTCTGCAGCGCAGTGCAGGCTTCACTGGGGAAGGAAGCGCAGCCATTGTGCTTCCTGACCCTCCACAGCTGAAATAAGTGTGGGAGGGTGGCGGGAAGGTAGCATGATTGCCGGTCATTGATGGGAAGAACTCGTCAATGATTTGAAGTGTAATTGTGCCACCTGGGGACAGGAGAACAATGGGACACAAATGACATCATGCAGAACTGTCATCTGAGTCCCATACTTCTCCCATCCCTAAGGCAGGATACCAAGGGCTGTAGACTTAAGTCTACTTCATCAGATACATGATGAATCTGAAGAAGTAAACTTAAGTCTGTGAAAGCTTATGCTACCAACTTCTTTCTCTCAGTTAGTCTCAAAGGTGCTACAAGATCCCTTTGCATATTGACCCTGACTAACAAGGTTATGTCTTTGAATTCTAATGACTCATTTAGCTCTGAGTATGTAAGAACCAGCAACTTTGCTGTAGTAGTTAGAGTGTCAGACTAGAATTGGAAAGTCTGGGATAGTCTCTCCCCTCTCAATTTCTCCTTCTTCCTGTCTCCCCTTGACTCTCATGCAGGATATAAGGCAGGATATATATTAAACAGATAAATAAATACAAATAAATGTATCCCATCCTACTTCACAGGACATTTGTGAGGCTCCACACAGGCAGGAAAGAACCCTATGCACTAGTCTGAGGTCTTTGGCTGAAATGTGAGATAAAAAAGTTAAATACAATGTAAAAATGGGGCAGGGAGAGAGAATTACAGAAGCTAGACCATAGCAACAGTGCCAAAACAAGCACCACACTCAAGACACACTTTTGACAATTTACTGTCCAGTTTGTTACAACAGTGGGTTATACTAGTTTAAAAGTTGGGGCTCCTATGTGGAATTCCTAAAGAATCCATGAGATAGAAGTCCTTGATTTTATTTATATATTTCTGTCCTGACAATCACACCTGAAGGTTCCCAAAGCAGTAAATAATAATCCATGATTTAAAAAAAAGGAAGGTAAAACCACAACAATCGACATTATTTAAAATAAAAAAAGCAGAAGAGCTTCTTTTGAAAAAAATATAAACAAGCACCAACCAAGATAGCTCTTGAAATGTTATCTACACATGAAAAGGTCTTTGCTTAGAACAAAAAGATACCAGGCATTTAGCATTTATGCAATGTTATCCTGAGATGAAGGTACCATTCACCATAAGAGGGTCTGGCCATTTCTGCACTACACTGTTACAGTGCTATTATTCTACTTTCAACTTCCTATGGAATCCTGTGGTTTGCAGTTTACGGAGGGGCCTTTAGCATTTTCAGCCTGAGAGCTCTTTGGCCTCAGTAAACTACAAACCCCAGAATTCCACAGGATGTTGAAAGTGGAATAAAAGCATTGTAGCAGTGTAGTGTGGAAATGGCCTCTCTCTTTCTCAAGAAACAAACCGCCTGCCTTGATTCTGAAGGAAAAGGATCCCAAAGATGAGTGTCTAAACTGGGTCTCAACATCTGGGCAGGTTCATGATTTGAAGGTCAGGCCATTGAGGCCATTGTTACCCTGTGGACTGGGGGTCCCGGGAGGGGTGCCCAAATAACCAAACAAACCTAGCAAGATGGGGAAAATTAGCTCTTGGCTAACGAGAGGCAGGGTAACGCAGCAGGATCTTTTACCCTATGTCTACAGCGTCACGTCAGTGAGGAGGCAAATAGTTCAAACAACAATTAGATTTGTTAAACAGTTATTAAAGAAAAGCACAAACACACGCCTAACTAGAAAAGGAAAATAGAGTTTCAAGGGGAGTGGGTGATACGCCACCTGTCCTGCAATCCTGGGGAAGCCAACTGAAGAAGAGGAGACCCGGCGTGACGGCTGAGGGGAATCTGCTGAACCGAGCGGCAGCAAGGCAGAATGAAGTCCAAGCGATCCGGCGAGAGTTCCAAAGAGCTCTCAGAGCGGGGGATTTTTATAGGGGAAAGAACAACCGCAGGCTAGTCTGGTCTCGGGTGAAAACAATAAGTTTTGGGTTGGAGACAAAGCCTCCGAAAGGTCAGAATTTGCATGATTGAGTTAAAGTCCAAATTGACAATGGTATGGCCGGTATGTAGATGCGGCTAGCTCGACAGTTAAGTACCTATCTTGCCAGGGTGCCCTCTCAGGGCAGAGGATCTCTCTGTGGTAGCGTACTTTCGTAATGAAGGTGTTTGTTTTGGGAGGTCCCCTAAAGCAGATCTGGCAATATCTGGCTTGGTTTGGTGGGAGCAGCAAATAGTAGCCATGCCTAGCTTCGCGCTTGTTCGGCGGGCCTCACAAACAGTGGCTGGTGGCAGAGTAGGGCCGAATTGCGATATCAAAATGATACCTTTGGTTCACCAAAGACCAGGCCAGGACATGGTGGTAACAATCCCCCCCCCAAAAATGGGCAATTTGACACAAATTGATCATTTTCCAATTAAATATTTCAAAAGGAATTTGGAGCTGAACAGAGGCCTACAGATTCCGGAGACATATCACACCAAGAGATTTTGCAACATTTCTAACTAGCAAAAACAGTCCCTGACTAACAACATCCTAACTACATATACAGGAATGTACAAATGGCAACAACGCAATGATTAACAAGCAGTGAGCAAGTTAAGGATGCGGGCAGTTTTCAATAATGAACAATTGCAACAGCAAAATGCAATGACAGTTTGAGCAATAAGCAATGAAAATGCGGGCAATAAATGAAACAGATAGAAGCCGGTGACAATTGGATACGCAGTCGCTCAGGCAGAGCGCGGACCAGTTCCAAATGAGCAATTAAGGTACAACGGCATGCGGGCAGAGATAGTCCAGTGATGATGCGGGTAATGCAAACTCAACAACAGTCCCGGGGAGGTGAGGCACAAGCAAAGTCTCGGCACCCCCCGGAAACAGGAGAACTCGAAGTCTGGAAAATGCAGGCAAGTTGGCGGCTCCAATGGGGCTGGAACCATAGCAATGAGTCCAAAAATTGTCCAAGTCCATGGTTGAGCTAGCCCAGGCGTGTTAGCTCTTTGCAGGAGCGAGTTTGCAGAATGGCGACAGGTACAGTCCAAACAGGAATACGGGCAGTGAAGCTTGCTGGGGCGCGACTGGCTGGGGTCCCCAACTGCAGGAACAGGAACAAGACGTCGTCTGGCTGGATTTACACCCCCCCCCCACAGTGCCTCAGGGGCGGTGGACAGATCTGGGATGGCTTTGGCTATCTGGAAGCGTTGATCTACTATATTTGTAGGAGGGAAGACTGACAGAGGTTATGGCAAATGCAAACGTTTAATGCAAATTAGCGGTGTGAAGCCCGTAGGGAGTTGGGTTTGGATTACAGAATTCAGGGATAATGGGACCCTCGGTGGGTTTTACAGAATGCCAGGCAAGGATGCTAACATGGAGGAGACAGGGGTGACTGTCCCAGACCTTGGTCACAGTAAGGTGGAAGATGGTCTGACCACACCTCGGTAGAGGGGGCCTCCATGTAGGGGTACCTTCTGGGTAGCTCGGGCCTCCAAATCTTGCTTCCTTCAATATTTCACTGGGGGGTTTAAAAAAATCACATGTAAATTGCTTCTGCTGAAGCCCTGTTTGCAATGGCACTGGTACCCGCATGCTCAGTGTGACTAGATTGGGCTCTGGTCTTAGCTGAACTAGGTTATACTCTGGCCTTCACCTGGCAGCGAGGCTCCCCAAACCAGTTAAAAGACAGAAATCAAAAACCAATACAATGCAAGCATGGGCTGCACTTGCTCGTTGCCAGAGCAGACGTTGACACATCCAGTCATGTGCCTCGAGCTTAGCCAAGCCTCGAGTTGCCACGGCCGATTCAAGGTGGTAACACCATTTCCTCACTAGACTGTTATAGCGCTATTATTCCACTTTCAACATCCTATGGAATCCTGGGGTTTGCAGTTTCGGGAGGGGCCAGCCACTCCCGAAATAATAATAATGCTATAACAGTCTAGTGTGGAAATGGCCTGAGTCATGCTCAGAAACAGAAAGGAGACCAGAGCAGCACCTTCAGCATCAAAAGTGGTAAACTGCCACCTAAATTCATAGTTCTTTCAGTAATCTGGCTGCAGTATTTTGCACCTACTGAAGCTTCAAAATAGTTTTCAGTGTTTTTACAAACATGAAGAACATCACCTGGAAGGTTCAGTACTGGCCTGAGGACTCTTGTGTGTATTGGTATGTACTTTTCTCCCCTATAACAGTTTGACACCATTTTGATTGTCATGATTCCCTCTTACGGAATCTTAGATTTGTAATTTGATGTGGGACTTGGAATTCTGTGTCTGAGCGCACTAGTCTACTTTCCTGAACTACAGCACTGGAATTCAAAGTACTTCACCAAGCTGGAAATCTCAAGATTCCACAGGACGCAGACGTATCAAACTCATATAACTATGTAATGTGGATACACTCTTTAAATCTAAATTTTGGAGCAAGGTAGGATTTCACTGGCCTTGAATACCTGTTTTAAATGCTAGCCTTAAGAGGTGCCATCTTTAGGACTGCTTATAGGAACCCTATGCTACCACAAGATGATGTATTCCCATAGAAATTTTAAAATGAACTTGCATGAAAATGTTCAAGTGTGATGTTTAAATTTATGTATAAATGTTACTAGAAAATATGTAGCCTTTTACATATCAATTACTCTGTTTTTGGAGCACATTTGAAGAGAAATCCTCTGATTCAAAAACATCAATGGATTTTAAAGTTCTATCAGTGGCATAGCAAGGCGGGGAAGGGAGGGCAGTCCGCCCCGGCAGCACTTTTTGGAGGGCGCTGCTGAGAATGTCTCCGTGCCTCACTTTCCTCCCCTTATTTCTCATGCTCACGAAACTCCTTTTTTTCTCTGCCTAAGTGCGGCACTCTACCAGAGCGTTGTGTGCACCCTATGAAAGGCTTTTGTTGTGTGAGTACATGTCTAGAGCAGTTCCTTCTTCCCTCAGCCTTGTGCGAGTGTGACAGTTCTGCTTTATGCAGTGTCTCTGCCTGGAGCTTTGCTTGTGTGAGGCGCCAATCCACCTTAGTCTATTTGAATGCCTGAATGCTCACTCACTCAGCTTGTTTCCGTCTTTTTTCCAGCAGTCACACCAGCAAAGGTGAACAAGGGAACAGCGAGCATGGTTGGGACTCAAGGCAGAGAATACATCCAGAGTGTCTGCATGTGTGTGTGTGTGTGTGTGTATGCATGCATCTGTGTGGATTCTGTGTTTGCAATCTGAATCTCACCAACGAGTGGAGAAAGAAACAGGCATACAACTGGAGTTGCTAAAGCAGATTGGGGGAGAGAGAGAGAGAGGGAACAGCATGGGGATGGAGGAGCATGTTACCAAGGCAGTCTGGTCTGGTCTTTGGTGAACTAAGATATCATTTTTGATATCATAATTCAGCCCTTTTTCCTGCCACCAGCTAAGTGTTTGTAAGGCTCCGCCGAACAAGTGCGACGCTAGGCATGGGTGATAGTTGTACCAGATATAGCCAGTTCCGCTTCAGGGGGAAGCCACCCTACACAAACACCTTGATTGCAAGACAAAGAGGACTCTTTGCCTGTGAAAACACCCTGGCAAGCCAGGCACTTAATGGCTGAGCTAGCCGCATCTACATCTCAGCCATACTATTGTCAATTTGGTTCATAATTCAATCATGCAAATTCCGACCTCTCGGAGCCTTTGTCCCCAGACCAAAACTCATTGTTCTCCTGTAAAGACCAGTCTAGCCTGCGGTCGTTCTTTCCCTATAAAAGATGCCACATTTTGAGAGCTCTTCAGAACTCTCGCTGGACCTTGCTGAAATCACTTAACCTCTTGCTGAATCACTGGAACTCTCATTGGACCTAGCTGAAATCACTAGCTGAAATCACTTGCTGAAATCACTTGAAGCTCCTTTTGAATCTTCTTCCTCGCCTTGCTGCCGCTTGGTTCTACAGATTCTCCTCGGTCTCCACACTGGGTTTCCTTCCTTCTCTTCAATTGGTGTCTCCAGGACTTCGGACAGGTGGCATATAGCTTATTTCTCCAAAACTCTCCTTCTTTCCTCTCTAGTTAGGTGTGCTTGAGTTTTATTATTTTCTTTTGCTTAATAAAATTGTTAGTATTTTAAACTGCTTGACTCCTCACTGACCTGAACCGGTATACATAGGATAAAAGATCTCACTGAGTTGTTCTGCCTCTCGTTAGCCAAGAGAGTGCTTCAGCTAATTTTCCCCATCTTGCTTGTTGTTAGTTGTTTGTTTGGGTGCTCCTCCCGGGACCCCCAGTTTACAGGGTAACAAGCAGAACAATGAGGGTGTGGGAGTCTCTTTTCCAACAGCCTGCTATCACCCCAAGAATTGAGAACCAAGGGTATCTGATCCAGGTGGAAAGGAAGTGGGGTGGTGCGGCAGCTAGTCCTTCTACCTGGACTCGACTTCTTTCTCTGTTGTCAGGCGCTGTGTGCATATCCCTTCTGTACCATCTCTGTTGTGTTGGCAGCTGGGGAGCAGGTGAGGGGATGAGGACAGAGTGTGTTCTGTTCAGAGTGGCGGTGGTCGATCTGGAAAGCTGACAACCTCTTTCTCTGTTACATGAGTGACTCCCCTGTTTTGGAGTCTTTTTGTAAGTCACAATGCTTCAGCTTTTAAAACAGAAGGAAGGTGTGTGTGTGAGAGAGAGAGGGGGGGGATAGACTCGCAGGAACTGGGCTTGTTGTTTTATCCTGCCAGTTTTTATCAGCTGAAACATGAAGCCTTGGCCTGCAGGAAGGGGAGTGACTGGCTAGACATGAGTGTTTTTTTCCAACTCTGCAAAATAATAAAAAAATGTGAGGGTCATGGTTGGTGTACTCTCCTTTCAAGAAAGCTCTTTGCTGCTTTTGTTGTAGACTATTTGCAGAGAGGTCATTCAAATTTTGATTCTGCAAATGGATTCAACATGTGGTGGAAACGTAATCCTTAAACAGTCAACCATGAACCTAGTGTGGCACATGTTCAATCTTTCACACAATGTAAGGAGGTGGCAATTAGAATCTGACATGGAGCCACAATTAAAGTATTATTTCAAAAATGACCATATTGTTTTAATTTAATTTTTAATTTTTAATTCATTAATTTTTTTCCTTTACAGCACTTTTGTCGGGAGATTGATTTACAGCACCTAGCACAAAATCCTCCCAATAACTGCTGCGCTCTGAACAAAAGGTGTCCCAGAGGCAAGAATTAAATATCCAGCAGAGTATCAAAACAGCAACAAGCATGAGCAGCAGCATAGTGTAACTTACAGCATCAGCTTTGACCCCACTCTACCCACTGGTTAGTAACTAATACACAGAGTTGTCATCCAAAATACCTGGAGGCTTTTAATCTTCACAGATCCTCAGTCATAGGTTCAGCATCACATACACATCAGGCAGAAGTTCGCTCAGACAGAGGTTCGGTGTCATAGAGTCAGTGAGAGTCAGAGAAAGAACCAGTCTGAGCTCCCCTTTTTTATATACACCTGCTGATAGATCATCAGCTAGGGACAATGGCTGATGCAATCCCTTGCCATGATTTCACATTACCATGACTCAGCCTTACTGTCCCCTAGGGATTACATCATGACTTGCCAAGTCATTCCCCAGGTGTATCCCCCATGCTCATCAAATGTATTTTCAACTGGGGCAAATGTCACAGCATTTCTATCCAATGGCTTTGACTTTTTGTAGTATTTTTGGTATGTATTAAGAGGGGCAGCAAAGTCAGGGACCATCTCAGATGGCAAAAGCTCTAGCTACATCACTGAATTGTATTCTCATTTAACTCTCTCCCCTCCCATGGACTGAATAATTCCTCTTATTTGGACTTGTACTTCCTCATTTTTTTAAAAAAAGATTTCATAGAGCAGTGGTTCTCAACCTGTGGGTCCCCAGATGTTCATGGACTTCAGCTCCCAGAAGCCCTGAGCATTGACCATAGTGGCTGGGACATCTGGGACCTGAAGTCCACGAACATCTGGGGACCCACAGGTTGAGAACCACTGTCATAGAGAAACATTATATAAAATAATAATAACACATTAAATGTTTCTGTTATACTTAGAAGTTGCATTAGCCACACTACTGTCTCAAAAACATGGAAAAATAGCATTTTGTATTTTAATAAATCAACTTGTTTTTTACACAATATGCCATCCACCAGTTTCACTAGACTTAACCCATTCAGTCTGCCTACTTTCCTGTGACCATTTGTAATGTGCTATTTGGGCCATAAGGCCAAACCCCACTTCTTTTCCAACCAGACTTTTAACAATTGTAAGTTATGAGGATTCACATTTTAGTTATATAATAACCTTGCCATGGTAACCATATAACAGACAGGCTCCTTACACATATATATGTTTTGATATTATTCCCAAATATTTGTTTGCTTCCATAAAATCAAGGAGAGAATGGCTGAAGTATATTTGGATGAGATGAATTAGAATTCATTGAGCAATCCACGACTAACCATGAGGTGCATGAAACTTCTGGTTGAGATAGAAACTGGGGAAGGCACCCAACTGTGGGCAATTGTCCCTTGTCCTACTAGAAGCCCCCTAGCTATCTTTCGTACTGCTTACAAGGTCCTCCAGAGAAAGAAGAGTGGAGTGGAAACAGGAAATTTCTTCTATTAGCTTTGTTAATATATTGTGGGATCTGAATCATTTTAATTCAATGCAAGTTGTTAATATTGTAAAGTTTCATCGGTTTTTAAAATATTTTTAATTTTATTTTGTAGAGCTTACTCAATCTAATCTAGCTCCAGTTCAACATAAAAACTGTACTTATGCCTGGCTAATTGATCCAGAACATGATGCATGGTTGAATGCTCATCCTCTTGAAAGTAACTCAATGGAGAAACATCATGCACCTAATTTACCTCATTTGTTTCTCAGCAAACAAGTGATACTCATGTTGAATCTCCTTTTGTGCATGGATTTCCTTATACTGAATAAGCCAAGAATACTTACCTGCAGTTGGAACGTTAAAATTTAAAAGCAAAGTGAAATAGGCCATTTCCACATGGCATCACTGTCCTGTGATGGGAATGCGTTGGCAGCAGTCCGCGAGTTGTACTACCGCATGATGTCATCACAGTCCCGCTGCCAACGCCTCCCCACCTGTTACAATTGTGGGATATACCATTAATGGAAAAAATCTGTTAATGGCCTGCAATCATGTTTTGCTCCTGTAGCTGCTGGAAGTGCAATCTATGCACTTCCTTCCTCAGTGCAGCATGGGAAAGAGGCCAGCAGCGCACAGAAGGAAGGAGTGTGTTGCTTATGCTCCCATCCACAGGCAGCCAGCTGGGTGAGGAGGGGAGCACTGGGGACACACTCCCATCTTGGCAAAGGCACCGGAATGATGCTGGGATCTACTATAGTCTTCCTCTTTTCCCACTGCTCTTCATTTTAGCAAACATTAGTGTCTTTTCTAATGAGTCATGTCATCTCATGATATGCTCCCAAGTATGATAATTTCAGTTTAATAATTTTGGCTTCTGGGGGAAGCTCAGACTTGATTTGTTCTTGAACCCATTTGTTCACAGAACCTATTACAATACTACTAATCACTATCTAGCTAATAAAATAAAATACAGTTTACAAACAGCATCACGTCACTTATGCAGCTTCTTTCAGTTTAAAGTCCTACATGTGCAAGACTTCAAAAGTAAAGCACCAAACAGAGGTGATTAAATAGACATATTTACTTTCTTACTATCACATCTATTAGCTCCAAAATCAACTTATTTGAAATATGGCGCTGGAGAAATATGGTGCTACAGATACCATTGACTGCCCAAAAATAAATAAATAAATAAATGGATCCTAGAGGATCAAGCCCTAGAAGTCTAGATGACTAAGGTAGGACTGTTGTACTTTGGACATAACATGAGAAGACACGATCACTAGAGGAGACAATAATGTTTGGTAGGGCAGAAGGCAGTAGGAAAAGAGGAAGACTGCATTACGAATGGATCAACTCAATCAAGGGAGCCAGGGCCCTGAGTCTGCAAGACCTGAGGAGGGCTGTTGATGGTACAGTGACTTGGACGGTCTCTTGTTCATAGTCACTGTAAGTCAAAGTTAATCTGATGGCATTTAACAACAATATCTTATTTCCTAGGAAAATAGAGGGGCATGATATAACTGATTTCTTATCTAATTACTAGTGAGCTTGTCTTGCAGCTTATTTAGACAGAAATTATTCTTTGTCACAAATTTCACCTGTATCCTTGTAAGCAGCAGATAATTTTTCTTCAGAGCCACCAACACTTCACACAAGTTTGTTAGTATTAAGGTATTACTCATGTACAACACAATGAGATTATACAACAACAACAAAATGGCACGGCTAAATAGGAAGGGAAAAAAATAATACCCTCTGGATTGCTGTACATTGATCCATCTGACCTAATAATGTCTAATCCTATAGGCAGCAGCTCTCCAATGTGTTGTTGTTGTTGTTATAATCATCATCATCCCATTTATATTTCCTTGTATTTTGGTGGTCCTTTTAACTCAGGGTGGGCAATTTGTGACCTTCCAGATATTATTTCCCTTTAAATCCCATTATCACTTACACTGAATGTATAGGAGGTGATAACAACTTTCATTCTAAGAACATCTACAGATTCTAAGTAGCCCAATACTGAACAGCATGCACTAAGATCAGGCCCTTTCTGTACCTTACCTTTTTCCGGTGCTGAGGTGCAGGGATCGCGCGAGCAGCCTCCAGCAAGAGGCTCTCGTGTCCCTGCTGCTTCAGCTCCGCACGAGCTGCCTGCTCACACAAGAGCCCTGCCTCTTCCTTCCGCAGTGCAGCCTGGGACTTTCCCAGGCTGCGCTGGGGCAGAAAGCGCGGCCGGCGTGGCTTCAGAGGGTCCGCATGCCAGCTAAGTGGCTGAGAATTGTAAAGACCCCTCTCTAAACTGCAAACCCCAGGATTCCATAGAATCTTCATAGGCAGCCAATCATGCGAGTCCTTTGCCTGACACAGCCAATCATATGAGGTCTTTGTCTGACACAGACAAACAAACTTTGACTTTTATGTATTAGATTACTGGATGTTCCTTCCTCTGTGGTGTAGCAAGCACAGCTGTATTGTGTCACCACAGAGATGTATAGGTTTTTTCTTAGAGTGTTTTTTCACTGTTTTGTTTGTTGATGCTGAAGCCAAGATTGACCCTTACCATGGGTTTTTATGACCTTTCCCTTGTGTTTATTTCAGAGATACTGCCAGAGTAGCTAATTAAAATCTGTGTCACCATTCATTCTTCTTACCCACCACCCTCTTAGGTCTGGGCATCTCACAGCCTTCCAAAAATGTCCTTTGTGGCTTGCTTACATGAAGTAGTAGAGGGTAGATCTTGCTCTCTAGAGAATTAATGTTCAATACTAGAGTTCAGCACACAAAAACCACTTTGTATTCCATTCTTTGTATTCCATCTGCATGAACTCTCCATTGGTTTCCTTCTCAGGAGAGCAACGTGCACATATTTCTCTTAATCAGATCTTAAGACTGGTAGTTGAATCCAAGTACCTAGGAAAGTGTGAGGTCTCTCTGGACATAGCTGCCTCTACTGCTGCTTGGAAACAGGCCAACTTAACCAAATTGTGGCTCAAACAGGACATTCTTAAAAGTATGTGTGTGAACATTTTGACCCTCTGTGAAAAGTGGTCCTTTCAGACAACAGTCCTATTGCAAGCATACAGTTTTTTTCTCCTTTTTTATGGATTATTACATTTTGAATTATTAATTATACATGTAAATTATGTACAAGTTACAATACAAATTACAAATTATTTCACCCCTTCCCCCCACCCAATGGTATTTCACAATTAATTTCTTTTTCCCTTTATATACTATACCATTTTAACTCTGATCATCGACATCTTCATAGCTCTCTCTTTCCTTTACAAACTCAGTCAGTTTCTCCCATCTGCTGGACCAGTTCTCTTCTCTCAGTTGACCTATATATAACCTCCTTTTCTCCAACATAAAATCAAACAACATATAGTTTGCTATATAGTATTTCATCTGTTAAGATCCCATTTTTCTTTATCCTTTCACCCATAGGCAGTCACTGCCTGTGTCAGTATTATTAATTGTTTAATTAAATATTCCTTCCTCTTTTGTACCCCCAATATCCTGTAGCTGTAGATTTTAAACTTTGGATCTGTAAGGCCCTGCTTGCGGGTCCCCAATATAAGTATGGTTTGGATGGGCACCATACCTAATTGGTATCATATGTAATTGGCAACACACTTTAATTGGCACTGATATCAAATTCAAGCCTGAGAGGTGACAGAGAAGTCAAACCGAGCAAGAGAAAGAATTTGACTGTAAATATGAGAAGGATAGGTCAACTCGAAACTTTCTCCGGGTAAGACTGAGTCATTTGTCAGGCAAATACACACCATTCCTGTGGATAATAGGCTTAAATAGAAGCTGGAATTTTCCAGGGAATCCAACCGTGAGGAGCCCACCAGGACACTGATTGACAGATATCCATTCCTTGTACATCTGGATTCTTTCCTCACAGCACTCACAATAGGCAGCTGTTACAACACCCATCATGTCTTTATCAATCAAACACTAAGCTCATCAACAGGCGAAAGACTCATTGTACATAACAGGTTCCCTTTGTCTTGCACCTGGAAACTTTATTGCCACAGGCTATTTTTTGGGTATAAATATCCTGATTTCAGGATGCCCAGTGCAATCTCTAAAAGGTCTAACCGTCACTCTATCCGTCTGGCTCCTGAACAAGAACTGTCCTTAGGTCCTACCTAAGCCAAAACACATTTCTGCTCTTCACTACTCTTCTGGACTAGTAATTATAAATCCCTCAACCTCTCTATAATTTTTCCTCCCTGTCTCTTTCAGTTAGCTCTTGTGTGAATGTGTGATTGTGTGTATCTTGTGTGCATACTTGAGTGAATTCCCCTCAATAAAACACATTTTGTGCTTATTTTTGAATCTTTGGCTGGTTCTTTTCCTCCATGTGCCCGAAAACACTGGTAGGAAAGATCTCGCTAAGTTGTCCCCTTCTTGCAAGCCTCCTGATTTTGAGCTAATTAATTACCCCCTTTTTCAAGGAGGTATTTGGCACTGTAGAGTGGCCCTTGTGGCACCTATCTTTTGGGGTAATAATCCTTAACATTAATAATCAGCCATCTTACTTTCTTTATTTTCATCTTTTCCCTTGTAATTCTATTAATTTCCTTTTGATTTCTTTCAAAAATCTTTGTACTTTTTCACACTCCCACCATATATGAATATAAGTTCCTTTAAAGCCACAGGCATGCCAACATTCAGATTGCATACTTTTATAAATATAAGATAGTTGATGTGGTGTTCTGTACCATCTCCCTATTAATTTCATCTATTGTTCTCTTACTTTATTGTTCTTATTTTTAACTATCTATGGTAGCCATTGTCGCATTTCTCTCTTATCAATCCTAATATCCGCTTCCAATATTCTTAATAAGCCCTCTATCAAATTAAATCGATTATCTAAAAGCATTCTGTAGATTTTGCCACCAATCCCTTTGCTTCCTTTGTATCTCATCTTCAGTAATTCTTCAAATGGGCATTGGCATTCTTTTTTCACTATTATTTCTTGTAATGTTTTTTAAATTCCACTCAATTGTAGCTAATATTGCAGGCATACAGGTAATCAGATCAGCCTTTATTTAGCTGGTCCAAGTGTAGCCCTTGTGCTGGACTGCAATTTCCAGCATTCCTCACTATCAGTTGTGCTGGCTAGGGCTGCTGGGACTTGCAGTCTAACAGAATCTGGAAGACTACTGCATCCCCACTCCTGACGCTAACCTCATTTTCATGACTGTGGGACATACTTAAGCAGACCTGTATAGAAGTATAATGGTGACATGAGGAAAAGGGGCTTCCCAGCTGAGGAAAGTATGTACTTATTGGATATGAAGACAACTGATAAGAGCACAGTTTCTTTAGCTACCCCCATATGGCAGCTGGAGAAAGTACTGTCACTGCCTGTCAATCATCTGAACATATTTCTTTTTTCTAGTCATGGCCGTTCCCATCATGCTTCCCTTTCCTAGGCTTGTCCTATAGGAACAAAAGCATTTTAAAAAGAGGGGGATGCATCACAGAGGTCATTGATTTGCACTTAATTTACATGTGCTTATTTGCATGACAAGATACATATTTAGAAATAATTAACTTTCATTTTAAAAGAGCTGATTAGTGTAGTGGTTTGAGTAAGGGCTTTAACATATGCTGGTTTATTGCATGACTGCAGCGGCTTAGCTCCATTTTTGTTCTCTCCTTATCACATGACATCGTCATTCTCCCATTGTTGAATTGTATTCCCATTGATACTAGACTGTCTCTTTTCATTCACAGAAAATATCTGTGAATGACTCCAATAATGCTGCTTTTCCAGTATTGTGTATTGGTGTGATGGTGTCACTCTGCTGCCAGGACGTTGTCATCCTTTCCCCATGCCCGTCCATCCCCAAGCAGGGTGAACTCATTGCACTTCCATTGCCTGGACAAAGAGGACATCCTGGTGCAAGTTAAGACACGTTGCTTTTACTCCCCAGTACATTTTTTAAAAAAACAATTATGTAATTGCATACTTGCACTACCCCAGTGATCACCAGCACACTGCAATTACAACGGTATAGCACACCACAATTACACCATTATGGCATGCTGCAATTACACCATTACAGCAAAGAAAACCAATTCTTAAAGAGTGAAGTGCTGAAATGGCAGCATCCCCAGAAAACACAATGCCAAAATGACAGTAAAGAAGTCTCCCAACATGTCAAAATTGGGCAAAGAAAAAAAATGAAAAAATATAGTGCCTGCGCTAGGTAGCCCAGACAGGGGAAAGGAAGCAGGGTTGGTGGGGTGGGGTGGGGTGGGGTGGGGTGGGGTGGGGTGGGGTGGGGTGGGGTGGAAGACCGACTGCAGGAACATGCATCATCAAACTGGCAGCACAGCATTACTGCAGACAGTGTATTGCAGAGATGGCTTTCATTTCCTTAAATTTCCTTAAATAACGTGATTGCTACAAGAACACCAGGCTGGTGTGATAAAGCCTTAGGACTCTGGGAAACCAGAGTTCAAATGCCTGCTCAGCCATGGAAACGCACTGAGTGGCCTTGGGCAAATCATACTCTTAGCATTAGAGGCAATGGTAAGCCTCCTCTGAGTAACTCTTGCCAAGAAAACCCTAGGATAGGGTTGCCAGAGATAATCTTGAAGGGACATCAAAATGATTGTCATTAAGACAGAGATACATCTCACCACAGTGCGGAAGACTGATCCAATGACTCTCTGCTGTTTTGATGGCTGTCGATGGGCTACTTCCAGGGATCCCTCCACTCTCACCCCTTCTCTCTTTGTGGTGAACAAGAAACAGTTGCCACAAGAAGTGAGCAAAGCATGTCACTGTGAGCAGAAGTGTTTAAAAGGCTTCTAAGATAAGATATGCTTTATGAACTGCCCCTCTGGTCTATTCCTGGAGTTGGAAGATGTTTGTGAAATCCGGTAATGTTACAACTGGATTCTGCTGAGGCTTTGCATTTAGTTTCTTTTAAAAGTTGGCTGTATAAATAAACTTTTGGGGACTGCAACCAGAAACAATTAATAAAGTGGTCTGCACTCTACCAAAGCTTATGCTGAATAAAACTGTCAAAAATTCATACAAACTACAGACAGACATGGTGGCTAAGTTTCCATCTCAGAACTTCCCCCTCTGTTTTTTGGCTGAAAATTAACTGCAGTCACCAGAAGTGATGTGCTATGACTTCCAGTATGCTGCAACATTCCTGTGCATTTCATGATGGGCCCTCCACCCACATTCGACTCCCTGTGCCTCGTACAATTATCCAAGACTGTGTTAGACCCTCTCTTGTTATTGTTGTTGCAATAGATTAACACAGATCTCTCCCTGGGGAAGAAGAGGTGTGTGAATAATGCTAATGCAGTTTTCCAATTGCCAGTTCATCTCCAACTCATGGGGGAGCAACAAAACCCTCAGACATGATTCACCGCTAGTGATAAAATAAGAAGACATGGAGAGGAAACGGAAAAGATGGTGAATCCATGAATCCACGGACAGCAAAACATGAACTGAGAAGGAGGAAACGAACAGCAGCTCCACATTATCTCAGTGTTTACTGCAACTTCATTGCTTCTCTGCCTCTCATTGCTGGGTGAATCACAATAGCTCCCCTGTCAACAATTTTGGGGGAAGCAGTAATGGGAAATGTAATCATATTGTGATGGCAATGCAATCCATTCCTTCCTTCATCTACCTCCCAGAACATTAGCTGTGCCCAGAAGACCTTCACCTCTGCTGATTGTTGCTAGCTCAAGAGGCAGAATGGGAGCAGTCAGTGTAAGAACTACTTGACATTTCTAGAGATGGATATTTGCAATCTTTTGGTTTAGAAATATTATACTAAAATCAGACTTGCCTAGAAGTAACCTAACATACTCGTGCCATCCAAAGCATTGTTCTCCTGAACACTTCACTGGTGCCTTTTGAAGTTTTCTACATTTTTTTAAAAAAGCTATGATTGATGCTATGCAAATCTGAGAACGAATGAAAACCTAATTTACCAGTTTAAAACACTGATTATTATGCGGCAGCGTGCCAACTAAGGATCCTGCTTCTTTGCTGTTAATGTTTCAAAAATGCTATTTGCTTCAAACAGTATTTGGGGGGGAAATCAACCAAAATAAGATGGCCTTACATTTTGCCATGGGTCTGGTAAAGAAATGTGAGACTTGGAATAGAGAGGGGTAGAGAGCCTGTGTTCATAGAGAAGAAGGCAGGCTCTACTAGATGAAACAGTCCCATTTCTTGGCTGTGGGGCAGGGGGTACCGTTCAGTGATTTCTAAGGGCATGTCTTTCTATAGCTCTCCTTTAAAAGACCGGATATGGAACTTCTAATCTAGATGAAAAGTGGTCACCAGTATCCTATAAGCAGAAGGCCGAGGTGAGCCAGGAACCAGGTATGAAGAACTGTTTGAATGAAAAGGTTATGTCACAACCAAAATATTAACAAGGAGGTAGCAATAAGAAACAAGGCAGGAATAATTAAGGATACAACAAGGCAAATCATTGCTCACAAAGGCCTTATGGCTCATTCAAAGTTCAAATGTAGCAGGAAGCCTTCTTAGACTTCTGGGATAGGAATTGTATGGCCCTCCTGCTGTTGATAGAATTAAACTCCCAAAAGCCCTAACCAAGGTAGTCAATGGTGAGGGATGCTGGGAACTGCAGTTTGTCATCATCTGAAAGCCACAGGATTCCCACTCCTGTTGTGCTTCCTCCTGTCTAGTGGGATCCAGTGATAGATTCATTCCACATCTTGAGGATACTACACCAAGTTCAGAGACCCATCACCACAGTTTGCCATCACATGAGTTTTGATTTTTGTAAAAGGATAACCCACCTTGATTGCTTGAAGCTTTAAAGGGGCATTTCAGCCCTGCTAAAACTCTATCAATTTGGATACCCGGTGAGATAAGAGTCCTCCCTAATGAGTTTTACTAGAGCAAATGGTGGATTTGAATTTGTGTTTCTACACAACCAAGAAGGTGTTTCTGCTCCTCACATTATGCCAGGCTTGATGCTGCTTTTAAGAGCTATCTCACATTGGGAAGCACACATTTTAACAACTGTATTGCCATCCCTCTCCTCTTAACTCATATACATGGGTTTTCAATAAAGCAGATGTAGACAGCCAGTGAAGTTTTATATCAGCATGGGTGCAGGAAGTTAGGTAAGTAATTAGTCACGTCACCTCTGAAGCCAACCTGAGATGTCATGAATGAGCAGCACATTGTTATTCAGTTGATAATTGATATATTTTTACTACTAGGGAGGAGAAGAAGCATGGGGAGGTTATTACTTTCACAAACAGTTTCACCAGCCTTGAGTATTAAGCATCTACATAAGTGAGAGCATAGATTTGATGCTCTGTCTTAGGAAGCAAAATGTCTTTCATCAATGGAATAAACAGTCCACACATGGCCATTTAAAATTAATATCTAAGGAAACTAATTACTTCAAAATTAATAAATGGCATTGCTTTAAAATTTATGAAAAGCCCTTTCATAAACACTCATAAATGCATTTTACATTGCTACAGTTTCCTTACATGCCATCACCATAGAATAGCACTGGACTCAAGAAAACAAAAAGGGGTTGTGTGCTTTTACTTTTTGAAAGGAATAGTTGTACTTTTCATATCCAGTACTTGATTCAGTACCATAAAAATGCCACTGTTGACTCATCTAGTTTGAATCTATTAGGCTTTTGGTTCTGTCAGCAGCCAACTGGCCATTTCACATCCTAACTGAAGGGTGGGCAATTTTCACAGGGTCATCCCTTCCCAAGGGCTATACTGGGGTTGTAAATAAAATGCAAACAAAATTGGAAATAATTTCTTTACACTAGCTCTATGGTTCCACTTTGCTATGGCTGCATCCCATGGAATCCTGGGATTTGTAGTTTGGTCAGAGGCGCCAGAGTAGCTCCCTGGCTCAGAATTCTCAATGACCTTCCCTAAACTGGAAATCCTAGGATTCCACAGAATGTTGCTATGGCAGTTAAAATGGAATCATAGTTGTATAACTGTGCAGGTTCTTAGGTTTTGCTTCAGCTTTATTTATGTCCAATCTTCTTCACTGAGGGAAACCACAGGGATAAATGAGCCTCAAGCATATGCCAGGGCACTTTTGAACCGATCTGGACAATTGGAAGAGGATTTTTTTTTTCTTTTTCAGCATTTGGGAAAGATTTGGGGGTATCCTTGGGAGCTTAGAGGCCACAAAAAGGGGGGTTGGTGCTGCACTTTCTCTTGCCTTAAGCAGAGGCATAGGAATAGACCATGATGCTGTTATCAAGGTAGCTAAATAACACCTGTGATTGTTAAGTGCAGATATCACTCACACACCTCTTTATATTTTTAGGGTACACATACATCGGAGGGTGTACAGTGTGCGTTTGTGTGCGCCTATCTGCTCTAGCTGTTCCTATGAAATGAGAGCAGGGATCCTAAATGCTGCTTCTCTATTGCAATAGTAGATACCCATGCGTTCCACTGCATTAAAAAGTCAGGAATCCCTTATTGCCATCCATATGGGGCAGTCATCCTAATCCGAAAATCACTCCAGCTCTCTTGTGTAACTCAAGAGGCGTTTTTAAAATGCTGCCTCCTTAGTGGCTCTTTGCAAACTTCTCTCAGTGAGATCGTCACTCCCCAAGATTTACAGCCTTGTATATCTGCTCCAGCTGGCCAAAGGAATAAACCTTGGACTTTGGAGCCCAGAATGTTACCTTTGCCTGGCATCTTGGAAATAATGGTATATTGATTTCCCCTATGAGATACATCACTTATCAGTCTATTTGTTTTGGAAAGTTTCTGGTGGCTGATTCATTTTCTGCAAGCCTGCTATCCCCATGTGTGACAGTCTTGGGGTTAGGAGAGATATTTTGCAAATGTCAGTGATGAGAAGGGGCAGTTGCAGAAAACAGAGAAAAAGAATTAGACAAAAGTTTAATGCTGCACCACAGAAACAATAGCTAAACATTTAAATAGGACCACAGGTATTCCATACAACCCCTTCAGAAAAAGATGAAAAAAGCCTATTTATGGTAGATGTCAATGAACTTGATTGGGCAGATACTACCTAAGCACTGATACAGAAAACCTGGACACATTACACCCTTAACATTTTCAACTATTAGAAATTTCAAGACAATTTTTTTTAAAGGAAATAAAATAGCTTTGCAGTATTGGGGAACATATGCAAATACACAAGGGCACTATTTTATTTTTATGGTTGTTTCTCCCCCCCCCTTGTTTCGAAGTATCCAGCACACCCTGGAGCCAGGGAATAAAGTTTGGCAGTTCAATTAGGCATATCAGGGAATATTTGCTGACTGCTCATAACCCTCCAGCCATGTACATCAGGGTTGGCATCTGCAGTGGGTCTAGGGCCAATTTTCTGCCCCTATAATCAACCAATAGGAACTGGACTGCCAAAAATGCATCTCTGTGAATTTTTATTCCACATCTGTTTTTGAAGGGGGTTTTTTGGGTGCAGGTGTGCGGAGTGGCCAATAAACCCACAGCACAAATGCACACTGTGCTTTTATTAGCTCATACCAAGTAGACTATATCAGAATCCCATTGATAAACTACATTAAGCAGGGTCAGCCCTGGTTAGTACTTGGAAGGGAGACTGTCACTGGATACCAGGTTCTGTAGGTTGTATTTCAGAGGAAGGAACTGGCAAGACTACCTCTGAGTCTTCCTTGCCTAAGAAAATCCTATGAAATTCATGGACTTGCCAAAAGTTAACAGGAGACTTGCAGACCCCCTGTGTCTTCCTTGACTGAGTCTATCCCTTTTTCCTACCACCTTCCACCTTGCCAAGCGTCACCATCTTGTGAGTCACATCTTCTCGTGATATGGCCAAAGTACAACAGCCTCAGTCTGGCCTCTGCAGTTGAATCTGTACTGCTGTATGACAGCAGATCTCACAGGCAACTTGGACCTAGAGGAAGAGGGAGGCTGTCAGCTTGAAGTGGATCTTGATGAGTATTGCTGTTTTCTTCTCCATCAAGCAAGCCTTACACAGGTAATCTATTGAAGAAGCCTTCCCCACTGAAGGGAAGGTCCTCAATCCTCCTCCTGGTGTCATCCAAAAGCCCAGATGATCTTAGCCATGCACATCTTTGCAGGGCTATCATGCCCGCCATGGACTTTGACATGCAGTCAGCCATATGCCTGGATGAGTGGATTTGCTGGGCTGCTGAAGCCTGTGTCTCCTAATAGAAGAAGATGGCAGCATTCCTTTGTTCCTCAGGGTAGTGGAGGACAAATCCTAGCATCTCGTCCCAGAGGCATTTCTGATATGCAGCCATGCAGGCTTTCATATTTCTGACCTTCACAGTCAGGGCAGCCAAGGAGTAAAATCTGCAGCCAAAGATGTCTCACCTCCTGTCTGCTAGGGTGGTGTGTACTCTCCCTGTGGCTCTCATCTGTGATGCTTCCACAGCTATGGAGTTTGGAGTTGGATGGTTAAAGAGTCAGGAAGCTCCCTCTGGTTGCATGCAGTAGAGGGTCTCAAGTCTCTTGGATGCTGGAAGAAGGGAAGACAGCTTCTACTGAGACTGCTTCATTACCTTTCTCAGAGCTGTAAGAAGGGGAATCAAGGCTGGAGTGATGGCTTGGGTGTTGAACACTTGGAAGACTGGGTCATTAATGGGTCCTGGCAGTGGTATGGCCTGTATGCTGAGTGCCTTTGTCATATGGAGGACAACAACATCTGTAAATAACTTGGTGTCCTCTGGTGGTGAGGGCAGTCCTATGTCATCTATGCCATGTGAAGGGGAGAAGGTCGGCAGGAAAGGTGACACAAGTGACACTGAAGCTCATAGTCCTTGAAGTCTAAGGAGTCTGTTCTAGTTGCTGTTGTGAGAGCCTGGTGGACTACGATGCTACAGGGCAGTCAAGACAGTCAATGCTCAAATGGCAGCCAAGGATGTTTCAAGGATGAGTGCCACTGAATGTGTCATCAATATCAAGACAGATGTGCCTGTAGTGATCAGGAGTGAGAGGCACGGGATGATGCTTGGTATCGGGTTTGGTAGGGCAAAGTGAGGATCATCTGCTCAGAGATGGCAGCCACATTTGTCATGGTCAGCAGAGATGGGAGCGGTCTGGATGCCATGGTTGTGGTCATTGGGGGTGGTGATGTTGCTCTGTGCTGATGAGAGGGAGGCATCCGGGAACAGTACCTGGAGGGAGGAAAGCGACATTGAGGTGACCAGTGTTGTGGGAACCTCAGAATCTCAGTGGTCTGGGGATAGTTGTAGTCCAGACAGTGGTATCTGTCTCTATATGGGGGTAAGAGTGGTAGAGAGTGGGATATTTCCTCCACTGATGCTCCCTTCAGTTGTAGTTGATGTAGGAAGCCAAGATATAGAGGAATTCCTCCCTGTAAGGTCATCTTGGTACTATGGTATTGAGGGCACACAAGAGTATTTTCTGAGGAAAAGAGCCAGTCACAAAACCATCATGGGAATATTAGCAGTAGTCAGCGTCAAGAAGATCTCCAGTGGACTAGGTTGCAGTAGCACAGCAGGTCCCATGGAAGGACTGGTAGAGCCATCAGTACCAGTGATGAAGGGGATGGAGTTGTTGTTGTTGGTTGTTCTTGTACTGATACTGATGTTCAAACCAGTGTGGCAACCATAACCAGGGCAATGTCACCTGCAGTATTGGGGCATGTGCAAACTCTGGTACTGATGGAGAGGTAAGACCAACCTGAGGAAGCGTTGGAGTCAGGATCGGAGTCAGTGATGATGGCAGGACTGATGGGACCTCCAATACTGGGAATTGCTGGGACCTAGAGGGCAGGGCAGGAGCATCCACTGGAAGGATCTTCAATTCTAAATGATGCTTTGGTTTCTTGGAATGGCTGATGTCCTCCTGATTCTTCAAACGGACACAGCCCTCAGAGAAAGAAGGTCTTTTCTACTACCCTTCTCATGTCTTCCTGGTGCCTCACTGTCTGGTCTTTGGGTTGGTCCCCTGCTGGTAGAGAAGTGGGAGGTTGTGGAGCCTGAGATTCCTCAGTAGGCCCTGTTGCATCCATAGTTGGTGTTGAGGACATCAGTGTCGAGGCAGTCAGTGCTGAAGTGGACTTAGATCCTGCTGTAATCTTGGGCTGTTTCAATCTTGAGATGGCCATGTTAATAGTTGTTTCAATCTTGATATGCCAAACTGGGATTTGGCTAGCTGCCATCTTTTCAGCAATGTGGGGAGATTTTCCCCAGAAGTAGACCTTCAGGTGCTGAGAGCAGTTCTTTCACACAGTGAAAGCCCTGCAAATACTGTACTTCTGGGCCATACGTCTCTCCCCAAGACAATGAAGACACAGAGGTTGTGTGTCCAAGAGGGAGACCTTATGGCCGCATGAAGAACAACATTTAAAGAGAGAGGTGGAAGCCATAGCAGAACAGAGAAGTGGAGGGGGTTGTGAAATCAGGGGAAAGTTTTTTATAGAACACTGTTTTGGGAAAATGAAGAATAGCAAGGAGGATAAATGTGATTGAAGATAGTGAGAGGGAAAGATAAATGTGGAGAAAGGCTATCTAGCAGGAGAGCTCACAAACACAAGTTGCTCTGTTGGCAAACAAACAAAAACTGAGGGAATGATAGCACGGGGGTGCAGGGACATGCAAAGTAGTCGGTCACCCAGCAGCCTACGCAGCTCTGTAAAATTCTGAACAGATCTCTGTTGAGGCACAAGAACCTAGTTGTGTGAGGGTGCAGAGGCCACAAAGAAGAAGCATTAGTTTTACTCAATAAATTGACCTTTTCTCTTTCTCTGTCTTCTTTCTTTTTTCCTTTGCTTTCCCCTTTATTTTAATTCTTCTTCTGCTTTATTCATTTTATCACATTCTATTAATTCAGTCTTTATCAGAGTTCGATTTATTTCATCAGTTCTATTTTTTTCCTTTTTTTCCCCCTTCCTGTCAAGAGTGCTCTGTCAGACAAATTAGTTAAGGGGAGGGAGAGCAGTGGGGTAACGGGTCACTATATTTTCTCCAACTGGAAGTCTATGGTTTTTTTCCTTTTTTTCCTATCTTCACATTTTTAGGTTTTTGGGTTTTAGTTTTTGCATTTGTTTTAGGGAGAGGGAATTGTGAGCATTTCTCTTTTTATTTTTTCAAACACTTGAGATGTTCATTTTTTGTATTTTTTTTTATTCATTTATATGTGGTTTTATAAGATTTCTCAGAGTCTGTAAGATTACCATAAGCTGTATAAGCAGTGAAATAGTTATGGAATTAGTAACCACAGATCACAGCTTAGGAAATATATGCTATTTTATGCAAGGTTTTTTAAATCAAGTTTTGTAGTATTAGAAATAATGGATATTATGTAGATGCTAAAATGTACAGGTGGTTTAATGCTTAGCATAATTTCATGGAATGTCAAATGCCTGCAAGATGTAAACAAACAAAATCGAGTGCTTTCTAAGTTACAAGAATTTAAGCTTCACACTGCGTTCCTGCAAGAAACCCATTTGATGACAGAGGATGTGAACAGCCTTCAGAAGAATTTGGGTTGGTGAGGTCTGTATCTCAAATATTTCTAGACTGTTTAATGGTGTGGCATTCATAATCCACAACATCTTTCTGTTTCAGTACAGCAGGCAATAACAGATGCAGATAGATGGTTTTTGATTTTACTTGTACTATATTTTGAAAAATTAATTGGTTTGATTAATGTTTATAGGCCTAATAGTGATGTATCAGAGATGTTTCATAATTGCTTTAGTAACCTTGTTGACTTAGAATATAATTGATCATTGGTGGTGATTTTAACAAAACTTTGGATCTTTTGCTATGCAGAAACACACCTCCTTCAGGGAAGCCATCTATGGTAAGGGCTACTTTATAGGCACATATGAATAAATATGGTTTAACTGATGCTTTGGAGAACTGTATACCCAGGAGACAAAAGTATACCTTTCTCTCTCTGACCCACCAGTATTGTTTCAGATCAATTTCTTAATGTCCATATCTTTGGTTAGTACTATGAACACATGAAAGATTGAATTCTTGATAGTATGAGCCCATGCTCCAGTTTGTCTAGAATTGCATTTTTCTATGCTCCTGAACTCTTTAGTTTCAGCTGTTTAACTTTTTCACTTCTCTATTATGAACAGTTTAGGACTCAAATGTCAGCAGATCTGACAGAATATTTTAAAATGAATGAAGGCTCTGTGAGTTCACATGCTATTGAATATACTACATTCAAGGTAGAACCGTTGCTTATTCTTACTAAAAAAGACTTAATTTAAAAAAGGAATTACTGAACAAGCAGCTGGTTTGCTGCTTCTCCATCTGAATAGCTTCATCAAGAATTGCAAGAAGGTAAATATGAATTGAACAATATTTTCTCACAACAAATGGAACTGGATTTGACTTTTCTATAGCAAGCATATTGGGAAAAAAGGGAAACATCCCAACAAGATTCTGGTGCATTGCCTTTAGCATCAACATCAATGCAATGTTATTTTGGCTATCAAAGATCAACGCAAAAATTTATACACATCTCCCACAGATATAAATCTACGATTTTTGGAATCTTATGAGGATCTTTATTACTTTGATAATGAAATTCACCAACGGGATATGGAGACTATCTTTTGTTATACTGACCGTGTTTATTATATTGGAACATTATTATATGTAACTGAGATCCCTTTTTAATATAAATAAATACGATAATTTTAAGTGAAAAAAAGTATTAAGCACCACACAGTGAACTGTTCAGAATTAATACCACCATTTATTGGGGCTACCTGTAAGAGAAAGGAAGGATTCACTCCCTTCTGAGCCCATTCCAAGTGGAGGCAAACCTACACACATATAGAAATTCAGGCTTGAATAATCACAGACTTCCTCCTAGCCAGCTTTCCTCACCAATCTCCATTTTTTCAAAAGCAAATTTGAGAAGAGGGCTGAACCAGTGCTCACTGGAAACTCAGCAAGCTGTAGTCCAAAAAAAAAAAGGAACTTTTCAAAGCTCTGGCCTGAACCAGCAATAGTGGAGAGCTAATGACGACACAGGCCTCGTAGGCATCCTTGATGCCAAGATGCTTCTAACACAGGTACAATGACTTTTTAAAAGGACTTACCATTACATTATTCATAGGTCTGATCAAGCAATATGCTACCACTGCTGTAGTCCAGAAAATAAATCAGAAATCAGTGTTCAAAAGTGATCATGGCATTGTTATTAACAAATTGCTGTTACTATTAGTATTGAGCCACAAAAAAAATAAAGCATCATGTTCTCTTTTCTGGTTATTTCAGATCACCACAATTCTGGGTGTACCACAGTGTCTGGCCTTCTCCCTCACCAGGCACAGCATAGGAGGTCATGTAACAGCTGTGTGCACTGCACCCAGATGCGTTGGAAGGGGCCACAGAAGCAATCACTTGCTCAGTCTCTCCTCCTTGCCCCTATCCTTCTCCCCCAAAAATTCAACTACCATGCCTGAGTAGACTTGAGGAGAGCAGAGAGTCACCCTCTCACATGCCTCACATCAACCCAAACTATCCAAGTGCATGGCCTGTGCTATTGTTTGGAGCAGCCAGCTTGTCACCCCACCCCTATGCACTCACATTGTCTCTTTCTTGTGCTAGCTGCAGTCTCCTTCATTTGGCCAAAATGGAGAAAGACAGAAAAGAAAATCTAACTTTTTAGAATGTTTTGAAAATTTCCAACTACTTTGAGTCTCCGGTGCAGCTTATGTTTTTAATGTGTCAATCCTTCTCTTACCTACTCCGCCTCCCTGTTGCTGGCTCCTCTCCTTTGGCATAGCTGCACAACACCCCACAAAGAAAGGTCACTTGGGGAGCCACCGTTGTGGGCCTTCAGCCTTTCCATCAATTGCTCAGACTGTTAAAACATACCCAGCAATGAGTAACAAGCAGAAAACCCTTTATGATACTCTGAGAAGTTGCCAGTTACACCCCTGGTGGTTACAGACAAAAAAAGTAAGCGTTCCAGCTCATTATTGCAAAAACCAGACAGTCACCAAAATAAATTGTTGCAAGTTAACATGTTATTTCCAGCCTCTGGTATGTCATAACCAGATAGCACAATAATCACTACATTAAAAATGAAATTAAGTGGAGAACTGTATTTGTAGAGCAAGCTGCAATTTCAGTGTTCACGATTTACACTAATGGGGGTACTCCCCTCCCCGGGCTCTTAAAAATGAAGCAAGATAAAAGAAAAATTGCAGCACAAACCTTCCAGCCAGCAATGGTGCTCATCAGCATTTACCTTTCTCCCTTAACAATAAGCAGTAGTTCCCACTCCAGTTTAATAGACCTGTTCATTTTGCTGTTATTACACTCAACAAAGAAATAACATTCTACACCAAAGGACTCTGATTGAAGACTTCTTCAAAATAGGAAGAATAGCTCCCTGATTGCCCTACGCAGCTCACGACTCCCCCATTCTTGAGAGTGTTCCCAATTAGGAGAATCTTGTTTTATAGTTGTGGACAATATCACCATATATACAATCCAATGCACACCTGCTGGAAAGAATCCTGCTGGAAAACCACCTATTTAATATAATGAACCACTGAAATGGTTTATTATATTTCAATATTTGGAAAATGTAATATATCTAAATTCAGTAATAGAAGTGAACAATATCCTAAATGATCAAAAGAACACCAAAAAACTTTTATTTTTTCAAAGGTTTTAACTAGTCGCTGAAAGCAGTGCTGTTCTGGGACCTCACAATGAGTGAACTTTTCATGCTTTATATCCATGTGGTTATATTACACACTGCAGCAATAATATCCAGATTCCACTGAATATCTGAACGAAAGATTACAGATACACTCTTTAGAACAGAAAATCATGACCTACATATCTAGGCCAAGACTTCATCTCCACTCAGTGACAACGAACATCATTGTTTCATATATGAAAAATTGTACTAATCAAGGCTCTTGCATACTCTTCCCATTAAGGCAGTTGAAGTACATAAGAGAGAGAATGGACAAAACAGAAGTCGCAGTTGCCCTGGCTCTTTTAAGACAATTGTGTCTAAAATAAAGCTTGTCCAGCTTGCTCTTCAACAAGCCTGTGGCACTGAGATAGTTTAAAATGTTTAAATCAGTCACAATTAACATTCAGCATTCCTGGCTTTTACTATGGACATTCCACAAGGAGAACAACTTCTGGACTGTAAGGCAAGGCAAGGCACTGGGATCAAGACTTTTTACTCAGGAAACTCAAGATTAAAACAAACAACAACAAAAATATGGCCAGAACAACATGATCCATACATCATCATCACACAAGAATTCATGTCATTGAGAGGTCACATCTCAAGGAGGAATGCCCAGTGGCATCATCTCATGTATGAAGGATTATTCTGAAGTTCCTTAGTGATGTTCCATCTACCACACAGGTCTGTTGGCATTACATCTGACTTGCCAGCACAGCAAAGGTCAGGAATCATACATTGATATATGCTGGTGATGCAAAACTGTACGGCATTTCCCTTTAGCCGTTAAGAGGCACTAACAGAACTAGGGACCACTTTCTTCTGTTTGACCTGAAAATATTATCTCTTTTGTACAAATAACCACTAAATACAAAAAGTAAAATTAAAAAAATAACTTCCCCCCGAGAGTTCAAAAGCATATCATATATAGCTTAGAAGTAAAATGCACTTTCCCATAAGATCTATGACATACCAATTCTACCATTCTCCTCTGTTGCTCCCCTCCGCTATAAGATCAATAAGGTACTAGATGTGGCATCATTTGGGTAATGGTTTTATATTTGAGATATATATATATATATATAATATATTTATATATAAATGTTCTGCATATTTTGAACTTAAAATATATGTTACAGACCACACGCATATAAAATGTGAAGCACTTAAAAGGTGATTAAAATGTCTAATCGATAATACGAGTGGTGGGAAGGAAAGAAGAGGGACTGTTTCACGTGATGCCATGTCACAATAAAAGTCTGTAAGAAACAATGAGAGAAGCCACATAAAAATAAGCTTTTAACTGTTTGCACTTTTCCTCAGTTTTTTTAAAAAACCATTAAGCGCACTACTAATAAATAAAATCTGTACGGTTCCTTATAAACAATAATTCCTAGTGTCCAGCATTATTGTAAACAGTACACATAGGTAAAATGCAGCTTAAAAAAAACAAAGAAAGAGAGAAAGATAAAAAGAGTCAGTTACAGGTTCAACTTCCCATGTTGATTCCGCCCATTCAAAGACACAAATCAATGCTTACACAGCCAATCCTATTTTTGGCAAGTCATGTCTTTAAAAACTAAACAGTAACAGTGCAAGTAAGGAATGCAAAGAATCCCTAGTGCAATTTTTAAAAAAAGAAGAAGAAGCACAGGCAACATCGCTGATTAGAATTGACTGCTTCCGTGTGTTTTTACAGTTGGGAGCAACAAGGAAACACTTTGTTTTTTTTCCTTTTTACGAAATAAAAAAAAAAGCCACAATTAAAAGCCATGGTTTTAATGCCCTAATTTTGTTTTAGGACTTTTCTGTCTTTCTCCCAAAGGGCAACTCAGATTCAGCACTAAGTCTTTAGAGATTGGCCATCTGTAAAACGCTGTCGACAGTCACCAAGTAAGGCCCCCATGGTTCCATTTCTTCTCAAATGGCTGGTTCAGGTAAACAACTTCATCCAGACCTGAAGCTACGTAAGAGTGAATCCAAGAATTCGTCAGGCTGTAGTTCCAGGCTGGACACAACCTTTATGTCTTTGTCAGGGTCATGTATGTTCAACAGTCAGCTTTGAGCTTATCTAGGGAATTATCAATTTTGGTCAAGGTCTTTTTGATACGCAGAGCTGTTAATCTTGCAGAGGGGTTGTGATACCAGCACTCTTTCATCAACTTGGCAAGGGAAGTTAATGTCTGTAAAGGAAAAAGATACACATATTAAGCACATTCTGAATCATTGTTAGTGTTAACTTCACAGGAAGAAACTAATTCAAATACTGCACCAACTATGACAAATGAATCTATGATTTGGCATAGCTGAATCATCTGAATGATCTATATGCATGACAGATAAGGTTAGTTCTCAGCCTGAAAACCAATATGAGAAAGCAGAATTTGGCATGATTTCTGAACTGACAAACAAATAGAAAACGGAAAACATGAATGCATCTAAACTATAGTTTCTCTGAATGTTGGGGGCACCAGATACTGTCTGAATAGTAAAACTACAGTTACCTCTCACCATGATTTGGCATTAGCTCAGCTACAGTATGGTCTTCAGAAAATTCAGTGCCAACATCAGTGTAACTGGTTTAGGCATAAACTTTGATAGCACTAGATATCCCTTTGTGATATCAAATAATTTGACCTTTCCATGGCACCCTGGCTCATGTGTTTGCAAGGATCCCCAGCAGCCGTTTAATGACGGGAATTCCAACTTCCCCTCTCTCAGGTGGGCATTTCAAAGCCTTGGTTGTTGTTCCTGGATCTGGATGGCCTATTCCTTTCATCTCACAAGATACCTGATTCGCGCCCATAAATAACAAGACCATAAAAAATGCCCATCGATTGGCACTTGGGCTGCATGATTGATCTACCATGGATGTTTTGATCCACTTCTAAGCCTTTTGGTGCATTTCAAAGCTAACTCTGTTCTCAAGGTTTATGACATGGATCACAGGCACAATTTCTGTTATAAAAACCCCTAGTTCTGATAGTTGGGAGAGCCGCCTTTTGAGTTTCACCTCACTTTGCTGCCAGTCTGCATAGCGAGCTCCCCAAGGAATCTCACTAAGTCTCACATTCTTCAGCTGTTCAGGACTACGTCAGGTGTCGTATTGCCTATTCCTAAAATTCATTTCCATTTTCCTATTTCATATTTAGTTAGTGGTGTGTGTGTTTGTCTTATTTGTTTACTTTTCAATAAAATATTAATTGGTTTACCCTGAATTTGTTTGGCTCACTGATCTGACTCAGTATACATTGGGCAAAAGGTCCTGCTAAGTTACCCTGCCTCTAGCTAGCCATTGAGTCTGCTCCAGTTAATTTCCCCAATTTTGTGTTAATATTTGGTCATTTGGGCGTCCTTCCCAGGACCCCCGAGAAACAGGGTAACATCAGTGCCAATTCACACAGTAACACTGGGTTAAATCCAACATTAGCCTTACTGGAAAAGACCCACTGAAATCAATTGGACTTAAGATGACTCATATTCATTTCAACAGATCTCTTCTAGATAGGACTGACATAGGATAACAAGTAGGACACTGGATTTAGTCTACTGTTCACTACTTGGTGGCTGCTTGAAATTCAATTTGTTTAAAGTGGCTCAGCACACATTTTTGATTTCCACTACTTCTAGTTCTCTTTTCAGTAGCCTGCATGCATTAAGGAGAAGCCTTCAGATCTGGAGAAAGCCATTTGATGCAAACTCCACACCTTTTTGAGACACCTTTGTTTTGAGTGAACATGGCTACCCCAGCTTTTTCTGGGAATTTTTTTGAGACTCATGACACCACTTTTTTCATAGTTTTAAAACTACATCCAGGCATTTACTATAAAGCAATAATAAAAGCACACTTGATGGTTTGCTTTCACTTCTTTAAAAAAGAGTCTATTCACACATGGAGATTTGTATTGCTAGCAATAAACGGAAAGGTAAATTCTGCACAACAAGGCTTCAGAAGAGAGACCTCAGATGTGGTTCTTTGGCTTTCTACAGTTTCTTGAAGAAATAAGAATATGAAAATGAATGTACAGAAAGGCAGGCACATAGAAGAAGTATGATAATGCTACTCATACACTATCTGGTGGCCATGAACCAAGCGATATTTCAGAGGAAGAAACTGGCAAAATCACCTCTGAGTATTCCTCGCCTACGTAAACCCTATGAAATTCATGGTGTTGCCATAAGTCAACCAGCACTTTGAAGGCACCTACAAACACACATGAACTAAGCTACATCCGGTTAACAAGAGGTTAATCTACCACTAAGGATGGCAGAGGGTTACATAAGATGAGATACTCTTTGCCAATCAAGCTTCCTGTGAGTATAGCAGTACTAAAACAACTGGAATATTTGGAGGTCAGGGGTATAAAAGTTTCACTGCCTTTGTTCTCAGGGCCTGTTGGCCTGTTCTTTCTTTTACGCTCTCCTGTTGCGATGCTGATCATTGGCATGAGGAAGGGCTGACCTGAAAGGGTCGGACTCCCACTTCCTCACCTGAAAGAAAACTTGAGAAGAGAAAGTCTACTTTTCTGTAAGTGAAGGGGGACTGTTTCAGTTAAGGGGCATCAGGGATTTTTGTTATGTTTCCCTAGCTGGTTGTCAGTTCCAAGGTGTCTTTGGAATGCAGCATGATTCCGCAACTTTGCAACTTTCTAAGCTATGCCTGGAGAAAGATGCTCAAAGATATGATATTCAGATACATGATGTAATCCTTCTTACTTAGAATAAAACATACTTAAAATCTCTGTTAAACCTCAAAGGGCTTTTGGCTACTTGTCACACACCCATGTAGTCTTCTCCAGGGGGAATGGAACAGAAAAGAGATTTTACTTTGGGTTACTCATATCTCTGCTTTCTAGTAGGAAAGGTGGAGAAGGTGGCACTTGGAAGCATATGTGTAGGAATGGTGAGCTCCTGTTTGGCTAGGCCTGTCCTCTTTGTCCAAGGACTTAGGACAGAGGAAAAGCTATGACAAAGAGGAAGGTCACAACAGATGATGGCACAGTAAAATGTAACAAATGAAGAGGTTAGGAAGGTGCACAAACTTTTACATAGAAAGGAAAAAAAACTGAACTTTGAAGTGTGTCAAGTAAGAACCTCTAAATCTGCTGCAAAGGGGAGGATGAAGCTAGTGTCAAATTAGTAACAAGTGCACATGAATACCTTTTTTTAAAAAAACCTAAGCATTCCAGATTTAAAAAAATGTAAATGCAGGAGGTTCTCAAGATGAGTTCTTTTTTGGGCGGGGGAAAGGGCAGGTGTCATCTTTGGTCAATGAAAGAGTTTTTTTCAAAAGGTGTTGGGCTTTTGTAAATAACCTTCCCTATTTACTACCAGCTTGATCATTGCTTCTTTTTAAGTAAATCTATCATATTCTTGATGACCTAACTGTAAGGTACATGCAAATAAATGCTACCTTGTAAAAAAATACAAAGGTTGCTTCCAAACTGCAAGGGGTTTTTAACAGAGAAGCAACAGGGTAAGCTATTTCTCTGCTCCAAGTCCCCCATACAACTTTTCCTTCTGTAAAGCTTCCAAAAGTATGTCTACCCCAGCAAAGATTTGAAACAGGGCAAGCATATTTGCTTTATATAAGAGCAGACAGACAGGTGATAAAACAAATACAATTGCCACTGTAACATCAGATCTGCCCCATAATCTAATACAAAGATATAACAGTTGTTTGTGTATATGTGTGTTTTTTAAAAATAATTCTTAACAGATATCCAGGTAGAAGAAAACATCGTTGAATATTATGGTCAGGCACACTTACAGGGTCTGAAAACCATCTATTGGGAATGTTCGGTCTTTGCTGATCCACACAGACGACTTTTCTCATATCTTCAAAACTAGGGTCATTAGGAACTACATCGTAAAATGGAGGTTTGTAATCTTCAACGATACCTATGATCAAAATATAAAACAAAGCAACAAAACAGAGTGAGCATGTTTTACTGATATGTTTCGAAGTGCTCATTAGCAAGACAAAGTTCACTGTATTATTACAACAGTAGTAAGCTCAGCCAACGCGAAGCACTTGTGACATTTCGCCAGTATTATGAAATGAAGTCCTTAACAGCACAATACAGTTGAGGCATTCATCAACCAGTCCTCCCTGTGGGTTAGAACACAGCTCATTACTCTGTACGCCAAAGCAAAAACACATGTACAGAAGACAAATCAATTAGTCAACAAGATTGGGGGGCCTTGGTAGAAAAGAAAAGAACTCAAATTTCTACACGCACACTTCTATATTGCTTAAAACCAAAACAGGACAACACTGAGGCAATTAAATTACACTGATATTTAGAGAGCAGCAGGATGAACCCCAATTCAACAACGCACAACAAGCTGTACACAAGTGCTGCTCAGAGTGGTGGTCCATGGAAGTGGTGGTGCTAGTATCCTAACCAATTGCTAGCCCTGGCAACTTTCCGGGAGGGGGAGGGAGAGGGAGAGGGGGAGAGAGGGGGGAGAAAGAAAATGCAGCCAATGGGCACCAATATGATTCCGTTCCCTGGTACATGGGGGGGAGTGGAATCTCATGGCTTGGAAAAGAATGCTGTACACCATAGCTTAAAAAGCAGTATGACGTCCAGAATCGTTCTCACTGGTGAACCAAACGCAAACAGTTATTTTGCTGGAGTACTGGCTGCTACTGTAAGGTGCATCCTGTAATCCATCTTCTAAGTATGGAAATTATCAATGCATCTTGCATCCGTTTTGGAAAGCCTGCACAATTTTCTTGAGATATCAGTGTGTACGTATTACTATTAATCAAAGATGAGACAAACTCAGTAGTTCCAGGCAATGTCAGCTAGTAATGTTTCATGTCAGTGCAGCAGTAGTTTTAGTCCAAACTTTAAACAATCTGTACAAGGTACTGAATCATACCCCCAAAAAGATGTTCAGCACTTTGAATAACCCTTTTAAAGTTAAGACTATAGTTCAGACTCTGCTTGAGATTAACTCTTTAGCAATGTTATTAGTGAGCATTTACCCAATCCACATCTTTTTAAAAAAGCTAGTGATAAACAGAATCAACACTTCAGCATAATGGAACTGACAGCTTGCTTTTGGTATCATTGCCTCTCAAAACTTGCAGCTTGTGGAAAGCTATGTTAAAGAAAAACTATTTGTCCAACAAAGTTTGATGGAGATAAACATACAGCTTTATCAGTTTACACCGCAAATTTTGACAGATTTTGCCAATGAACTAACATATGTTCTTTCCTGTGTGGTTGGCAGTGAGGGAAGAGCCCAAAACTGTTATTTCTCATAAAACCTAGACATCTAGCACCCCATGAAATTTGGACATCTACAAAAAAACCACAAGATATTACTGTGGAAACAGGTAAAAAATAGTGACAAGAAATGTTGTGACAAAGATGCATACCAGCAAAGCTGGCACAGAAAATATTTTTGTATCTTAATAAACCTTAATAAAAGTCTGTATTAATCCTTTCCAAATACCACCTTTTCCTTCCCCAACCCTTTATAACTATGAAAACCCTCTGGGATAAAGACTCATATATCATTTGGGTTGAGAAAAACTGCTGTACCCTTCAGCCCACAAGATAGGCTAGGTAGCACATGCCAATAAATCTCCAAAGACAGACATTTGGGAAAGAACCAACGATAACTACTTGTGTTCTGAGCAGCAGCCCCACACAGTATTCCCAAGCACCTATCAATCAGGTTGGAGCTTCTGCCAGGTCAGTAGAGCTGCACTAACTTATGCCCAACATTTACCTGCCAAGAACACTAGATTGTAGGCTTCACTCAAGATAGTCAGATAGAAATAAAAATATAGAAATATAAAAAAATAACCTGTTTTCCTTGTTTCTACTAGCCCATTCACACATATGAAACAGGAAGTTCTCTTGCTACTCATTATTTTGTAACAATTGTTACCCTGACAATATAAAACTGGGGGGAAGCTTGGGGCAAAGATATCTTAAACACTACCTGTTCCTTGCGACCGTGCCTGGAATTTGAGATCTTCCAAAAAGGCCCCCATTATCTGTTCCACCACTCTGAAAGGCTATGTCCAAGACAGGGCTTTCTCTGCAGCAGCACCCTGCTTGTGGAGCACCCTTCCAAAGGAAATCATGCTGGCTCCATCTTTGTTGAGCTTCTAGCAGGTGTAACACCATTGCCACCACTAATACCACCAAATATACCATCTGCAGCCAGGTAAAATTTACAGATTATTTTCTTAATGTTGTTCTAGATTTCCAAAACTCATCCAAATCTTATTTTCTGTTTTTATGATTGCCCTTATTGTGCATATTGTGCTGATTAAAGGCTCCAAATCAGCATATTGTGCTGATTAAAGGCTCCAAATGGCATAGGACTAGCACCTCTTAGAATTATCTGCTTCCACAAAGACTTTGCTCCATGGCAAAGGAAAGTCACTAATGAACAGAGAGAAACCTTTTAGGTCATGCCATCCATGCTGTAGAATAGTTTTCCTTAAGAGGTCCAGACAGTGAGGACAATCATTCTTCTGTAGACACTTCAATCACACTTTACATTTTGCCAGTCTGGAACTACTGCTTAAAGCAGGACAACCACACAGTGAGTGCTTAAAAGAGCGCAGAGCAACAGAGACTTCAACAGTGGACCTGCTTCCTGGGTCTCCCTGCCCCGGAGTATTTTTAGTATATGTGCTGCCCCTCAGTCCATAATAAAGGTGGGTTTCTTTCCAAAAGAAATTGAGGAATCTTTCATCTGCTGTTATTCTTTAATTAAGGAACATGATGTATTTATGATCTCTGTGTATTCCTTGGGTAGCTATGTGCTACACAGTCTTATTTTAAAACCACTTTTCAAAGGCAATGGGCCTTGAAAAGTAGGTTACAAACATTTAAATTATAAAGCATTCTGATAAATTTACCAGTTGCCATCAGTTAAATGGCTTTTGCCTTTTATCCCACGATGCTTGCATTTTATCCATTGATCATTCTTCTTTTTCAAAAAGAAGTTCCTGTTAACTGTATTACAGTAAAAGAAGCAGTTGTCTAACTTTTACTCTAATTTAAAAAGAAACAATTAACAAAGCCAAATTTTTATGCAGTCTATGGGGACTGATTTTGGATCCAGAACTATTGACAAAAGTCAGCAAGGCACCATAAACTATGATCTCCACAGCCCTCACAAACCTTTGACACATTTTTTTCTTTCTAATACCCCCCCCCCACACACACACAAATGCATCATTAAAAAATTGATGCTACAAAATATAATTATTAGAATTAGTACTAAATAAACTTTAAGAGACCACATAAGACTTTTAACCTTCCTGTAGGCAAAACTGCTGTTCCTTAAACCTGTGTCTGAAGATTTCTGCATTTCCAGACAATAATACTCCTTAACTACTCCAGACAGCCCACTCAACACAATGCAGAGGGAGAAGCAATTCCAGAACTGAAGCCATCTAAGGATAGGGTCTACTGAACAGTACTGGCATCTTCTTTGGCCCATCCTCAAGCTCCTCTGGGGGTTTTGATTTCACAGAAAGGATTGCAGCATTCGTTCCATCACATTGGAAAATCAGAGGGGAGATGACAGGTTGGCGAGGAGCCAGTGGCAGCTACTGTTCCTCCTCCCTCCCGCCTCCTCTCACCCCCATCCATCTCCAATACACTCTTGTCTTCTCGAGATATTCAAGCACATCATTCAGAATCACTCTGCATCTCTCTCCCTTTGGCTTCCTGTTGTTCAGGACAAGATTCTAGAGATATGTGGCATCTCTGTACATCTCCATCATCAATGCCAGTCCATTTTGCCCCTCAATATGAAGACAAGGAAGAAAAACAAACGAACAATTGCTCAGTCCTCCTATCCAACCAGCGGCTGGAACGTGGGCTAAATGAGGAGACTGTGAGAGTCTCCAACTTTAGTGCCTCGAAATCATGATGCCAATAGTGGCTACAAATTCTTGAGCTCTTCTCTCCTTCTACAATTATGATAGGATGGGGTGAACATGACGAAGCCACTGATAAGGTTATCATCTTGAAACGCAACACCTATAAATACAAGGATAAGTTATCAAGCAATACATCTATCAATTTAATAAACCAAATAAATAAATAAATAATATATAAGGCTTTGCAGGAATAGCCCAAGCTTGTGTTTCTAGACTATGCCTCTGTCCCTCTAGTGGACACTGGCAGTAAAGGGCAGAAGCTACTGAGTAGTTAGGTTGCAGAGCTTGTAAATACCTGATTTTTTAACATTTTCAGCAATAATTTGAAACATACTGATTTTAATCATTATATCCCCAAAATGTTGGGGAGGTAAGCTACGATTAATGTTTCCTATTGCTTTATTATCTTATTATTTTTACTGATGTAAAGATTTTTACAAATGTAATGATTCAACACGCTGATTAATTTTGTATGTTTTTTTTTCCATTTAACCACTTGCTAATACATGCATGTGTGTGTGGGTTTGGATGATTCAAGATTAATATGCCAGTGCTAACACAGATGTTTTCAACCTCTGACAGGCTTACAAGTACCTTGGACAACTATTCCCCACTGCACAATTGTCTGAGCAGCTGTTTAAAGTAACAAAACCTTTTAGACAGATTTTAGAATGGAAAGCTCTGCCCAATCCATTAATGTTATCAGTTACTTATGCTCCAACCCATGACCCTTCCATTCTGTCAGAAATGAGAGAAATTCATCTTTTCTCCCTTGATAGTAATGCACAGAAGGGTTTGTACAACTCTCATTTACCATCTTAAGTCGCAAACACTGTGTTAAGCCATGTTATTTCAGCTGGTATAGGAAGAAATCAGAAAACCACCAAAAATAATGGTATTCATATCCTTGTCAAACTAAATGGCAGAATGTGAAAGAATTTCTTCCAGTCCTGCAGTATTTCCAAGTTAATATGTTAAGACTGGTCTGACACATCATTTAAAAATTAAAATACATAATTAACAGTCACTCTTTGTAATAGGGAGTGAACAATTCCATTTCCAGCTTCATAACACTTGGACAATTGTTTTAAGTGAGAGTTATAGCAAATGATTTTGGACAGATTTTGGGTCTGAAAGCTTTGCACAGCAACCTCAGTGTTACAGATTAAATCCTCATAGGTCTCCAAGGGACATACTAGAATCTCTCAAAGATTCTAAGAATTATTAACTACATCTATGAAACAAAATGTCAGCCAGTAAACATAAAAGAACACTACATGATAAAGTTTTCTAACTGGGGTTGTTCTCATTGTTCTTAAAAATATCTTTTGTCTCACATGTTTATGTGTGTATGTGCCTTCAAGTTGTCTGTCAACTTATGATAACCCCATGAATTTCATAGGTTTTTCTTAGGCAAGGAATATTCAAAGGTGGTTTTGTCAGTTCCTTCCTCCAAAATATAGCCAACAGCATCTGGTGTTTGTTGGTGGTCTCCTACCCAAGTACTAACCAGGGCTGACCCTGCTTAGCTCCAACAATCAGACAGGATCTGGTGCTTTGGGGGTATTTAAGGCAAGAAGTTTCCTATGTTTATAAGCCTTTAAGACCAAGTAAGCTATCCCTTTAAAGAGCTTTTGCTAGTTCTATCTCATACCAACTAGCTCTGTCATACCAAATAAATATTTAAAATGGGGGATGTGGAGAGGAGTTACTTTCAATTGCATCAGCATAAACGTTATGCATATTGTTTAAAATTCCACTGACCCAGTACTGAGAGCTGCATCTGTCAAATAGTTTCACCATTATAAATAATCCCCAAGAATAAGATATACACAAGTGAAACTCACCATATGACCCATACTTTCAGTTCCTCTATATACAATTCCTATTTTCCTCAATGGGGTATGGCTCTATAGGGCCATTTCAGGATGCTGTTGTACAGTTATATTCCCTTGACCATAGTCACTGGTTTTCCATAAAACCGTAACTTGGTTCTCCTGAACTATGCAGAACTTTTAATAATGCAATGCTTGCTAACTAGAAATGTACTACAGGTCTACAAAACACCTATCAAAATGTCTGCATTACTGCATATGCTAGCTGGAAGCTGAGGGCTATTCTCAGCTACATTAGATTCACTGAATCAGTGGCATTTACACAAGGTGTTCAGCAACTGATTCAATGGGCCCACTCTCTTCAGGGCTCACAACTAGATTTGGCCCACAGTTGACAAGGCAAGGTGAAGATCAGTGGCCCAAATCTATGCTCAGCCTTCTAATTATCACAGCTCAACCTTTTTTCAGAGAGATAGACAAGGCAGAAGTACGCTCACAATCCATCCCAAGGGCTTTTAATACAAGAAAAGCTCGGTCAGACTAAAGGTTCAGCTAATGTCTTCCCAAATGCTTCCAGGCAGCATACCAGAAGAGCTTGAAACTAACAGATCTCTCCTATTGCTGCCTCCCAGGAACTGGTAGGCAGCCGCAATACTGCGTTTGAATCTCAAGGTTCTACAGCAGCTAAATGGCCACTGCTTGTCAAGACACCTAAGTTAGTCACTAGCCATTTCCGCACGAGGCTGTTACAGCACTATGATTCCACTTTCAACATCCTATGGAATCCTGGGGTTTGCAGTTTCGGGAGGGGCCACCCGGCCCTTCCCGAAACTGCAAACCCCAGGATTCCATAGGATGTTGAAAGTGGAATCATAGCGCTATAACAGCCTTGTGCGGAAATGGCCACTGTCACCATACTGTATGGCAGTGAATTCCATAAACTCTGCACTGTCTAAAACAGTATTTTATTTAACCCTATTCATGGATTCTGTAATAGAGAAGAACACGAGGAATACCAAGCTGTCATCCCCTTCTGTTACTCTTATCACACGGACAGCAACTTTCTTATAAGGAGAACTTTTGCTATGTATGGAGACTCTCCATACAATTTTTAAAACAAGAGGGAGTTAATGGACTGGGACTTAACTCTTTGAGGTTTCTACCTCCAACAAGGAGATCATTTAGACTACAATTGCCAAGTTTTATCTATACAGGACCTAAAAATTTTTCTAGATGCAACAGAACAGAGACTTCTTGAGAAATTGAATGTTCTCTGTCTAAGTCTTGCAGTTAGACTTGCAGAGGACAGAGACAGCCCAGATCTCAATGGACATTATTTTGCTGCTGATAAAGGAACTGAAATTATATTGCCTGCGTTCTACTTCCCTCTGTCTCCAGTACCCACATTGCCAAGAAGAAGACTGGCCTCTGCCTGCATTTGATATCTCTCCAGGCCATCTTAACTGATAACTGAAGAAACATTTGAGACAAAATAGAGGCCTGTGACTCTAGCATCACCACTTTTATTCTCTTGTATGATTTTTAAAATCTTTGCCTGATAAAGAAGCCAGTGAAGCTTCAAAAGCTTGCAGGATGCATTTTGTGCTTTTCAGTTGGTCCAATAAAAGTATCACCATTTTGGCGACTGTGGATTTTGTTGTATTTTGCTGCATGGCGAACGAGGCTACCCTTGAATATGTTTCCATACAATTCAGATTGGTAATTTTCCAAGGTTTCAGAATGTATAGAATTTCCACGGACAGAGAAATCTCTCCTTGTGTCTCACATGAAAATGACACCAGAGAGAGAGGGCATGTGTGTTTATTATCCCTCCTAATTACAGAAACATGGATTTTGAGGTCTTTTTTCCCCTTTTTGTCCCCATCATCAAAAAAGGGAAAAAAGAGGACCCAAACAATTACCACCCAATCAGCTTGACATCAATACCAGGAAAAGTCCTAGAGCACACCATTGAACAGATAGTCTGTAAGCACTTGGAAAGGAATGCCATGATCACTAAAAGTCAATATGGGTTTCTCAAAAACAAGTCATGCCAGACTAATCTGATCTCTTTTTTGATGGAGTTACAAGCTTGCTGAATGAAGGGGATGCTGTGGATATAATGTGCCTTGATTTCACTAAGGCCTTTGACAAGGTCCCCCATGATATTCTTGCAAACAGGGAAGTGAAATGTGGTCTAGACAATGCTACTGTTAGGTGGATTTGTAACTGGCCAAATGTATACAGTGACTGGTGCTCACCAATGGCTCTCGTTTTTCTGGACCTTAGTCCATTGTTTAGTCAAGCGATTCTCCAAGAATTTAAACATGGCAGCAGTTTTTTCCTGAATGCTTCTTTGAGTCTGCTTTGGCGGAGAGGCTGGGGGAGTGTCATTTACTCCTCGAGCAGAGATAAGCTCGTCCAGGGTTGTGGAGACATTTTCCCAGGATCTCCCTTGTTCTAGCCACTGAGTGCAGACTTGTGTCAGAGAGGTTAGGTTTGGGCAGCCTCCTGAGGATGGCTGAGTTTTGAAAAATAATGGACCATAAGAGACACCCGTCCATCTGTGATTATATGTATTATATTGGAGATTCCAGATTGGGAACTAGAATACACAGTCCACTCCTGTGCCAAAGCATCTCGAGGAAAAGTTACTGTATTTCCAAGTTTGTGTCAAAGAGGTGCGAGCTTGACATCCACTTCTGCTTTTCTTCCTGAACCTTGGCCTTATTATAATCCCAAGTTTGTAGAAGGCCTTCTTCAGAGCAAACCATTCCAGCATGTGAACTATTTTAAAATAATACTTCTTGGGAGTATACACAGGCCAATGATAGGAGTTGATTGTCAGTAACATTAAATTAGGGAGGCAAAAACTTCACCCTACCGCCCCCTCATGACAATAAGGAGTTGTTGGGCTGAAACGGAGAGGCATCAAAAATGAGGGAAGAAGCAAACAGATGAAAGTGGAGCTCTGTGAGGTTAGAAAGCCGGGTAGCTCCTTGATCCTTAAAAACCCAAGGAAAGAGAGACTTAAAAGAGGGACACATTGAAGGGAAAGGAACCGAGCAATGCTCCCTTAGGGGGTTTAGTATCTCATAGGGGGAGGCCCAGGAGGCCCAAAAATAATTTTCATAATGGGCACAGAGGAAGCGGTATCGAGCCTGCTCATCAAAGGGAGAATCAGGAAGTAGGTCTAGAGAGCTTCACAGGGCCTGGAGGTCGGCTAAAAAGTGGGCCAGAAATGCCGAGAAATCACAAGGAGCTCTCTTCGCTGCTCCTTCGTCCCACAGCTGGCTTCCTGGTCACGCGACCGCCCCTCCCCTTCCTCCCCCAGCGCAGCCTACAGCTCCCAGGCTGCACTGCGGAAGGAAAGAAGGGGTGGTCGCGCGACCAGGAAGCCAGCTGTGGGACGAAGGAGCAGCAAAGAGAGGGCACCCCCCATCTCCGCGATAAGGTAACTTGCGGAAAAGGCCCAGGAGTGGTGGTGTGCAAGTGCGAGCCACGCGCTCGCGTCCTCCTGCCTTTGGCGGGAGCACGTGCAGCCGCATGCGATCGCATGGCTCATGCTTGCGCACCACCACCAAGGAGGGAATGGAGCCTAAGACCATGAGAAATACATATTTTCTGATGGTCTTAGGCAACCCCTGTGAAAGGGTACTTCGACCCCCAAAGGGGTCGCGACCCTCAGGTTGAGAACCGCTGTCCTAATAGGTTATAATGTTCCTTACTTATTAGCTCTCAAACATCTCTGACTATGAGTCAGGGTGCGCTACATTATACAATGGTTTACAAGCTGGCGGTTAACAGAGCGTAATAACAGTGCTTTCAGACTTTCTTTTAGATCAAGAATCTTCTTCTCATACAATATACCTTCTGAACATCTGACACTAGTGGGGTGTCACAGGGTTCTGTCCTGGGCCCAGTGCTACTCAACATCTTTATCAATGACTTGGATGACAGAATAGAGGGCATGGTCATCAAATTTGCAGATTAACTTTGCAGACCAAATTAAAAGGCATAGCTAATACTCCAGAGGACAGGATCAGAATTCAAAATGACCTTGACAGATTAGAGACTTGGGACAAAACTAACAAAATGAATTTTAACAGGAAAAAAAACGTACAGTACTATACATAAGAAAAAAGAATGAAATGCACAGATATAGGACGGGTGACACCTTTCCCCTAGAGGGCATTTTGGAGCCAAAAAAAATTGCCAAGTTTTGCAAAATGTTTTTTCACCCTGGGGAGGGCAGGAGACCTCAAAATATGGTGGGAAAGCTCTCAACAGACCCCAGAGGGCATTTTGGAGCAAAAAAAGGTTTTTTTAAAATCCCAAAGATCCCCAGGGGCCGTGAAATGGCCTTAACACTCACATCTAGCCCATGGACCATACTTTGCTCACCCCTGACATAAAATCACCCACTCCAAGGTGCATATAACTGATGCTTTTCTAGTTAATGAGACAATTCATCGTTGAAATTAAGGGAGCAAGTTCCAGAAACAAGTACATACGTACCGTTGCTAACCATGCGTCTGGCCACCTCCCAAAGTACTAGTCCAAATGCCCAAATGTCAACCCTTTTGTATGAGTCGAAGCAGTCCACCTGGATGGTTTCATCCAAGACTTCTGGAGCCATATAGCGCTTGGTACCCACACGGGGGTTGTTCCCCACATCCAACTGGTTGGTGCTTTGGGAGTGCATGACTGCAAGGCCTGGGGACAAAACAGCCACAGTTAATGTCCCTGTTACATTTCTGTCATGCTTCTATGTAGGAAGGCAACTTACAGCAATTATCACCCCAGTTTCTCACTAGGTTATTTGGAAGAGACAGACAACTGATAACCCTCAGAGGAAATGGAAACTGAAAAAGTAAACTGCTTCTTCAACAACCATTTGAACCCAGGTCTTTCAGTGGTAGGTTGTTGTTTTTTTCCAATGACTGTCACACTCTTTTGAGTTTTAAAGTACTTTGGAAATATGGGTAGAGAACCACCACAAATAATCACGGCAAAACAAAAGCATATGTTGATAATGGGCTGGACTAGAAGTAGATCAGAAGCTTAGTTTCACATTATGGGAACAAAGTCCAGTCAAACTATGGGATCACATTCAGCACCTCTCCACCTTCCACATCATCTATAAAAGAGAGTCTGCAAGCTTTCCCTTCACTTTAGATTAAAATGTAGCATGGCAAACCTGAACAAATTGTTCTTAATCTTAATTATGGTTAGTGAAAACTAGCCAGTTTAGTAGGATTAACTACGGTACTAAAGAACAGGTTGCTTACCTGCAACTGTGGTTCTTCGAGTGGTCATCTGTGCCCTCACACACTAGGAGCTTTCGCGCATGCACGGTACTGTTCGGAAAATTCTAGAGCTTAGTAGCTTGGCGGGAACCCCTCCCACCATGCCTCCACTGGGCATGCTCAGCCTGCCGAACAACGGTCTCCCTTCAGTTCTAAAGTCCGCCGATAAGGGACCTGAGAAAGAGGGGATGGCTGGGCGGGTGTGTGTGAGGGCACAGATGACCACTCGAAGAACCACAGTTACAGGTAAGCAATCTGTTCTTCTTCGTGGTCTCTGTGCCTCACACACTAGGAGATTTTGTAGCTTACCAGAAGGACGGTGGGTCGGGTTCTAAGGTATGGAGGCCAGCACCGCTCGTCCAAACCGGGCATCTCTCCGGGACTGGCAGTCCAGCTGGTAGTGACACACAAAGGTCGATGGTCTGGACCAGGTCGCCACTCGACAAAGTTCTTGCAGGTCCACACCTCGCAGGAGGGCTGCTGAGGATGCCACAGCTCTGGTGGAGTGGGGCCGAAGCAGGGCTGGTGGAGGCTGCTTTGCCATCTCGTAGGCAAGCAAGATAGTCTGGGCCGCCCACTTAGAGAACCTCTGGGTGGACACCTTGTGGCCTCTGCGATGCTGACCATAGCAGACAAACAGGTGTGGGGTCTGCCTGAAGGTTGCAGTCCGCTGGGTGTAAAAAGCCAAGGCCCGACGGACATCCAAAGAGTGGAGGGACTGCTCCAGAGGCGTCGTTGGGTTTGGGAGAAAAGCCGGTAAGATGATGTCCTGGTTAAGGTGGAAGTGGGACACCACCTTAGGCAGGAAGGAAATGTCCGGGCGAAGGACTACCTTGTCCCGATGAAATACAAGGAACGGCTCATCGACTCTCAAAGCTGTCAGCTCGCTGGCCCACCTGGCAGAGGTGACAGCTACCAAGAAGGCCGTTTTCATAAGAGCCTGTCATCGATAGTGGCCATAGGCTCAAAGGGTGGTCACATGAGCTGGGAGAGCACCAGGGACAGTGACCAGGGTGGCAGCAGCGGCGATATTGGCGGGTATAGGCGTTGAAGCCCCTTCATGAACTGCTTCATGGTGGCATCCCGGAAGAGTGCTGCCAATGGAGAACCTCAAGGTTGGTAGGCGACGATGGTGGAGAGGTAGACCTTCAAAGAAGGAAACACGAGTCTCTGCTGTCGGAGGTGGAGCAGGAAGCGGAGCACGGTACCGAGATCGGCGGGCAATACTGGCTCACCTCGCGCCTCAGCAAAGGTCACGAACCGCCGCCACTTGTAGGAGTAGTTGCGGTGGGTCGATTCCTTCCTCGCCGCGGTCAAGATGTTTTGTATTGCAGGGTCATCTAGGGTGTTATCCTCCACGCGTGCAGAGCCAGGAGCAGCAGGTCGGGGTGGAGAACACGACCGTCTGAGTGGGACAGTAGATCGGGTGCTGTCAGTAGCCTGAGAAGTCGTCCTCGAGTGGCCTCGAGTAGGGGCTGTCTTGGCCAGTACGGGGCGACTAGGATGACGTCGGTTCGGTCCGCCAGGATCTTGGTGACCACTCGGCCCAGGAGAGGAAACGGTGGGAAGGCGTAGAGGAGCCCATCGGTCCACCGGAACTGGAAGGCGTCGCCGAGAGAGCTCAGTCCCCGGCCAGCTCTCGAGCAGTACCGGCAACACTTCGCGTTCGATGCGGTGGCAAAGAGGTCGATTGTGGGCTCGCTCCAGCGGTGCCGTATCAGATGGAAAACCTCGTCCGAGAGAGACCACTCGTGGTGGGAACAAGTGTCCTTGCTCAGGACATCCGCCGTGCTGTTCTCCTGGCCAGCCAGGCAGACAGCAATCAGATGGACCCAAAGTGACACGCACCGTTCCCAGAGCTGGAGGGCAATGGTGAGAAGCGTGGTGGAGTGGGTCCCTCCCTGTCTGTTGACGTAACAGATGCTCATTGTGTTGTCCGTCAGGATGAGGACCGTCTGCCCCGCGACCAGGTTGCAGAACACCCTCAGAGCTTTCCCAATGGCAAGGAGCTCGAGGGCGTTGATGTATAGCTCTGTCTCATTGCCAGTCCAGCGTCCCCGGACTCTGAGGTCGTCGCAATGCGCTCCCCACCTGAACAGGGAGACATCCGTTGTGACCGTGAGTCAAGGGGTCGGCTGCCAAAAAGGCATCCCTGACCGGAGGTGGCGGTAGGAGAGCCACCACAACAGGGAGTGGCGTACCTGTGGTGGAAGTCAGAGTCGCAGCCCCTGGTCATCTTGGAGTGGGTTGAAAGCTCAGACGAACCAGTGTTGGAGCGGGCGCACTCGAAGTCTTGAGAGGTACGTGACGGTCATGGTGGAAGCCATGTACTCAAGGAGCTGCTGGATCCTCCTTGCCGATGTCTTTGGGGCATCGAAGGCTGCAGACGTGGCCCGGCGGAGGGTACGGGCTCGCTCCAGGGGCAGGTAGGCTCTGGCCGAGACTGAGACTAGGGTCGCTCCGATGAAGTTGAGCACTCTCGCCAGCTCGAGGTGGGACTTCTTCAGATTGACCCGAAGACCCAGACGGGTCAGAAGTGACAAAGTGCAGTGAATGTCCGAATACAGCTTGTTCTTGCAGGACGTGACCAACAGCCAATCGTCGAGGTACAGGAAGACAGTGATGCCCTTCATCCGCAGATAGGAGACCACAGGGGCCATGCACTTCGTGAAGACCCTTGGTGCCGTGGAGAGGCCGAACGGCAGAACCCGATACTGATAGCAGGTGCCGTCGATCACGAACTGGAGGTATCTTCTGTGCTGCGGATGGATGGAGATGTGAAAATAGGCATCCTGCAGGTCGATGGATGCGAACCAGTCCCCTCGACGAAGGAAGGGGAGGATCGTCGACAGTGTGACCAACTTGAACCTCCTGGGGCGGATGTACTCGTTCACCCCTCTGAGGTCCAGTCCAACTTCGGTATGGTAAAATACCAGTAGAAGAAGCCGGTGGTAGTGGCCGAGGGTGGGACTTCTTCGATCACTCCCTTCTGCAGGAGGGACTGGATCTCTTCCAACAGCACCGGGCTGGCCTGGGTGGGATAGAAAACGCCTCACGGTGGAATATTTGAGAACTCGATGGCGTAACCAAGACGGATGATGGTGAGAACCCAAGAGTCCGTGGTGACTGAGCACCATTCAGCGAGGTGTTTGGCCAGGCTGGGACGATCTTTCAGGGCTGCTGGCAGGTGGAAGGTTGGCTGTGGAGGCGTCCTGTGCATCACATCAAAAGCGGGACTTGGTCCCCGACAACGACTTCTTGGACGAAATCTGGCAGCTTCGCGGGGGTCGTCGTGAAGACGACGCGGTGGAAGTCCTCGACGGTGCTGACCAAGGCAAGCGCGGCTGGAAGCTTGACGATGATGATCGACGCCAAGCGGGTCGAGAGCCAAAGCCATGGTGGGACTGTTGAGGCTGCCGGATCTCCATCTTCTTGGCCGTTAGCTGGGCCTTGACAATGTGGTCCATGGCCTCATCAGTCGACACGTTGAAGAGTCCCTTGCCATCAAAGGGGAGATCTTCGATGCGTTTCAGGTGTCCTCTTGGAGGCCCGAGGACCATAGCCAAGTGTAGCGGTGCAAGGCTACAGAACCCACCATGACACCGGTGGCGACCTCGACAGAGTGCCTGGAGGAGAGGATCTGCTGGTTGGCGAGTGCCACCGCCTCATTGTAAAACCGGTTGGCACTCACTCTGCTCTCCTCCGGAACAGTGGACAAGAGAGGAGAAAACTTGTCCAGCAGGCTCCAGAGATACGCCTCCAGACATGCTTGGGTATTCGACACCCTGGCTATCAGGGAGGAGGCAGAGTAGAATCTCCTTCCGAAGGTGTCAAGCCGGCGTCCCTCTCTGTCAGGCGGAGTCATGTGGGACCTGGTCCCTCCCTTGGTCTGGGCAGACTCAACAACCACCGAGTTGGGCTGAAGATGGTTGAACAAGAACTCGGCGTCCTCCCTCTGGGTCCTGTAGAGGTGTTCGAGCCGGTGTGGTATCGGCTGGGCGGAGGCTGGCTGGGCCCACGGATGTTTCAGGGCCTCCATCAGGGTGGGCAGGAATGGGAGTGGAGCCATCGATGGTGGACAGGTGTCCACGTAATGGAAGACCGGGTCCTGCACCGCCAGGGCCGGTTCCACCACCTTGAGACCCAGAGCTGCTGACATCTGGAGGAGAATGTCCGAGAACTGCTTGACATCTTCTGGCACCGACTCTGGCGCTGGGTCTTTGAAAGCCAAGGACGGGGACTCGTGCGACTCCGGTGTCGACTCCTTGGACTCCGAGTCGGATTCATAGTCCTGGGAGGATGCCGTAGAGGAGCGGTCCGACGATCGTTCAGCTGACGGATGTCGGGACGGTACCAAGAGGGTGACCATCGGAGCGGCAGTGGTGGTATGCCTGGCCAGCAGAGGTATCGTGCTGGTCGTCCGAGGAGGTGCGGCCCTTGTCGGAGGGATCACCGCAGGCACCGGATGTTGTATCGCCTGGATGACCGTGGCAGCTGCGATCGTGGTCTGCGCTGGAGCAGCCTCCAATGTCAGGCGGGACACTGTCGAAGTGACCCGTGGAGGTGGCAAGACAGCCCGGTACTGGGGTGTGCACTCACGGGATCGACGGTGGTGTGGCAATCGTTGGGGTGAGCGCAGTGGTGAGCGCTCATGCCGTGAGTGGTAGGATCCGCGCGATGGCGAACGGGAGCGGCGGTACGGAGACCACTGCCTCACATCGGGTTGATACCGGTCCCGACATGAAGGTGAGTAGGACCTGTACGAGGCCGGGTACTCCCTCCAAGCCTGCTCTTGCCCATACCTCATTGCATGGGACATGGAGGAATAGGGTGAATCTCAGGTGGGCACAGACCAACTCAGGTAGGCTTCCCGATGACGTGGGGAAGGCTGTCTGGCCCTGCGCTCCGGATAGGCATTCCTCCGTTCCCGGTAGGGTTCCCTCCGTTCTGCGTAGGCTTCCCGATGATGTGGGGAAGACTGCCTGACCCTCTGTTCCAGCTCCAGAGAGGCGCTTCTACCCTCGGAACCTCGATATTGGCGCGAGGTCTGGGGAGCTGCCGGAACAGCCTCCGGGCGGGCCGCCATTTCAGGGCGTCCGGGTGGAGGGACCACGGCTGTGAGCAGAGGCGGATCGAGATAAGCCACCGAGCCAGCGGTCTCGTCAACATCGGAAACCTCCAGGATCTCCTGAAGTTCCGGTTCCTCTTCAGGATCATCGAAGAGTTGGGTCGGAGGAGGTGTAGGAGAATCCGGTCTAGCCAGAGAGCTGAGCTTCTCCTTCTTCCTCTTCTCCTTTTCTGACTCCGAGGGCGCAGGACACTTGCGTTGAGCCGCTGTGAGCGTCTTCGGTGGCTTGGCGCCCTGCGAGCCCGCAGGGGCCTCCCTTGAAGTTGACATCGACGGGGCCGACGAGGTCTTAGGGATCCTCAGTAGTGAGGAGGCCCTATGCGACGGTACCAAGCCTGGTACCACCGCCGTGATCGGACTGGCAGCCGCCGATTCCAATGGAAGCGTGGTCACAGGTCGACTTGAGGAAGGTTTCGACATCCTTGGGACGGATGGGGTCGACTCCTGTGCCGACAAGGACTGCTCCCAGCAGAAGGACTTGAGGCGTGCGAGACGGTTCCTCAGAGTCTGGGCTGTGAACTCCCTGCAGATTGGGCAGGCTTTGGTGTTGTGGGCCTCACCCAAACACAGGAGACACTGGCTGTGTCTGTCGGAGAGGGCGACTTTGCGACCACACTTCTGGTAAGGCTTAAACGGAGCCGACACAGAAGTTAGGAAAACGGAGAAGAGAAAAAAGTGATGAGTCGAAGACGAAGGACAAGGATGAAGAAGGGGGGGTGGCAAGTCGGGTTAGGAGTTCCAGGAAAAAATGGGAACAAATCACCGAAAGCGGCAAAGCCAGGCCGAACTCCAAAGACAAATCCGTATATCCAAATCCAAAGTCGAAAAACCAGAAAGACTTGCAAGAAAAGGCAAGAAAATATCATCCAAGCTCTGAACCTCTGTATGTGACGGCGGACAAGAAAGAACTGAAGGGAGACCATTGCTCGGCGGGCTGAGCATGCCCAGTGGAGGCATGGGGGAGGGGTTCCCGCCAAGCTACTAAGCTCTAGAATTTTCCGAACGGTACCGCACATGCGCGAAAGCTCCTAGTGTGTGAGGCACAGAGGCCACGAAGAAGAAGTGTAGTTAATCTTAAATAGGAGCAGGAGCTTTCTTCCTTGTGCTGCAGAGGATGGAGTGGGGTGTGCATACAAGCCTGATGTTTGCTGCAGCTTGCCTTCATAATATTAAATCCTGGTTTAGCATTATATAGAAACTGAGCCATTGTGTGCATCAGGGAGGGCTTTTAAGTGGCTACAGCAAGTTCAGGCAGCAGCACTGTGGTAGAATCAATACGGTGCTGAAAGTTCTATAAACTGTTACTTAAAAATGGGGAAAAAAACAGAACATATCAAGAGAGAAAAAAAATAACATTTTCAGACGTGACATCCACAGATTTAGGATCCTAGAAGTGGCTGCCTGGAGTAGCATTTAAGGCTGTTACAGTTTTAAGCATATAGGGATTGCAGCCCACAGGACAGCCAAAATGATACAGATGTTCTCCCACTTTGGCAACCTGCTCTTTTGACCAGTCTGAATTATACCCAGGACGCATATATTCAACGTGTGGACTGCTCCTTCATCATGATCGCATAACACTTTCATGACCACACAGTGCTTTTTTTCTCCCTCTTGTGGACAGTGGGGTATATTAGAGAAGTTGTTTGTGGTGTCTCTCTTGTCTTATACAGTATTTGTGCTTATAATACATATATCTGTGCTTACAACATATAACATATACATAGTAATTTATTATATATATTTGCTGTTGCGTGCCTTCAAGTAATTTCTGATTTATGGTGACCCTAAGACAAACCTATCATGTGGTTCTCTGGGGCTGAGAATGTGTGATGTGCCTCAGGTCACCCAATGAAGTTTACATGGCCAAGCATGGAACCAAACCCTGGTCTCCAGGGTCACAGTCCTGTGCTCAAACCACTAAATGCAGAACCCATTTATTTTACACACAACCATACATACATATATAAAATAAATAGGCTCTTCATTTCAAATATTTCCTTTTTATGACAATGCTCTGGTCCCCATCCCATCAAATAAGCGAGGGATGCCTGCACACCATTTGACACTGCTAGTCTAATGGTCGCTACAGTGCCCTGCCTGCTACATACTTCAATCCCTATGCCTTAAGATAGTTCCATCCCAGACTAATTGAGTTCAGGAGAAGGCAAAGTGGGAAAACCAAGCAGACTTGAAGCTTGATAATCCAAGAGTCAGGATTCACAGCCCTTCCTGCTACAGTCAAGTACAGTCATCCCTCCACATTTGCTAGGGTTAGGGGCACAGGACCCCTGTGAAAGTGGAAAAACCGTGGATAACTCTAGGCCCTCCCAAACCATATTTAACACACAAAACGTATAATCACCATATTCAACCCACTGTGGATTCCTTTGAGGCATCAGAGATCCTTCACAAGGCAGAAGTGGGTGGCTGGTGGGACTTACTGCCACCGCCACTGCTGCCCCACACCATTTTTAAGAGAGACTTACAAGCCAGTTTCTCAGTCTCTCGAGGCTTGCCGTCCCTATAAAAAAATGACATAGAGAGGCAGCAGAGGTGACAGCAAATAATCTGTGAATAATCAAATCCACAAAAGTGAAACCTGCAAATGTGGAGGGCTGACTGTGATATCACAAAATTCTTCACAATAGTGCCACAGACTGCCATGCTATGCCTAAATGTAGCTGGTGAATTACAAAGTGTTGATTTTGCCACAGCACTAACAGGAACTAACTAACAGGGTAGAAAAAGGATAAAGTGATACCACACCTAGCCAAAGACACTGCTTGACACAAGCTAGCACCCTGTACACGAAAAGCATCAGAAACCTAGAAATATGCATTATGGTGCTGATGAGAGATGTAGCAAGCACTGCAGATGCCTTAAATAAAAAGACTGCTTCTTTTTGGACACATTTTGAGTTCCTTCCCTTCTATTTTTTAAAGTCAACCCCACACAAAACCGTGTGTGGCAGATATTCTTTACAGAACTGTACAATCTAATACAGAAAATAGTGAAAGATTTAGTAAACAGAAGCAGGATTTCCTTTAATAAATATACTGCCCTCTGGTGGTGACTGAAATGAATTTTTTCAAACAAAAGGCCCTCAAGACTTGCATCAGGTTATTTCTGGACTGTGGAGTGTTCTGTTAATACGTAAAATAGATAAAGAAGAAAAAAATAAGATGGGGGAAACCACTCACCCAGATCTGCTATGCAACACTGTCCATTTTTCTTTACCAGGATATTTTTACTCTTCAAGTCTCGATGAGCAATGGCAGGTTTTCCTTGGGTCCCAAATATCTCTATGTGCAAATGTGCAAGGCCACTAGCTATGGACAAGACTATTCGTAAGCAGCTCACAGTGTCCAGCGTAGTGAGCTGTAGGTAGTCATATAAAGAGCCCATCTCATGGTAGTGTGTTATTAGCCACAACTGAGTACTCGAGTTCCTAGAGGTCATATCTGAGGCAACAAAACCTAAAAGAAGAAAAGAGGAAACATAGACCCAAAAGATCAGAAAGAGCCACAGAAGTATTCAGCCTCTGGGACGGTTTTCTTCCCTTTCTGTGAAACTGCAAAATTCCTAATCTCCTTGCAAAAAAAGGAAGAACAAGTAAATCCATCTTGCATAAAGGAAGGGGTGGGTGGAGAACATTTGGTCATCCAAGTGATTTGGACTTCAGCTCCCAAAAGCCCAATGTGGCCAGTGGTAATAGTTCTGAGAATTCTAGGAACCAATCTACAGTAGTAAGCTCAGTCAATCACTCTTTGTCTGAACAGCTTAACTAACATCTTTGAACGAAGTGCAAGGCAGAGAGAATCTGCCTTGATATTGGGCAATGATATGGATATACAAAGATCCTCACTCTTTAGACCTACTTGTTCTTTCTTTCCAATTCCTTTCAATTCCTAGATGAATGTTTGTATCGATAAATGCACTGCTTGAACTGAGAGGTCATGTTCAATGGCAGCAACTTCAGTTACTCTACAAACAAGTTCCTAAGCGTTTCATATCATATAGCTTGCCACCAGCAAAAACTCAGCATCAAATCCAGGTGCACAAGGGCAAGGAAGTATCACATAGGCACAGGGTCCCCTATCGTCACATCACTCACACAAGATATTGTTTGAAGGGTTCCCACAAAGCCTACAAGATATAATGTCTCAAATCAAGAGTCCTCCTGACCTGTTGTTAAATTTTAGCTTTTAACCTCCAATCAAACATGGTTAGAAGAGAAAAAAACTTGCCTCCTCTTTCCTGAAAAACAACTCTCTTCCCATCCTATAGCTTATTAATAACAACCAAAAATTAAAGAAAGTTTGGAGGACAGCACAAAACCTATACAAATTTAATACTGACAGTACTTGAAATTTATGCTTGCAAAGGTCTCCTCTGAAGTATCCCAATTTATTAAATGGCACTGGACAAGCCTGAAGCACAAGTCCATTTGATGGTTTTTTGGTCATCCAACAAATGCTCCATTTTATCTACAAAATAAGCAATTCCAATGAAGCCCAATGAATAATTCAGGTGTTAATACACAGAGATGCTTAAAATATGTTCAACATGGCAAGGAGTTCATGCTCACGTGTATGTTTTTTCTAATGAAGAACCAGGTGCCACCGGTATGTAACTCTGTGAGTTAGGTTTCCCTTCCATTTAATCCTTCCCATTCTACCAATGTAAAAAAAATGATACTGTTTTATCTCCTTACCTAAAATGTTTTCGTGCCTCAGAAGCACTGTATTGTATAATTCTGTTTCCCTGAACCAGGACTTTTCATCTCGGGAAGAGAAGATCTTGACTGCCACATTTTCTCCTTGCCACTGTCCTCGCCATACCTCTCCATATCTGCCTTTCCCTAGAAAGGGCAACAAGATAGAAAGGATTTCAACAGTACTCTTTGATTAATCAAAAAGCAGCAGAATAGCATCAAAGCCACAAGCAAAAATGTACAACTATGTAACACTCACACTCCAAGGAAGATTCTCCCCTTCAGAACACTGTTGGATGGCATGTGTGCATGCATGCACATGAATGTGTGAGAATGCAAGAGGGATATGGGCCTGATGACTCTAACAACCTCTATACACCCACAACCTCCATACGGGAGTAACACCCACGGCTGAGGCTACAAAAGGTTTATTTAACCCTAGACAATGTTGCACTTTATCTAGTATAAGCTACCACATGAGTAAGGACCTGGTTTCAGGCAGCAGTCTGGACTTCCTCTGTGTTAGTGCACCAGTGAGTGTGGCATCAGCAGGCCTGCTGCCACAGCCCTTGACCACAGTGGTTCTCCAACTGAAGAACTGGTTGGGACCTTACAGCTATCTCAGTGGCTGAAGAGTCTGCTTTGCTCCTTCCTCAGCAGTGAAGGAGTGGGTGAGGGAGGCTTAAATCCACTCTTCAACCTTGGAAATTCAAGTGTCTATAGATATACACAACTGGCCCTGTAACAAGGTCTATGTAAAGGAAAATCTGGACAAACAAGGTAATTTCCATGGACCAGAGGGGGCACATTTGGCCTGGAGCTCTGGCTTGAATGGTTAGAAGAAGGTAAGCTCCTGCTGCATTCTCCATCTCTCTCTGCTGAGCAAGCAAGCCCCAGTTAATAAGGACAATTCCAAAGTATCAGAGATGTTAGAAAAACAAAACAAAACAAAAAACTTCCCCAATATTTAGTGTCGCACAAAGTTCTAAGATCTCGAGAAAGGATTCAAAAGTAGTGACAGCCTAGGTGTTTGGAGCTTTAATCATGTACACAAATGTTGTCTTATATTTCATCAGACTATTGATGTATTAACCTGATGCGGTACAGTACGTAATGTTCAACTATTCTCTGAGACTAGCTCCTTCCTGCACCTTCATATTCAAGCTCTTTTAACTAGGAAGGTCAGGGACTGCACTTGGGTTTGTATGCTTGAAAAGTTCACAATCTCACACTGAACTAAGGTCTTTCCCCTGCCAGATGGAGTCACATAGAAGACTCAATGAATCTTTTACCCAGGAACATTATGGTACTTGTTTTGCACTTTAAAAAGGGCAGGGTGTGTGTGAATGCACCAATATACCTAATATGAGAGAATGGTACTGTACATGGAAGTAGTATGTGAGCTGCCCACTAGAGGCCCTGCATGCAACTTGAAGGATCTAAAATAAGTTTAACTCAGTGCAATACCACCTGCTCTCCTTGGCAGCAGCACATGCCTGAAGTTGATCTCTCATTTCTTTACCTCATTTTTGGCATGTGTTCATCAGTGACAGGTGTAATCCAGGGCAAATAGGATACATGACACTTATGAGGCATTGGTGTTACACAGAAGGGACTTCCTGTCCAAAAATTCTAACTTGCAGTGTAATACGGGCTGACTATTTAACTGTCTGATCTCTCAGAAGAGACACTGCCAATCTTATGAGAAGAGCATGTTTCAAACACATGCAAATGCAATGGGGATTCTAAACAGATAGAAAACAATAATCCTAACAGTGAACACAGATGATATCACCAAGACTAGCTGAAACTATCCAAGACAATCTGCACAATAACATAAAATTTAACTAGATTTAACACTGATTATTCAACCTTCATAATTTCTACAACTACAGTTTTGCCATTTAGTGAGCAGATGATAAACAGAGAGGGGGATGTCACTATTCTCAGTAAAAACAACTTAAAATACAGGAGTTCAGCAGTGCTCACAACACCCGGAAGGAAAAGATTCTAGATAGTTGAAACACTGCAGAAACAGTTCTAGACCCATAGAGCATCCCATGTGACCCACCATTTTAAAGCATTACTGGAGTGATATCCACACCATTCCTATTGCCCTGGAATTGAGGAATCCTTGCAATAGAAGTGACATGCCTGACTGCACCAGGATGAGCGGCATATAAGAAGGACCAAACAAGCATGGAAAGGGCGGGGGCACTTAATTCTATCTGCCATGAATTTCCCCATATTACAGTGCAAGTAATTCCCACAGCTATGTTCCTTCAGACTGAGAATCTGGATTCCTGCCTAAAACTCCTTCTATGAAATAGTATACAGCTGCAAAGTTTATACGGCACATAACTAGAAATCTCCCAAGCAAGCTTCTAAACAGCTGTCGATTGCTGAGATTTGGGATGCCAAGATTATGTACAAACTTACTCAGCAAGGGCAACAAGCAAGGAGTTGTTAATGCCACACATGGTTTCCATTTAAGTCCTAGGTGGGAACCCTCCAAGCTTCTAACTACATTCCAACCAAATAAAGACATACATTTTTTAGGGCAATGATTTGGCTGTGTATCTCACACACTCAAACGCACTCAACAGCTAGCAATCTTCTCCTTGTACTCTTTTATTCTATGTCAAGAAGTTTATCCAAGTTATATTATGGGCTTGTAATCAATAAGTTTTCTTTTTCCCTTTAGTTAACCATCTTGTTTTACTGTGTGGGTTCTTCCTTTTCATTGTCTAAATTAACCTTATTGCAAAATAGAATTTCAGGCTTGAAAAAAGAAAATAAGACTTTCTCAGATCTGCTGCTTTATAGCATGATACAATTTTTAGACAGTGACACTTGCAGTTTGTGTACAGCTCTTCTGAAAATGAATCCAACAATATTCTTTTAGTGTTTGCCACAATTTCACTGTATGGGTTTCATTCATGTACTCTACCACATGTATGTAGCACTCTTCAGAGGCTGTCACTCTGCAGAAGGGGTAAAGAAGGTCACTAACCTACACACTCCAGCAGTGTGATCTGGCGAGCCACCGTTCTTTGTACCAGAAAAGGAAGACCAGAGCCACTCCCAGATGTACAAGAATGGTCCAACAAGTCCTATGTAGAAAGAAAGAAAAAAAAAACACACACACACACTGGGGTATTAACATTCAAATGGAGCAAAGTACGCATACCTTCACTTGGCCCTCTTCAATAAGCCCACATGCTCCTGGACAAATCAGGACATTATCCCAAAGGGTAACAGCACTTGTTGTTAGGCACAGACAACCAGACAGGCATTTATCTCCACAGAGTCAATAAGGACTGCAGTCCTGTATAGTCTGATGTAGCAGAAGATCCCACCACATTCAATGGAACTCACTTCTGGGGGAACTGCTGTAGAATTTCACTGTACATTTATTTTAATAGCTAACATATTGTTTAATGATCAGTTCCTACTCCTACTAATGTCCTTGGTTTGAAAGCTAAATCTGATTAAGAGGATCTACTGAGTCAGATACTCAATGGATCTAACTCTAGATGGCACTAGCAACAGGGATGAGTTCTTTATTAACAGAAGCAAAATCATACCGTAACCATAATTAATATTGCCAGTCCTGAGAGTTTCAGTGTTTACCCTCTGTTTTCTCTACTCTTGAACTCACTGGCAAAACAAGGGTGGGGACTTTTTTTTGGGGGGGGGGTATATTTTAAACAAAGATCACAGTCACAATCTTCCTTCTAGTGAATTGGAGACTTTCCGAAATATAAAGCTACATCACTGTGCAATTATGGGAATGTTCAGACAAGTGCATTTTATTATAAAATGTATCAGCTGAACTAGTTAAAATTGAACTATTAAGCTTTGTTTTAGGCCAAATGCCAAAAAGAAACAAAGCTGCCTTTTTGAACATTTGATGCAGAGATCTCTTCAATATACCCCCTTCCAACTGTCTATTCAAGTTTAAATGCAAAGAATTCGTTCTGAAAACCACTCCTACTCAGCACAATTTTATACAAGTCACTCAAACCTCTGAGTAATCTAAGTTGGGAGGCTTGTCTTTAAATATCACACAGAGTGGTAGAGATAGAAAGAGACAGATTGCAAGGGGGGCTACTGTTGTAATCAAATATCAGATTTCCAGCTACTGAAATTTTAACAACTTTTTGGAAAATATGCATTCCAAAAAGAAACAAGTTCATTTAGTTTTGACACAAAACTTCATATATTAGTCCAGCGGTGGAAAATAACTTGCTAAATCTAGTTATGTATTAATTAAGCCATTCCTGCACGCAGTTTAACAAGTAAATTTGCTAGTTAATAGCAATCAGTGTTCCCAAAGCAAAATGAATAAGAGGCTTTTTGCCTTGTTATTTTCCGCTGGGTATGGTCTCAAGAGGAGGAAGACAGTTGAAGAACACTGGAGATATCAGAAATGGCAAAGACTGAATTTGGGATTTATTTATTTAATGTATTTATATGTTGCCTCTTCTCCCAGAGTGGGACCCAAGGCAGCTCCTGGTCCTTGCATGTAAAATATGCATGACAGAATTGATCTTCACAAACAATATTTCTTGCTACTCAGTGGCAGAGAGGCAAAAGATGCAATTATTCAAAACTGTTGGAAAAAGCTCTACATATGCTCAGAGACACGCAAATATTTCTGATCAAGAATTCTCTATCCTTGATTCACCAAATGATCTTTAACATCTGTAACTGCTGCACTTCAGTGCTGCAGGTAATTCGTGTCTTCTAATTGAAATGAGTATATCAGTCATTCAGCTTTTCCAATCCAGACAGATAATCCATGACATTTGAAGGGTGAATGAACAGCATGCATGGAGGGAAAGGAAAACAGATGCAGAACAATAAGAAGAATTTAGCAGGCTGTTAGGTTAAGGATGCTTTACAACACTCACAACCTGGCAATTTCCATTTGCACTGGACTACAAAAACCATCACCCCTAGGTTCTTGCAGTCCAACACATCTGGAAAGTACCAGGTTGAGGAAGAAGGACATCGTTTAGTTTGAAAATTTAAGTAACGAATAAATGCAATTTCAGTTGTCAGTGTTAATCACAATGAATTAATCTTCCAACATTTGAACATTAATAAATTCATTTTCAAACCCAAATGTTTCAAGTTCTGTGCTAGTCGTCCTTTCTCCTCCCTCTCAAAAACAAACTAAGTAGGTTGATGTTAATATATACAATAAACTCCAAACTCCTGTTTGGTGAATCATGTATTCATGGTCCATGTAACTTTTCTATTTAGAATTCACTTCTGTTCTTGCTGCTATAATCAGCTGTTCCTGTTTTTTATTTGGTACAATACCTTCAATTTATCCAAGAAATAATCTTCATAGTACTATAGGGACAGAGCATGTAGAGATTCTTTTTTCAGATACCAACCACCTCCTTCCAATATGTTTGCATATTTCTCACACACCCACCACATAAAAAAATTGTCTGCTGTTAGGCCCACACATCTCCAGCATAAATGTTTTGCTAAATTCTTTGCTTATTCAGTTTTAAAGGTGTCAAATACCAGTTATGTAAGATGCTGAAATGTTTTCCCTCAAAGCATTTGAGATGTCTGTTTTATCTTCATTAGTAAAGACAGCATGACGCATATTCTCATTAATTACAAATCTGCAATTATGAGACCATTTAGCCTTTAAATCTTAAATTTTTATATCTTCCTTTCTCCCCTGGCATTAAACTCCGATATATTTTGGATGGTTATCTGCTGTCAATCTGAAATTGGGTTCAGAATGTTCCAAATCAAACTAGTTGCTGAGCTACGCAGTAATTCCTTAGTAGAAGATCACCCCTGCATTAGAGACCATAAGGGAGGCTTGTCTTTTTATGACTAGGTTACAAAAACTACGTAGCAGCTCGCAGAAGTGACCTCTTAATCAAAAAAGAAAATGGTAAGAATGAAGGTCAGTAAAAATCATGTTAGCTAATGACTTGCCCTCAAGGGGAAAAAGCAGGTAAGAATGCACCTGAAAGGAATGTCATTCTTGGACATCATAGTTTTAACTGTCTTGTTAGAGCAATTAAAACTGAACTGTTAAAATGTGCTGTATCATAGAATTCTTTGCAAATTAACCAAAGATTACTGAGATTTGACAGTTTTAAATATCCTTTTGTTTTAGTTTTAGCAGAGGTGTTGAATCAGATAATCAAATCAGTCCTATCTAGAAAAACTACTGATTGCAAACATACAGTATGTTTCCATATATATATACTACCAGTCTGATAACAGGAGCATCACATTTGGCTTATATGTCATACTGAACATGTTGTTGTCTGCTTTCCAATTTATAGCGATCCTAAGGCAAACCTATCACATGGTTTTCTGGGGCTGAGAGTGATGCACCTAGGATAACCCAGTGGGTTCCCACAGCTGAGCAGGGAATCAAATCCCAGCCTCTATGGCCACAGTCCACACTCAAACCACTACACCACACTGGCTGTCCTGATACTGTACATAGTAAGATGCTATTTTAAATCACTTAGGTATGGCCACAAGGTGGCACCAAAACAATTTAAGAGGTCAATTTGAGAGAGAAACATATAGTAAAAGAATGATGGAGATAGTACAAATACTACCTTCAGGATATACAATAGCATAGGCTCCTGCACTGTGCCAAAATTCATGATATTCATACAATCCAATTTACAGCAAGCCTCCACTCATTCCATCCTTGGCTGAACTAACCAGAGCTGCCAAGAACAAACGGAACTAAAAGAACAAAAACTTCATTCTGACCAAATTCACCTGATAAGTATTTGTATTAGTTTACTGTGTGGCTTATTAAAGTCAGTTCAGTAAGCACCAAACATCTAGCTTTGCTTCTTGATACTGAATTTCTTCTAAACCTTGCTCAAGGCCTTGGCTTCTTCAAATTTCATCTCTAAAAAGGTTTGTACACATTTTGGCCATCTTAGGTCGGTGCTGAACAAGGTCAATTTTCATACTTTCCCGGAAATATCTCTCAATTCAAGAATTCCCACCCCGACCCCTGCTTCCTAGAGAAAGATGTAAAGCCATGTTGTACTTAAAACCACCTCCACACAAAACTGGAAGTTCAACTGCACAACTACTTTTAGTATTTTGTGGTCATGTTACTAAAGATCACTAGGGAAACATTGGGAGGGGCTTCAAAAAGGGGCTCCAAATATATTTATTCATTTATTAACCTAGGCTTACTTGACTTCATCTTGACTCTATATAGGCACATCACAGTTAACAAAGTAAATGCATTCCTGGACATTACTTCTTAAATAGAAAATTTGGTATTGAGGCAGAAATAACATGGAAAGATTAGAAACAGATTCCTACACCATAAAAGGGAACTGCAGTTCAACATGCTTCAGCAAACTTTTTATCCAGAACTAACACTGTGTACATGTGAAATGAAACAACCAAGGTAAGCCTTGCATAAGTTAAGAAAAACTTTTTGAACTGTCCAAAGGCCACTTGAAATCTGCTTCTAAAATGCATTAAGGGATTTTTTTTTCCCTTTCACCAACCTCCACTTTTCTTACAATTTCTATTTTGGTGGCCAAATTTATAGATCTACTTTTTTTTTAACGTGCTGGAGGGAGCAGTTAAGGCAGGCTTATCAGCTTTCTTCTTTGTCTCTGTTTTGCCACTCACGCCAGCTCACGAAGGGAATCTGGAGGCTGCTACTGTTTACCTTGCCTGTTGTATGCAGGCACACACAGATACAGCTGGATTGGGTAGGGCGGAATACTGTTCTTTCCCTGTTTAAGCTTTATTGCCTTGTTAACTGCAGATGCATTGCTGCAACCCAACGCACAAAGTCTGTGTTTCTCCAGCCCTCCTCTACCATTCTCTCAGTGCCAATGCTCCTTAAAAAAAAAGTCTAACTAGACAAGGAGAAGGAGGAAAGGGGGTTGCGTGGATGTAAAAAGACTTTACTGATGCATAATGTTATATCCTTTCCAGTTTGGGCCACTACCGCCTTCCATATGCACACTCTGTCATCTCAGAAAGCAAGTGATTCTGTTGTGTCAGCTGTGATAGGAGGGGTGCCAGGAGCATGGGTCTGGCATGAGATCAGCGATCTGCTTGGAGCAGGGAGGAGAGGCAAGGTCACAGGTCCAGAGCAAGAAAGAGACTCCAGGGAGTGTCTACCTGCTCACCCTGACAAAGGCTAAAATGGCAGCTATTGCACTATAGCTGTACTGTACTGGCACACACTGCAGACTCTTCTTTTATTCCCTCCTTTCCCTCACAAGATATAGCCCATAATACATGTAGGCCATATTCTACAGGCAGGCTTCAAGTTCTCATGTGACTTGCAGCTTGGCCCTTGTAAAATGAGGGAGCATTCTTCCTTTCTCCCTTAGTAACCTTTCATTGAGAGGGGCAAGTTTCTTTCTAACACTATCATAAAAATGTTCTTATTATTTTATTTCTCTCCTGTAACTTGGACTGGACCCACCTCTCTTCTTCCTCTCATGCAGATGTACTTTTAGTCAGTTTTCTCATTTTCAAATAGTAGATGTGGTTCAGAGATCCACATTGGGATCTGATTACACAGATGGGCCATCCAGTCTGCCAGGGGAGGCAGGGGCAGCACAGCAAAAAAAGCAAAGGGCAGGGAGAAGAAGGAGGGAAGGAGAAGGAAAGGAGGACAGCTTCTCACTCAAGGAATGGAAATATCACTTATTTTGCTCTCATTAAAAGTTGGATGGAGAGTAAATTTAAAACACATAAACATCTTCACTAACATCCATGTCCCAGTTTGAAGTGCTGATCCTGCACTATGAAGGACTTTGCAATTGTAGAGGACTTTGTACAGGACCTCAGTTTGTGAAAACATCTGCCTAGTACAGCAAAAAAAGGACTTTTTTGGGAGTGGCTTCCTGGTACCTACTTTAAAATCTTTCCGGCATCAGGCCAAGACTTTATTTTCCTGGGACTTTCAAATTAAGCTATAGTTTTGTCTTCTTTTAGCTCTGTGAAATTTATTCTTCTCCCCACATTTTCTTTTATCAGACTTACAGCTACAAAGTTTTATTTGCCTTTTGTTTTGAAACGATTTGTGATTTTACCACGGTGTTGTTTCCTTATGATTTTGGTTGCTGTGATAGCTTATGAAACAAATGCATCTACACATAGCCAGACACATAAATTAAATAAAAGTGGAACCTCTTCTCTTCCTCCTCAAAACAGCAGTGGCAGTGTGTGTGCCATTTATTCCCCTTTTGTCCTTGCAAGAGCCCTTGAAAACAGTTGGCCCTTTTGAAAATAAGGGCTGGAAGAGGAATCTGGACACTGATTTCACCCATCCAGGAGTCTATCCACTGCCCCACACTAGCTTCCTTGTATCAGTCCTTTAAAGGGGACATAAAGGGAGATTGTCCAGTATCCTGTGTGTCACAAGTCACATTTTTGGCAGTTCTACCAGCAACTAAAGCAGGGAAGCACTGTTACATGAATAGCAGCAGATCACAAGACATGGTTTACTTACTGCCAGCGTGCTGTCACCAACATTTGAGGCAATGAGTCCCTCAATTGTTCCATATTCTGCATCCCGTGAGTTGAGCCGTTCCATATAGTGTTGCTGCACTTTCCGGATAACCAGCACCACTAGTGCCGAAAATATTATCAGCATCATAACCGAAGCCAGTATAAAAATGATAATTGTTTCCATGGTGTAACCTACAGCTTCCCCTTGAAGTGGATGCCCTTCACAAGAGAAAGAAAAATTCAAAGTTTGTCAAAGTTGTCAGCATTAAGTTTTGTCTGAGTCAGTTGAAAAGGTAAATCCAAGGACAGAAAACAAATATTCACTGTTGTATATTACTGCGAATCCTATGAAAACCATTTACATGCAGAATTCAGCTGGCTATGAATGACTCAGTATGATAAAAAGAGCAGAAAGAAATCGGGGAGCTCAGGCACCTGCCTATTAAAAAAAAAAAAGAGGAGAAACCAAAATCTAAGAGCACAAAGTACTTCATTTCAGCTCTGGCACTGTCTCCATCAGACTCCAAATACACAAAACAGACTATTAAGCTAAAGTGAACTCAGTTGCAGTCCCTGATTTGACAAAGCCAGTTCTTCCCTCATTGTCCCTTGTGACCACCAAATGCCATGGCAGAATACAATCCATAACATTCTCCTCTTATGTCCCTCCCAAGCTTTGCAAGAGCAATTGAACAGGCATGGGAAGCTTGTTGCCATGCAGACATTGCTGGACTGAAACTCCCATAGGCATAGCAAATGGTGGGATTTAATGAGTACGGTAGTCCAAAAAGTGGGGCGCCATATCCCTGAATTAGAAGAAGACTCCTATGGTCATGTTAAAGACCAACTTATTATATGACTTCTCACATCTGGCCATAAGGAGAACTCCCAATACCCATCATGCCTTCTATCTTCAAACTCATGATGGTTTGCTGTTTAGTGACACCATATCCTTCACCACTGTAAACTTAAGGTCCACCTCTAATACAACCCACATAGACAATGACTATCATTCTGACATTTTAATCCTAGCACCAGATCCCCTCTGATCTTGGAAGCTAAGTAGGGTCAGCCCTAGTTTGTACTTGGATGGGAGACTGCCAATGAATACAAGATGCATTAGGCTATATTTCAGAGGAAGGAACTGGCTAAACCATCACTGAGTGTTCCTTGCCTAAGAAAACCTGATGAAAAATTCATGAGATCACCGTAAGTTGACAGGCTACTTGAAGGCATACACAAACACAGGTGTGATCAGTAAAGATTCTGGTTCTACTCTTCCTCTGTATCTATCACATCTTGTCTAAAGTTAGGCCATGGACTGAGAATCTTTGGCCTTCCAGATTTTGGCAAACTATTCGTTCCATTGTACGTCACCACTGGTCAGACTGGCTAGGGTTGATTGGAATTGGAGGGCCACAGATTCTCCAGCTTCACTTTACCAGCGATCCCTAATTTGGGGCCTCATGCTGTAGCTAGGATCCTGAAGTCGTTTATACCAAAATTGCAGTCCTAGCATTTATCTCACTGCCAACATTTCTGTCACTACATAAACACTTTTGTGTGTCCCATTTACAGACAGCCCATTCATTTCTACATGGTCCCCAAATCCCAGATCTCACATCCATTTGAACAATAAATGGAACCTATTTAAAAAAGGACAAGGAAGGGAGACACATAAGAATAAAACTCTCACCTTTCGTTGGCAGTTGTGCTGTGATGTTCATGTTGCACAGATCTCCTTGACAGCATTCCACTGCTTGATCAGGGGATGGAGGAGTTTTGCAAGTCATCTTCCCTTGTTCGTAGACTCGGAAGCATCCCTTCTGGGACACTTTTGCACCATTATTGATGCTCAGGGAGGCAAAGCACTGATGGCCTCTGCAGCGGTCTCCATTCCCACATGACATGCCTTCACACACACATTCATAGTCAGTCATTAGTTTGAGCTCATCATCTGCAGGGCAGAAAGAAGGGAAACACCATTTCATAAGGCCTGCTACAAGCAAGCAAATGCACTCTGATGTATTTCCAACAAAGACTTCTTTGCTTCAGCAACTCTACCAGCATTACTCACTACTCTTCTTCCCCTCCCCTCCAGAAACACTAGAACAAGAAGAAACTGCAAGCTGTTCAGCATCTGCACAGCATAAAAGAGGGCCCGGGGTGAATTGCGTGGGTGGGGGTTTCCACTCCACGCTTGCAGGGTTTCACTTGTGCAGATTTCCAAAAAAAGCTGAACAGAGTTCAACAGCAAAAACATACAAACTGGCATATAGGCTTGATATTCCAGAACTGCAGGAACACTGACCTCCTTCTCTCAACCCTCGAAAGAACTGAAAGGCTTACAACTACATTCTGGAGAACTGCAAGGGAAAGGAGAAGGTTACATGTGCATATATCCTTTCAAATCACCTGCTGACTTATGGTAATCCCATGAATTTCATACGGTTTTCTTAGGTGAGGAATACTCAGCTTACATAGCCACTCACAGCTTTGCTAGATTTTAAAACAGGGGTAGGATCCCTTGGGTACTTCAGGGTTTTGGACATCAACTCCTCAAAGCCACAACTCACACAGCCACAAGTAAGGAACTGTGGGAATTGTAGTCCACTGCTCTGAAAACGAAGTCAGCCTTCCTGATTTAAAGTCTAACCACCATCCAAAGTGAACTACTGTTACTTATCTATCTAGGCTTCACTGCCACAAATGCACTCGCGTTCTAAAAGCCACCAGAAAGCATCACCAGTGCTGAACACCCTAGAGCACCTGTTTGCTTTCCCTGTCTCCCCAGACTCTTCAGTGAGAGCAGCACTACAAAGCTGCCCTAATAGTTTTTGTCTGGAAAGAAGGCACTGTACCTTAGCAGTGGTTTCTGTAACAGGTTCAACAGACAGGAGCCTACTTCATGTCTTAGAAAAGACAACATGACAGTGCAACAAACATCCTTCCAAACAGGATAAACCAATGTCTACTTTCTCCTGAAGGAAAAAAATACCAGTTTTTATTTAAAGTTATGAGGAGGAGCAGATTGTGCCTAGCAGAAGAGGATCTCTAAATAATGGGTACAGTGGCACCTCCACTTTCGCACCCTTGCAAAAGTGGGAAAGCCATTAATAATCCCCCCCACAATACCCCTCCCATTCCCTTCCAAGGCTCTCCTACCCATTCCATCGCCTTTTGCATGCGAGGCAAAGGAATGGGGGCAGGGGGAGTTCTGGAGAGGAAAAGGAAAGCTTCCCCCACCCATTCCCTTGCCTTTTGCTTCTGCATAAGTTTACAACGCCAGGGCCAGAGGCAAGACAATGGGAGGGAGGAGGTTTGGAGGGAAGAAGAAGGAAGGCGTGTGCATGCCGCTGCCCCCCCCCGCCATTTCTTTGGCTTTTGTGCAAGTGCTTAACTTCATTCTCCGCACCAGGCAAAACACAAGGGAATAGGAGGAGGAGAATGGAGGGAAGGCATGTGCATGCCTAGCAAATAATTAAATTCGTGAAGATCAAACCTGCAAATGTGGAAGGAGGACTGTATTTCAGAATGTGGCAGGAGAAAATTCCAGGTTTCATTACAGAGAGACTTAAGAGTAGCTACACTAAACAGTTATAGTAGTTTGATACCGATTTAATTGCCATGTGTCTATCTTATGAAACCCTGGGATATGAATTTTTTCTTCCTTCAAAAGCTGCCTAGGAACATAGGGGCATTTTCATCACATTTTTGGCCCTCTTGGGCCAATTTAAGCATAAGAAATGCCTTTTTCTGAAACAGGAAGTGACTTCTGGCTAAAAGAATGGCCCCTCCTAGGCCTAAAATAGCCCACAATGACCTCAAAGCATGACCACTGCCTTCTATAAACTGTTTTGGGGCATTTTGAAAAAATAAAAAATTCATAGGGGTGCAGCCCTCCAAGGTCTCCAGGGAGGCTAATGTGCCCCCTCTTACTTTCCACAATTGCCAACCAATGCTGTAAATGGACAGCTAAGTAGCAGCACAGAGGCAGATCCAAGTCCAGATTCATGTGTTCAGTAGAGTGAAAATGTGGAGTACATACAACCCAAACAACCATTAATTCAAAGCTACTTCTCCATAACACAAGCCTCCAAGTAGCAACCAATATCATTTAGAGAGAACAGTTGAATGGCACACTTATGGTCATCTGTTGACCCACAAAGCCACTATAGATATTTTAAGACATCTCTACTTTTAGCCAGCTAAGTAAGAAAATGAACAGGATAGAAACTAATACTTTGTTAATGACAGCCCAATGCCACAAATGGAATAGTATGATGTTGTGAACTGCTGTGTACTCCTGATCCCGAGTAGCAATCTGCCTGTTACTCTCTGTTCCAGGGCTCAGCTTGTCACACATCCAAAAGCTGTCTTTGAACCTTTACAGGGTGGAATTTCCTCTCAAATAAGTCACAAGAAGAACATTTTGGGGAAATCAGAGTGTACTCATCTTCACTGCAAGGTTCTGAGTCCAAAACACGGGTAGGGATGGGGTTGTCTCCATGCCATTTAAGATAAAAGAAGAACACTTCCAACACAAAACTGTTTCATTTCTCTCACATTTTCAAGCTCTATAGCTCATTCAGATGTGTCAAATCTTCCCCTACTCAGGGTGACAGCAGGATGGGAGATCAAAATTATATTGTGACAAAGGTTAGGATTATAATGTAAGTTTAGAAAGAGGAATATGTACTACATGGCCAATGACACAAGCCAGCACTGCAATATTATTATGGACAGCTATTTTACCCTAATTCCAGTCTACATTTCACATATTTGAATAAGTTTGCATACAGACAGCCAAACCAATGAACAAAGAAGTTCAGTAATCTATGCAACAAGTTTGAATCCTTCCTATGCCATAGGCTCGAGGACGAGGAGGAGGAGGACGACGACGACGACGACGGAAGAAGACAAAGGACGAGGAGGAGGAAGAAGTAAAACAACAACAACAACAACGACACGACGACAACAACAACAACATTATTTACAAGTCAGCCACTCTGCCTCTCTTTTGGTCCTTCTGTATTAAGGAAAAATATTCATCTATTGAGAACAAGATTTTTGCTCCAGGGTTGCAATTACAGCACAGGAGTAGATCCAGTTACAGCATATGAAGATGTACTATATATCCACAGTACCCAAACAATGTACCTGCCAGCAGGGTGACCCACAAAAGCCGCAACTTCCTGGCTCCTTTGGAGTGTGAGTGAATACTGAAACCACCAACAGATATCAAACTAAAAAGTTTACTGGGCACTGAATCAGCTTATGTTTTGGGAGAGCTATGTCTATAAAGTCTCAAATCAGGTGATTTTGATATTGAAAATGAGAAACCCACTGGGGAAACGAAGGAAGAAATATTGGCTGGAATGCTCTATAGTGGTCTGCATTGCATAACTTCATACGCACTTAGCTATGTAGCAGAGGCACTGAAGAACTCTGTTACGAGAACTGCAAAGATGCATAATAGGACACTGGCAAGAATGTCGCTATATGCATCATCTCTTGATGTGCTCTGGTCTGTTGTGCATCAGGTCCTGATGTACAGCCATCACTTTGCTGCCTCTCCTATGTTGTGACTTAACAGCTGAATACAGATGTTGCAGATTGCTATATTCTACTTGCTGCAGACCTAAGACCACTTATGAAGACCACTAATGAAGATGCAAGTCCCCAAGCGAATTCCAGCCACTATTACCAAGAAGCAGTCTTGTGGCACTTTAAAGACGAACAAGCATAATTACATCTTTATTGCTCAATTTTATTTTATCAGTTTTTAAGGTGCTACAAGATTTTTCTTTCTGTTTTTCCTGCAGCAGATTAGTATGGCTAATCCTCACCCATAGATTGATTAATACGATTAATAGATAATCTCACCATGTTGATATCAGAATTACAGGAATATATAACTAAAGCACTCCCAAAAACTGTTTAAACACCTCTGAAGAAGGAGTCAGTCTACCACCTCCCAAGGCATTCCAGTCCACTCATGAACAGCTTTTACAGTCAAGAAGTTCTTCCTAATGCATAGATAGAAACTCTCTTCTTATCATTTGAATCCATGTTCTAGTCTCTGGAGCAGCAGAAAATAGAGTGGGGGGAAAGTAAGATTCAAAAAGAAAACAAGGTAGACAAAGGCGTGCACTTCTGGCCAAGATAATATTTCTGTAACACATTACTTCTAACAATTACTTGTAATCATGCAAAAAAGCTCAGCTTCGAATTCAAATCTATTATAGTGAAAGACACTAAAGCTTGGTATCAGCTCAATGACCAACACAAAACCAAGTCTCACACAAAGCAATTTTATATCCATCTCATGTCTGAATGTATGTTTGCAACACCTTGTCCTTATGCAATGAATGCTCACTTTGGGAGGTGAGAGAGAAATATACATAAATTAAATAACAAAATGTGACCGACATGCCTAGGTCATCCTCAGCCAACACCCTCCAACCTTGGCTAGATCAGGGGGATGAGAAGTGGGAATTTGGAGATCAACTCACAATGGATGGAGACCACTTGAAGCCAGATTCTTCTAGCTACAGGACACAAGGCCATGTCAAAGGCTTCACTTAGCAACAGCTAGGATGGGGGTAAATGTGGAAGGGAAAGACATATGTGGAGTTGCTAACAAAGCTCCTGCTCCTTGGGATATTCTACAAACGCAACTGGAGTAAAACAACGCTGCGATCCTTGTGCTTGTAGTGTATTTAGAGTCCTACCATCCACACAGTGTGGCTTTACCAAATCCAACAACCCCTAAAAAGGTGGTTGGGATTAGTGCAGAGTTAATCTAATGTTACTTTTTGGGTTACAGCCCCAAGAATCCCTCAGTCAGTCCATGGATTCAAGAACTGGCAGGATTCCTGGGGGCTGTAGTCCAAAAAAGGTAACTTTTTCAAGCTTTGCTCTGGAATATAAGATGGCACTATAAAGCACCAGCTGTTGTATTCCTTTTACTCTGCTCCAGACCTAATATAGCTGTTGCTGCACAAACTACTTGACAGGCTAGTTAGATTCATTACATTTTCTGTAAATGTTTAAGTGCACGCTTTTTTAAAAAAAATCTATTCCAAAAACAATACCGCTGAAAACAAACAACTAGTTATTCACCACAGTTTCTCTCTCTCTCTCAAGATGACTGCGGTTCTTTTGGAAGCAGTGAAAGGAAAGCCTTTCAGCCAACTTTCCTTGTTAGCAGAGCAATATAATTTTAATACATTTTGTAAAAAATATCTGGCTTGAATAGGAACCACACTGCCTTAAACCTGAGAGAAGCAGAAAGCACATGGCCAACAGGCAAACAAAGCTAACAGCACAAAGCTAGAATTTAAAAATAACTTTTACCATGGATCCCCAATTTTCAGTGCTGGCACATGTTATATTATTTAAAATACACCCTGCAATTTCAAATAGCTATTATGTAAAAGAGAGCCAGCATAGTATAGTTGTTTGAGTGCTAGACTATGGGCTTGGAGACAAGGGTTCTATTCTCAACTTGGCCATGGAAATCCACTATGTGACTTTGGGCACATCACACAGTCTCAGCCCCAGAAAACATTGAGATAGGGTTGCCTGAGGTTTGCCATAATCTAGAAATGACTTGAAGGCACAGAATAACAACATTATATGAAAACTGCAGCTCTCTTAATATCATTCTTTCTTCTAAATCAATGTCCATGCTGAGCAATACCTAGTCATTTCAATACACAAGTCAGAGTATTTGCCTCCAAGCTAGGGACTAATGAGAGTGAAGTAATCCAGACTCTTATGCTCTAGATCCAAGAGGGAACAACTCTGAGGCCTTTTTATGACTGATAATCAAGGGCTGCCACTTCATGATCATTGCAGGCCTTGAGGTTTCCAGGGCAAAACCTGAGACCCAGAGATGGCCTCTGGTGATATCATTAAACATTATGTATTCAGTACCACAGTTGCTCACAACTTGTCATTCAAGAATACACACAAGCACACATATACACGCACAGAAATATTCTCCTGTCTGGAGATTCAGACAGAAATCTTAGCTAAAGGGATTATTTCCATATCAAGGTGAAATGGGGGGATTATTTCTTCTCACTTACTTAGGGAGATGATATAAGGAACATTTAATCTAGCCTACTTGCTTCTAACCAGAAGGAGGATGTAGAGCAGAATGGAGGGTGTGTTTAGGAGGGAAGGAGGAAGCTAACCAAGTAAATCCACAGACCCCCTGGAGACTCCATGCAAGCTCCTGCAATGGATCTATCAATACTTGCAAACTGTAGTAAACTACTGCTCTACTGACTGAGCGGGTGATTAATGCACAGCACAACAGCTCATGCGTGGAGCTGAACCCATTAAAAACTGATGAACTTGCACTCCTACCTCCCACCTGAACATGACCAACGAAAACTGGGGATTCAAGGCCAAGGACATCTGGCAAGCACACTGACATGACATGATCAGACACAACCACCAAAGTCAGGCGAGAAGGGCACAGGAATACCAAGAAGCCAAATACCTCGAAAGACTCAGCCCAACTATTAATTCCTGAAGGGGAGGAAGTAGCTCTCCCAGCTTCACTCCCCCCACCCTACCTCCAATTCATGCCACTCAAGTGTAGCTCTCCTTGTAACTATAGGTACAATATAGCACTACAATTTCTTCAGGAGATGTGTTAAAATTTTGTTGTTTTTTTCTCAAGGTTCACTCCAGATTTGAAGAGAAGGTGGAAAGATACCCGTTGGTGGGCCTCACTCTCATCTGTCTGCTGCCCTGTGGGTGGATGGTGGGAAGCAACAGCCCTTTGAGCAGTGCCAGTACACTGGGTCTAAGTCGCTCAGAACATGGAAAAGTCCTTTTTTGGACTACAAGTCCAAGAATCCCCCATGCCGGCTGGCTGCAAGGGTTCTGGGACCTATGAGAAATTTGAAAGCAGAGTAAGGCAGATATCTGCACTGGGCCTGCCACAATACAGGGTGAAGGGAGGTGTTACAGCACCTACTCAAGAATTTCTGGTCATGACTGCACAGGCCTGATTGTGCTACACAAGATCAGAGCTCAAAACATACAACCCTAATGGAGTCAAACAACCCCCAATGGCTCTTCAACACAAAAAACCCACACCAAATCCTCTCTGCTTCATTACTCTCCCATTTCACATTCCATTCTTTCTCCAGATCCCATAAATGTATCAGGCTACCTATTGTGAGATATGGAACAAAGTAATTCTTGATGCTAAAACAGAAAGATATATTTTTTAAAAAAAACCTCACCACTTAGTGGCTCAGAGTATATTCCCCCATCACAGCACCAAATCTGTACACCTTTTCTATGTTTTTTTCCGTCACACAAATTAACATTTCTTTCTTTATAAATCCTTATCATTCATATTCATGAAGCATACAGGGTGGAATGCAATATTACACTAAGCAACGCATGAATCTTAACAATTACAAACTTTTCAGAACAAAGAGACAATGCACAGTATTATTGCTTTATGTCTACTTCTTGGTAGATAAAATATTTCAAAACCAGTCAGCCAAGCCAAAAGTCTTCAAACATGACAAAGGTTTTGGGCAGCACCTAATCGTCACGGAAGAAAGAACTGAACAGACCTCCAAGAAGTTTCACACTCTAGAAACAGCTTCAGGGGAGACTGTCCTGCATATATCAAACAACTTCACTTTTGAAGGCAGAGGAAAACACAGGAGAGCCTCTGATGATGATCTGAGCAGAGTAAGAGGTTGCTATGTCAAGAAACTGATCTTCAGGTCTGTTTAGAGCTCTAAGGAAAATCATCAACATTTTGGGCTGGGTTCACAAGCAGTTCAAAAACCAAGTAAAACAGATAAAACTATGACACAGCATGCCAAAACTCTCAACAACCAGCTCTGATCACAGCCCTAGCTGCAGCATTTTGCACCAGCTTCACCCTTCAAACCCTTTAGGAAGATCCATGAAAGTAATGAATATAAAGTGCATCACAGTAATCATAACTTGATGTAACGATGGCTTGAATGACCAGTCAGGCCCTGTCTTCTCCAGGAATGATTGCAGCTGGCACATCAGCCTAACTGTATGGAAGCATTCTTGGCTGCAGCCAGGAGAACATACAAACTGTGTACCCATTTCTCCAAGGAGGAGGCAATCCCATCCAACTTGGACAGCACGCCCTGGAGCAGCCATCTTACTAGAACATGTTTCCCTTTATGTAAACTAAGCTTCAATTTACCCACTTCCTGTCCCAGAATTTACCAGCCAGCATTGTCACTGCTGTGGCACTGCTGCACAATTATAGCATGATACCTCTTCCAACTTACACTGTTGCATCCTATGGAATCCTGAAGCTCAAACAGTTTAGTCAAAAGCACCAAAGGAGCTCTAAGAATCCTCACTGACCCTCCCTAAGAGGGCAATTCTAGGATTCCACAGGATGTTACCATGGCAGTTAAAGTGGAATCATAGCAGTGCAACTGTATAATGTGGGAAGGCCCTAGTGCATTAACAAACAAGTAATATTTCCAAGGTCTATTTCACGCCCATCTTCAGAACTTTCATAGCCTCAATGGGACATGATGAAACACAATGGGGAGTGAAATTTGGTTTCATCATTATATTGATGGCCCAGACTCCAAATTTTAAGGTAATCTCTCCAACTCATTCTTGTTTAGAATTAGTTAATGAATAATTAATTAACATAAGAGTGCTGGATCAGACCAGAAATTCTCTGTAAACTCTGCATCCTGTTTCCCACAGATATCAATAAGATGCCAGTGAGAACCCTGGAAGCAGGACCTGAAGGCAAATGCCTTAACATGAAACAAACATAACATAAGCATATGTGCAGATTAGATGACAAAATATTTTCCACTTTGATCTCAGTACTCACTGCCATATGCTACCACCACTGGAACCCTGTTGTCAGAGGTGCCAAAACCTCACCAAAGGTGCAGAAACATCTACTCAAAACAGATCCAATATGACATGCTTCAAACAATAAGCCCTTCTGAAAAAACTAATTTCCTATGAAAAATCTAACATAATGGACATTCCCCAATTATTCAGGCCAGTAGATGTCTCTTACCAACCCACTTCAAACATGTCACTTTCAAGGGTGAGGCCTAAAATATTCTCTACGAATTTGTATTGGGATACTTTACACAGGACTTTCTGCTTTGATCCTTGCCTGATACATACCTGGAAATACTCGTAAGTTTCAGAAAATGCTTATTCAAAAGGGAAATAAAAAGAGTAGTGTGACAGAAGATAAACACAAGCAAAATGGGCTAAATTTTCAAGTACGTAACAAGTACAACAAGCTGTATCATAGCATGACGGCCAAAGTAATCTGTTTTATACTGCCTGCCGTATCATTTTGTACAACATTTATGAGTTCAGACAGAATGTTACAACAAGTCATATAGCTGTTTAAGCCTAGTTTTAGCATTCCATATCATAACAGCATAACAAATGCAAGCAGAATCTCTTTTACAGCTTCCTGCCACCTTGGACAAGCGTTTAAAAATTTGTCCAGGTGTTTTTCTATGAAGGAAAAAAAGGAAGAAACAGGGCAAGGAAAAAGCACTTTATTTAACTCATCACCTGGGCAACAGATGTCAGGGGATAGCACCACTTTATTGTAAGTTAATTGTGAAAGCATTTTTGTTATGTGTCACCAAAATCCTAAGAATCTGAACAGATATATAATCGATATTGGGATGATATATTGTGCTAAATGAAAGGATATGAGTGCCCCAAAAGGAAAGCTCAAGTTAAAAGAGCTCTTCCATGTGGTTAGTACAGCTAAGATCCTAAAGCAGGAGAAATTCACTCTAGCTTGGGGGCAGGAAAATATTCTCAAAACTATGCACTGCTCTGGAGAGTATTCTCTCAACAGATTCACAGAGAGTCACAGCTGGGAATGTGCAAAATCCAAAAGAAAAGTCATATAAGGAGGGGGGTTTTCCCCCCTTTTTGAAGCCATCTTAGTTTCTAGTTTGGTCAGATTAGGTGTAACGTTCAAACACATATGGATAACGCAGGCGATGGAAAGGCTACCAATTATCAACAGATGTTTTGATGCCCTCGTAAGGTGTCTGAAAACCACGACCTAAATCCCGTTGTTAGTCCTGGCTAGAGTACACCCATTTAATCAATGGGATTTATCTAAATGTTGACTCACCATTCAACAATTGATTGAACAGGTCTACTCTACTAACCAGCAGCTTGCTAGCCCATAGTGCTGTATAAAAATAGCAGATGCTGTATCAAGGGGTAAATAATAGACTTGCAGTCACACAAAATACTCCTGGCCTCAAGAGATAGAAGAAAATAGAGAAAAGCTAAGCATTGCCTTATTTGTGCTATTTATCCCTCTATTATTTAAGTGACATTATGTATTGTTTGTTTGAATTCACTGTCTGGCTATCCCTATAGCACCTTGCAGTTAAAAAAAATGGTATAAATATGCAACAAACATCTAACAAATTCATGAATAACTATAAGGGATATTAAAATATTTCACTCCACTAAATGCTAAGGCAAACCAGTCCTAAAATACCATGATCGTGAATGGCTTCAGAAGAAAAATAGGCTCATGCATTGCAAATATAAGAAAGTATTGTCATAAGAACAGGGCAGCTATGGTGAGCTCTTCTGCACTGATGGAGTAATTGGGAGTGGGTTCTTATGAAGGACTGTGGACAATGAAAACGCAGAGAATGTGGACTAGAGATGGACGGTGCTCTAATGCATATAATTGTTATAATCTAATACATATAATTGTTGTAACAAACCTCATTCATGAGACTATCTCTCTTCAGGCTGATAACAAATGATAATGTTAGCATATGTGACAAAATCTTTCATCTTCTAGTAATGGTCTTTGCCTTCTTTTTACTCCTCCAAGCTACTTTTTCTGGAGTAGCTTCATCAGTTACTTTTCCTCATCTTACAATTTAAAAACTTCATGGTTTGTTCTTTAAAGTTTAAAAAGGTTTCTCTTCCTGAGGTTAAGTAATGCCTGACCTTGCAAACATAAAATATCTATAAAGATAACAAGAAGTCTATGTGATAGAATCCACTAGACATTCTTGGATTATCAAAGACTTTCACTTATGTTCTCCTCTGAATAAAACAAGCCTGCACTCAAAAGAGTAAGTGTTATCACTAAAAGCAGAGTGGAGAGGGGAAAATAAAGATATACAGTGCTCAACTCACGCCACAGAAACTGACTGTCTGGAAACAGAACAGAATGTTGGACTCTGCTGACCCAAATTTTCCATCAGCTTTTCCACTGCTGTTGACTACAAACCAAAAGCCCACTGCTTCAGATCTCTTGCTTTCCTCTCAGCCTTGTTACTGAAAAAGTGATGTTTATGTCAGTTATCTGTTTATACAGCTTGGCAATCTTACTTAGGTTGGATGACTTCATCTTTTTCCACAAACAGTTCTTTTTCAGGAGAATCACCACAGCAGTTTGGGCACACACATACACAAACTATAGACCACAGTCTCCTCACACCTCGAGACCTATGTTTGATCTGATAAAACCTGTGACAGTAGAACAGTTATATGTATGGAGAAGAGGCAAGACATGTAGTCCTATAGATGTTGTTAAATTCCTATCATTCTTCACCAAAGGCTAGGCTGCATAGGCCTAATGGAAAGTGCAGTCAACAAGAAGGCCACACATTCTGCAGTCATTACAGAGTAACAGGAAAAGGTAAAGCTTTGGAAATTACAGTTCAAAAATAATCTATTCCAATCATTAGCGTTTTTTTTAAAGCAATTAATTACTTTTTATTGCCTTTTTTTTTCTAAAAAAACCCTTATGATAAAAAGATTGACATTCCTCTTGCCAAAATATCTAGAAATGCCCTTTTCAAGCAATTTGAGAAGTAACTAGAAAACATTACTCATTCCACTGGTACACTGATGTCCCTGCTCATGACAATACTTTAGAAATTTGACTTTGTTAACTCTCTTGTTAACAAGGTTAGGCTGTTGCTTGTAACTTATTGCTTCCAAACTCTGGGAAGAGGCACGAATACACTCATCTTAATATTTACAAGGTCTCTTATCTAAAGACAGCAATACTAAATGTTTTTTTAAAAGAACAATGAGAACACAAAGGGTCCCCTAAATAAACATAGGCATATTAGCATTTAAACTGCCCAATAAACAAAACACAAGGAGGGCATGAAATGGGGGAACAACTTTGGAGTAAACGAGGTGTAGAAATACTGAGTCTCTTCAGATACATTCTGACTGTAACTCCTAGCATTCCTTCCCAATGGCTATACTGGTTGGGGGATGCGACTTGCAGTTCAACAAAGTATCTAGTGGCTTCATGACTCCCATCCCTGGTTTAAATCCAACTGTTCACACCAAGTAAAGAGGACTGAATGAATTAATGAGAATTTGGTATGCAGTGGACCCTTCTCATATGTGGACACCCCCCCCCCGGGGGAATAGTGAAAAATGCAAATGATTACATCCTGTATTATAAAATGGCAGCAGCAGAGCAGAGACTTCAGTGCATCTACATGCAGCTCACCACTGTTTTATATACAGGAAGCAACACTCTGAAGTCACCTGAAATTGCAGATCCAGAGGTCACCTATATGGAGCATCCACTGCATAAACAAGTCTAAAAAGGTTAAGATGAACAAGCAGAATTAGCCCCTGGGATTAAAAACAGGTATGTCTTACTTTAGAAACTTCTGGTTAAGAAAAATTTTAAAAATATCGTATGCTAAAGCTGCCCATAAAAAAAATTTTTTTTCTCTTTTTGTCCTCCTCATGATCACTGTGTAAAGTGGCATTTTTGAGGCTCTGTTACTGACACAAATGGAGTACGTGTCTAGTCCCTGACTATAAGCTTTTGGGGCACAGTCACACACATTATATGAACATTCACTCCTATCTGTAGCTTACAGCTTTAATCACAACTTCTTCCAATTCCATATGAAGAAACATGGAAACCTAAGTTTGTCAAGAAAGCAGTTTCTGTGATCACAGCATAAGACAAGCTTCTTTTCAAGTGGATAATCGTGGAGGGAAGCAGCCACTTTTGTAGCAGCCACATGCGGTAGAAACAGAAACAAAGATTAGGAAAAGGACACAAAACTGAATGTATATGAAGCCCCATGGGTGCATTATACCATCTCTCTCTCTCTGAAGCCAAGCAGAGACATAGCGAGATTAAGTGGTTACTCAACACAGTTTCTTCACTGTACCAAGCAGAGGAGCACCAAACCCACCCCTTCTATCATCTGCCTCCTAGGAGGAATACCCATGTGTCTGTACAGGAGAAAGTCTTGTACATGCGGAACTCTCAACATGAGTTAGAAGCTCAGAAAACCAGCTATTTTGCTAATGTGGCGAACTAACAGGTAAACAGCAACCTAGCCTTTACAGACGCGTCCACAGAGTCCACCTGAGGGAAGCAATGAACGCCTGGCACTTCTCCACTGACACTATGACATTAGAGAGAGTAATGAGTGAATAGTGTTATTGTTCCCTGCTTTTCCAGAACCGGAAACAAAAGAGAATCCTCATATCTGCACTCAAACTACCAAAGAGCCCCAACTCTCTGTAGCTAAAATACGTCATCTCTATAATTCAGTGCTCTTGTGCAGTTAGTGTATATGGGCAGACAATTAGTTGGCAACTTTACATTTAATTTCATATACGGAAAAGAAAAGAAGAGAACCAGCTAATAACCTATGTAGTAAGGAAAGCTCTTGGAGGAAAACGAATGGATACATAATTCAGAAATAAATACCCAAGCCTTCCTTGCAACTGCTCAGCAATGAATACTGCAAAACTGGGTACTAACACTAGCAATTTATCTGCTCAGCCCTGCCAAAAGCACATAATCCCAATGGATGTTTTATTCTCACCCCTATTTCCAACCCCACTCCTTTGGAACTGACATCAGTCCTTCAGCAAGCTCTCTGTATTAACATATGGATATGAACACAGACAGTTAGTATTTAGTGTTAACCAAAATAGCTATTTTAGAAAGCAGCGAAACAAGACAGCACATGAAACAAAACAGCATATGAATCAGAAGAAGCCTACAGTTGTCAAGTTGGAGAACAGGGAAAAGAAGGGAAATACTGCTCCAAGATTAACTGCACACAATCTGAAATCCTAGTTAAATTATTCCATATTTTCAAAAGTTGTTTTTTCTGCCATCTGGCAAGTGCTATGCTATGACTATGCGAAATCAACTTATACACAGTCAGTGGGGTGATGGCGGGACAGGTGTGTCAGAAAAAGGGGAATTTTCATTTTGCTTTCCGCTGCCCCTCCAGCCACACTGCACTGTACTATGCACATGCTCATGCAAACTCTCGGTTTCCTTCCCTCACACATATTTGTCAGTTCTGTCAGATCCTATCTCCCTGCATGAACTGGTCTTGGCTCTGAGATCATTGGGAGAAGCCCTTCTCTCAGGCCCAGTGCCATGGCAAGAACAGTTGGCGGTGATGTGAGAGAGGGCCTTCCTAGTAAATGCCCCCAAACTCTGGAACTCTCCTCCCAAGGAGGCTAGAATGGATCTTTCCTGTTATCCTTCTGTCAGCTGGCTAAAACCTTTTTATTCAGACAGGCTTCTAAAACAGAAACTTTAAAGAAGGGGCTAGGGGATGCTGTATTGTTTTAATTATTTTAATCTTTTTAATTTGCTTTTTATTCTTTTGCAGATGTGTAACTGTTTTCATAGAATCATAGAATCATAGAAATGTAGAGTTGGAAGAGAGAGACCACACGGGCCATCCAGTCCAACCCCCTGCCATGCAGGAACACCCACAAAGCACTCCCGACAGATGGCCATCCAGCCTCTGCTTAAAAACCTCCAAGGAAGGAGACTCCACTACACTCCCGAGGCAGCAGATTCCACTGCCGGACAGCCCTGACTGTCAGGGAGTTCTTCCTGAGGTTCAGGTGGAATCTCCTTTCCTGCAGCTTGAATCCATTGCTCCTTGTCCTAATCTCTGAAGCAGTGGAAAACAAGCCTGCTTCCTCCTCTACATGGCATCCCTTCAAATATTTAAACATGGCTATCATGTCCCCTCTTAACCTTCTCTTCTGCAGACTAAACATACCCGGCTCTCTAAGTCTATCCTCATAGGGCATGGCTTCCAGGCCTCTCACCATTTTGGTCGCCCTCCTCTGGACTTGCTCCAGCTTGACCATGTCCTTCTTGAATTGGGGTGCCCAGAACTGGACACAGTATTCAAGATGAGGTCTAACCAAAGCAGAGTAGAGTGGTACCAGTACCTCCCTAGATCTAGACACCATACTCCTATTGATCCAGCCGAGAATTGCATTGGCCTTCTTGGCTGCCACATCACACTGCTGACTCATGTTCAGCTTGTGGTCTATGAAGACTCCTAGATCCCTTTCACATGTACTGCTATCCAGCCACATGTCCCCCAATCCTATATTTCTGTATTCCATTTTTTCTACGTAAGTGTAGAACCTTACACTTCTCTCTGTTGAATCTCATTTTGTTAGCCTTGGCCCAGCTCTCCAATCTATCCAGGTCATTTTGAATTTTGATCCTGTCCTCTGGCATATTAGCAACCCCTCCCAATTTGGTGTCATCTGCAAATTTGATGAGCATGCCCTCTATTCCTTCATCCAAGTCGTTGATAAAAATATTGAACAGCACTGGGCCCAGGACAGAACCCTGTGGCACCCCACTAGTCACTTCTTTCCAGGATGAAAAGCAGCCATTCATGATCACCCTTTGGGTTCGGTGGTCAACCAATTACAAATCCAACTAACAGTAGCCCTGTCCAGCCTGCATTTTACCAGCTTCTTTGCAAGAATGTCATGGGGAACTTTGTCAAAGGTCTTACTGAAATCGAATATGCTACATCCACAGCATTCCCTTCATCTATCAAGCTAGTAACTCTATCATAAAAAGAGATAAGATTAGCCTGGCATGAGTTATTTTTGAGAAATCCATGTTGACTTCTTGTGAATACCATGTTGCTGTTTAAGTGATTAGAAGCTGACTGCTTAATGATCTGCTCCAGGATCTTTCCAGGTACTGGGCGATAATTATTTGGGTCCTCTTTTTTCCCTTCTTGAAGATGGGGACAACATCTGCCCTCTTCCAGTCTGCTGGAACTTCTCCTGTCCTCCAAGATTTCTCAAAGATTATAGCAAGCAGTTCCGAAATGACCTCTGCCTGTTCTTTTAATATCCTAGAATACAATTCATCCAGCCCTGGAGAGTTGAATTCATCCAGTGTGGCCAGGTATTCCTGTACCACCTCTCCACCTATTATGTGCCTCATTTCTCCTGCTTCCTCACCTGCTCCCCAACCACCAGGTTGAGTGCTTGTATCCTTCCGGGAAAAAACTGAGGCAAAGAAGGTGTTAAGTAGTTCTGCCTTTTCTCTTCCCCCGTTAGTAATTCGTCATCTTCTCTGCGCAGCGACCCTATCGTCTCCTTCTTTTTCCTTTTGCTGCGGACATATTTAAAAAAGCCCTTTTTATTGTTTTTAATGTCTCTGGCCAGCCTAAGTTCGTTATGTGCTTTAGCCTTTCTGACCTCTTCCCTACATCTCCTGGCTACTTGCTTAAATTCTTCTTTGGTGGTTTCCCCCTTCTTCCATTTCCTGTACATGTTTCTCTTAACACTGAATAATGTAAATAATTTAATTCTATTTAGTATTCACTTTTTGCACATTTTAAATTGTATTCTTCTTTTAAATTGTGAGCCACTTTGAATCCCAGTCTTGGGGGCAAAGTGGTATATGAATGAATGAATGAGTAAATAAATAAATAAATAAATAAATATATTATCCCGAATGCAGCAAGTGTACAACGGGTATATTACATGCTTTCCTAACGCCTTTCTTACCATCTCTTCAGTGTCTACACCAGAAGGACAAAACCTAGTACCTTCCAGATGTTTTGAACTCAAACTCCAAAATTCCCATTACTAGCATTCAGACAGAGGCCATTTCCACACGGGGTTTTTAAAACGGAGCAGAGCGTCCTCCAGGGAGGACGTCTGCACCTGGGAGAGGACTGGTTCGGACCTACTTAACGTAGATCCGCACCCCAGCCCGCTCCGGAACGACCCCAAGTGGTCATCCAGTGTGTATTGGTGCAAGCCTGCGATCTGTCGGGGGCGGGCTTTAGGCTAGCGAGCTTCAGCGGTTGGTCGAGACCCTCAACCAACCAGAAGCTGCCATTTGGGACGCCGGAGGAGCATGTATCGACAAGCACACACTGCTCCGGAGCAGCGTGGACCAGACCGGGGAGGCTTAAAGTCTGGTAAGTAACATCACGGGGTGATTCCCTCGCCCCATGCGGAAATGGCCAGAGCCTTATGAGAACTGTAGTCCAGGGTAACCCAACTTTTTTCTCCTCCATGCACACAGGCTCTGTAACCCTTTGCAGAGAAGCCAGACTGGCACCCTGCCTGCTATTTTTCCATGCACAGGTAAAAACTTGGCAGACCTTTGAGAACAGATTTTTCAGGGGAAACATGCCTTGTATGGATTTTTATTTGTTGTTTTTTTTAATTTGTTTTAACTTAGTTTTAATTTTATGATGGTTTAACTTTTATAAGCTGTTAATTTTTAACTATGTTTGCTTTAACTGTTCTAAGAGTCCTTGAGTCCCAAAATGGGGAAAAGTGGGATACATCTAAGTATAATAAATATATCCCTTACTTACATACATGCACAAGCCCACACACTGGAAAGCAGCAGGAAATGATACAGAAAATATCCCTTAGGATAAATGTGAGTCCCGTTTATGGTTATGTTACTCGTTTCATCTTTTCTCTCATAAACAGATCTTCTTGGGGTTCCACACTGCCTAACAGGTACATAATGATGGGGAAAAAATAGACAAGCTCCCATTGACCAATAAGCATTAAAAATCAATCAATGTTTCTGCAAAATTAAAAATCAACCAGTGTTTCTGCTATAATCAGCCACTAGAATTACCAACCCAGGTTTCCCATCCCCTAACTACTTACCTTCCATGCTGGGTGAAGGAAAGAACACCATTGTTAGTACAGGAATTATCATAAGTCCATTTATCATTGTAGACCTAGAAGAAGGAAAAAGGAGAGATGTATGTTTTAAAAATCAAATCAGAACTACTTAATCCAGCTCCACTATTTCAGAACAACATCACCAGTTTCCTGAATATCAAATTTTGCTCAAAGTATACTGTTCAGTCAGGACCTTCCCAATGCCACTTAACAATTATTTCTTAGACAGACTCAGCTGCTGAAAAAGGCCAGATTCTGCAGAGACAAAAGTACAAAAGCCCTGAGTAGCTAAGTGTGCACAAGATTGTTTACAAGTCATGAAGAGGCAGGACACATTCACAAACTGCAGGCATTTCAAGTGACGCGCATGGCAGCGCACATAACCAGAGCTTTGTACAAGCATGTAATTTTTGAGCTCTGAAGTGAATGGCTGGGCTCTCAACTGAGGTGTTCTACAGGACAACTTGGGTTACCAAAGAATGATTTCAACGTCCTGCCAAACGGTGTAACATTTTAGCAGAGGGGAGGAGAGGAAAATTGATCTCTAGTAGGGATTGAATTAATGAAAAGCAATTTCAAACAATCTCATAAATGTGATATTTACAAGTTTCTCTACCTGTGAAGCACAGGGGTAAAGAAGCTACAAAAGCAATGAGATTCAGCAATGTCTTTTAGGCACTTACTTAAAAAAAAAAAAGATTGTTAACTTTGAATTTCATAGCACCTTATTCCACTCCATTCCACATGGGGGGGATATCTAACTCACTGCAATCAGTGATACAAGTCCCATATACATTTTGATGATGCAGTTTCAACTGAGAAAAATGCTTTCTCTCTCATTTCACATCAAATAGAGTTAGGGACTACTGTGTCCACCTTCAGTGTTCCTTCTTCCCACACACATTCCCACTGTTTGAAAAACCACAGACAAATATGCGCCATACACCTAGTGTCCACAACATGTGAGAGACAGGAACCAAACAATCTGGCACAGTACCCATGAGTCACTGCCCATCCCAAATGGGTGTCAAATTTCAAAGAGGGAGAGATATACATTGCAAGAAGGGGAGCAAAACTGCATATGCCTTGAAAAAGTCGGCTCACTTTGACAGGTTCAGTGCCTCACTGTCACTGTAGATATTTCATAAAAGCACAGCTGGTCTGACTAAAAAAAAACAACAACTAACAACCCAGTACTTTAAGTGTTGTTAGTTTTGTTTTTAAAATAGCAGAAGATCAGGTAAGCCATAATTAGCTCCCATCTCACATATATGTTTCCCACACATGGAACAAGGCTGATTATAAAATCTCCCTAGCTCACCACTGCACTGACAAGATTTGAAAATGAAACAACATGGAAAGAATTTGCCCCCATTTCTGTGTTGGGAAGAGCCACAGCTCAGTGATAAGTAATACAATACACGCTTTGCTTTGAAACAGTTCAAAATTCAGCCTCTTTGATCTACAGGTAAGATTGGAAAAGACTCCCACTTGGGCTTCTGCCCATCAGTGTGCACACACCATTACGCCAGATGGATTGAAAGTCTGACTTCGTAGAAAGCAGTTTCCATCTGGTCTCTCTCTGTTATAACATCAAGGCAGAAGTCATCTCCTCCTTCTCACAAAGGACCACAACTCTTTGAGAGAGTTGTACAGTGGGCCCTTGATATCTGCTGTTATTTGGTTCCAGGACACCACCGCCCCCGTGGATATCAAAACTTGTGGATGCTCAAGTCCCATTATATACAATGGTGTAATAAAATGAAATCCCTTATATAAATGGCAAAATCAAAGTTTTTAGAATCTGTTTAAAAAATATTTTCAAGTTGTGGTTGTTTGAATCTGTGGATACAGAATCCACCAATATGGAGGGCCGACTGTATTTAAGAATGTAACCTTGCAGTAACTATTAAATGAAGGCAAGAAACATGAACTCCATACAGTTTTAATGTTTAGCTGCTTAGACTGGCATGTTCTCTGTCAGTCACCTCCCAGGAGGAAATAGCACTCAAGCAAAAAAGTGGTTCCAGATTTCATCCAACTCTCAGAATGTGAGTCACTGCATAAACTGTTCTTTTGAATAAAAGCAATGTTTCAAAATAGCTCGCCATGCAGTGAAACAGTGTGAGAAGAGTATCTCTGTGTGTGGGTATTTACAACATGCTTTGAAGGTGAGGTTGAAATAGTGGCTTAGTAGAAGCGAACTTCCCCAAGAAAATATAAGCTGAGTATAATGAGATGTAGAATTTCTGTCTAGCTTATATTTAGCTAAACAGTGCACTTCCTAGTTTGAAGAACTGAATGCATTACAACTCACAAGTTTTCACCCATTCCACTGCCAGTCAACACAAATTTGCTGACAGAATGATTAACCAGTGATGTTAAACTCCCAATTAAACTACTTTTCACTGTAGCACTGAAGGGTCAATGAAGGGTCATTTAATACAGCAGTACAACCTACATAATTAAAAGCTACAAATTCGGGCAGAAAACTACTAGCAATAACAAATTTTCATACAATTAGAGGGAAAACATTTTTCTCATTAAGGTGTGGAATTATCAGAGCAAAACATCTTGTAATAAAAGGAAAATTATGCCTTTGTGAAGTATTACATTTTTTTTAAGATAATGAAGACATTTATTGATTATACATACTGACTGAAAAACATGGGTTGTATCCAACTTTTGTCTCTTCCAATGTAGAATGAGCAGCCCTGGAGCAGGGATATGCTCTCATACTTTTTAAAATTTAAAGGTGTTTTAATGTGATGTTTGATTGTGTTGTTATTGTTATTCTGTTATTTTTGCTACTATTATTACTGTCTTTCTGTTTTCAGCTTATCTTGTTTTATCCTTCTGTAGGCCACCTTGAGTCCCACGAAGAGACTCAAAGATGGAATACAAACAGAAAATAATGAAATAAAAATTACTCCAAAGAAAGATGCTGAAAGAAGAGAGAAACCTAAAGGGAGATAGAAATTCCACCACATGAACCAAAGTCTTCTGCCATGACACCGTATGTCACCTTATGCATGTTGTGGGCTACATGACCCAGCATCCAACATAGCCACTGTCCTTCCTGAAGCAATTTCCATGAGAGAAATTGTCAATAAGGCAATTGTTTCTCCTTCCTGCAGCTTCCCAGGTGGTCCAAAAACCTGTTTTAGATTATTGTAAATCTCTGTGGGGCCGGGTTTCAACACTGGAGAGGGCTGCAGAATGAACAGCTAAAGATCCCAACATAAAGATCATGTTGTATTAGATCAAGCTTTCCAGCTTGCTCTTTGCTTTCAGAATGCTGTGTTCAAATGCACCACACATAATTACAACCACAGGAAGAAAGTATCCAAACTGGCAGCGGTCTTTATCCCCTTGGAAGCCTACCAACCTGTCCCACAGTATGGGGATAGTGCACAGGGCTTGCAACAGCAGCAGATACAAAAAAAAAAAAAGTATAAGGAGGAATTTTCAAAATAGACCTGCTTGAAATACATTTCCTCTTTCCAAAGATATATGAGGAGTTGGGGTTTTATTGGTGTTTTCTTCTTCCCAAAAATGATGAATTGTTTTCTCAAAATACTGTCCTATTAATCAAAACCCATTGTTTAAATAATACTCCAAAAGCTGGATGGGGAAGGATCAATGTGTTCTTGTCTTTGTTCTAGAAAGAACAGAAATAAATTAAAATGCTTAATAAAAAGTAAAATCCAGATCCCTACTGTGTGAAGGTCTTTAACACAAGCCATACTGTTTAGCCACTTGAAATTCAGCCAGCAAACTTTTGGAAGGGATGTGAAGATCTCCTGCTGGCTGCCATTTTGCTCACAGAATGCAGGATCAAGCTAGTTAAAAATAAACCTTGAAAGAAAACCCATTGATTTTGCACACACACTCAACTCTGCAAACTGATGCCAAGAATTTAAGACAAGAAGTGAAGTTCTACTTCTCCCTTTGACTGTCAGAAAGACAACCATTAAGCAAAGAGAGATTAGAAAGGTTTCGAGAAGGAAGAGAGACCCCTGGACAAAACAGTAAATGAACAGTGTTCTGCTGCAGCAGATTGGTTCTGGGAAGGGTGGAAGAAGCGGGGAAGGAAGAAGAAGCATTGATTCAAGACAGTGATTCAAGGCATGAAGCTATAAAATAGCAGTTTAATACTATTCTGAATTCAGATGACGTGTCACATTAGACACATTGTCCTGTAAGCATCTCACCAGCCAAGTACTAATCTCAGCCAGTACTAATCTCAGCCAAACTTAGCAAGGGGCATGCTGCTGGGTGCACACCCCCACCCCGATTTTGGCATTTTGGTTTGGCTTTGGCAACTGAACTCATGATCAAGTTTGAAGGTTTTCCTCTCTCAGCACTAGTACTGCTTTGTAAGTCAGAGCTGCCTCCATTCCTTCACCACCATTATCAGCAATCCTTGTTTGCCTATTCCCAGCTTAAAGACATATGTAGCCCAATATTCTATATAGTTTTATAAACACTAAATATGGGATGACCTTGTCACTATTTTTAAACTTTGCATTTGGAAAACTGTAAGTAAAACTAAAAAACTGTAAGCGAAACCTGGCTTACTACATTAAATTCAAAGCCTTTGATTGGCAAGAGTAAAGAAAGTACGGTGCAAAACATGTCAACTGAGGAATGCCTCCATCATTCTGCAAGCTGACTGATGACTGTAATCAAAAAGGCAAGATTTCCTAACTACCTGCTTGCTGTCTGGGAACAGATTAGGCGTCTGTATATGTGTGCTTCTAAATCCACTCTTGACCCCACAAATTTCATACACAAGGAATATTCAGATGTGATTTTGCTAGTTCCTTTGAAATATAGTGTACAGCACCTGACATTCACTGGCTGACTCACCCTCCAAGTACCAACCAGGGCTGATCCCGCTTAGCTTTCCAGATCAGACAAGATCTCCCAATTACTTCCTCACCAATGCTGTGCAAGACCCTTCCTCCCTTTCCCTAGTCCCAGAGGAGTGACCTGATAAGATTCAGGGTCACTTGTAAGGCACCCGTACTTTTTTTGTTTTTCCCCTACCACTATAGTCTACAGCCAATTTTGCAACTTTAGAGCACAGTACTAAAAACTTTCAAACTTTCAGAATGAATGTGCAAGAGCAGGGAGCAATCAATAAAAACGGCAGGAGACTGTTCTTTTTTTCATACTGCCTTTCAAGTCTCCTGACTTGGGGAAGATACTGGCTTCAAAGCTTATGTAACTTCGTAAAGGGAAGCAGCCTTCATTACGACGAAAACTATGCTCACAAAAAGGATCTCTTCATGAACAGAAAGGGTTTTTCTATCAGCACAACTCTTGTAAAAAGTTAGAATCTTTTAGGGACATAAAGTTTAAGGCAGAGATGTGGCCATTCTCACCAGAGTATGATATTCTTCAAATGTGCGTGCATTCATACGCGCGACACACACACACACACACACACACGTGTGTTCACTCAGCAAGCACCAGATGTACTTTGACTCAGTCTGTGTAAAGTTCCTAACATACTTTTCTTTTAATAAATAAAACCTTATTTTGATTGTTCAAAAATTATAATGCAATCCTCCGTGGTTACAGTTGTGCAATATTACTCCATGTAAGTGTTTAGTCTACTGCATTTATCGTTAGTATTATCTACATATAGTGCAGAAAATCAGATATAAACCAACGCAGGCATGTCTAGAGCATGCTGTACCACATTGTGCCTAACAGTATAGCAGTTACAGAAGTGGCAGTCTGTTTCCCAATTGGACTGGATAAAAACATCTGTACTAAACCTTCCTACTTATCAAGTGAACACTAAAGTTTTGAATCACGTGTTTCCTTGGTTCCTTCAAAATCTTCCCATTCAGCTGCTCATTTAATTTTCACTGCTACTGAGAGTTTCACTGGACACAGAAAGATCATCAGACAGGGAGGATTCTAATCCATAAGAATTTATGCCATAATAAATTTGATAAGTCTCTAGTGGTGCACAAAAAAATCAGCATTCTGGAAACTGTAACCAGGAACACTCGAGAATTACAACAATGGCCTAAATTAGAAGTGGGGCATCAAGTAGGCTTCCAGATGTTGTTGGGCTGGAAATCCCTAAAGGGCTAGCCAACATAGCCAATGGTGTTGTTTTCACATACACACAAAAAGTTGTTGTGCAAGAATAGAGGGGGTTTTTTAACATGAAATTCAAAAAAAATCTGGTGAACCAAGGGTTTCAAACCAGTCCTCTCTTAAGAGCATGAAGACAGTTTCTCCGTTAGGAGGCATCTGATACTATACTTGCTTGACCATTCATTGACCATGGTTCCTCAGCCTCTTCCTTGCTGAGAAAAAAGAATCTTATAGGTTCTTGCGTTACCAATTCTGTGTACATCCTGGTTCCAGACCCATACACTGCTAGTGGGATAACAAGATGCTGTACTTGGGAGGGCAATCCCCAATAAATACCAGGTACTGTAGCCTGTATTTCAGAGCAAGAAACTGAAAACCTACCTTTGTATATTCTCTGCCTAAGGAAAACCTGTGAAACTCATGGAGCCAGCATAAATCAATAGGCAACTTGAAGGCACATATACGCACATACAGTAGCCTTCGGTCTATGCTAGGGTTTAATTCCAGGACCCCCATGAATACCAAAATTTGTCCCCTTATGTACAGTGGTGTAGTCAAATGGCATCCCTTATATAAACTGGCAAAATCAAAGTTTGCTCTTTAAAATTTTTTAGGGGGTGGGTGAGAGAAGGAGTATTTTCAGGTCATGGTTAGTTGAATCAGTGAATACAGAATTCACAGAGATGGAGGGCCGACTGTATTACAGATGGTGGAAAGGGCCAACTGAGACTAAGCCTACAGAAGACTCCTATAGAGTCTTCTTATACATACTATAGTATGTATAAGATAGCGTACAATGTATATAGCACCATTCTATTGCAGCCCCACTCAGCCTGGTGACCTCCAGATGTGTTGGGTGACAACTTGCATTATTACTAACCAGTGTTCAACAGCTTGAAGTGATAGTTGTCATCCAGCTCTTCTAGAGGGCACTAGGTTGGAACTAGGAGAAAATACAACAATAATCCATCACTGTCTTTCCTAAAACAACCCTAAAGTTTAAAAAATAGTTTTATTTAAATCAGATACACAGCTCTGAAATTAGATGCTTCTGTGCACAAAATATCTGCAGATATTTGGTAGTTACTAGTTATTTCCATACACCTTTAATTTCTTACAATGCTGTTTTCTGCCACAACACATTACACAAGTATCATGCCACTGGAGGGATGGGAGAGAGATTAAACAATGTGATTGAGTTTCAATGTCCATCAAAGTAGCACTGGAGCTAGAATCATGCGGGCAAAAAGATCACGAGGGCAAAAGGAAACAAACCAGACACTAAGTCCCCATTTCTGTAAGACTTGTCTCCCATTTTTTTAAAGGGGGCTTCCCCTCCCCCAGCCCCAGAGTCTTTCCCACTTTCCCACAGTTCCCTCAACAGTACTGTCTGGGCCTTTTCATACTGCACAGTGAAGCACCATGATTCCACTTTAGCTGCCATGACTGCATCATCTTATAGAGTTCTGCAGCTTGTAGTTTGGTTGAGACACCAGAGGAGCTTTCTGGTGAAAATTCTAAAGGCTCCTCTCTCAACTCTCAGTCCCAATGACACTTTAAAAACTGTTTTACTATGTCATTAGTTAATGAAAGCTCAATTACACCTCTTCAGATGTATGAACAAATAAGAGGAATGCTGTGAAGAAGGGGCCTTCTCCCACCTCAATGCAGGCTGCGGTATTGCTCACAGTTTCAGGTTTTGGTCCAAAAAGGTCATTTTTCTTTATTTTGGATTGGGGATCATGAGGGCAAAAAGACTCCAATAGCCATATTTTTGTTGCAGTTTGGATGTCTGGGAAGCTCAACCTGGCTGGAAAGACTGTTTTTGTTTTATTTGACAATCCAGGGATTTTTAAAGTCCTCTTGAGGGGTGACATTTTCCCCACCTCCAACCTAGGATAACACTCCATGTATCTGATGAAGTGGATTCTACACCTCAAAAAAAATTTACAATTCACACACACTAGACAAAATATGTTTTTGAGTGTACACAGACATACTTCAGAGTTCCTCTTGGTTCTACTTCCTGCAATATAAGCAGACACACATGTGGCAGAGAGAGGAACCCAGGAAAAGTGAATGGGCTCTACTTCTGTTAACATGACTAATATCAGCCAACACATGACTAAGAACACCCGGGGCTAAGATGTACTGCTCCACTGTAAAATCAATTCATGCTCCTCTTTCTTGGCCACTAATTCCTTTCAACACGAACCATTATGAAGGAACGAAGCCTTGTTAAATTGAAATGAGCGTGAAATGTGAGTACGGTCCTGCACACTACTGAGTGGAGAAAATTAATAAGAGAATCAGTCAACTGAACACACATTCCAGATGTTCCTTTCTTGGCCAGGACACAACACTCTTTGAGCATCTTACCCTCAAGTTTCAAAAATCCCTAAGCTACAGCCCAACATACACAGCAATTATGCCAGTGCCAATTCTGGGCTGGTTACACCCCACGCAGACAGACTAGCAGTTAAAATAAGCTCTCTTACTGACATTTAGTAATCTTTACGAAGAGCCTAGACATCTCCCCAACCTGCATCACTTTGAGTCATCAAGCAAAAGCAGCATGTGCACATGAAGGACATGATACTTAAAATGTGTTAACAACGTGTTGCATTCACACTTACAGGCAAAACGCTGCCATAAATAGACTGCAGAAATATTTCTAGCCAATGGAATCCCCTCCCCCACTTGCTTCCAAGAACTTATCAGTGGCTATCTTTGTGTCTTAGAGGTTTGTGGAAGATAATAAACCGGAAGAGGGACTGCACTCTGGTTTTTTGGTTTTAAGAGATGAAATGTAATGTGAGAAATATTTTGCTTCTGAGCATGCGCACTGTGGGAGGTTGGGTGCACATGCACGCACCTTCAAGACACATACTGACCTACAGCAACCCCATGGATTTCATAGGGTTTTCTTAGGCAAGAAATACTCAGAGGTTGTTTCTCCAGTTCGTTCCTCTGAAATATAGCCTATAGCACCTGTGTTAGCTGTGCAAAAAGGTAAAATATGGAGAGGGAAACTGACTCTTCTACATAGAGGTTAGGAGAAAGCACCCTTGAGTCTCTTTGAAGCACAGCTCATTCCACCCAACTGAAGACAGATACTACCCCTTGGCCATCTCCGCACTAGACTGTTACAGCGCTATTATTCCACTTTCAACATCCTATGGAATCCTGGGGTTTGTAGTTTAGAGAGGGGCCTCTCCCTAAACTGCAAACCCCAGGATTCCACAGGATGTTAAAAGTGAAATAAGAGCGCTATAACAAACTAGTGTGGAAATGCCCTTGTTTCCACTGTATATAAATTATCTATCTTCCTTTATTATGAGACAAGAATGAGGGGCAAAGTATGACCTTACGAGTCATGGCTCCACATAAGACTAAATGATCTCCCCATTATATTTCACAGTTTAGTATCAAAGTGAAGCTTTCAAAGCAGGTTCTTAAGTAAACAGTAGAAGTGGGTGTAGGGGAACTGAGACAGAGACCCATGGTTTTAGGAAAAAGATTTATTGTGCACAATGTCTCAGTGAGATAATTCTCAAAAGTCTGAGCCCCGCCTCTTTACATCCAAAACAATTTATACATCTCCAGTGCAAATTCATCACGTGTCCAAGAAAGGAAACTGACACAAACAACAGTTCTCATCATTTCTCTGCGTAACCTTACTAATGTTGCAAAGCATGGCAAGGCCATAGCGAGGCACATTTCATCCTCCCTAACATTCTATTTCACAGTGTCCTATTGTTCTTCTCAAACACAGAGTCACTTCAATTGCAGGGAAAATTAACTGCTTTTCTCAACTGCTTTTCCCTCACACCCAGAGGTCATCTGGGCTGACCCGAAACTGTCTCCACCACATGGGGACATGAAGGTCCCCAGTGGTTGCTGGAATACAACAACTATTTCTCCTGGCCCAAGGTATGCCACCTACGGCTGAATGGAGCTGGAGTGAGCTACTGTCCCTGATATAAAGTCATGGGATTTACCACATGTTCTTCTTCTCTTGGGTGATCTTTTTTTCCTCTGTAGAAGTACTTCACTACCAGCACATGTCGACCTCTATAGAATTCAAAGAGTACACCCTAATCTGAACTTCGCCCAAACGTTATTCCCCTTTCCCTCTTCTATGTAATAACCAGAAGTTTAAAGGAAATACTGAGTTCAACAACTTGCATATGAAGCCATTACAGTACGGTGCTCTTCCTAGCCTCCTCCTCTTCCCCACCCCACCGGACTATACCACAGAGAAATTGGTAGAATTTTCTTAGTTCAACTGGAAGAGTGATCTTAGTGCTATGGAAAAGACTGGAAAATTTGCAGCATGACTCAGACACACAGCTGTTCATTAAATATGTCCACCAAAAATATAAATACGAGGAGGGGAAAGACGGCATAATGCCTTAGGAGACAGCAAGCAGGATAATTGTACAAGGATACAAGGAGGGGAAAGTCAGTTTAAAAAGGTTGCAACATGTCTCCAGAGAGGAGGCCATCTGCAAATATGACAGACTAAGCCAAGAATACATTTATAAAATCTAAACCAAACACTGCAGTACAGTCTGGATGTGTGTGTTGCCTTACCCTCCTCCCTGCACCTGAAAATAGACTGCTCTCTTTTTGCTTATTTGCAAGGGTAAATTGGTTTGTTTTTCTTTTGTTTCAGGAAAAGCAACAGCTTATGACAGACAGAAGGGAGACAGAAGGGAAGCATTCTACCTAAGTATTCTATTATCAGGTTAAAACTTACCTACATGGTATTTATTCCTGAAAAATCTGCCATTTAAGTAGATAATCTAACAAAAAGAAGTTAGCTTTAAAGTAACATAATTCCACATTACATTTCCAGTTGACTCCAAATTTCATACTTCTGCTAGGGCCAGCCCAAGACAACACATTGCATATCACCAAGTATCACAGTGCTGGGCCAAACAGAGGTGGAAAACCCCAAGAGAACATGGTCCAGTGGAGCAGAGCAATTTCAGAACTGATACAGGATTAAAATCATAGAGATCTCTGAGGCTGGGATTAAAATGGCAGAGAGTTCTGGAACTACAGGATCCTAGAAGGTCAGATTTTATTATACAAAGAGCACCCAAACGTCCCTGTACATGTGGGGAGGGGCATGAGTAGGAGAGAAAGTGCTACTATTTATTTTATTTAACGTACATTCAGCCACTTTCCCGAAGATCTCCCTGACTGTAATCACAGAAATAAATTTCTCTACACATATTCTTTTGCAACCACTGAATCTAAGTTACCTTGGCCTAAACAAAGGCCTAAACCCAGCTTTCTGCTGGAGGAATTTCAGAACTTTCTTCGCCTCTCCTTCCCCCTATCACCTCCAAACACTGGACCTGGAAAGATTCCAAGCCCTCCAGTTTGGAGAGCTGATGGGAGTTTCAATGCTGTATCCCACTGTTCTGCTAGGAGAAGCTCGCAGTTGGACGCTGCCCAAAAATACATTTCCTAGGGGCAAAGTTCAAGAAAGTATAGAAGTCTGCCTCAAGAGGTATAGTCTTTGAATAGTGAGTTTCTCCAAGCATAAAAGGAACCCCACAGCAAAATTCCTTTCTCCAAATATCCACTGTGTTTTTAAAAGATCATTATAAGGATTGCCTCTGCTTTTTCAAAAGGACAAAAATTACAGTCAACCCAGAGTGGTAGTTTAAAGTACTGACCTTTACTGTAATGTAAGGAATCCTTTCACAATCCATCAAAGGCTTTTAAAACCTTACAGCTACTCTGTTTCCAACAAAACCTATTAGCCTTGATTGAGACATTAAAAAAAAGCCAAGGTGGGTGAAGCAGGGAGAGGAACACACTATATACATACTTTTATTAGAATGTTTTCAAAGATAGAGACAAATGAAACTATTTGGCTATCTGATCAGTCAAATAAAGAGTCAAGCATTGAACTGTTATTAGAATATTAACACATTTTTGCAATTACAAGATTCAAAGTTAACTACCTGCTAAAACACAAACTTAATCCTAAACACCTGTAATCAATTAGTATTTTTAACAATGTGTATGCAAAGGAAGTATAACATGAATAATATTCAAGAGCTACAACAAGTATGAAAAAACATCTAGAATCTGAATCAATATGAATAGAGAACATAAGAGGCAAAAATCAGTTTTAAAGATTTGCACTAGCATCCTGCTTTCTATTCTCATTTGCACTCAATGTATTAATTCCATGATCACAAATGACCCTGAAACCCACCTTAAAAGCCAGGCAGCTGTCTTGAGCAATGGAGGGCTCTGCTACAGCTGGACAGGGCACTGCAGGATGATGTGACCAGTCCTCTACCACCAGCAAGCAACACTGCAGGGAGTAGTAGCAGGCCTCCCCCAGTATACCATAGGAACTGCTCACCACAACTTCACTTGCTGGCAGAGGAGGCTGATCACACCAGCCACTCCAGCTGCCCACTTGGCACAACAAAGACCTCAACTGCTCTGGATGGCTGACCAGCTTATAAAATGGGTTTCAGGGGTCAGACAGGGAGCTAACGTGTTGAAACAACATTGTGGCTATGTGTCTGATGTGGTATCTTGCCCGTGGGGTTCAGTGTAATGCAGAATACGGAATCCCTCACAAATACTTTGGCATTAGCTTCCACTGTGATGCAATTAGGTTATCACAACAATGTTGTTGACTTCAGAATATACAGTCAAATTGAAACAACAATCAATTGGAATTACTTTACCAGTTAATTGACAAACATCTGAGCTGTAAGTGAAGACGCACCACCACTACCTTTGAGTTCATATAGAAGCTAGGACTGATAAGGGTTTGGGAACTGGTAAGAGAAATTCTGTGTTTATTGCTACACACATGCTCGCCAAGAAAGGTGTATGCTCTGAGACAGTCATTCTCAATCACTGGTCCTCATATTTTCTGAGTTTCAGCTCCCAGATGTCTCATTAACCATGACTAATGGCTAGAGATTCTGGAAACTGAAGTCCAAAACATCTGGAGAAGCAAAGACAGAAAAACCCTGGTCTGAAAGATTTTATTCATAAAAGTATCTTAATTCAAGGGGAGGGGAGTTAGAAATAGCAGATGTGCAGTCATATTGACACATCCTTGCTTAGGAATTTAAGCAATACATTACTTTTTACTGAGGTTGTCTCATACTTACGTGGGAGTAAGTGGTGCTTATTTCTAAATAAAGATGTATGAGACTATGCCATAAGACTTCATCCCAATAAAGTTTGCTCAAAAGTCTGTGGCTTATAGTCTGTGGTGATTCCTTTCACTCTATTTTGTTATTGTTTTGCCATGAAGTGAAACTCTTGCTTCTTTTGAGGTCAAGATGAGCAAAAAAAGGACATTAATGTGTTTATCACACCAGTCAGTATTTCCAGGTTGTTCTGCTTGAAAACTACTTCTCCTATACTCAGAAAGGTAGCAGAATGGCAATGTACCCTTTCACATCATTAGTGAATTTGTATTTCAATGGTGTTTTGTTCCCATGTTTGCTTTTTCACACAGGAAATCCAACAATATAATGTACATCACCCTGTTTGGTGGGACTTTTTAAAAAAATATCAGATGCTGTAATTGTACAATTATATAATTATGCTATTATAGATTTCTTCCCCCACATTCCCCTCCAAATCAGAAAAATGAACACATACTAGAAAGGGTACATTGTCATTCTGGTTTTTTTCTTGCAAACCTACACTTGCCCAGTTCTGCTTTTGTATATTACTCTTTAAATGTTTGTGTATTTGCTTTTTATTTACTCTTTAAATTCTTCCTAACGAAACACAATAATTTCTCTGGGCATTAAACCTTAGAAGAATTCCACTGGAATTCCACTATTGCGATATTCCCCTAATTAAAAATAGTATAATTTAAAATAACTTTTAAAAAACCTGTGTGAGAACAGAGAAAGAACGCCAAGCAGTTGTCTTGGGAATCCAGGTGTCCTCTCCAGGTCACTAGACATAGTCTGAGGTTTCCTTGCTGGAGATCCCTGAGGAACTCCTAAGGAAAGACTAACAAAACTATATACACACCACACCTACTATGCCCCAATATCACAACAAGCAGGAGCAAGGCATTCCCACCCAAAGTGCTTACTAAACCAGAGATTCTTAAACTTTTCTTTATGATGGACCCCCTTTAAATATCTTCTGTTGCTTTGGAACACCAAGACTCAACTGAAGACTTAAAATCCTAAAGTGCATCAAATATTTATTTAAAGTTGCTCATCAAGGGTCTACAACTTTGGGAAAAAGGAAGAATAAGTAAATGCACACACTCCTATTACAATATTTTATTAGAAAAGTCACCTTACCCAATAATAATGAAACACTTTTATTCACAGAAATTGAAAAAGAAACATGACCATTTTTAATAATCTATAGTTATCATTCCAACATCCATCCAAACACGCCACTTGCAGTGACTGCCATTGATTCTCTCTTCCCACAAACGCAGACTTGCTTTTTAGATATGAATTTCTTCAACATTCTCAACATGGCAACATAATTCTGTGAAGCAACGGTGTGCTGGTGCAACGTGAATAATACAAAAGTTCAGTGTAGCTATGAAGGCGGCTTCTGGCTGGATGTGCAGTAGCAAGAAATGTCACATGCTTTCTCTCAGGCATTCACTTGCATGTTCTCACCACATGCAAGAGGTATCCGTTATTTTCATAACTTTTGAACAGTTTGAGATACTGTAATGAAACTCTGCATAAATGATGGCTGTCCTTGGCAAAAGACTCCTGCTCTTTGAGATCAACGTATGACCATCTGTCTGTCTGTTCTCCTGTCTTTCTTCCTTCCTTGCTGTATTCCATTCATTCATTCATTCATTCATTCATTCAATTTTAACTGTAAAAGCTCTTAGTATTTCTTCAAGCCTTCACAGACCTCCTGTGAGGACATTGTGGCCTCCTGGGGTTCCACACACCACAGGTTAAGAACTACTGTACTAAACCATAGCACGACAGAGTGTCATTAACAGATTCCATAGCACAACAGAGGTGTCATTAATAGATTTTTATTCCAACTGGAAATAATCTATTTCCAAATGATCCAACAGTGATACAGCATGGTACAGCACTGGAAAATCCACAACACAGTACAAAGAGCTCCAAGCAATTACACAACAAATGCAGTGCAACTGTAGTATAATAGTGCCATGTGATAAGTTCCACTATCTGTTCAGTAAGCTCTCCACGAAAAAAACCCTTCTAAAACACAATAAAGCCACTTTCCTTTTCAAAATGTTTAACTTCTCTATGCAAGCAATCTTAAGTCTCATATTAAGGGGAAGGAAGGATGTAAATAATATAAAGAATAAAATTATAACTAAATTTACTAAACAAAGGGGAAAAACCTGTGATTTAAAGTAGATGGAATCAGAAATTAAACAACTGGATTGTAGAGTTTACAATGCACATTTTTTGCATCAAATCCTCATTCTAGAAGTGGGCACTAAGTTTTACTCCACCATGAACCACTGCTTGCTTCCTGTGAATCTGTTCCCCAATTGTGATCTTCAGAAGCCTTGCCTGAGCCATCTTATCTTCAGAAATTATCTGGGTGGCTAGCCACTGAGAAGCCCTCTCCACCGCTTGAACTGAGATTTATAATTTAGCGAAGCATACAGACTTCTCTGCCACATAACACTAATATCTCAACAAACTACAAATCCCAGGATGCCAAAGGATGCAGTCATGATAGTGAAAGCGGTTTCAAAGTGCTAGAAATGTGCCGTGTGAAAGGGCACTGTGAAATTGTCCTGAGGAAAATTTGTCTAGCATCTTCATCATCATCATCATCAAAACATAAACATATCCACACTGGTTCAGACAAAAAAAAAACCCTATCTAGTCCAGCATCCGGTTTTCACCATGGCCAGCCACGTGGTTCTGAGAGGCCTACCAACAGGACAAGATGGCAACAGTGTTCTCTCACTCATACATAGACACATATTGCCCCCAATACTAGGGGTAGCGTACAGCCATCTGTGATCTGATCTCATTAACCTTTATTAGGCATACCACAACATATACATTTACAATAAAACTTCAACAATCATTTTTAGAAAATTTAAGCTGTAAGTTTGTTGCCTCCACCAGAAAGTTGGCCATTAGCCTAGTAATATGCGGATTCCGATCTTCCAATAAGTGTTCCACTGATAACCTATCCAAACAGATATTCCTTTTCAATAACCTCCTTAACAACTTTTTCCTTGGAATTATATACAATGGGCAAAACGATACAATATGTTAGAGAACATCAGGAGCTTGAGCACAATGACATATACGATTCAGAAAAGGGGTCTGTAGATATCTACCCTTAGCCACATTTGAGGGATGCACATTCAACCTTGCAAGTAAAAAGACCTTCCTTGACACCAACAATGAGAGAGTTTGAAAATAATCTGGAATCCTACCCTGCAAGGGGGAATACCGAGCACCAACGGGGAACAAACCCAAGGAGGTGTTGGATATGACAACCGATATTCCCTTGCAGAAGGCAGGCCCTGATAGTCTCAAGACACTCCTTTTCGGTTGATAAGAGGAGAGAATCCATATTTAAACCCATAGACATTATTTTGCTTTCATAAAATGTAGCCCACCTGGTGTAGTAAATGTCACATTGAAGGAAACATAAAAGGCCAGATCTATTAGGTCTAAAATGAATCTTAAACCAAGATCTATAAGCCATCAGCCAAGCTTCAGTTTCAAGAAAATTCAGGCCCAGTTCTGCATAAAGAGTCAGATGGTGTACACATGGGAGAACAGATAATATTTTCCTGAAAAAAAGTGCATGCAATTGTTCAAATGTACAGCCATCACAAACAGAAGTCCTTGATAACCTTATTCCCCATCATCCTTTAGACTGTGTCCATTTCATTTAAGCTTTTGGTTTAAACTGATTTGTTGTTATTCTTGGGGACAACGCTGACTGGTCTGTATGCTGATGACTCTCCGAACTCTGATTGTTCTTTGTTATTTATGTATAAGTGGAGTACCATATCTGCCTGCATATAAGAAGCACCAGTGTATTAGATGCACCCCATTTTTAAGTATTTTTTTGGGGGGGGGAATAGTTTTTAAAAAATAGCATGGCTTCCCCCACCCTGCTTCCCTTCCATTTTGCCTCATGGGAGTTATCTGCTCTGCAGCAAAATGCATAGGAAAGCGAGAGGGAGCTCTAAGGGGCAAAAAGAAGACCAGTGCAAGGCTTCCCCCACTCCCCTTTTCCTTCCTTTTTGCATGGGAAGGGAAAGGTGGGAGCTGGGGGGAGAAAGCTCTTAGGAGCTTTCTCCCACCCCCTTTCCCTTCCATTTTGCAGGGAAAGGGAAAGGAAGGAGCTCCGGGGAGGGAGTTCCTGGGAGCTTTCCCTCATCCCTCTTTCCCTTCCATTTTTCATGGGAAGTGAAAGGAAGGAATCTCCAGAGAGACAAAAAGAAAGCTGTGTGAACTTTCTTTTCCTCCTCCAGAGCTACCTCTTACCCTTCCCCATGCAAAACAGAAGGGAAAGAGGAGTGGGGGAAGCCTCACACAAGGGTTCCTTCCCCCCTCCAGAGATCCCTCCCCTTTCCAATGCATTTTGCCCCAGTGACAAGAACTTGCACTGAGGCAAAATGGAAGGGAAGGAGGGGTGGGAGAAGCCTCACGAGACCACTCCTTTAGCCCCCTAGAGCTCCCCTCCCTTTCCTATGCATTCTGCCTTGGCACTGAGAACTCATGCAAAGGCAAAATGCATAGCAAAGGGGGAGGTATTTGCTAGCATATAAGATGCACCACATTTTTAAACACTATCTTTCAGGGGGAAACGTGCATCTTATACACTGGCAAATATGGTACTTCCTTACCTACCATTGTATGATTTTATTCCACTTCTTTTACATAAGATTCTGAATTGCACTGACTACTTCCTATAATGGAAAGGTGGCATACAACTTTAATAATAAAGCATATGAGTTCTGCCTTTAAGTGGAAAACTCCTGGGCAATAAAAACAAGATAGCCCACAAGCATTACTGTGTATAAAAAAATACCCTATGGTTTTTCTTTTAAAAAAAGTTGGATTTTTTTAAGGCAAATTAAAGTAGAAAGAGTAACCACTTATGCAAACTGTAAACTACAAGATGGGAATGTCTGCAAAATCAACGTACAGTGGCCCCTCCACTTTTAAGAGGGTTTGGGATGCAGAACCCTCACAAAAGTGGAAAAACTGTGAATTAACCCACCGCGCTTCCCCTCCCATTTCCTTCTGCAGCTTCCCCCCTTCACTTGCCTTTTGCCTTGGTGCACATTCTCCGTCCTGGAGCAAAAGGCAAGGGAATGGGAGGTGGAGAAAGAAAGCATGCGCACATGCCTCTCCCCATTCCCTAGCTTTTGCCTGGGTGTGCTTACCTTTCTTCTCTGCACTTGACAAAGAGTAAGGGAAAGTGGGGGAGGCACGCATGTGTCTTACAAATAATCAAATTTGTCAAACCCATGAGGGAGGGAGGACTGTATTTTTTTCTTTCCATTACTGAAGATCTAATAACACCTTCAGGCAAGAGATTATGTTACTTCCTTCACTACATACAGGAGAGGTCTTTCTCACATTTTGTATAAGACATTATATCCAGGCCCTCATTCAAAACGGAGGGAAATCACAGTCAGTTAAGGAGCTTTCTGTCATGCCTTGCCTCCAGAACATGGACTCTGACTCAGAAGCTGACAAAGAAGACATGTCAGAGGCTGAAACGGGAATGCCAGGACCTGCTGTACAGGAAGAGGTTACAGTGCCACAAACAGCACAGCGGGCAGTGCCAGCTCCAGCAGAGTCCTGCCCTTTCAGACACAGAAGATAACTTACCAGTACCCACCTTAGCTGAGCACAGACCACAAAGAGAAAACCTATGTCAATCCCAGAGAATTTATAACCAGCAACAATTAATCACACAACAGCTGCATTAGGCTGCTGACCTATATAGCTGCCACCCTTCCCCTCCAGGAGTTAGAGCTTATCTGACCTCTGTTTGCTAGCCTCCTTGCTGAACTCTGTGCCTGACTCTGGACTATCCTGACTGACTTTGGACTCGCTTGCCTTTGAATTCTGTTGGACTTTATTTTTGACCTTGTGCTTATTGAATAAAAGTAAGTAAAAAGCTCGGAGCTATTCAGTTTGTTTTGTTTGGATTATCACCTGTGCTGCTAGGACTGAGATAAGACACTTTCCATTGTCCCTCAAAATGACCTAGGAACGTTAATCTCCCTAACAAAAGGAGAAAGTGCTTCCTTCTCTCCTCCACCAGAACTTGGGAAAGTTACCTTTTTAGATTACAGTTCCCAGAATCCCCTTACAATAGTCACATTGGGAGGGGAATTCTGAGATCTACAGTCTGAAAAAGTAACTTTCCAAGTTCTGCCTTGGACCATGCTGCTACTGCTCATCACTGACACTACAAAGAGCAAGTCAGACATGATAAAAAAAAAAACCACCCTAATGCACAACTTCTGTATGGAACATTTGTGTTAAAAGTCCATTGCTTGAAATCTCAGCCCGCTGAAATGTAATTTTTTTGTAATACTGCCCATTGACGCTCACGTTTATTGCAAGAGGGCTGGAAAAAATGCTGGTCCTACAAGGCAGTCTCAAGTCTGAACTACAGATTCCTTGTTTTCTTTCTTTAAATGGCTGTGTATTTGGTTTCCACCATTTCTCTATGATGGCTGGAAAGGCAGTGTGTTGCCATATGGGACTCAGAGGGCTTACAAGGAATGTTCACTACTGAGCAGGAGCAAGCACAAGGAAACGCAGCTCTCTATTTATAAGCTGCATTTTGTTCTTAATTGCTGTCAAAGCCAGCTTCAGCTTAAGGTGACTATGAATGAGAGATCTGCACGACACCTTGTGTTCAAGAGCCCTGCTGAAGTGCTACAAATTCAGAGCTCTGGCTTCCTTGACTGATTAAGCTCTAGCCTCTTCTTCAGTGAGCTCCCGGATATGTAAATATATCTTTTCCTTCCCTCATCTCTCCTCTTCCAATCTTCCCCTCACAATCATGCTGTGAAACAGGTTAAGTAGAAACCTATTAACTAGCCCAAGCTCACTCACAAGTGAGAAGAAATCCAAGCCCAACTTTTCAAACTGTAGTCAAGATACTCTAACCAATGCAGAAGCAAACTACTTATTTCAGCTCACAGGCCAAATTTTGGCCCTGAGGATCCACTGCAAGCCACATTAGGCTATAATGTGCAAAGATCTCTCTCCATTAAGAAACTGGAACTAGAAGTGGTCAAAAGTACATCTCAACTATTTCTGGAGTTTGAGGGTTCCTGTCCCACTGTACAAGCAATAGTGCAACTTCAGCAGTCCTCAAAGAGCAAAACATTTTTTGCAAAAAAAATAATAATTTGAAACTGGGAAACCTTCAGAGGCACAGGCAACAACTCTATCTATCTAGGGTCACAGGCGGTCCAAACACCAATTTTCTGCCTCACTGTGTTTAAGTTCTGAGATGTCTTTCATGTAGATTTCTTCTACAAATAGGAAGATATTCAAAGGTGTGAGGGGAAATCAACCCCATATTATAATCTATTATTTGCACATAACAACCACAGAAAGAAATGTATGAACCTGAAATGGCAGAAGAAGAAATTGTGAGGCACAACATACAAGACTCCTCTTGAATCATTAAAAGTTTTCCCTTCACAGCCTCCATCCTCCCTCCCCTATCCCCGCACACACAAGCACACCAGCCAAACACACATTACTTTCGTCAGTCTGTGCAGCTGTCTACTTGTGCAGTTGGCACTGATCGCTGCCAATCTGGGTCTTATTTCCAGTGAAGACTACATTGTTTTATTAGTTACTTAGGCAGTGCATGTACCATTAATGGAGTTTTATCTCTCCATTTTCCTGATAGGGCAGAAGCAGCCAGTCTGACTCTTTTATTATCATTAGGAAAGCTTTTTTCCCCATTCACTATCTTTTGTCCAAACAACATCTGGAATTATACCTGTTATCTGAAAGAGAGAGAGAGCGTGTGCTTAGAAAAATAAAAAATGTTTATGCTATTGTATGTACACAAATGATTAGATAAATATTTCCAACTAGCCAACCATGGTTTTTTAAAGTACTTATTTCACTTCTACCTCCTGAAAATATTCTCAAAACAATCTCAAAGGAAGAAGAAACAAACAATGAAATACTTCCACCTTTAACACCTACATTACAACCATGGGACACAGTTTGAAGAGGAAGAAGCCAGAGGCTCTTTGAAAACTGAGCAAAACACCAAGGACCTTAATAAAAGGGAATTAAAGAGCCCTTTACTGAAATATTATTATTAATGTGCACATTGATGAGAAAGCTGTCTGGCGCCAAAGTAGCCAGTATACATGTCCCACTGTAACAGACAGCTGTCTCCAGCGTCATTTAAGTATGCTTTCGGTTCAACTAGTCAACCCTCTCTGTGCTTCTCAAGAATCAATACAGGGAAAAAAAGAAGTCATGAGTGTAGTGCTCACACACAGCCAGAAATCTTCCTCTTCATCTTATTTGTGTTTAATCTGCCAGCACATTTTCCAGGAGGAGAGAATAGCCCAAACTATGTATACTGATCACTCCCACACACGGCAATCATCCCCAATATTTCACTACTTCTGCCAGAAAGACATCCTGCCCAAACCCAGATATGCTTACTCAGAAACAAGGCAAACAAGTGTGTGTAAAGTAAGTGTCCTGTAGAACTCAGGGAGGGCCTTCTTCCTTTCCAAGGATATATATTTTATGAAGTGGGATGATAAAGCTTAGTTGTGATGTCTCATCGCTGTCTTTCCTTCACACACCGCAGAAGAAACCAAAACAATACATGGAACGCTAAGCATGCACTTAACCTTTCTAAGGAGTCTGCCTCTGTGGAGAGCTTCAGCTACCCATGAGGATATTACAAGGAGAAAAAAACACAATGCTGTATGGCGAAGCAACTTTTAGGAAATCACTTCAGAGCAGAGAAGATTTTTCTCCCCATTGTTCAATTGAAATGCCTAGAGTCTGAGCCACAGGCTCCTCCACTCAGCCATGAAGCAGCCCTTGAGAGTATTGTGCCCTGTGGTTAATGACAGTCTGGGTAACCTGATTCTCTCAGTGGGCGTTTGGAGGAAGCCCTTCCTTTCCCTTTCCTCTCATCCTACTGTCCCGCCCTACTGTGGCAGCTGTTTCTGACAGCCAAATTGCTGCACATTAAGCAATAAATACTGTCGGAAAAAGGAATTCTTCATTTCTGTAATGCATAGGCCTTCTTGGACAAATTACACAGTTTACAGTCCTAGGCTGCAGGAAACCACTTTGGGGTTGAAAGGCTGCCAAAAAAAAATGCATCTTTAAAAAAAAATCCAGTTGACAATTGCATGAAACAAACCTGGACAACCACATCAAAAACAAAATATACATTTACAGTAGTAAAATGAAGCACTGGAAGTTATAACACTGACCTGCAATTTTAGATTTATTGGGTCTTTGCCCCACCTTTCTCCAAAGGGGACTCACAAGGCTGTGTATAGGAGACTGTTGCATTTTAACCTCACAAACAACCTCTCATGTAGATTAGGCTGAAAGACTGTAACTGGACCATGGTCACCCAGCTAGCTTCCTGACTGAGCAGGGATTGAATCTGGATCTCATTCATCCAATATAATATCCAAACTTCACTACATTTCCAGCATAATAGTATAGGAGATACCAGAGTTTCGTATATGCACATTCTGATAGAAACCATGTTCACTTAAATAGGGATATTCTCCAATAAGCAAGCGTAAAACTGCAGCATTATCTAACACAAGACTCACAAAGTATCTTCCATCACATAAATTAATAATCTGGATATCCAGCATAGAACAGTCTGTGAATATTTTAATACCAAGGAAGAGAAAATTGGCTCCAGGAGGTGACAGATACACACTGGCATGATTTCGTGTATCCTTGACTTGACATAAAAAAAGAAATTCTCATCAAGGTATATGTTGTCTACCTGACCATATGCATAGAGGTATACAAGCACTTCAAACACAGCATTGCCTTTACAAAGTGTCTACAATAATTCTACTTAAGAAAGGGAAAAAAAAGAATAATTTGTTGAAACCTGAGGAACACTCTTCCACTTCCACTTACAAAGACATGGGCATTATCTTCCTCCAAGTTGCTTGTCAATTTATGGCAACCCCATGAGTTTCATAGAGTTTTCTTAGGCACGGGATACTCAGAGGTGGTTTTGTCAGTTCCTTCCTCTGAAATACAGCCTACAGCACCTGGTATTCATTGGCTGTTTCCCAATTACTAACCATGGCTGAACCTTCCAAGATCAGACAGTATCTGCTTCCTCTAGGGTATTTATACTAGCAATCAAATGAAGTTCAGCTGTATACTTTATTTGGCTCAAATCAAAAGCATCTGTTATTGCCTCTATCTCTAGTAGGCAATCCTGCTGTAATAGTTTTCCATAAACACAATTCCTCATAGTCTGCCGACAGATATGACACTGCCCAGCATAACACTTCGCCTTAAATTCTAGCCTGAGATTCTGCAAATGCTGGCAACTCAGCACAGATGAATCACACAACAAACTTGTAAAGGCACGATTTCTCTTGAGCCAAATTTGCAAATTGCAGCAGCACCAAAAAAAAACAAAACTATTAAGATGCTTCTATAATTGGACCTGAAATTCATGCCATAATTATTAGTCTTTAAGGTGCCACACCTATTTGTATTTTATTAAAAATGCTGTTCCCCACTGAAAAAGATTATAATACATCCTTATTCAAGAAACATAGTAGATAACATAAACTTATGTAGGACATTTTTTCCTGTTTCATAAGTGGACAATGCTAGAATATATGAAGTACCTGCCCACAGCCTGATCTCAATTAAAAACCTTGTTGAGATGCTCTGTGAACTCCTGTGTGTTTTCGTGCATACATATGTACACATGTACAAAAGTTGCACACATGAAGGCCAAAGTGCAGTATAAGAAAGCTGACTGTAACTCTGAACTCATACAGATCTTACAGATATTTACAAGGGTACAGAGACCTCAAACATCAAGCTCTGACTTTATACCATGTCTAAACATAAGCTAGAACACTCAGAACTATTTAACTATGGACTACCTGAACTTTTGCCACTCTGGCACTTTTACTCTAAGAAGCAGGCTACTTTGCATTCCTTCAATGCATGTGAGCAGATGAAGCATAGCTTACAGCAGCAGTTCTTAGCCTGTGGTCCACTGACTCCCGGGGAGGCCACAATGTCCTCACAGGGGGTCTGTGGAGGCTTCAAAAATGTCATGAGCTTTTATAGTTAAGAAAGAAAGATGGACATAGACTGATCTCAAAGCACAGGACTTGGTGATAGGTATAATTTCAGTTCCAGCTATTATGCCTGAAACAACAACATCATCATCAGATTTGTATGGAATTGTTCCAATAAAAATATTATAATAGGAGTGTGTGCATTTACATTTTTCTGTAAATATTTAATGCACTTTAGAGTTTTAAATCTTTAGTTAAGTCTTGGTGGTCTGTAGCAACAAAAGATATTTAAAGGGGGTCCGTGGAAAAGAAGAAAGTTAAGAACTGCTGGATTACATTGTTTGCAGATATGAAAGTAAGGGGTATGTGATATAGAATACAAGACATAATTTTTTAGCCACAGCAGGTCTAGTTCATCAGAACAGCCAAAACATCAACCAACACTGCTCATTCAGAGATGAGAGACAAAAGCTGAGTGGAATTTACTGAGCTCACCTTAGAATAGCTCAATACAGATTAAACCATGTCCCTTAAATCCTTAAATATTCATTTACATGCACCCTAAACATTCAAATGCACATGGCTGCTAACCCAAGCCTGTGCTGAGCTCTTGCATGTACCTATGCAATTGCTGTATTTGAAAGATGCTTGTCTATTGACACAGTGTGCGTGCAATGCTGACACACCAATGTTACCTAGTGGCAAAGCAGATCACAGAGATTACCCTGGGTGGCCAGACAAAAGACTAACTTCGATCTGCCATGCAAAGGACTGCAGAATGTGAAACTCACCGAAAAGCTACTAGTCAACAGTAAGGTCCAAATGACTACTACCGTTTTCTTGCAGCAACTTTCCCAAACTCCCTTATCAAGAATTACATATGAAGCATGAAAAATGAAGAATAAGTAAGACAGAGAACTGATTTAAATTTTCAGATTAGGACCTAGTTATAGCTGAAGTCATATTCTCACAGGAATTCTGTGATTCCATTTGGAAAACATGTTTCTTGAGATTCATAAAAAACAATAATGCAGGAAGAGTAATTATCTTTACTGCACAGTAACAAAGGTGGTCTGTGGGGTAGGTGGGGTGTGTGTGTGTGTGTGTGTGTGTGTGTGTGTGTAAAAAACAGAAGATGAGAGAGTTCAATGACAAAATGCCCCCACACAACCTCTGATCAGCTCTGACAAAGTTTCCATTAACTTTTACAAGTTCAAGCTCTAAACCTGTACTAAAGGATACAGCTCAAAATTACATTTTATGTATACACAGGGAGCATGCAAACGAGTAGTTCCAGACACAATACAACTGATTCCTGCAGACAGAATGAACTATGAAGAAAGTACATGCACAGCAGAAAGAGAGACAGAGAGGGAGAGATTTGCATATTTCTTTTAGAAGCTACTTTGGATTACTGCATCACAGCAGCCTGGTCAGAGGGACAGACAGCTGTGTTGAAACTTGATCTCATGACTCAGTTATAGCTGTAACTCAGACAAGGCCTAAGGGCCTGTTCTCACCACCAGCTCAGCCATATGCGAGCACAATTAGAGAACACCAGTGTTATAACATGTTTTTCTTTGTACCAAAGATGCCTCAGCATGCTCTCAGTCTACATTACGACCTTCAAGTTGCTCTGCAGAAGACTGTTACACAGCTAGTACCCAACCAAAATCAAAGCCATGATCATGACATAAGCATCCCGTCCATGCCAGCACACAACCAAATTCCAAATGTAGATTACAACACAGAAACATCAATTCTCTTGTTGTGGCCACCTCCTTCACTTACTGATTTCTTTGATGTGGTTCTCCCCTGTTAAGTCACCTTTGCAACACAAATGTTGGTACTTGCAAACCTGTGAAGACTGCCCTTCCCACGTCCACATTTTAGAGAAACTGACACATGCTTCTCCAGCTTCATAACTCAAAACCACATTTCCAGCAAATCCAAATATTACTAACCCCATGAGTATCCAGCCTTTGATTTTTTTTCCCTCCCTCATCTTCTAATGAATAGGCCGTGAGTCCTATACAATGCACATGAGCACCACTCATACAAATCATATTAATGACCAGTGGCTCATAGATATAGCCATTTATTACACTGGCCATCTTGTAAAATGGCTAGATTTTGTTTCTGATACCTTAATAGAACAATTCTTGTCTTCTCTGACATATTAAAGCTTTGTGTTTTACATGGGCCCAACCAGACCTATTAAAAGCAAGTACATCCCTGTTCACAACAAATATTAGTACTATCACCTTACCATAGTGGTGTAGGGACAGGGGGGGTGATAGAGGCAGTGCAGCCCCAGCAGCAATTTTTGGGGCGCCGTGGCTCCTTGCTTGCCCCCACACGTCATAGCCCCACTACGTGCCATAGCCCCACCCCTCTGCCCACCCCCTTCTGCACACACCAAGCTCTGCCACTGCCTTACCATTTTTCTAATATTGCAAAATTTGCAACTGCTTGCAAAACACAAATGCCAGATGCCAAAGGCAATAATTTTTATTTAGACAAGCATTTGATATATGATTATATGTGGCTTATCCTATATAAATGTGCTGGATATTGTGTTTTTTATTAATAATTGAGTTTTAATTATGTATTTTGTCATTGTTTCAATCCTTGAATTGTTTAATTATGTTTTAACTTTTATATTTCATGAGTTTTTAACATGTCTTTTTTTTTATTCATAAGCTGCCTTGAGTCCTATCCTGGGAAGAAAGTGGGATACAAATAAAGATAACAACAACAACAGGATTACCAGAAATGACAGCTGCTGGTGTATCTGGATGATATAACTGTATCATATGTACTCATGGTTTCATATGTAAAAACGCAAATTGCAAAAAGCTGTTCATGGATGATCTTGCGTCAGTGAACCGCAATGATGTGAAAAAATCCACCCACCCATGTATGAAGGCAAAATATTGGCAAAGGGACCATAAAAATTATTAGGAGCATTGGATGAATAGAAAAAGGCATTTATCCCACAGTGTAATGGAGGCAGAATGAGAACAAATTTGAAACATACGTCCCTGTATAGCAGATATGGGAATCATGCAGCTCTCCAGATGTTGTCAGACTGCAATTCCCAGCATTCCTCAGCACAGGCTATGCTAGCCAGGGCTGCTGAATACTGCAACTCAACACAGACATTTAGAAGGCTGCATGATTCCCACTCCTTTCATATAGGAAGCCTCTTGTTTCCCCTCCTTCTCCTAACATGTTTACGCTCATTGAGACCATACGCCTGCAGCAAGGGCACTGTCTCAATCTGTCCTTTTTTTGAGCAGTAGTCTTGTGAATTTAATAAATAGAGTGAGGGAAATTTTTCCACATCTCCTCTACATTACACAATTACAACAGTCTACAAGAAGGCAGTAAAATTCACTTCCCCACATAAAGGTAAATGCTCTTGAGTGGATTTGGACGACACAAGAGTAATTGGCATTTGCCCCAAAGCTTGAGAAAGTTCTTTTGCACACAACTCCCAGGATCCTCCACTTTGGCTGATGGATTCAGGACACTACTTAAGAAGGTGCCTTCCTGAAACCTGGATATACCAAAATACGTATATGTATGTAGCCGTGTAGGGCAGAACACCTACTGTGTTTTTCTTTATGGAAAATCTTCCACTTCCTGGGGGAGGGAGCCATTGTTTCATAAAATTAAACCAGTAACAGAATAGCTTGGATCTGAAGTTCAGGAGCAATCACCATTTGTGGGATGCTGCTGCAGGCCACATGTGTGGAAGAATACGTTTTCAACAATTCCTTCTTTTCCCTGCAATTCCCTGAAAATTAGTTCCAAGTGATTGGACAGTGGCAGTTTATCACTTCATTGGGGTGGTGAATTCTCTGTAGGGTTTACAAAGCTATCTATGGGCAATAGGGTTTGGACAATAGGGTTTAGTCCTGTGGATAATTCCTCTTACATCTAGACACCAATGCAAACTGATGGCCCTATTGACAAGGAAGCCACTACTGGGACGGTGGATATGAGAGGACACTATGAGATAACTCTAAGGGTTACACTGGGAAACTGACCAATTTGCCTCTCCCTCTCTCTTTTATCGTCAGAAGTATGCACTGAATCAGTAATTTCCATTAATGGGAAGAATCCTTCCACTCATGAAAGGGCAACTCAGGTTCCAAGCCCATGCAATAAGTCTATCAAGCTTGCAGACTTGTAATTATTTTTTCCCCAGGCATTTATTCTTAGGAAGAATATCTCAAGTCTTTCACATAGTCCACCCATATACAACTACTATTCAAGAACGGGGGTGGAGAGTGGGAAAGAAAATAAGCAGGATGGAAAATTATGGCACAAAATGTGCATAATCTGAAACATTCTAAAAATGTATCCTGTTTTTTAGGGCACCTAAATAAAAAATTGGAAGCCTTCCAGAAAATCCAATTTCTCTGGCTCATTTTAAAATTCAGCCTTTTTTCAAGGTGGTTTTCTAGGAACAAAAAAAGTAGTTAATCTGGATAATCAGGTATGACAGAATCTTGACAATGTATTACATACACATTAATGGAGGGTAATGCAGATGAGCTGATTCTAACACCTTAGGTTAGGTAGTTTGTGTCCATCTTTTACCACAATGTTAAATTAAGCCTCTTAGCTATGCCTATCATTAAAATGGAGGATCCCAAACCATCCCACAGAGTTCTTTCAAGACAAAAAAAGATACAGATCATAAACCACTTTGAACAAATAGACCTTAAACAAAACCAGCACGTTTATTAATGCTGGCAGGATATTACCTGGTATAGATGTTCTACAACAGTGGCAGGCAACTGCAGAAGGCCATTAGCTCCCTAGAAGACCCTGGAGGGCCATATCCGCTCCCACCAAATAAAAAAAAAGGCCCCCAAAATATCTCTAGCAGATATGAAGGGACTGTCACCATGTTTTGGGAGGCCACAAAATTGTTTCATGCTTCCTAGTGGACATTTTGGAACATTTTGGGGCAAAAAAAGTTTGCTTTTTTAAAAAAATTTCAAAAGTTTTTTTTTTTTGACACCTGGGTGGCCCAGAATGACTGAAAACACGGTGGAAATGCCACTCATCCCTCCAGAGTGCACTTAGGGGCATTCTGAGAGCATGGAGGAGTACTTTGACTTCTGGGGGCCACGGGTGGCGCATGGGTGCCAGTTTGCCTACGCCATACTACAAGACCAAAACCTAGACTTGCCACAACTAAACACTTAAAAATCACCAAGGGATATGTGTTGCTCGCATACATTTCTTAGGTTTTCCATAAACTATTCCCTTTCAGCATGACTCCACATAGCCAATCCCTCTTCCAATTGTGGCAAAATGTGAAAAACAAATTCACTGAGCAGATTAAAACATGACACAGAAGCCATAAAATATGAAAAAGTTTCATAGAGAGGCTAATTTAATCATTCTTGAGTGGAAAGTTTTCCACTTGTAAACTCACCACTGATAGGGCAGAACCCTATCAATGGCAAGATAGCATCAAAAAATATTAGCTAGAACAAGAAAGCTCCTGTTTAGATTGGTGAGGTTTTTTTTTCTTAAGAAGAAAAAGAACAAGTCAAGAAATGCATTCACCATTTTTCCCAGTGTAATTCCAGCAACTGACTGAGCCAAGGCTGGTTCCTGCCCTGCAGTGTGTAAAAATACTGCTCAGTGCCAGGTCCTGGTGATTAGCTCCATTCAGGTTGACTGCTCTCAGAAGCCAGCGCACTACAGCCAGAGGAGCAAATAAGATCAACAAACAGTTTATTAGTCACCAATTAGGAAGGGTGGCTTAAAAAAGAATATACTAGAACAGTGAAACAATAAAGCACTGTCATTGTCATTGCTGATGATTACATGGGCCAGAACGACTATTTTAAACATGCAAACCAACAGAAATGCAAACCAACTAGGGGCATTCCTCAGTTAACAAAGCCTCTGACAAAGAGGTTCCTTTTTACAAACTGTAAAAAGATCCTGCTTTCCCCTTTGTCTGCTGTCTTGCTGGAGGGTTTTTGGCAGCATCAGCTGCTGAGATTATGAAAAAAGGAGGAGAGAGACACACTTTCTGTGTCAGTTTGTAGATGATCTGTCAGCAGCAAAAAATGCAATGCAATGAGTTAGGAAAAACGGGATTCTGCTCTAGCCAAATCTACTAATGTGTGCCTCCCTACAAAAGACAAGATAAACAGCAGCTGCCTCCAGAACCCCTTACTGAGCATATGTGAACAGCAAAACAAGACAGGAAAGGAGAAAGCAGATAAAGTGCCTCACCAGCTACTACAGCACAGAACTGTAAATGGGGCCACCAAAACAGAAACCATAAGGAAAGTAGAGGCTGTTGGGGTTTTAAAAAACATCCTTGGATGAATTTGGAAGAAGCTTTCATGTGGCCTCTAGAAGGCTCAAAACATTTTAGTTTACTTCTGCAAGGATTACCTGACCTAGTTGCTTCCTTTCACCTGTACATACTGTGAGCCTGGATGAAAACTTTGCTAAAACATCTTAAGGTACAGTCCTCCCTTCACATTTGTGGGTTTGACCTTTGCAAACTTGATTATTTATGAGGCGCCTACTTTCCTTTCCCGCCACCATTCTGCCCTTCCCATTCCCCTGCCTTTTAACCAGGCACAGAGAAGGAAGGCAGTGCACCCAGGCAAAAGGGAAGGGAATGGGAGGGGCAGAATGGGGAAAGGCAGACACATGCCTTCTCCACACGCAGGGCTCTCCCCTCTCATTCACTTGCCTTTTGCCCGGGCATGGAGAAGGAAGGTACAGGCACCCAGGGAAAAGGCAAGGGAATGGGAGGGGGAGCACTCACACAGTTGGGGAGGAGTTATTTGCATTTTTTTCCTTTTGCAAGGGTTTTGTACCCTAAATCCTCACAAAAGTGGAGGAGCCACTGTACTCTCCTTTTTTGTAGTGTAGGAACCTATTCTTTCCATGTTACTTCTGCCCCAGTAACAAATCTTCTGTTAAAGAAGTAACGCTCAGGAACATATTTACTTTGTTAACTGATGGATCCTTCTACTTGCCTTTTATTTTATTTTTTTCCCTCTATACTGCCCACCATGGCAGTCACTGTCAACAGATTGAAAGCCCAAATCCACTTCCTGCTCTGATAAAATGGATGCCAAATCTACCTGCGTAATTTCTTCCCCTAGCTTTGCTTTTCATCTGAACATTATCTCCTTCCAGATTTCATTATTAGCACAAACAAAATCATACAGCAGAACATTATGAGAACCATAACCTACACCAGAGGTAGGAGTCATGCAGAGAGCCAGATGTTTCTGAACCACACTTCCCAGCATTCCTCGCCATTGGCTATGCTGTCTAGGATTGTTAGGAGATGCAACCCAACAATACCTGGCAGGCCACAATTCTCAGGTACAGCCCACATTGTACACATACTGGAAGCCTGGCGAAGCACTGGAAGCACACAGGATATGATGGTAGAGAGAAGTCATCGGAGAAACCATGCTAAAATGATTCTTTTTTCCTTTAGACAGGTCATACCTGCTGCAATCTTCATTTTGAATTGTTATTGTGTGCCTTCAAGTCATTTCCAAACTAGGACAACCCTAAGGTGAACCTATCACAGTGTTTGCTGGGCCTGAGAGCGTGTGACCTGCCCAAAGTCACTCAGTGGGTTTCAATGGCCAAGTGGGAATCAAACCCTGGTCTCCCGGGTTGTAGTTCAACACTCAAGCCATTATGCCAATCTGACTCTCAGTCTGATTACCACCCATTTAGAGGAGGCAAGTGAGGGAATCCCAGTGTCACTCAGACCTTCTTGCCCCATTCCATGAACAGCCAAATCGGAATAATAAATTAACTCCACATGGCAAAATTGTGGGTGAAAGAAAAATATGAATTTATGTTTATCATGAATAATTTATTCAGATTGGAAAAGTGACCTCTTTTGTGGTGAAAATGTTCAAATTTATTTGGGGAAAAGGGGTTCTAACCCTGAAGTATGAACAGTATCATCACACTGTCCACTCTCTGGGTTATTTTGTCCAAGACTGACTATGAAGGTTTGGTGACCAATGAAGTAATTAACACCACCAGGGTGTGATCTGGGGAAAATTAAAGAATAAAGACATCTTAAAGACAAGACATTGGAGCTATTGATTCTCCACATAAGGAGCTCTTGTGACAATAATGAAATTCAAAAGCTGCTGTTCTTCACTAAAGTAATTACTCTCAAGTACATCCCTGTTTAGGAAAGATGGACAAGGAGACCAGATTGTAATAGCAGAAACCATAAATGCATGACTGCCATATGAAGGGGGGAGGGACTTCCCTGGTCAACCAGATGTTCAGCTCAGCAGGCATTATGTCACAGTCCAATATACATTCATGATAGGATTTAAATGATTACTTAAATTCATGAAAGGACTTTTTTTTAAAAAAGTCCTATCACAAGAGGCTTTTATTGGCTTAAATACTTAAGATCATGAAAATGACACCAGCCCACAATTATCCTTTGTTTTAAAAAAATCTTTGAAACTTTAACAATTAACATGAATTATCTAGCCTACCCAAGGTTCCCAGACAAGGGAATATGGAAGTTGGCAGGGCTTTTTTTAAGAGAGCCCAGGTTTTAGATCTTCCCCCAGGCAGGTCAGGTTGGCTTCCTCATTTACTGGCTTTTGAATGGCTGCTGAAAATGAGATTGCTCTACTGGGTTTCCAATGATTAACGACATTCTATGAATTTAGAGGTCTCCTCTCAGTTATTGCAATTTTTGAGTTTCCTTTATTTATTGAAATGCTTTTAAAATCTCCTTCAGCCTATCTGATACCAAGGAAATGTACAAATATAATAAAAACACATCAGCATAAAACAAAGAAAACAGGAGATAGAGTACACAAAGGTCAACCGAAAGGACTGCAGAACTGCTGCCAGTCGCACCTCCACAGGGAGAGAGTTCCACAGTCTGAACAGTACAACTGACACATGTGTGGACAGCTAAGCAGCCTAAAGCAGAACATTCCTGAAGTTATGGGTCCCCCAGTAGTGGGAATCCTGCAGGTTGTGGGATATCAAGCCATTTAAGGCTTTAAAGCAGGAGTGGGAAACAATGGTATGTCAAGGAATTGTCTTCTGCTTGTAGAAATTTTCAAAGGCCAAATGGTCTACCCAAACACACACACACACACACACACACACACACACACACAGAGGGTGCCTTGCGTACAATGCATTTGAAAAGCAATCTGCCACACCTGGAGGCTTCCAGAAGAAACTATTCACAACCTTCTTGTCAGAGAAAGTGCAGTCCAGAGAGTCTATAGGAACTGAAGTCTGCCAAAACAGCCCTGGAGGGCCCTAAGGATGTAGTGTGCCCCCACTTGCTTTAATGGATGAGCAGAAGTACTTTGAATTCCACTGGATACCAGAAGACACATAATACAAACACTCTGGCATCATATCATGATTCCACCTGCTCTGCTGAGCACAGCTGCTGCCATTACCACATTTAAGGATAGCTGAAGCTTCTGAGCCATTTTCAAGGACCCCAAAGATCAGTGCACTATGGTCATTTTGTATGCTTTCTTTTTTCATTTATGCTTGGAGGGATTTATTCATTTTTAATGTTCTAGCAATCTCGCCTTAAGCAATGATTGGATGGCAATTCAAGAATTATTTTTAAAAGCTAATATGGTCAAGGTAACAATGAACTTAATGGAAGAAATAAAGTGGGAACCAGTTGTTGGAACCCTTAATGAGGTGCCTTGGCAGTCTTCTGCCAAACTAACATATAGGACAACACAAAACAAAGTGAATACTTTCAGAAATTCAGCAAGTTCCTATATCTGGGGAAGCATACTTAATTCTCTGGCAGCCAACATACTCTGCTCAGCACCCGAACACAGAGTGAAACAGACCCCAGACATCTTAGTAGTAGTTCTTGAGACTGATTCAGACACATTTAACCTGCTCAATACGGAATCCATATACTGGGGACATATAAATGTATGAGGCAGCAATACCTGACCTGGTAGATGCAAGAAGAAAGCCACTGCCTCTCAAGGTTAATACAACTTCTGCTTTAAGTACTGCCGGGGAGCAGTACATGTATTTACAGACAGCTCAGTTTGGATGTTGTTTCCTTGGACATGCTGAGTTCCCAAGGCTGTTCTATGCAAGACAGTTTATAAAATTCCTCAATTTGCCCCTCATGCTTTAGAGTCTATAACAACTGGCTGGAAATCAACAGGCTCTCCAGATGTTGCTGAACTGCAACTTTCTAGCATTCCTCACCACAGATTATGCCGCCAAGGGCTGCTGTGAGCTTCAGTTCAATAACATCTGGGATCCTGAATTCTTTCCACCCCACTTTTTTACAAGGTCTCAGTTATCCTGGAGGACCAATGTGAGCAACATCACCCTCATCTAGACTTAAGTGTTCCACAGATACCAGAGCTTTGTGGTAAAAGGCAGGAGCATCAGTTGGTTCGGGAAAGTTTTACATATTCTCTTAGAAAATTATTTAAACAAGTGTTTGAACCAGGGAAGGACAGCAGAAGGAGTTAGGAGGCATCATGCCTCAAAAACAGTTCCTGTGTAATCTTTCAGATTTCTTCAACAAGAACTGAGTCAGCAATAGAACTGCCTGACATCACCTTCATCAAATGCCTAGCACATCAAAAGCCATCAGCCATCTGTTTGATAGGATGAATGTGGAGCTTTAAAATACATTTCTCCAAAGGTTAAACACAGATACACACATACTCAACTAGGTTATGAACTGACAAAAAAAAAATTAGCTTTTCTGTGTCACAGCTTTGGTACAAAAACATGTAAGCCACCAAAATCAATCCTTCACATCAACATTTTGAATGAGAAGTTACATCCTTGATTTACTTTAGTCTCCTTTATGAATTATTTTAGCTGCTTGCTGTGAAATTAGTTTTCCTTTAAGCTTTCACTAAACCACAGGAATTGCTCCAGCAACTCCTAACAAGCAGCATGTGTCTTCTTTCAACTTTGCTGCAGTTTTCAAGAGTTGAATAGGACTACGTAAGTGATTGACAAGGAGTAGCCTACAAAAGAAACAACCAGTTCAGCAACTGTCGTACTGGCCTAAATAAGGGTCTGGCAGGATTTATCTTGAGCAGCCATCAGGAACTACACAAGGGAAGAAACAGCTTGCCTGCTCTCCACCCCACATGTAACCCCACCTTCCAGACAAGTTTCCCAAAGACAGCCACAAGGAGAAGATCCTTATGGCCCCAGTGTGGCCTAGTGGTTTGAGTGTTGGACTATGACCCTGGAGACCAGGGTATGATTCCCCGCTCGGTCATGGAAACCACTGGGTGCCTTTTGATGCATCACATACTCTTAGCCTCAGAAAACCCTATGACAGGTTCACCTCAGGGTCACCATAAGCTGGAAATGACTTGAAGGGACAAAACAACAAATACTTGCAATTCTTCTCTGTGGGACAGCAGGAAGGCCAGAAGGGACAATGACAAATGCCAGTGGCAAGAATAAAGGCAAAGGGAGGGACAGCAGGAGGCCAAAACAGCTGGGCACAAACATTGGCCAGAATACTAAGAATAATAATTGGGGGAAGAGGAGCACATCAGGGAAAGAACTGCAAAGGATTCATAACTTGGTGGTGGTGGTGGTGGTGGTCCTTCAAGACAATTCCAACTTATAGTAACCCTAAGGTGAACCTATCATGGAATTTTCTGGGGGCCCAGTGTGTGATATACCCAAGGTCACCCAGTGGATTCCCACAACCAAGCAGGGAATCGAACCTTGGGTCTCCAGGGTATTAGTCCAACGCTTAAACGACCACACTACACTGGCTCTTTTCGCCCATAACTTAAGGGGGCTGATGTTTCACATGTACAGAATGCTTATTCCCACTGTCATTATTTTCACTGAGATAGTTCAATGTAAGATTAACAACTTCTACTAAAGGAGGCCTTAATTTTGCAAAATGGTTCTAGAAATTTGCACCCAAAAAAAAAAAAAAGCCTCAGCACAATCCAATAAGCTGGTCATTCTTAGCCTCACAGATTCAAGAATACACCAAAGGTAGTCTAGGGGGGAAAAGGTTGAACTAGTAAGTGTACATGAAGCTCAAAGATTATCCTTGTCCATCTGTCCAAAGATTCATGTCTATGAAATCTCATACGTCAATAAAGCTGTTGGTATTACAAGTCCCACTGCCACACAACTCTCTGCTGTTTTGTGTGAGAAACCTTACACAGCTACCCTTTCAAAAACTGCTCTTTTCATATGCTCCCCCCTCCAAGAAGTACCTTTTGAGATCTTGAACAATAGTTTCCTCGCCTGTTAGCCACACAGTCTCTACCTCCTAGTTCTCCTGCAGAAGACCATGGAGCAGATCGCAGGACTGCAACACTTGAATGGGGGCTTCCATGTTAATTATTACGATCAAAGGGGAGGTTGTACACAGTCATTTCAATTCACATGTTCTTCAAGCATTTCAGGCATGGAATAAAGCAGCCCGCTTTAAATTAAAGCTCATACCACGATCCTCCAGCAAGGACCAACTGACAAGATCATCAATGTGTGTGGTGACTCCCTGAAAAGCCTGTGTTTGTTTCCTTCTTAAAGCAATCAAGCTACATGGATCCACGTCAGGACTGAGCTTTTGTGCACTAGCACATATATCTCTTTCCAAAATAATCAGAGTGTCAAAAGAAAGACTCTTAATTCATATACGTTTTCCAAACAGTTGCATCTTGTGGTTGCATATACCAACGTAAGAGTCTTCAAATCAAAGTTAAGAAGCCAAGTGACATGTGGACTTTTGTCTTTTCAATGACATGGACAGTTTGCAAATCCAAATTTTTGGCCAGAAGCTTGTACTGTCTCTACACATACCAAGAAAAAAGAGAAAGTTTAGATGACCATACAGATTCACTCTGAAAGTCAACACCAATATAGTTTTGTTTGATTTGTCTGTTCATGTGCACTTCCTGGGAAGCAGTGAAGTCAGCCAAAGCACATCTCTTCACATTAAATGTCAAGACGAAGAGCCATCTCATACAATTTTAGGACAGTAATCAAACCATACGTCTCCTAAATTATAAGACGCTACATACTTAACATGATGTAGTAGTTCGAGCATTGAACTACGAACCTTAACACTAAGGTTCAACTCCTCACTTGGCCATGGAAACCCACGGAAACCCCTTGAGTGTGTCACACACTCAGCCCCAGAAGACCCTGTGATAGGTTTGCCTTAGGGTTGCTGTAAGTTAGAAACAATTTGAAGGCAAACAACAACATACTGATAACTTTGGTGAATGGGAATCTGTAGCCTATAGGATTCACCTACCTTTTCACTACCTTTTCCTAACCTGGGATCCTCCAATTGTTCTGAATCACAACTCCCAGACAACACGAACAATGGACTTGAAGTCCAAAACATCTGCAGAGCACAAGGATGGTTTATAGTCATAATTTATACTAGATATGCATGTCAAGGCACAAAACCCTTCACAACTCCACAAAAGAGGAAACATCTTGAGCAACAAAGGTTCTCTATCCCTTAGTCCGTAATACACTCTGCTGTATCATAGTTTTTGTGACTGTGTATTCATAATTGCTTTACGCAACAGATACACTGCACTTCCCAGATTTTCAGATACAGCATGTCCAGTGCTAGGGAAATGCAGTATCTCTACTATGTAAGTATAATCCAAAGAAAGCCATCTAGAAAATGAACAACTGCCAACAAGTGCATATATTGCACTCAGACTAATTTCAGCTGGAAGGCCTAAAACCTAGACTATGAATGAAACATCTTCAGCCTGTAGCCAAAATACACAGAGGTTTTTGAACGAAGTGATGACCATAATACATGCTATACAACAAAAAGCTCTCTGGCATAATGATAGTATTAAAAGCTCTGCATTATGTCTGCTAACACATGTCTGTTGTGTTTCTGTAGGGGAAAAGAAGCCAAGATTCCTTTAATGTAGCAAGCAACCTGTATAATCCTTATTCACAGCAGAGCCAGCTCCCTTAGACAAGAGGGTTTGGGAGCCAATAATAGCAAAGTTGAGCCAACACAGTGTAGTAGTTTGAATACTGAACTAGAATTTCAGGAGACCAAGATTCAAATCCCCTCTCAGCCATGGAAACCCATGCGAGTGTCATGGTCACTCAGTCTTTGAGGAAGGGAATGGTAATCCTCCTCTGAATAAATCTTGCCAAGAAATCCCTATGAGAGGATCACTGTAAGCCAGAGTCAACATTAAAGCACATAACAATGCCAAAGTAGAAGGGAGACAAATTCAATCAACAGGGCAAAATCCATCAACAAGTGCTTGTCTACAAATCCAGCTGAAATAAACTAGTGATTCTCTTCACTTTTATAAGGCTTAACCAGAAGAAATCTCATAAAGTCTGTACAGAATTTTAACACCAGGCACCAAAATGTGATGTCAGTCCTAATCCACAGCCATCATATTTCTTTCCCAACTGACCAAGGTCCACTTCTGAAGTTCAGACAGAGGAAATCTATGGCCCTCCACACTACAGCCCCCATTATGCGTACACTTGCCACATCAGCTAGGTCTAATGTCAGCTACCGGATAACCCATTTCCCAGACAGTGTGGAAGACTTAAGTCTGTCTGGAACATGCAAATCTGTCTGGGAAATGGGTTATCCGGTAGCTGACATTAGACCTAGCTGATGTGGCAAGTGTACCGCGATAATGGGGGCTGTAGTGTGGAGGGCCATAGATTTCCTCTGTCTGAACTTCAGAAGTGGACCTTGGTCAGTTGGGAAAGAAATATGATGGCTGTGGATTAGGACTGACATCACATTTTGGTGCCTGGTGTTAAAATTCTGTACAGACTTTATGAGATTTCTTCTGGTTAAGCCTTATAAAAGTGAAGAGAATCACTAGTTTATTTCAGCTGGATTTGTAGACAAGCACTTGTTGATGGATTTTGCCCTGTTGATTGAATTTGTCTCCCTTCTACTTTGGCATTGTTATGTGCTTTAATGTTGACTCTGGCTTACAGTGATCCTCTCATAGGGATTTCTTGGCAAGATTTATTCAGAGGAGGATTACCATTCCCTTCCTCAAAGACTGAGTGACCATGACACTCGCATGGGTTTCCATGGCTGAGAGGGGATTTGAATCTTGGTCTCCTGAAATTCTAGTTCAGTATTCAAACTACTACACTGTGTTGGCTCAACTTTGCTATTATTGGCTCCCAAACCCTCTTGTCTAAGGGAGCTGGCTCTGCTGTGAATAAGGATTATACAGGTTGCTTGCTACATTAAAGGAATCTTGGCCTCTTTTTCCCCTACAGAAACACAACAGACATGTGTTAGCAGACATAATGCAGAGCTTTTAATACTATCATTATGCCAGAGAGACTTTTTGTTGTATAGCATGTATTATGGTCATCACTTCGTTCAAAAACCTCTGTGTATTTTGGCTACAGGCTGAAGATGTTTCATTCATAGTCTAGGTTTTAGGCCTTCCAGCTGAAATTAGTCTGAGTGCAATATATGCACTTGTTGGCAGTTCCAGACAGACTTAAGTCTTCCACATTTTCATAGTTTTTGAAGGGTGGCGCAAGCAGCACACAGTCTTTCTAGGTGATGTGAACTATAGTTGTACAAAACAAACTTATCTATTTCAGGATGAGATCCGCCTGCCAACATCATTCTGCAAATGAATATATATGTTTCCCTGTGAAATAATACTGCTACATAGCTGCATTTGCTAAACATGAAGAGAGTACAAGGAACAGACTTTGGACCACTGTAGCTGATGTGAGAGTGAAGAAAACTGTCAACAATCCTGAACAGACAAGATTGTCCCATTTAAGCTAGGACAAGATTGTTTCATTTAAGCTAATGAGGGAGCTGTTAAGGGAAACAGGGTTAACCTGTGTTACTCAAGGCTGACTACTTAAGATGCAGAAAAAAAACACTATGTCATGTCTGCCTTCATTATGCTTATAGATTATCACTGTCTTTAAGATGTACAGACTTGCAACAAAATGCAGATTACCACAGAACACTTACAAAGATCAAAGAGTAGAGACACACCAGGTATGTCTTGGAACACTATGGCAGGAATGCTTTATAAAAATGTTGTAGGCAATTCCCATCCTGTGGAACTTTTGTAGACAATAGTCTGCTGAAGTCAGCATGAAATGCATCTGATGAAGTGGGCTAGAGCCTCCAAAATCTGATGTCACAAGCCTACCAGTTGGTCTAGTCATCAGCGGCAAGCATACATTAAATTATAGAATCAAAAGATAAGTTACTGGGAAACAGAACTATTCCAATTAACAACAACATGTGGCTGTATAAAAAATACATACATAGTGACTTTCCTTCTTATATAGACAATCAGTGGTCAATTAATATTAGTACACTTGTTGCCAGTGAAAAGAAAACAATGCTCATATGCACACATGAAAGCCAAAATGAACTTCTTAGAACTATACCATATGAAGTCAAAGAGTCACAGAATGTATGGATCTGCCGCACAGATCTACTGTGCATTACTATAACTCCTGAAAATACCAAAATACAGTGCCTTCGTGGAACACAACATTTCAGTGGGAGGCGGGTCCTGACCGAGGCTGGAAAGGAGAGGAGGTATTTTGAAGCTGGGGAAGCAAGAGAGGGTCCAGAATTGGACCCTGGGGGAGAGGGATGGGAGGGTGAGTCTAAACCCAGACAGGCAGCTCCATACATATTGCTAACTAAATGCTGGAAAGGCAAACAGGTTAAGTACCAATCACTGTGCAGTATGAAGTAGCAAAAGTATTTCTTTAACCAGTTGAAATCACAGGTCATAGAGGTTGGTAAAACAAACAAAAAATTATTTCTATGTTCCTCAGAAAACCAGATTAAGATTAGCATTTGCACAGTTTCTCAGCAGCATGTGGCAAATGAAGCTGAAGTACGCAAAGTCGTGTTTAGAGTTGCCATTTTAAAAACTACTTTCCAAAGCAACTTGATCCGAAAAACACCCAAGCCTTGCTCCACATCTCCAGCATGCTATAGACATCACCCACCTTCAGCCTTAGGCCACAGACCTAAGAGAAAACCAAACCACACTTTTTTAAAAAAAAGAAAAAGTGTTTTTTCCCCCGGTTCAAATCAAATTACCCATCAACTCTCCATTTTTATTTATGACTTTCTTTCTCAAGCTCTCCTCCCTTCTGTCTCTCCTCCACAAAAGTTAAGGCATTGAGAGGGGAAGGGCTTTTGGTAAAGTAATGAGGAACATCTGTAACCACAGTTGCCCTGTGGGCATCCGAAGATGAATCCCACATTCCGTGCTTTGATGCTGTTGAAGACCGAAGCCAGCGGAGGAGGGAACTGAAGAAAGTTTACAGATTTTCTTTCCTCTGTCTCCTCCCTCCCCTCCCCTCCCCTCCCACCTCCGGGAGAGCGACTACCTCCAAGAAGGGATTGAAGGACGCCTTCGCTCCACCTCAAGCTCCCAAGCCGAGCTCCCAGGTGGAAACAACCGAGATATTTTTTTCCCCCTTTCTTCCTCAGGAGAATTCCAAAACAGGCGCGCCCACAAAACGCCCATTGCCTCCACAGACACACACAAACACACGCACCTCGGAAGAACAGCAAGCGCTGCAGAACTCGCCCATACACCCTGGTTTCCAATCTCCTTTATTAAAAACACGGAATCTGTAAAGAGGGATTTGCCCCCGCCCCAAAGATGCAAAGGCAGAGTCAAAACCTCCTCAGACGTTTTGGAAGAAAAAGTCATTCCCTCCCAAGACGGAGGCTCAGTGGGAGGCGGGTTCTGACCGAGGCTGGAAACGAGAGGAGGTATTTTGAAGCCGGGGAAGGGGGAGAGGGTCCAGAATCGGGGCCTGGGGGAGAGGGAGGGGAGGGCGAGCCTAAACCCAGGCGGGCAGCTCCGCTTACCTCCTCATAGCACCGCAGACAAAGGCAGAGCGGCGGCGGCGGGGGCAAGGCGGCGGTGCGGGATCCCCCGGCGCAGCCTAGAGGAGGAGGAGGCGCGGCGGCGGCGGCAGCAGGAACTTCCCGTCCATGGGCTTGGCTGCAGCTGCGCCTGCTTGGCTCGGCTCGGCTCGGCTCGGCTCGGCTCAGCCGCCGTCCTTGTCCCGCGCTCCGCTCACTGCGCTCCGCTCGGCCGCATCTCAGCCGCGGCGCCCTTGAAGGCAGGAAAGGGGGCCCGAGAGGGAAGGGAGAGCCGCCGGGACTGAAGAACTTCCCCGCCGCGACCAGGAAAAGTTGGCCGGAGCCGAGGGACGCCGGGGAGCCGAGCCCAAAGTTCCGCCGCCGAGGCAGGCAGGCAGGCAGGCAGGCGGGCGGCGGGCGGGCGGGCGAGCCGAGGGAAGGCACAGGCTCCGGCGGCGGTGGGGAAGGGAGGGGGAAGAGAGGCTGGGCTGGCGGCGGCGGGAAAGGAGGGGCTCCCCAGCCGGGAATACAGCTGCAGTGAGCAAGAGGGGGGAGGAGGAAGTGGCTGCTCCCTGCTCTGCCAATGAGCGTCTGGAGCTGTAATTAACCAGGCAGCAGGCACATCATTTCCTCCCGGCACAAATCCAGGCGCCGGCAGAGCCTCCCCGGCTCGCCCCCTGCAGGGCGGAATGGGTACGGCGCCCGCGGCCTCGGGAACCCCCCGCCCGCTTCGCTCCAGCCAGCCCCCCCCCGTTCCAGTCTAGGCCGAACCCTGGGGCCGCCCCTTTATTTTTAGACGGATGGGCCTAACTTCCCCCTTCTCTCTCTCGTGAACAAAAGTCACGGAGGGCCGTTTCCTCTATTCTCCTGGCTCTTCATTCATACTCGCCTCCTTCCAGTGGGTCTTGGAACCCCTTCGGCGTTTTAATCACGTATCCGTGGGACAGAGGAAAGAGCGAGGAAATTTTATGACTAGGTCATAAGACTTCTTCAGAGGAAGTGCAAGGAGCCAGCCTTACCTGCAAAGAGCACATTTTAATCTCCAAACCTTTCTCCTTTCGTTGAAGCATCTCTGGTTACTCTAGAGTAAACCAAAACTGCTCAGAATATGACCAGAGACTTTGCCAGAACCTTGCCAGTAAAAAGAGGCACACAGTTTAAAAAGACTCAAATTGTATCTTGTATGTAATTTCTATATATATAAAAAAATGGACTCTTAGGAGCAACATAATATTTTGGTTTTGTTCACAATGACACTTTCTGGGGCTTGTAGTAACCAGTTTCCATGAGTGTTTTTAAAATAGTGAATAATTTGTGGGTTCGTTTACACTAAATCAAATACCTCTGTTTGTACTGGTACTGTCTGTTCTCTGTATTAGATTTACAGAACTTTAAAAACAGGAGGAAATCAAATAGTAGGGCAGGCCTGATTATTTTAAACTGCATTCCTTTACCCATTTACCCTGGAACAAATCTCAAGCTTAAATAAGTCCCATCCTTCAATAGAAATACACAAGATTCCTCTATAAATAAACTTTGGAGGTTTGTTAGCTTGAAGATTTTTATGAATTCGGTTTCTAAAATCTGATTATTTCCAGATGTGAATTATGCAGCCCTCCAGATGTTGTTGCACTGTATCTCCCATTAGCTCTAACCAGCATGGCCAATGACGAATGCTAGGAGTGACAGTTCAACAACAATGTGAAGAACCACATACTTCTCACCCTCAATTATTTGCAGACTAGAGGCCTCTTTTACAGTCTGTGGCTAACACTGCAGTCACTGATGCATGTTTCTGTTCAGAAGTTGGTGTGTTGTGCCTAGGCAAATGCATATAGGCTTGCAACCTACTTCTCAGTTCTAATGAAACAAAGCCTCTGAAAAAGAAGCTTTGCCCCCAAATATTTGTGATGCATAATAAATTCTGCTTCCTGTTCGAGCCCTCTCTTATTTCTTTCACACATTGGCAAAGTCCTCTATCTCCATTATCTACATCTTGATCTCCACTCTTTCAGTTATATTTTCTTATTTTAAAACCTGTTTTCCCTATAGCAGCATGTAGACCCCATCACATGGAAGAATTTTGTGTGTGCACAAGGGCTCAGATTGAAGTTAAAAGTATGCAACTTATTCTTTGCCTAAGAACATAAAGCAACCATCAGTGTACCCATCCCAGGCCAGTCAGATGCCTTTGGAAATTCACCAACTGGGCTTAAGGAACACAGCCCTTGTCTCTTGTGAGTGCCTAGCACATAGTGCCAGGACTGGTCCTACCATTAGACAGAGCGGGGCAACTATCTCAGGCAATAAATACTTGAGGGTAACAGTGGTGAACCATCAGCCCAGAGAAAAAACCCAGCTTCATCCTCTCTGAGAGTTGTAGAACTTGGCATCTTGGAATGCTGTTACTGTTGTTATTGTTGTTATCATCATCAACAACTAATGCTGGGATTTTCCTAACGCTGAGATTCAAGAAGGCTCACAAATTAAAATGAGTACAGAACCATTAAAAACATACAAAAGATCATTAAAATAGAATTAAACTATTGCCAATATTAAAATTGTTAAAAACATAACAATTAAAATGATGAAAAGTAGTTTAAAGACAGTGCAATTAAAAGAATACAGCAGCTTCTTAAAAACTTTTTTAAAAAGCCTTCAGTTTTAAATACCTGTCAAAAATATTATATGTATTTATTTTAACATAGTAACATAAACACAAAGTGACATTTTTAACACAGACTAAAATTAGAACACAATACTAAAACGTTAAAAGCTCTAAACATTGACTCACTAAAACACTGATAAACTAGCTACGCACTAACTTACTAACATGTAAAAAGGCTCTGTCCACCCCCCCAAAAACCAAACTGGAGTGAAAGAAAAAAGATTTTTAAAAAGAAAGAAAAGAATTTTATTTTTTTACCATTACAGATCTAACTGAACATTCTTATTAGAACTGCTAGTACTGGAACCGTATTGCATCGTTGGATTTCTTGTTGTTCAAAAAGCCCGTAAATGGTTTCCAGTCTTTCAAGAAGTCTTCAACTGGCTCATCCTTTAAGACCCGTGTTAGTTTGGCCATTTGGGATAACTCAGCAGCCTTAGCAACCACTTCTTCAATCTCTGATGCTTCAACTCATTTCCAAGCTTGATCAAACAATATTATTGCAGCTGTTACCATATAATGAAGAAGCAATCATATTTACTATCCAATTCCTTATCCATATTTTTTTTTTTTCAAAAAGAAGTCTTTGCCAACGGAAGGACAACAAGGAAGAGGCCAGCCTCTCCTCTTTGGGAAGGGAGTTCCACAGTTCAGAGGAAGCCACTGAGAAGGCCCTATCTTGCATCCACACTGGCTGCGCCTGTGCGGGTGATGGGACTGAGAGAAGGGCCTCTCCTGAGGATCTCAGTAGGGCTGCCTAATTCTTTAGGCGCAGTGCCTAGGGCCTACAAAAACAGGACTTTAGGGCCAACAAAAACATCTCTCAAGGCAAGGCATGGAGTTGAATATGAAAGTGCCTAAGGCTTACAAAAACTGTAATGTGGCCCTGCATTTCAGGGCCCAGGCAGGCTTATATAGTGTGTCAGATAGCCTGGACCTAGGCCATAACCCACATTTTGAATTGTGCTTAGAGACGGACCAGCAGCCACTAGAGCTGTCACAGCAGGGGCGCTGTATAATTCCTCCAGGTAAAAGAAAGTTCTGCACACAATGGATAATTGGTAAAAACTATAACACACGCATGCACGCACACAGAGCATGAAATACATGTCAGTGACTACTGTATTACAGAGCAATCCCATCAGCACCTTTCCTGTGCACCACTACTACACAGCACCATGTCTTAATGCATCCCATAATCGGGGGGGGGGCAACCGCAGTGGATCTGCAGGCTGCCCCGCCCCTACCAGACAACTAGTACAAAGTAGCCAGATGTCAGCTTCTGCTTTTAAAATCACAGGTTTATTGTTCATGTTTAAGGCCTTGCAATGGTGAATTGCTATGCCTGGAGGCTTCCAAAAGAGGGAATTTGCTCTTGGGGGCAGGAAAAGGGAACACAGTCTGGAAGAGTTCAGGGCTGCATGTGGTCCAAGGGCTGCTCTTTGCCCCCCCCCCACCATGCCATAAGTGAACAGCTCAGGACAGGAAGGAACACTGACTATTTCCACATGAGACTGTTACACCGCTATGATTCCACTTTCAACGTCGCCCCTCCCTAAACCGCAAACCCCAGGATTCCATAGGATGTTGAAAGTAGAATCATAGCACTATGACGGTCTCATGCAGAAATAGCCACTATAGGGAAATCCAAAAACAGTGGGGAAATGGCAGACACATCTGCAGCACCCCTGGAAACTATGCCATGCAAACCAAGCAGAAACTCTGCCCTCAGCAAATAAATGTGTGCCATGCAGACATACAGGCAGCCAGTGAGGAAATGCCTCTAGAGTCAAAATGCTCCAAGTACTACTATATACAGAAAAGGGAATAACCTGGGCAGAGGCAGTGTTGAGAAGTCAGTGGAATGCTGTACAAGCTCAGGGTGCTTTGAATCCCTCACAAGAGCCCAGCGTATAATCTGTACTGCCCATGCCCCTCAGGAGAAGGAAGAACAAAAAGAGAACTTAGTTGGGCACATATTCTCAGAGACACAATAGCTCAGTTCTCCCTAAGGTCATCTCCCTCCACCTCCTATAAAACACCTATTAATTGGAAAGAGGATGGGCAATAGAGTTTCACTGATTTACAAAATAATGCAGATATGGTCCCCTTGGGTCACATACTTCAAGGGGGAAATATCACCTGCTTCCTACATCAACATGGTAGATGTGGCAGACCAGGACTGTTTGGTTTTGGGCTGGAATATCACCAAGGCCAAACAGTAGCTTTTTTTAAAAAAAATCAATTGTTAACTGTTAGTGAGTTTCAAACATTTATTTGTTACAGTTAACATCAGCGTTTAAGAACTTTAACACTCTGATTCTAAGGTTTTGAAGAAATCACAGGCAATCTACATACCAGAGCATTTTTTCCATGCAAAACATTCTACGGCTGCAAGCTGGAGCTCATTTCACTGTAAAAACTTTGTGTGTGTATGTACCTTCAAGTCACCTGTCAGCTTATGACTTGAATTTCATAGGGTTTTCTTAGGACAGGAATACCCAGAGGTAGTTTTGCCAGTTCCTTCCTCTGAAATATAGCCTACAACATCTGGCATTCATTGACGGTCTCCCATCCAAGTACAAACTAGGGTTGACCGTACGTAGCTTCAAAGATCAGACAGGATAAAAACCTTACTAGACTTTAAATACTATAGCTCCTTACCTTCAACATCTGATTTCTGATTGGAGATAAAGACAGAAGAAAAATAACTAGTCAAACCAAACAGATACTCATAAGAGAAAGCGGGGAATATGAATGAACTTCCTTAAGCTAGAAAACAGATGAAGCTATTTTTCCTTATTATTTTTTTAAAAAGTCAAATTAATTAGCATAACACATCATATCTAACCCATTATATCAAGTCTCTGACTATGATATCACTGGATTATCAATATACATCCCCAGGATAGTCTGAACAGAAGTGACCCAATGTCCTATAGCACAAACTATTTATTATGCACCAAAGGCCGATATGACCTGCAAGTCTCACCACAGTTGTGACTGGACACCAGCACCTGCTGTGGGGCCCACAGACTGTGTTTGGGATTCTCATTGGAGCCATACTTCCCATTGTTCCTGAGATGATCCACTACTCTTGGTTCAGAGATCTTAGAGGAGTTCATAGCCAGTATGGCTCTGCAGAGCCAAAAGTGTACCATGATATGGTTTAGATGGTGGTAGGAAGCTGAGAAATTAGTCATCCATAATGAGCATAGGGATGTGGTTTGTCATAGGGCTGCTATGGCTGACCCAGGCCAAGAAAACATATCTTCATATGATGAATCCAAAGGTGAATTCCCCCATGAGCCCCTCATACACATTCCCAGAAATACCCTCCAGTGTAGGAGAGGTTTGGACCAGGTCCCTCAGGGCCAGGAGCTAACCTCAGCTGGCCAGGAGTCAGACTGTCCATGGAGGAGGCAGCCCAGCCCAAGAAGGCATCGTGGAAAAGACCTTTGAACAATAGAGGGGCTAATCTAAGGCATTTCCCTGTTTGAGACAAGGGACAGGTTGCCACCCCTTCCTGTTCCATGTACAGATGTGGATTGGAAAAGCACACAAAAAAAATTGTACTCAAACACAATTCATAGGATAGTGTGCTGTGTTGCATTGTGGTGTGCTAAAAGGAAAGGCTATGTGGCATGCAAAACTGACCCCAAACAGAGAAAAATGGTCAGCAATAATTAGCAGATGCCATATATTACAGATTCCATATATTGCATTAATTTCCCATGCAAGCAAAGTGATTCTCCAGACTCTGCAACAAAGACTTCTACTTTATATGGAGCTAGAGGCGGCATATATCCAAGCTGGGTTCAGAAAAGGGAGAAGGACTAAAGATCATGTTGTAAACATACATTGGATAATGAAAAACAGCACAGAATTTCAGAAGAAAATCATCCTGTCCTCCGTAGATTATAGCAAAGTCTTTGTGTAGATCATGAGAAATTATGAATCCTCTTAAAGAAATGGGTGTGCCACATTTTACTGTCTTGATGTGTTACCTATATGCAGGACAAGAGGCTAACATTTAAGAAAGAACAGGGAAAAACAGAATGATGTCCAATTGGCAAGAGAGTCAGGCAAGGCTGCACCTTATCACCTTATCTGTTTAACTTGTATGCTGAACATATCCTACATAAAGCAGGACTAGACTCAGAGGAAGGAGGCACCAAAATCTGAGGAAGGAACATCAGTAATTTAAGGTAAGCAGCAGACACCATACTACTAGCAGAAAACAGCAAAGACTTGGAACTATTACCGAACAGAGTCAAGGCGGAAAGTGCAAAGGCAGGTTTACAGCTGAACATTAAGAAAGCAACAATAATGACCATAGGTAATTTACATAACCTTAAAGCAGATGAGGAAACTGAAATAGTTCAAGATTATGCATACCTTGGCTCAGTCAAGAAATCAGAAGAAGACTAGGACTTGGGATGGCAGCTGTGAAGGAACTGGACAAGATCCTCAAGTGTAGACAGATCATTGAATACTAAAGTTAGGATTATCCTTGCCATCATATTTCCATTTCTATGCACGATTGTGAAAACTGGACAATGAAGAAGCTTGATAGGAAGAAAATCAACACCTTTGCAAGGTGGTGTTGGAGAAGAATTCTAAATATTCTCTGAACCGCTAAAAAAACAATTGAATGGGTCCTAGAGCCTGAACTTTTCCTAGAAGCCAAGTGGATGACTCAATTGAGGCTGTCATAGTTAGGTCATATCATAAGAAGACATGACTCACTGGAAAAGATAATAAGCCCTGGTAAGGTAGAAGGCAGTAGGAAAAGAGGAGGAGTACATTAGAGGTGGTTAGATGCAAACAAGGAAGACACTTCCTGGAATCTGCAAGACCAGAACAGGGCGATTGATGTTAGGGTGACCTGAAGGTCTCTCATCTATATAGAGTCACCATAAGTCAAAATCACTTTGATAGTAGTTAACAACAACAGACACTAAGTTCTAAAGCTCTGAGAGAGGGTGAAACAAGTTGTCCCTCTTATGCATCATGCATAATTTCCTACACTTCTAACAGTGCCCTCCGTCATCTGCCCCCCCCCCCACCAATCCAAAGGATCAAAAGGCTTTAGCCTTGCCTTGCTTTATCAGAGGCAGGATGACTCTGAATGCCAGTTGGTAGGGAACATGAGCAAACAGATTTTGTTGTGATCATGTCATCTTTGTGGCCCTCCCCATTTGGCCACTGTGGGGACAGGCTGCTTGACTAGATAGGTCTTTGGCCTGATCCATTTATTCTTTGATCATCTTGGTTGCCCTTTGCTGAGCCTGATGTGACAAGTGGACGAGGGAAGAGCAAATAGACAACTTCCTGCTTCACCCTCCCCTGTTGATTGTATTTATGCAGCACCAACACCATATAGACGTGACCCTGGTTTACATCTTTCTAGAGCGACCAGTGCTGGATCAAGTGCCATTATAGAATACTTGCCCAAAGTAGAAGTTGCCATTATTGATCTATAGAAAATGGTTCATGATTGTAGGCTTAAGAAAGGGCCAGTCCTAAATCAGAGCAGTAGGTGAAAGAAAAACACAATAAAATTATTGCTTCATAGGATATACAAACACAGAGTGAAACAGGGAAAAATGCCCTTGTAAAAAAAGGTGGGGGAGTGGAGTTTGGACTCAGATTGAACCATAGAGTAGAAAGGACTGCTACTGTGTTATTTATCACCAAATGTCTAAAGCAGTGATCTAAGGGCCTTTCCACACTACACTGTTATAGTGCTATTATTCCACTTTCAACATCCTATGGAATTCCAGGACTCATAGTTTACTGAGCAAAAACACTCTCTGGCTGAGAATTCTAAATGCTCCTCCCTAAACTGCAAATCCCAGGATTCCATAGAATGCTGAAAGTAGAATAAGAGCGCTGCAACAGTGTAGGGCAGAAATGGCCCTAAGCTCCATTCAGCTCCATGAGATTTCTTGTAGGATGGCACTGTAAGTAACTTATAAATTCATTCAGTGGAACACTGTTACAATTTATAAATCTCTGCTAACATGCTGCCAAACTTTTCTTTCCTACAATATATGAATTGCATCACTTCCAGTCCAAAGCTCAGTATCAAACTTCCAACTGGAGCTCATTCAGGCCTTGGAAACTTGTTTTGAACTATACCTCCCAGAGCTTAGGAGATTCTGGGAGTTGTAGTTGAATGGTAATATGAATCATATTGTTGTGATATGATTTCATTTCCACTGGATATATCCATTCCCAATCAAAATTGCTACCTTTGACTTTTAAACCTATCAATAATCTGGGCACACAATATCTGAAAAAACATCTTTGTCTTTCATATTTATCCCAAATTCTAACATACCCCCTGTCAATTTAAAAACTCCCAGGACAGCTTACCTAAATCAGTAAACCAGCAGTAAGCACAGTAAAACACAATGTAAAAACCACAGAAGGCTACAAAATACAGCAAAGCAACACTAATACAAAGCAACAGAATTAATTCAGTTATCACTTAAAACTAACTTTGGAGACATGTTGGTGGACAAAGGTGAAGAAATAGAAAGGTTGTTGCTTGGTGCTAGAAAGATGTCAGATTTGGAACCATGCAAGCCTCCGGGGGTGGGATCGTGTTGCACCCTAGACATCACTGCTAAGAAAGCTTCAGAAAGCAAGAGACACTCAGAGGAGAGCCTCTGAGAATGACTTCAAGGTATGGGCAGACTCAGGCAGAAGAAAGTCACCTTCAGGTGTCTATTTTGCTTACTTGTACACTCAGGCCCAGTGTGGTGTAGTGGTTAGAGCACTGGACTACAACACTGGAGACCAGAGTTCAAATCCCCACTCAGCTATGGAAACCCACTGGGTGACCTTAGGTAAGTCACACTCTCTCAACCTCACAGGGAAACAAAGGAAAACTCCTCTCTCAATAAGTCTTCGCAAGAAAACTCTGTGATAGGTTCACCTTAGGGGTCACCATAAGACAGAAACAACTTGTAGTCACAGAACAACAACACTCAGGTCAACAACAAAATACCTGGGGGAAGAGCTTGAAAAGGCTAAATTTTAGACTGTAGCTCCCAGATCTTCCCAGCCAGCATGTGGGGCATGAGGAAAATTTTGGGCATGCAGGGAATACAGTTTAGGATTCTAGCCAACTAATGCCCGCTTCTAATATACTCCATTCCATTCCCACTCTCCTCTTGTTTCATTTTTTTGTCGCCCTTGAATCAGCCAGCATTTCAGACTCACTGAGCATTCACAAATATTAGTTGAACTATTGAGGTAGGTCCCCCACCCTGCTTTTGTTGTCCCAAACACCTTGGAGATTCTGCTAATCCAGGATAGCTTCTTCCTGGCCGTGGATGGTGCCGTTTTGGTTCCACACATGGAGAATGAGTTCATTTTAGATTTAATGCTAGCATCTCAAGGTTGATTTCAATCAGGAAAGTGACAAGAGTGGTGGGTTAACACACTGTTCTCCAGGTCTGTGGTTTTAATCCAATTTGTTTCTTCCCATGGTTGTTACTCTTTTCTTTTCTTTTTTTAAATGAGGGATACTAATTAACAGATCTCCTGCATAATACCAACTGAAACCTTATTGCCCTGTCTGTGTTGCATCTCATTGGATTTTAATGGAAGAAGTCAAAGGACTTCAGTTTAATTCTGTTTTGGATCAAGCTGGTAGCATCTGCAGATGAAATACACTAAGGGGGTCATATCTGACACGTTTCTGAAATACATGAGGGGACAGATTAAGGGATGATATCTTTGTGGCAAGGGACAGCAGCATGTTGCAAGTATTGCTGCATAACATAACCCTTTCAGATGCTATTTCTCCTCATTTCAGGCTTGGTGGTTTGGAGGAAGGGGCTGGAATTGGGAAAAGCAAACAGGAGAATCAAGAAGGGTGGGGTGAAGAAAGAGATAACAGAATCTCTCTGAATCACAAGAACTATTTTTTTTCCTGTTGATGCTTTTTTTGTGTGCCACTTGTAACCCCATTTTTTTAAACCCACAGAGCATATTTACCTTCCTATGCCTTTTCAGAGGCTGAAGTTGTCTTTTGTTGTTGCTGCTGCTGGTGGTGCTTTTTTAAAAGTAATTCTTTCATGTTTAAAGATACATTAGCATCCAGGATTGCAAGGTTAACAGTTTTATGAAAGGATTGCAAAGTTACTCTCGAAAGCATAGCTCTGGATACTGAAACATGGATGGAAGCTAAGTCTGCCACAGACCAATATTGCAACAGGCAAGCCCCAGGAATATAACCCACTTAGATTCAGATGTGAATTCCAAGTGGTCCTATGTTTCTCAGAAGCCACACTTTATAGCATTTCAAAACCCAATGATAAAAGCAATGCAAAATTGCAGGTTTGGGCTCCCACAGCCCTGGCGATACCCTTTGAAGATAATCCACTTTAAGTACTTAATCAACTTCTTTCTCCTGCCAAGAGGGTGTTAGTGTTGTTGTCTGCATTACAAAAGGTGAGATAATGGATATGCAGATGCGCAAGAAATACCATGGACGTCTTATCTTTTCAATCCTCATTGCTCTGAAGGGCTGAGGTCTCAAGAAAATAGGGCTATCTGGCATTATGCTGGCTTGCACAGTATGGCTCCATTTTTCTTTTGCTGTAGCAAAGGACAGTGAATTATAAAGCACTCACCATCTTCACTCTGTGTGTGTGTGTGTGTCATCAAAACTACTCGACAAAGTATGACCCTCATATTTACATTCTGCAGATGGGAGCCCTGAAGTTGAGAGGGAGTATCTCTCCCACTCATTGGATGCACAATGGAACTAAGACTTGGAGACCGTTGTCTGGACTACACTGACGATGTTCCCCAAAGTGCACAGCAGTGAGTAATCCCAAGCGTTAGGAAGATGAGAGAACTAGGCAGCCACTACAAACAGTCAGGATTTATGAAGCAGGCCCAGTACAAAATGGGAATGCAGTCTGGTGTCTGGCCAGGTTCAGGCTGTGGAGAAGGACTGAACAAATGCCAAAAGCTGGGTTGGAAATACTCCAGACTGATACAATAAGGGACCAAAAGTAGCTTATGCCGGAAAAGTGAGTGAATGAAGATGGGTTTACTGCATTCAAGGAGCTCTGCTATCAACAAGAAAGGTACAGGGTCCCTTCACATTACACAATTGCACTGCTGTGTGTGTGTGTATGCGCCTTCAAGTTGTCTGTCGACTCATGGTGACCCTGTCAATTTCATAGGGTTTTCTTAGGCAAGGAATGCTCAAGTGGTTTTGCCAGTTCCTTCCTCTGAAATACTTGCTTCCACTTTAATTGTCACGGCAACATCCTGTGCAGTCTTGGGATATGTAGTCTGTGGTGGCACTAGAGTAGCTCTTTGGGAGAGAATTCAAAATGCCTCACTAAACTCTGAATCCCAGAATTCCATAGGATCATGGCAGTTTAAGTGGAATCAGTGAGGTAATTGGGTACTGTGATAGTTACATCTAACTTTAAATTAAATGAGGACTATTCAAATTTAATTTAGATCAAGGATGGGGGTTGTGTGGTCCTCTAGATGATGTTGGACTGAGACTCTCATAATTGTTCTCCATTGCCTATTTTTGATCAAGACAGATGGGAGCTGAAGTCCACCAGCATCTGGAGGGTCATGTGTTTCTCATCCCTGATACAGGATGTATTGAAATGGTTGTGATTTGAAATATGATTTTACTATATTTTAAAATGTGATTTTTTGCAATGGAGTAATATCTGATGCCACATTCACACAAAGCAAGACAGTTACCTTTTCACCCCTTACACTACCCTCATGAAATATGAAAATGCCCCTTTATATCAGTTCTGAAAAAAACTAAAAACAGACACCTATTGGAAACACAGGCCTTTTCTGCCCTACAGTGTTATAGCGCTCTTATTCCATTTTCAACATCCTGTGGAATCCTGGGTTTGCAGTTGAGGGAGGAGTGTTTAGAATTCTCACCCAGAGAGCTCTTTGGCCTCAGGAAACAACAAACACAAGAACTGCACAGGATGTTGAAAATGGAATAACAGCACTATAACAGCGTAGGGCGGAAATGGCCACAGTTTCTTTGTGCACGGCTAGGAAGAGTGCAAGAGTCATGGTTAAGAACAAAGCCAGCTCCAAGCACATACCTCATGCTACAATAGTTCCTGTTTCTTAGGTTAGCTCCCTTTAAGCAAATGTGTCTGAATTCAACGTCCTTGTGTATTATTAAGAGGTATTAAATTGTGTTATCCTTCTCTCTCCTGTAGTGCATCAACCTCTCTCCCATCTCAAAAGCCACTTCACCACCCACTCTTATCTCCTGACTGCTAATGTAAATATGACCCTAGTTGGTGCCCTCATGGTACAGGAGAGAGGATTTGGCCAAATGAATGTTGCAGCAGTGAACAAAGGGTTCTTACACCTCCGGTGTCCTAAAGCAATAAGCATCAGCTCCAGATTTCCACCTAGAAATCTTATTTACCCCAGAGGCTGGAAATGTTACTTTGCTGAATTTAATATTCCCCAAATCTGACAGACATTATAGCCATGGCCCGTGCTTCATCAGAGATTTTGGGAATTCTACGTCCAAAATGTAACATTTCCAGATTATTCATAATACTTAGGCCACAGAGTCATTGTGATGCAAGAATTACCATGTAAGAATGTGTCAATAAAGTTGCCAGCTTTCTCAGCCAGCCATTGTCACTGTGCCTTTCTTTAACAGCGGCAGTCCATCTGTGAGTATAGCTCTCAGATTTGGAGGGATGTGGGGTTATTCTGTGTGATATGGGGCCAGTTCTTGTTTTTGTGTTTGTTTTTGTGAAATTTCTATCAGACACCAGTCTCTAAGCCAGTTGCTGTAATGCTGCTGCTTAAAGAGGAGAGCAACTGTGGTGTAGTGGTTTAAATGCTGGATTACAACCTGGAAACCAAGGTTCAAATCCCCACTTAGCCATGGAAACCCACTGGGTGATCTTGAGCAAGTCACACTCTCTCAGCCTGAGAGGACGGAAAGGCAACCCTCTATGAATAAATCTTGCTAATAAAACCCCATTGGGTAACCATAAGTTGAAAATGACATGAAGGTACACAGCAATGACAACAACAAACAACAACAACAAGCAGTGATGGTCAATTTGTTCCTCATATTAGGTTTATACAGAGCAGAAAATACACTTTAGTGGTAGTATAATGATCCCCCACACACTGTACAAAGTTATTATGCCTGCCAGTTGTTCTCCGAAGAGGAAGCAGAATTATCACCATTACTGTAGACACATTCAGATAATGATTTGTGTCCTTATCTTTCTTTGTTTCATTGCATTATGCCCTCTAGCACTTTTAGTCAGTGCATTGTAGGTCAATAAAACCAGGGGCTCTGTGGCCTCAAACCTGTGTCAGCCAAGCTGAACATGAAATGATCACCATAGCTGAATTTAATCTATTTTACAGGTATCTTCATGGGGTATCTTTGTTGTCCTTCCAGCAGCAGGCAAACTTGTTTTTATTCACACAAACTTTTGGTATTTAAGTTAGCACCAGTTGTGACTGATGGGTTTCACATCAGTGGGGTAGTGAATCCACTCTGCATTTTAGTCTGGATTTAAATGAACCATCCAAAACACTGAACCAAATCCCTACATTTGTTCAGCTCCTTTAAAATTCATACTAAAATCTATGGTGTATTGACTGGCTTACTGGCCTGGAATCTACCTGCTGTAACTGGCTGACACTGATGTAGGCTTTTAGTACTTTCGAAAAACAATAATGTGCTTTCAGGTGACTGGCTTTCATACTTTAATTATAATGTTGTGTTTTATTTTATATTTGACTATGGTTGTATGCCTTGAGCACTAATTGTAGTGGAGAAGTGGTTTGCATATAATACATTGGGGTACATGCATGTATGTGTATACATTTATGCATGTAATTCAGCCATTCTACTACAAGTAGTGGTCAAGTGGGTAGCAGCAATAAATATAAAACAGAATGTGTACTGACACATGTTGCCCTTTGTCTTTTAACGTTTTGTTCTTGAAAGGAGGACAGGGAAAACATGCAGAAACAACTTTCCTATAGAATGCATTATTGTTACGTCTAGCAGTAATTATAGTAGTAACTTTCCTCTAGCAGATATTATACATTTAACATTTATTTCAGAATTTATTAAAATATTTAATATGAAAATTATTATTAAAAAGTAATATTAAATATTAACAGTAATATTAATATTACAATTAGTGTTTCTTAAATCCAAAGATTGAGGGAGGATGCCTTTTTTCACTTCAAGTGAATATCCCACATACAGACATGTCTGCCTGGTTTTGTATGCCTGTAAAAATAAGTTCTCGGGATTCTTGGTTGTCAGTAGCCTAAGTATATAAATAGAACAGTACATAACCCACCTCTCATTCTCTCTCTCTCTCTCTCTCTCACTCTCTCACACACACATGGCAGTCTGTTTTGTTCTACAAGCCACTTTCTTCTTTTGCAATAATTGTTCAGTGTAAAATAGTTGACATATTGATTTTCCTAAACAGCAGCTGGGCAACTGAAGATGCTAAGAGTGTAACAGATTTTACCAGAAGGATTGTTAGCTTTTATGAATGACACAGATATTTGAAGCCACCTTCAAAACTATCATGTTTGAACCAGACTTTTCTATCTGGTTCCATGCTTACTTTTTGTCAGCATTTTGCACAGAGACCCTGAGAGATTTATTTTCAGAAACTATCCCACATCAGTGACATACTAGAAGAGGTTGTTTCAGAAAGGAGGGAAGGAAGGAAGGAAGGAAGGAAGGAAGGAAGGAAGGAAGGAAGGAAGGAAGGAAGGAAACAAAGCCATATAAGGATGTGGTTGTTTTCATCTTGTTTATTCTTGTATATATTCTGTGTATCCCACAGCACCAACTGACCATGGATTGTTTGTTCATCTCTGATCCTTTTGGCTTAGCTATGCTTATTCCCCTTCCAGCTTGGCTAGGAAAGATACTTTCCTTGGCTACTGCTTCTGTCATCTGGCATTTGAACATGCACTTGATCTCCCTCCCTGGTAACTTCTCTAACAGCAAAGTCATTTAAGTTCCAAGATTCCTTTTAAAACACACTATTAATGCCCTGCTGGCAAGCACAGCTGCCTAAAAATTAATTGCCATATTCACTTCGGATCCATGCCAACCAAAAGAGCATCAAATTTAGTCATATAGTGAAAAGTGAATTAACATTCTCATGTCCTAATATTGCTTATAATCCACCAACCGCTGCTGTTGGGCAGCAGCTGTTCATTTCATGGGACCCTCTGCTGGGCTGAATCTGTAGAGTCCACGATGAATGTTAAGTTCTACAGTAACTAAATTGTTAACTGCAACTGCTGTCCTCACCTCCAGCTCAATCCTGCACTTTTAAATGAGAATCTAAAAAGTACAGTATTAGGGAAAACAAAGGACTTCCTAACATGAAAATAAAATGTGACAAGTGTACCCTGAGATTGTATTTGCCCTTCACAAACTCAACAAGAGAAATTTACCCACTGCAGAAGAATCTGCACCTCAGTGTAGTTATGTTTTGGATGCAATCTACTTATCTTTGAAAAAAGTTCCAAAAAAATGCCAAATGTCCTAGGGAAGATGGCATTAAAGAAACATATTCTGCTCATGCAACCTGTAGCACTGTTTGTGGCACTTCCACAGAAATGGAAGAATATACTTTACCACTGCAAGTGTTGGGTGCCATTTTTGAATGCTCCCCTATGGTTTTTTTTATAATGTCCCCTTTCCTGTAAGTAGAATGTTTCTACAGAGAAAACAGGAGAACTAGTATTTTCCTCCCTAGCATTCTGTTACTTTTTCCATGCAGGGAGATTAGTTCCTCCCAAAAGGGTGAATTCAAATAATGGCATTTTGAAATGTTAGATCTACAGATGTAGCAAAACAAATTGGTGGAGGTCAGAGACAATAGAGCGGGCTGTACTCCTTCAAGTTGCAGTTAAGAGATGCTGTCCAGTCTTCTGTGCTGATGTGAGATTCAACAGTCAGTTCATACATGGAATGGGAGAAGGCACCATCTTGTCCTTCACCCAGGTGGCAAGATGGTTTAGTCCAGACTTGTCACCAAGCCAAGTTCATTTCTATTGTCAGTGCTCAGCTGATTTACAGAAAAGTTCCTCACTTTTCACATGATTGTGCCTGGCCTACGTTTAGAAAAATGAGTATGGTGGTATCACATATCTTCTGAAGCTCCATGTAAACACTTCAGAATTCAGAATAACAACTTCAATCTCTCTGAATAGAAATAGTGCTCCTCTTTCTCAAATGTACAATTTTGCTTGGGAGTTCAGGATGGTCAGAACATTTTCTCTTCATGAATGGCACATTGAAAGCAAGGCCATAGAAAAATGGGTCTATAAAAACACAATGGAGTTGAGTGGGTGCAGGTAGTAGAGATGTGAAGTAGTCAATACAAAAATTAGCACGGGAGCACAGACCATAATCAGGACTAAAAGTGATGAAACAACCTCTTCTTACTTAATCTTTTTACTTCTGCTAGCTGTGTGTGTGTGTGTGTGTGTGTGTGTATTGTATAACTTAATTATAATAAATATTTCCCAGACTTGAGGGAGCAGTCATTTTGGGGAGGGGGATGAAATCTTGGCTTCCAGTATTTAGCAAGGTTGTTGTCAAGTGTCAACACACGTAACAAAGTTAGTGGACTTCACCAGTAGAAAATGTGTATGATTTACCAGTTACTGTTTCTTTAAAAATTTAAAAGAAAAACAAAAAAACTCTAATTAGGTACATTCTAACCCATCACCAGAATATATAAAAATTGCTCTGATAATCTGCATGATACCAGCATCTTCTGTTATTGATTTTAAAGGTTTTATAGAATCTCCACGATGACAGATACCTTTGTATTGCCATTCTATAGCATTTTTCCTGATAATAAGGCTGCAATCGCAAATGTTCTTGGCTGGAAATAAATCACATTGGACTGGATGGCGCTTATTTGTGAGTAGAGATAAAGTCATTAAATTAACGATACAGGCAGCCCTCCACATTTGTGGGTTTGACTTTCATGGATTTGATTATTTGTAGGGATGGGCCAACCGAATTCTTTAATCCTTGGCAAGGATTTGAGATTCGCAAGTCTGAATCCCTGTGGTAAAATAGGCAAACCAAATCTTTCAAATCCACCAACTAAATAGTTTGTTGGAGACCGGGATGCCTGAAAATCTGGGAGATTAGACACACAAGCAGAGATGGCAAGTAGGTGAATTTTTCCCGTGGAGTAATAATAGCCTTTGCTAACAATTTCAGAAATTACATCGGGGGTTATATTCTAATATATTTAAATTGAATATTTAGTATTTAAGTTCAGCACTATTTCTGTGCTGAAAATCAATGGCATGTATCAATGCTGGGGTCAGTGGGCCTGACGCGTATCAGAAGTAGTGGGGCAGAGGGCAAGGTCACACATTCTCATCCAATGATTGCCACATGTAGGCCAGTGTATCTCCTTCCACAAGACAGTGCCTGGTTGTAAACCTATAGCTAGAATAGGATGAGAAGTGAAATGTCTGTCATGGTTTCTCATGAGCCACAGGACAAACTACATGTAGCAGAAAGGAATTTTTTTTAAAAAAAAAATTGGTGTCTCTGGGGCCCGCCAAAGGCCTTATTGGCTGGAAGGTATAGTCTTCTTGAGATTTCAAGAACATCTGAAAGATTCCTTTGCATAGCTCCCTTGCAAATCTTTTTCAGATACAATTCTAGGGTTTGTAGTTTTACAAGATGTCACAGCCTTCTCTGCCAAAGTGTGCTGGTGCATCATCAAACTGCAAACACCAGGATGCCATAAGAAGCTATGCAGAGAAAATCCAGTTTTGACCTGGATTCTCTCTCACTGTAGTATGTGGCCCTGTTTACACAGGCAAGAAAATGTGGGATTAATCCATATTTTCCTGCCTGTGTAGAAAGGGCTTTCATGTCATTTTCAATCTGGGAGATCCTGACGCAGAACTATGACAATTTCTTCAGAGGGAGGTTTGCCTTTGCCTAGGCTTTTGCTAAGGCTGAGAGAGTATGTCTTGCCCAAGATTATCCTTCTTTCCCTTGCTTTTTAAATCCCTTTTTTAAAAAAAGGATTCGAAAGATTCGAAATGTGTGAGATTCGTGGATTCCCAGAACCTTCCAGGGATCCGAATCCGGATTTGGATTCATAAAATTCTGGATTTGTCCCATCCCTAATTATTTGTGAGTTTCTCCAACCCCTGCACCCCCCCTTCAGGCATTCTTTTTCTGGGGGAACCTTCCCTCTCAGCAACTCCAATCAGGCCATGCAGCCCTTTAAAAACTCACCTCTGGTTGTTCTCCTCCTTCACCAGCAGCTGCCTGGCCAACTAAGGACAGCTTGCAGCCTGATTTCTCAGAACTACAAATCCTCTCTCAATGCCGCCCACACGCCCAAGGAAGGAGGTGGGTGAGAGAGATGCCAACACACCCCTTTCCCTTTCCTTTCCCTGGCCTGGTTTGGTCCCTGGATGCCCATTCACCCCAACATGCCTCACCCTGCTTCCCACAGACACACACACACACACATTTTGATATTTACGATTTTTCCACTTGTGCAAGGGTCCTGCGCCGCTAACCCTAGCAAATGTCAAGGGCCAAGTGTAATAGCAACAATAATGATAATAATATTTGCCAAATCCCACTTGATATTTTTTCTTATAAATGTTGTTCCATTTGAGATACAATACTATATTGCTTACCTGTGAGTAAGCCCCAGTGACCCAGTGGAACTGACTCTTGGGTGGACATAAGTAGGACTATGGCTGTCACTGATAAATAAGGGATAAATACAACTTACATCTTGTTTAGTAAAAAAAATGCTTCTTTTTTTTAAAAAAAAATCTGCAGGTTCTCTGAGTATGTCGTAGCTCTTTGCATATGTATGCCATGGGATTTGGGGCACTGAAAACAAAGGGGTATAGTTTTTGCTATTATAAAATTCTTTAAATGTTCAAGGTAATGGATTCCATTATTGCACTTCTTAGAATTAAAAAGGTTTCTCTTAGAGAATCTAGCCATCTGTAAATCTTGTAAAGGCTTGTTTTCTGGGGCAGTAGAAACAATAGTCATGGTCCTTTCTTTGTGACAGAGTTTGGAGTACTTGAAATATGCTGCCATGTCCCTTTCAGTATTCTCTTCTTCAGGCTAAACTTTTCAGACATGATTAGAGATCAAATGAAGAACAAGCGGGGTGGGGGGAGAACAGGTCAAGCTCCCAGATTAAGAAAGGGTAATCATAAATAGAAAGATCATGAGACCTGGGTCTAAATTAAATTACTAATCCTAACTAAAGCAAGCCCAGTACTATCAATTGCTAAATATTCCAGTCATTGATTCAGTGAATCTATTTTAGTTAGAACTAGGAATTGGACTTAGGCTCTGGTCTGCAAACACATGGTAGATAACTTTTGTATATGAATAATGTATCTCGCACAGATTCCTTCAACGAACGTTAGCTATTAAAAGTTCCTGGAACCAAGAGCAACTTCTGATCCTGAAGAAACAGAACCATATATCTGAACCAGTTTCCATAATATATCTTTATAGGCCAAGGATCCTTCCTGAGTTTCCGATGTAAACGTATGAGCTCTAGTGACCTATCCTCGTAAATTGTAGTAACTATGAATGAAGTGATAACATAATGCTGCGATCCCATGGCTTTCGGCCAGGAGTTGGACACCTGACAAAATAAATATTTTGCCTCCTTTGAAGATGAATAAACAGCTGATGGGTACATTTAAGTCACTGACTATGAATAATAATTTTATAAGTTTAATGTCCGCTTACTATGATGTTTTGGAACAACTGGAAAAGAAAAGACGGAAAATGCTTGTGACTAATTTAATACTGGACATGACAAGAATAACCAACACAGACAGAGTGTCCCAGTTAAAGATGGAGTAGTCTGAGAGACAGTACTGATACTACCACAAAGGAGGAAAAACAGAGGATTGGGAAAGTTTGATCTTCCTGTAGTAAGTCTCCTTTGACTAGAATACAGATTCATCCCAATGGACCTGGGTCTGTCTTTCCACAGTTAGCAGCAGTGATGGAAGTGGGTCTTACAACCAAGTTTTTCCTCAGGCAAAAGTTCCACTGAGTGATCGGAGGTCCAGTGCTGGATTTTGCCCGTTGTTCTGCTGCCAATAAATTATAGGCTGAATAACCTATTCTTTATACCAAGTCTCATTGCTGCTGCTCATTGTTGAATCTCATTTGGGTAAGCCTAGACTGAGTGCACAGTAGCTATTAATACCCATATAAGACATAATTTCTTCTCTTCTCTTCCCTTCTTTCTCTCCCTTTGCTGCCACCTCCTCCTTCTCTGCAACAGCAGCAGCAGCAGCAGCTGTTTTTAAAGAGTTTTGAGAGTCTGCTTGAAATAAGAAAGGGGTACTGGTGAAGTGCTGTAAAACTGGGTGGTTTCCTCTGCTGGAGAATTAAGATTTTTTCATAGAATAATGATAAATACAGTTGGCCACTTGAGATGGATTGTCAAAGTTTCACGTCAGTGCCAAACCCAATATATGCTGTAAAAGAGAAGCAATTTCCAAATGGAAATTAAATAAGGACTACACTTGATGTCGAACAAAATTCTACCCAGACACAACGTCCACACCATAAATCAGCTCTACTGTTCGGAATACTTTGCAGAAATCTACAACACTGGACTTAAAGGAATTGCACTGGCTGTCAATGGGCTTCTGGTCCAAAGTCAAGATTTCACTCATTTATTTGTTATATTTATATCCTTCCTTTCTGTCAGTGAAATCAAAGCAAGGTAAATGGCTCTCCCCTTCCCCAATTTATTCTCAGAACTACTTGTTAGGTAGGTCAGGCTGAGAGAGAATGACTTGCTCAAGGTCACTCACTGAGTTTCATGGCTCACTGAGGACTATGACTTTAATCTCCACTGCACTGATGACATTTAAAACCCGAAACAGCTTGAGACTTTGCTATTTAGGACAACACTTCTCCTTCAGTATATTTTCCTGCACATTAAGATCTGCAAAGGGCCATCGTATCCATGTCCCACTACTGAGTGCCACATGTTATGCAGAAGTATAGGATAGTGCCTTCTCAACTGTAGTACCCCAGTTATGAAGTACCCTGTCACAGCTGGCTGTGAAGTCAGATATTTGTTTTACTGACTCCATTCAGATTTGTTTGAGCTACTAATATTTACTCTATGCTGCTGGCAATGATAATTGTGATGTATTTCAGAGTGTTTCATGGTTTTTATGTTACATTGTTTTATCAGTTGTATCACAACTCAAGATCAGTTGATACAGGGAAAATGAGTAGTAGTTTAGTACATAAAATACATAATTCAAGTTCCCCAAAGCAATAGACATCCTTTCAAAGATGGTTTCTGTAAATTGGATATGGAGATAAAAAAAATCCTTTCTCTTTCTGTGGTCAGATTCAAAACTGCAATCTAGTCAGCGGGCATGGATCTGAACTGGCAAACTTTGGATTAGAGACACACTTTTTCCCCTCTTTTCTTTTGAGGGTTATTTGGTTCTGAAATAAGAAATGATAGTGCAATCTTTTGTGAGTCTAATTAACTCTGGCCAGATTTGTATCAAGATAGCAGTTACAGAGTTGTATGAGAGGGTGGATGCCTTTGGCTGAAGATTCTGCATTGTATTCTAACGCAGATGTGTTTATCTCAGTCTTCCAGATTTAGACTTTGTTTGCATCCTCTGAATCCAACATAAGGAGAATTTAAAAGGGAGAGGGGAGATGAATGGGATAAAAGAAATAGCGAGTTTATTCCTTTTATCCCATTCATTTCCCCTCTCCCTTTTAAATATTTTTCTGACTCCTCCTTCTACTTTCTGTGTTCTGCAGTTTGTTTGTATAACAATTGGAAATTCTTGATCATTATTATCCCCACCCTGTAAAAAAAATACATTCTACCCTGAAGTAAGTCCTCCTAAATTGAAAGGCATTTACTCCCAGGTAAGTAAATAGAAGATTGCATCTTGAGAAAATATATTAAAGCTGGATTTTCCTTCTTATCATACTTATTGCACTGTAAATACCAACTTTCAAAAAGTAACTGATAATTAGGCTTTTATGTACACATTTATACAAATGTGATCAGTTAATCACCCCGGTGTGTTTACATGCAGTCAGTTAATCAAGTAATTAGTCTTCTGTCTTTCTACGGTGAGCCCTTCTTATTTCTCAGAAACGCATCCTTCTTCCGTTGAGCACACTGCTGCTTTCAGCCCACACCTGAGTGGGTCATCCTGACCTGCATTCCAGGCTAGCGCTCGGCTTAGTCCATTTATTAGCATTCGTTGTTAGCGGCCAAGCCACTAAGCAGGACAACATGATTTATAAGAAACTGCCTTGTATGAAAATAGACCATTGATCCGTCCAGCCAGGTACAGTCAAACCCACTTAGCTAGCACTGGAGTTTAAAGAGCGATCTCTCTCAGTCCTGCTAATTTGTTAACTCCGGCTCATAACAACAACAGTAACAATTATCTGAATATTTATTTTCATATGACTTCATTTTTGGACACAAAAATGCAAAAGTCCCTCACACCATTTATAGTTATTTGCATGGGCCACTAAAATGCGCATACATTTTATTTTAAAAAGATAGAAAGTCTGAAGTAGGCAGAAAGGTAATTAGCCACACTGGCATTTTGCTAAGACACCTCCCACTACTCTTATGAAAAGCAACATGGAATATTAAATAGCCCCAGATGGTCAGGAACTGAATCCTATTCCTCCTCCAAAAATGGTGCGTCCAAATTCCAATTCAGTGCTGAGTCAGAAGACAAAGAGCTACTTAACAGATATGACAGCTCATCATCTCCTACGTGGGTCTCTTTTGGAGGACTCCCCTACCAGTACGCTTGCAAGATGTTATACCAATACAATTCAAGACATTAAGGACTCGGTCTCAAATGTGTTTGTTTGCCAGGGGTGGGGGAAAAAAATAAGTAGAGGTATGCCCCCTTCCCCACAGAACTAACCCTTGCCTGTCCTGTTTCCTAGTCACAGAACTTGGAAAAGTTACTTTTTTGGATGACAGCTCCCAGATTCTGTGGCTGCCCTTGTTGTATCCTCTGGACCCACACTTGGTTGCTTAGCAACAGAGGCTTCACCACCCTGAGAGCATCTAAAACCCAGGTCCCAGGAGAACTTTGTGCCTCCCCTCCACAGGTACCCTGCCTGCACCATGGAAAGATGTGTATGCCTCTGCTTATTCTCTTCTGCCTCATCCAGACCAAGCACACATCCTAAACCAGGTGTTTAGAGGCTAAATAGCCTCAAATCAGCTGATCAGGATTCAATCAGGGAAAGAGAAAAGGACTGAAACCTTAACTAACTGTTGCTATGGTTTCCACCAGCAACTATATTGAGTTAGAACAGAGGATACACAATTTTTTGTAAGTGGGTGGCTGGCTGGTTGTAGCTGCGTAATGCACACTGACGGGGGCGTATAAGCCATGTGGGATTATTATTTGTGGGTGGACACTCTTGTCTTTTAATTTTTTTAATCAACTTAAGAGTTATTTTTTTAAAAAAGAATCACTTTCCTGTTCTGTAGCAAATTCAACCCATACTGCCAAGGCTGGATGTACCCTTAGGAAGAGGGAGGCAACCACTTCAGCCAGCAGAGGCTAGAGGGGGAGTAGTTAAAGCTTTCCCAGTGGGTCTTCCTGAGCTCTCCAGCCATTCCCTTCTCTTGGAAGACAGAGCTGTGCGTCCCATGATCAGTCAGCTCCTGCACAGTGAATGGAGGGGTTGGCATCTTGTCCTTTGCTGCAGGCAGCAAAAGTGTTTTGGGATGGCCCAAAGTCTCTGCAACAGTGTGTTACAAAACCCTTGCTTTTGTTCCTTTTTTCTCCCTACTGCTGCTCACATTGTCTAATATAGTTGGCTACTGTGCCATGAGTACCTTAAGTATTTTAAGCAGAATAGAAGAGGTTTGTAGCATTGTGCGACGGGAACAAGGACGGTTATGTACGGTCAGTTGATTGTCGATACGGGCACCGTACAGGATTTGGTAATAATGTAACAGGATTACATATGGCAAGGGATAAATTCGATGTTAGTCCTGCTTAGAGGGGCCTCACTGAAATGAATGGTGATTGTTGTCTTATTGTTTTCAGATGGTCTGCTCTAGGTAGGAATATAAGAGGATTTAGGTTCACAGCTCTAAACCAAGGGTGGGAACCTAGTGAGCCTCCAAATGTTACATGACTATAACTCACAGCAACCCTAGCCATCACAGCCAATAGTACAGAATGCTAGGGATTCCAGTCCAACAACATCTGGAGGGCCACTTAATTCCAACTTTTGCTCTAAACACAGGCCAGATTCTTCCTAGGCCTGAAAAGAAGAGCAGAGGACTGACTCACTTAATTACATAGCGCACAGCACTGATGATAAGATAGACCCCTTAGTACACCATAGCATAACTGCCATGAGGCAAAGCAATAATTTCTCAACATCATTATTTGGAAGCTGCTGTCCTTTCAGCTGGAGTGGAAAGCCAGAAGGACACCACAGCTGATGGCACTGAAAGCCACTAAAAGATCTGGGAGAATCAGCAGGATCACACTTCTTCTGTAGTTTTTCTGACAGCAGAGTGAACAGCTTAGTTGCAATGCCAAAGCCAGGCATGAAATTAGACTGAAACAGATCCAGGTAAATGACAGTAGGAAAAGAGAGGGATGGCACTACAAGGGGATTGATTGAGTCAGGGAAGCCAAAGCCCTGAGTTTACAAGAGTTGAGCAGAGCAGTTGATGACTAGGGATCTTGGACATCTTTCATTCATAGGATTTCTACAAGTCAAAACTGACTTGACAGCAAATAGCAAAAGAAAAGAAAAAACCTGTGTTATTGAAGCATGCCTGGAACTGCATGGCAACCATCCCACCCAGAACCAATTCCAAAAGGCTGTGTCTGTGATCATTTGACCGTTGTAATCTCAAGGACCAAGAAAATCTTCTTTAGGGATGGTCCCCTGGATGTCTCCTTGAAGGCAGAGTCTCTTTCTCATTGGACACATTAATTGCCTCCCAGACTAGAGGTGGGAATCATGCAGCCCTCCAGATCTTGTTGGATCTGCAACACCCAGAAGAATCAGCTGGCAAAGAAAACTGGGAGTTTCATCCAGGGAACTGCATGATTCCCACTTCTATCCTAGTCAGAAGGAGAATCCATCAGCCCCTTCCTGCTGGATGTTATCAGCCACATGTGGCAACCAAATAGATGGAAGCCCACACTCTTGTGAGTTCCTGACTACTGTTTATGTACTTGATTTGTGCACTGTTCCTAGAAAGGTTATAGTTTGCCACTACTGTTATCAGGCCTCATAAACCTTTCTGTAGAGCTGGCAGAGTTTAGAAAGGAATAATTTAAAAGCCTTTTTAAAAATTAACCCACTGGCTCTAGGAACATGCCTTTTATATTTCATTTCATGCAATGGGTAGTATTGCTACACTCACTTTAATTAGTACAGTGTGAACAGACAGCATGATCTACCATCAGCTGGTAGACATTGATTTTTAAATTAAAATTTTAGGAACTGCTTTCCTTATTTAGCAACTGCATGCAAGAATCAGATATGTAACCTTGTTTTCAGGGAGGCCTGCTTAAATCCAGATCCACAATGCTGATAAGCTTCTGGTCAGCAGCTTGGCAGCTTCATATGGCTGCCAACCAGAAGCTCAATAAAACAGGATTCTTTTTGTCTGCAGCCTGCCTGGCAATGCAAAAAAGGGAAGTGTCGTGGAGACACCTGGCAAGCCACAGTGTATGACTCAGGGGCTGCCTTTGGCTTAATGGTGAGTAAAGGGGTGGGCAGCATGGTCACACAAGGTACGCAGACTTGGTTTAAGAAACACTTTTTAAAAATAGCCTTTAAAAGGTTCAAATAAAGAAAGGAAGTAATTAACAGAAATATACTGGTTCATATTTACAGGTACATAGCCAAATCTGATAAGAACGAAAGCTTGTTCGACAAGAAGGCTTACCTCTACTCACCAGCCCCACCCAACCTGCCAATCCTTTTTTAATGATTAGTATGGCTACTGACACATTCACAAAGGGCAGTTAACTTGTTACTTCCCTCTCTTTAGTCTTCCTGCATGCTTCCTCAAGGATGAGGTAAGAGTAAGAAGCTTCCAGGGCTCACATACCCCTAGAGCAATTGCTGCAGTCTCTGAAGCTCCAGAGCCAAAGAAAGACAAAGATCTCATTCACTCAATCATTTCCTACCATGCTTGTCAGCCACTGTCCCAAAGTAACTAAACTCCCACAATTGCTACAACCAAGGCATGGCAGTGGAAGTTTACATTGCTCAGGCTGAGGGACCATCCACATTGTGTAGGTCTCTGATTTTACTTCTGAGTAAGGGGAGGAAGTTGGGATAGGATCCTGAGATGCTAATTTCATGTCAGGTAACATTTATCAGTACAAACATTTGTTCTTTCAGTAAAACCACATGCTGCTTTTGAACCACTTTATCCAGAAAAATGTATGTTCTTTGCAGTAATGTATTTAAGTCTTTTACTTCAGGTATCAAGTCTCTACCTTCAAGTCTCAAGTTGAGCCTCAAGTCTTTGAAGACACTTTCAAGTCAAATCTCGAGTCAAGTCTCAAGTCTGGGAGCCAAGTTCATACTCCAATCTGTATTCCAGAATTTCTGGACAGAGTCAAATAAAGTCAGTTTTAACAATTTAAGTAGAGTCGGCCCTCTACTTTTGTGATTTTGCCATCTGCAGCTTCGGAAGAGGGAAATAGAATCCTTCTTACTTCCCATTTGCAAAGCTGGAAGCTTTTTCAGAAGTGAGGAATAGGATACTTCTTACTCTGCATTACTGAAGCTTCAAGAGCTTTAGAAGGAAGGATCCTTCCTCCTTATGGCCATTGCCTAACACATTATCTATTCCTCTCTGAAATATGTGTGCTGCACTCTGGGCATGAGTCTTGCGTTCTGCTCTTAGGAAAAGTTTTAGAAATCTCCTCCTATATGTAGTAGGAACAGGCTAGTGAGCAGACCTCAACCTCACCCCAAGCCCACTGCCTAACCCATTTGCTGTTCCCTCTCAGAAATGTGTCCACACTTTGTGCTTGAGACAGATCGTCCTGTGACCAGTAAGTTGTAAGGCTTCTGGATGAATGTGTTGTATTACTGAATGAAGGGCAGCAAGGCAATCACTAAAAATATGCAAGTTTTAAGTTGAGCTGAGTTAGTGTGTAATTTTTATCAAGTCAAGTCCGAGTTGAATCACTGAAGTGACTTAAGTCCAACTTAAGTCTGAGTCAATCGACTCAAGTCTACATCACTGGTTCCTTGGTAAGAGAGGTAAACAAGTAATGACAATTCAACTCTGGTTTAAGAATTTGCCAGTAGTAACATACTAAATTTTAAATTATGAATTTAAAACTTTTAAACCTTTAAATTGATTTTAATATGTATTGATTCTATAGGCTCTTTTAACTGATGTTAAACTGATGTGTTTTGTTATCTGTTGTTTTTTCCCACCTCAGTCCATAGGGAAAGTTCTATAAGAAATTATTAGTATTATTATTACAGTTGACCCTCCATATTTACAGGTTTAATTTTCCTGGATTTGATTATTTACAAGTTTCTCCAACCTCTGCCTTCCCCCATACCCCACACACCTCTTTTCCAGGAGAACCTTCCTTCTCAGGGGCTCCAATCAGGCCGTGCAGCCCATGAGAAACCCATCGCTGTGCCTCCTCCTCCAGTAGTCACTGCCTAGTGAGCTGAAGATGTATCACAGCCCAATTTCTCCATACCACAAACCCTCTCCCAGCCCCCTCACACACACCCAAGGAAGGAGATAAATGAAATAAGGAAGTGTAGGGCCACCACATCAACCCAACCCCTTTCCCTGACCTAGTTTGGACCCAGGTTGCCCATTCTCCCCACCATGCCTCAGTCCCCTTCACTTACACACACACACACACACACACACACACTCTTTGATATTTAGGATTTTTCCACTTTTGCAAGGGTCCTGTGCCTCTAACCTTAGCAAATGGCAAATGTGGAGGGCTGACTCATCATCATCATCATCTGTACAGTTGTTGTTCTAATCCAGTTCAAAGATTTTAAACTAAGATGGGAGAAAGTTGGGAGCCCTGAAATACCGTATCAGCAGGTAGCACTTGGAAAGCAGACTGAACAGGTACACAGGCTTCCCCATCCCTACTATGGTATATTACTTCAATAATGGCCATTTTAAAAAAAAAATTACACCTAAACTTGTTTAAGTTTCATATAAGTTACATACAAAAATGTTGTGCAAATTTGTGTCCCGTTTTAGCTTATTTTTTGTGGTATGTGCGTGCACGCATGCATGCATGTGCATGGCCGTGTGTGTGCTTATGGAGCTTTGGTAGCCAACCTATCTGGTAAATGGCTTCATGGCTATAGCCTTAACTAACCTTTCAAAAATCAAACATTGATTTGTTGAAGACTGAGGAAAGAGTTGAGGTCAATCGACTGCTAAAACTAGTATTATCTTCTCTTGACATTTTTTCCCTGTATTGCAGTGGCTATCCAACAAGTTCATATTTCATCAAATGTTCTTCCCAATATAAGACATAAGACAGGACCCTGCCCCTCCCAAGATTCCCCCATTTCTCCTCCTGCTCTCTACCTTGCCTTTCCCTTTGCACTCACAGTCTCTCTCTCCTCCCCTTTTGCCTTCTGTCCCTATGCAATCTCTCTTTCTCACTTCTGTCTCTCCTCCCCACACACCCTATGGATCTTGAGTTCTCCATGAAAACCCTAGGTTACCCCATATGGGCCTAAAGCATTTGGGGAAACAAAGATTCTTTATGCAGCTGGAACCTTTCAGAAGTTAAATATAAAGGAAAAGTGAAGAAACCAAAAGAACAGATGATGATGCTGGTTAAGGAGGGGGCAGCAACAGGGTAAGTAAGGATAAAGAGAGAAATAGGTGAGGGAGGAATATTTTTTGGAAAGTTTTTTTAAAAAGCTATACTTGTGCCAGCTGCATTCAGACTGTGGGACCACATACCTGGACCTAGGAGTGAACCCCTAGTGAAGCTGCTGATAATGCTCCTGAAATTACGCTTGTTTCTGTCCACCAGTTAATGGAAGAACTGAGCATCTATTGAAATCTCTTCCACTGCAATCAGAGAGACTTACTTAACTTTGTTGGATTGTACCCTCCTGATTTTGAAATGCAAACATTAACATTCCATACAGTTAAGTTGCATGAAACCAAATTTCATGCATTTGGATTTCAAACAGAGCTGGAAATATTGCAGCATTTTTCAGTAAACCACAAGATGGCACACTTTAGCATCCCTCTCTCTAAAAAAAAAATCAGAATAGTGCAAGATTAATATTTGTACTTTATTTTTAAAATGCTTTAAGCCTAAATAAACACCCTAGCAGGAGAAAAACGCAAAGTGAAAGAAAGAGAAAGAGATAGATTTATGTATTTAAAAAAAACTCCTGATTTTTTTTAATTAAATTATCTGATACAAAATATATAAATGTAAGGAACAATTCAAGGGTAAAGCTATTCATTATGTTATTTCTTACAGTTTTAGAATATGTATCACAATGATGATCAGAAAGCACATGTCTTCTTAAGAAATCATGTTTTATCCTGAGGGATTAATCTACTTTACAACCCTGATGTTTGATTTGTTTTCCTAAAAATAAAATAAAAGGGGGGGGGCTTAGTTTGTGCTCATAGAAATATAGTGAAGGAGACTAGACAGATGGGAGGAGGGCAAAAAGATATTTCAATTAAATTCTAACTGGAGCCTTGTAAGTTACAGAATCCCAGAGGCAACAATCCAGAAGCGTAGCATTTGCTCTCCAGATTCTGATTTAGAATTCACAGTACTGCAACTGCAGTCACCTTCTCTGACAAGTAAAAACCATTTGACTCATACAAAGTAGAGGCAACTTGGTAGTTGATATATACTTGTCTCTACAATACAACTAAAGTTAGCAGGACTTTCTTCCACCAGATGTGAGGAACTTTTCATGCCAAAGACAATGTGAAGTGGCTTGCTTCTGTGAGCTGCCATTGCTGCAGTAGCAATAGAGAGCAATGGTGGGGTGGGGTTTAGACTACATTTCCCCAAATCCCCAGCCTAGATGGACATTGGCTGGAAAATCTTAGGAGTTGTCATCCCAAAACCCCATAACTTCTCCAAGCTCTGCAGAGAACTGATGTTATCACCATGAACTGGCCTGGCTTTGGTAGACATTAGATATCATTTTGATATCACAATTCGGTCCTGTTTTGCCACCCTCAGCCAAGTGTTTGTGAGGCCCCCGAACAAGCACAGAGCTAGGCATGGCTATTAAATGCTGAATCATTCCTTTTCCCACCGAGGCAAGCCAGAAACAGCCAGATCTTGCTTCAGGAGGCCTCCCGATACAAACACCTTATTTATAGATGCACACTAACACAAAGAGACCCCTGCCCTGAGCAGGCACCCTGGCGAGCTGGACACTCCACTGCCCAAGCGAGCTGCATCTGCATACCGCCCATCCTATTGTCAATTCAAACCTAACTCAATCATGTAAAATCTGACCTTTCAGAGACATTGTCTCTCGCCCAAAACTCATTGTTCTCGCCCAAGTACAGACTAGCCCATGGTCATACTTTCCCTATATAAACCCCAAGCTCTGAGAGCTTCCTCGGATCACTCCCGAGTTCCAGACTGCCCTGCTGCTGCTTTGCCCGGCGAGCTCCCCTCAGCAACCCACGCTGAGCTTCTTCTCTTCATCTGCTACCTCTTCAGGACTACGAGAAAGGTGTCATATCACCCATTTTTCCCAAACTCTCATTTCCTATTTCTTAGTTAGCTGTGTGGTTGTGTTGTCTCAATTGTTTGTCTGTTGGTTAATAAAAACATCATTGTTGCTATTTTAAAACTTGTCTGGCTGCTCTTCTGACCTGACGCTGTATACATAGGGTAAAAGATTTCTGCTAAGTTACCCTGCCTCTCGTTTATCTTAAGAGAGTGCTCGAGTTAATTTCCCCATCTTGTGTTGTTGTTGCTTGGTTATTTGGGTGCCCCTCCCAGGACCCCCAGTTCACAGGGTAACACTGGCAGTTTGGTATTGTATCTTTTCCTTTCCCCACCATTTTGCTACATGAGGTAAGGCCAAAATGGCACCAGTGCCCCCAATGTTTAATTCTACATATAAAAATCAAGCAGACTTGCAACTGAATGTTAGTACAGCATTAGCGGTGTAATAGCATGCGCTATCATTCTCAAGAGCAGCAGACTTAGGTCACTTCCCCACTACACAATTATAGCACTATCATTCCATTTTAACTGCTGTGGTAATATCCTAGGGAATCCTAGGGTTTACAGTTTAGGGAGGAGCATTTAGAATTCTTACCCAGAGACCTCTGAACAAACTATAAGCCCCAAGCATTCAACAGAATGCGGTCAAGGCAATTAAAGAGGACTCATAATGCTGTAACTGTGCAGTGTGAAAGGGCTCTTACAAAGTGGCACATGAAGGTCTGTCATCCAATATCTATGACTCCTTCCATCCACCTACCCCTGGTATCTTCTGTTCACTCTGATGGCAGGAAATAAGTCTGGCCAACCTTATGAGGAAGCAGTCCATTTTGAAGAGCAGATTGTGGAACAGAGCACCTTGTGCCTCAAACTCCTTTCTTCATGTGTTGTTTTGGAAAATAGGCTTTTCAGATGAAAGCATGTAGTATGTGTGGATGCTTTTAATTTAATTTAATTTAATTTTAATTTGTCAGTTCAGGTTTGGAACAAAATTGTCTAAGGCCTTTTCCGCACATTACCTTATCACGGAGGCGGGGGGTGCCGTTTGCGCAAGCAGGTTCTTGCACGAGGCGCTCTCTTCGCTGCTCCTTCGTCCCGCAGCTGGCTTCCTGGTCGCGCGACCGCCCCACCCCTTCCTTCCGCAGTGCAGCCTGGGAGCTGTAGGCTGTGCTGGGGGAGGAAGCACGAGTGGCGCGCCTGAGAAGATGTACCGCAGCGCAGGTAAGTGCACGCAGGCCCCAGGAGCCTTGCGCGACCGCACACCATTTTTGGCTTGAAGCCGAAAATGAAAAGGTGCGTGCGCGGTTCGCATTAGGTTCGTGAGCGTCGCGTAAATGGGAGTGCATTGTACGGACCACCGCTCCCATTTACGTGACGCTCAAGGGGCCCTCTCACAAAAGAAACTGCATGCGAAAAGGCCCTACGTCCCACAGTTTCATGATGGTTCTGATCACAAACCTCTCTGTGTAGATTTCCATGTGATCTTATTTCTAGTGACAAGAGTCCCCTGCAGACATTCAACATTCAACCCCTCCCTAAACTGTAAACCCCAGGATTCTATAGGATGTTGAAAGTGGGATAATAGCACTATAACAGTCCAGTGCGGAAATGGCCTATGACTTTATGATTTATATAATTTAATAGTTTTATTGTTTGATTTTTGATGTTTTTTTAAAAAAATGCTCCAAAAGTAAATCACAATTTACTTTACAAAATGTAAGCTCAGACCCTAAAAGCAATATTGAATACTCCATCATCATTGCTGTTGCCGCTACAACTACTGCTACTACTATTACTATGGTCCTAATTGTTATAGTCTGCAAAATATTACTGAGTGAAGTGATGCCGTTCAAGGATCTGAGGATCATCAAGGTATCATCAGATAATGTGGCATGCTCCAAACAGTGTACCTTTTTGTAATTACTGGTTACTGGGATCCTGTCTAAAGCAGTATCATTCAGATGGTTTGGAACTGCTCCTGGAGCCACTATCACTCCTGGAATCAGCTGAATCTTGATTTATAAGTCAATCGGTCACTTTATTTATATCCTGCCTGTAGGACTCAAGAAAGCTAGGTCTGAATATGGCATTATCTTTTCCAACTCTTTACTTTCTGCTATCCCCAGGGGTTGCCACATCAATAATCCAAACTTTCATTTTCTCAACAATTGTTTTTGTTTTTAGAAACACCATTTAAAATCTTCATAAAATCCACACCACACTAAGATTAGGCCAAAGCACACTGGAATAAAGAAGTCTTTAAAATCCACATACAGTTTCCTTGTGGGGGGGTTGAAAAGAAAAAGACCTGTCCCCAGTTACTAGTCAATTTCACATATTTACCTAGTAAGCCAGAGTGCAAGGTCTTAGTGCTGCTCTTAATGCACAGGCAGTCTTGTATGGGCACAGGTTGTCATTTAAATAATCAAGTCCCAGACCCCTTAAAGCTTGATACCAGCACCTCCATTTGGGCCTGGAAATGAATCAGCAGCCAGCATAACTGACACAGAATGGCTGTAACATGATCCAAATGCCTCTCAAATTCCTGAAACCAGTCTACTTTCCACTTCTTCACCAACTGTAGATTCTGTGGCAGCTCCAGATAATCACATCGCAGTAACCAAACTTGAACTTTACATGTTCACATGCCTGTTTGCACAGGTTTCTTAAGCGCAACCCATACACTCCACAAATAGAAGGTGTGGATCTTTCATAGGAAACCTAAGTGGCAGAGGCATACTCACGCAAACAGTATACAATCCAAATTTTGAAAGCATCGGACAGACTCAGCAGGTGCAAAAGCTTCTTTCCACTTTCTATATGTGCATTCTTTTACTGGGTGACTACCTGGATGAGGATTTGGTTGCAGTCAGTATTTGCTGATGGACCAAAGGGCACACTTACATCTCCACGAATTGTCAGGGGAGATAGCCCTTGCTTGGTCCATGAATTATGTCAGTTTTCTCCCTTCTTTCCTAGAAAAAAAAAATAATATTAGTACATTTCAGTGGATGAGACTTGGGGAGAATTGTTGCAAAGTAAATGTTTCCTACTGTTTACTGACCAGTAGAAATATTTTGAAAATCACGAAGGGAGGAGGAATTTTTCTTTGAGACATGCAGCTTTGCTCACTGTATGCCCAAATGCTGCCTGCTCTCTGCTCTCTTTTTACTATTAGGCAAATACCTTTTTATTTAATCAGGCCTTTGGCCATTAACTGGTTGTTACAAAAGGGTCTGTTAATGGAGAGTGCTGTACATTGCGCTTCATTACTACATGTGTTTAAAATTAGTGTTTTTAATAGGGTTGCTTATTTAATTGGGCTTTTAAAATTTTTGTACTATAAATTGTTTTAGCTGTGTTTTGTTTTAACTTATGCTGTAAGCTGCCTTGAGTCCCATATTGGGAGAAAGGGAAGATATTAATTAATTAATTAAAATCTCTGGAGCAGCTCTTTGTCCTGCATCTCATCACAAAACATTTCATTGTTTCCTCGTTTGTGGTTCATATTACAAGGTTACTATATTATAGTTGGCCCTCCACATTTGCGAGTTTAACTTTCACTGATTTGATTATATGTGAGTTTCTCCAACCCCTGCTCTCACCTCAACTGCCTCTTTTCTGGGGGACCCTTCTCTTTTGATGGCTCCAAACAGGCCACACAGCCCTTTAAAAACCTGTCTCCGGTTCTCTTCCTCCTCCTCCTCCACCAGCCACTGCCTGGCCAGCTAAAGCTGGCTCTCAGCCCAATTTCTCAGCAAACCCCCTCCACACACACCCAAGGAAGGAAATGAGTGAGAGAAGAATTATAGGGGCACTATGCTGATCCTTTCTCTCTCCTTTCTTTGACCTGGCTTCGACCCTGGGTGCCTGCTCTCCCTACCGTGCCTCAGCCCTCTTCCCACAAAACACACACACACACATTTTGATATTTGCAGTTTTTCCACTTTTTTTGACGTCCTGCAACCCTAATCCTAGGAAATGTGGAGAGCTGACTGTATGGTTATATTAGTGAATTAACTTTGACGTATCTGGCAAGTTAAGACTGCTACAGACATATAACCATTCTCTTTCATTATTATGGATTTGTTCGAGTCTACTTAGAACAATCTGGGTCCATGCCTAATACCCCAAAAGTAGTCCATGGGGCCTCCAATATTCTTTCTCCAACCCTTTTTTACTCAGGATCCTTATCACCAGAATCTCAGAGGACTATCTTCTGTTTTCCTCATTTTAAAAACCTCTCTCTGCCTTTCTTTTTCTTAGCTAGGGATCTTACTAGTTGTGCCTCTCCAGTTTTCTAGGCCTCTTTGAAAATTGTTTCCCCATGAGTTAAAGTAGACCTCTTGTTTGCCATCATTTGTCATTTTGACTTAAAACTTTCCACTGCACTTTGAACAACAAGTAGAAAGCTTCTGTTTAATTTTGAGACACCTACCACAATTTCCTGCTTCCACTTGGAATTTTGAAAGGAAAGCTGAAAGCTTGGATAACAAAAAGAGAAAAAATGCTGTCAAATTTTTAGGTGTGGCAGTTGGTCTTTTATTATGTTATTAAAACTTTTTTTTAAATTATATTTGCTCCCTCTCAACAACTTTTAGATTCCGTTCCACAGAGCAACGTTCGACACTTTTCAGCATCCTGTAACTTTTACCAGCAAAATGAGAGGCCCTTTCAGAGATTCAATGAATACACTGAGAAGGTGAGGAGAGGTTCACACACAGCACCAGTCCTTCCCAGAATTCATTTTGAAAGTCTGCACAGACTCTTCATGGGCTCAAAATCTGGCTGAGGAAGGTTCACCGCACAACTGAGAATCCTGAAAAAGCAGTTCTGTGCTAGTGTTATGCGTGCTTAATCTGTACAAAGGCTTGGGAAACTTTTTCTTTTGCAGATTCCTTGATTCACAGGAAGAAGCAACGGCAAAGTTCTTAGCTGAAAGTAGATAGAGCCAGAACCAAACGCGATGAAACTTTGAAGGATTGCATAGCACTCTGTGTATTGTTCCATATGTAATCAGGCCAAGTGCCCTGTGTGGCTCAGGGACATCAAGCTGCTTTCCTTTGGTGTATACAAAGTATATGTGATGGGGTCACACGGCTCCTTTAGAACATAATATTACATGTATCTTCAGTCTGTAAGAGTAATTCCCAACTTATGGTAACCCTATCATGGAGCACGATTTCCTCTGAGAAGGTTTGCCGTTGCCTTCCTCTGAGGATGACAGAATATGACCTTCCCAAGGTTACCCAGGGAGTTTCTATTCCCTGGCTTCCCAGAATCCTAGTCAACCATTACACCACACTGTATTTACCCAAAAGTATATTCCATTGAGTTCAATAAAATTTCAGTTCACTCTCAGAAAAATGTGTATGCTAGGATTTCAGCATTAGCTGGGCTCCAGTGTTCTGGCCATCTACTGCCATTGTATTTTATTGTTATAATTTTGTTTCGTTTGTTTTTAATTCACAATAAGAAGCTTCCAGCCAAAAGACAGAGGAAGAAATTTCTAAATGAATTACAAGAAAATAAATCTTCTCTTCCCTTTGTCCCCCACATTTATGTTGTCCTAGTTCTCCTTTTTGCCTTTACTTCTTAAGAGAGAAGCCATACTCCCAAATGGTTTTAAAGCAGCTAAAAAGACTTCACTCCCAAAGCCTCTCTGAGAATCTACTGGAAAATATTAACATAATATATCATGCATTGGCTATATTTTATGTGCCTTTTTATATCTTATACCAATAAATTTTTTTGACTGGTCACATTAAATTTTCTTGACTGGTTTATGGACTGAAATGGTCTTTTTTTTTTCAATGTAGTCTTCCTTTAATGAATCTCATATAATGGAAATTAATACCTGATGAAGCCCACATCTGAAAGCTCAAACAAGGAAACATACTGTGAACAGACAGGAAAACTCAGTATGAATTTATATGATCATTTTCAGACTAGAAAATTCACTGTGCACATCATTCACTTGCTACTCTCCCATGATTAAAAGATGACAACAAGCAATTTTTTTAATGTCTTTGCCCCAGTGCACAGAGCTTGGGAAATAAACAAGACAAGCTTGAAGTCCTAGTGCAGGAAGGTAAATATGACTTTATAGGTGTAACAGAGAGTTGGTAAGATGACTCCCATGACTAGAATATAACAGTTGATGTAATATAATATGTTCAAAAAGAATAGATGAGGAAGAAAAGGAGGGAGAGTAGCATGATAGGTCAAAGACAAATTCACTAGTACAGAAATCTGTGTGGGTGATCAAACCGGACCAGTGGAGAGCATTTGGGAAAAATAAATGAAGAAATGAAAACAACATTGTGATGAGTGTTTACTACAGAGCATCACACCAAGATGAGGTGGTAGATTATGCTCTTCTAAACAAACCTCAGAAATCTCCAACAACCAAGAACTGATAGCTATGGGGGAGGTAAAATATCCTGATATCTACTGGGAGACTAGCTCTGCTAAGCAAAGGTTCTCCAACAAATTCTTGATGTGCCTCGCAGATAATTTATACATTTTTCTTTGGTCTGTCCAATGATCATGAATTCTAGCATTACACGGCCATTTCCCTCTAAGTACTAACTCCTCTCTGTTGGTTAGGGTCAAGTCTGGGGTTGCTGATCCCCTTGTTGGGGATGCTCTGGCTGGAGATCCTGCATTGAGCAGAGGGTTAGATCTGATGGTTCGCTGGGCCCCTTCCAAATCTATGAATCTTGAACCTTCCTTATGATTTTGCCCACAGCACTCATACCTATAATCTATGGACTCTGTCCCTTCAAGTAATTTCTGACTTCTGGTGACCCTAAGGGGAGCATATTATGGGGATTTCTTGGCAAGGTTTGTTTGGAGTGGGGTTGCCTTTGCCTTCCTCTGAGACTGAAAGAGTGTGACTTGTCAAAGGCTAGCCAATGGGTTTCCAAGGTCAAGCAGGGGTTTGAACCCTGGTCTCCAGAGTCATAATCCAATGCTTAAACCACTACACCACACTGGCTCTCCCTACACTATAATTTAAAATGTCTGGCCTACATCCAATTGTTATTCCCATTTAGATTAAAGGGAAATTGGTAAATCAACATTTATGTAAATCCATTAATTCAGAGGATCTCCTTTAATTGGAACTTATTGGGTTTTGGCATCTTTTTGTCTCTCTCTTATGCTATACAAGGTGTGGGAACAGTGGCAGAGCTTGGAGTGCGTGGGGAGTGGGGTGTGTGGCAATGGTGCTTGGGGGCATGACTATGGTGTGTCAGGCATGGCTACAGTGCATCGAGGCAGGGCTACGGCAGATGGGGTGGAGCTACAGCGCATGGGAGAGTGCAAGCAAGGAGCCAAGACGCCCCCAAAAAGTTGCCACCAGGGCAAACCACCGCCATGGCCCCCCTGTCTCTATGTGACTGGGTGGGAATCACGCCTTCCTCATAATTGGCTAAGGTTGCTTGGACTTGCAGTGCAACAACATCTAGAAAGTGCTATGATTTTCGATCCTGTGCAATATAAATTCACACACTTGACTACAGGCTCACCAAATGATGTGAGATCCAACAGGACTAAGATGAAGACCATGGTAGGGTTTTAAACCCAGCAAGTCAACTTCTTTGAATACCTCCCAAGCAAACACTTTCCACATTTTTTGCTTTCTGGAATGCCCATTTATGAATTTTGATGTGACTTGATATTCAGACTTAGATGGACATTCCAAATATGTTCCATTTCCTATAACGGAAATAAAACTATAAGGGAAATAATTGATTTCAACTAATACAGCACAGGGTAGATTTCCTAGTTATCATCTGAAGAAAATTATTTTTCAATATTCTAAGACATTTTGCTGCTAGAGGCAAAGCAGCAAATGACACTTCCCCAAATAAAGGTACAAACAAGTGACAGCTACCTTGGACTCCTTCAGACAAGGGAAATGTGTTGGGAAGTTGTGGGTATTTGTTCCATTTTAATTTTTTTAAATGTCCAGATGATTTTTCTGTTGTCCTGGCAGTTTCTGAAAACAGGCAACATTTTATTCCCAGTCAAATACATTTCTTTTTAATTCTGGGATATATCAGAACAATATATTCCCTTCTTTTTTCTCCTTTTTTAAAAATTTCTTTTTCAGAATTATAGAGCATTAGTGAAATGGTATCTTTATATTTTGACTCTACAACTATAAACTTAAAAATATTACTTTAAAAATATTTTTAAAACATAGGAGAAAAATTTGCTGGAAAATCATAGGCCCGCCACAACAAACCTTCCCCTAGTTAAAAAAAAAAAAGCCTTTAGGGGAGGCATACTGCAAATCCAAGAAATTGTTACAAACAACTCCCCAAGAGAGGAACAAGTGGACATGAAGGTGACAACCTGGAAATTCCTTTTTAGAAAAAGGAAAAATGTATCTTTATTAATACACAAAGCCAAAAAATATGTTAATATGAATTCTTAAAGACCATTTCAGTAATGAAACACTTTAACCTTTGTCAATAACTTTAAGAATAAGACTTTTAAAAACATTCTCTACAATGCATTTTGTAAAAAAGAGAATCCCTCCTCCACACCCAAGGTAATGCATTTTGCTAGCCCAATAAACACAGCCATTTATTACCACTTTGCAAGTGTGTCATGCAAAGCCTCACAGCAATCAGGATTGTGAACAGTCTCTGAAGTGAGTATGAGGTCGTATTTTCCTAGACTTACTGCTATTTAAAAGAAGTTACCTAAATCTGCAAATTCCAAAGAGCCAAATGCTGAGAATGCATGATTCTTTGACCAGTCTGGAAGTGCCCATGTTTGTCACCCATTTTTGAGTCTTACTTCTGGGGGAGAACAGATGTTCATTGCTGCTGCTGCTGTCACATTATTTTGATACTTGAGCCATAAAATCCCATAGCACCTTCTCCTTGAGGGTGTAAACAGAATATTAACAAAGTAAATATCAATTTCCTACCCTTTCATGACACCTAAAATGTACTGCCTAAGATGACTACTTCACTCTACTTAATTGCAGAGACCCCTCTCGTTTGAGAGGCAACCACGTCATCTTTCAGCATATCAAAACCAACAAAAACTTTACAATCAAGATATTGTATTCCCCACCACACCATCTTAAAAGAAATCTCTCAAGTTTCCAGTCTTGACCAAGATGACTTACAGACGACTCTGAGAAGAAACAAGTAGTAACTTGGAAGGAACTGTGAGGAAGAACATATCATTAGTAGTGAATAAAAATTTTAAATCTGTTACAAGGAAACTAGGATTAATCAAGCAGCAGATTTTTTTAAAAAAGTTAATATAATTTAACTTGATTATATAAAAGTTAAGTTAAAGTTACTACACCAGTCGCCAGTATGCCTAAATACCCTCAAGGCACCAAATCCCATCTCCTCTTGGAAGCTAAGCAGGGTCAGCCCTGGTTAGTACTTGGATGGGAGACTCCCAATGAATACCAGATGCAATGTGCTATATTTCAAAGGAAGGAACTGACAAAATCACCTCTGAGTATTCTTTGCCTAAAAAAAATCCTATGAAATTCATGGGGGCGCCATAAGTTGACAAGCAACTTGAAAGCACATATACAAAGGAATGGCCAGTACCATCTAAGAAGAGTGTGGCAGTGGTAAGGAACCTCTCCTAAGAGGTATGTCACTTGAGCCATGTGTGTGAATAACTACAAATAAATAAATAAATTTGTTTTTCAATGCTATTTAATAAATGCATTAGCAAGCTACATACTGAAAGGAATTGCCCGATAGCAGTCTGATGCACCCTTGTTTTTCACAAACATTTTTTTGTGTATTCCCTCTCAGATTGATGTCCATGTGTTTAATCGGTAACAGGCTAACACAGGTCAGTGGAATGCGGATGGCATCATCTTCACTTGGAACTCTTGAAAACATCAAATATTTTTTGATGTTTGGAATCTAGACTGGCTGTTTGTTTTGCTCCTTTCCTTGCTTGTGATCCTCTGCAATAAATACAAACGCCCTCAGGGTGTCCTCCTGACATAACGCATCTCTCTTGTCTTTAGACATCCAGTATAATTAGAACGTGACCTCAGAAATCCTTGCTAAGAGAACCTGTGGTAAACAAAAATGTGATTATTGGCAGTGTTTCTGTGGATGTACATGGATTTATTTCTTTTTATTTATGAAGTCAAAAGGTTATCAGTGCTCATATCTGGGACATTTGGAAAGTGTATTTTAAAAAAAAATGTTTACAAGGCTGAGTTTCAACCATAAGGAGAATACTCTTTTAGGAGATGTACCTTAGTAACTCAAGCTCCCCCACCCCCAACCCGCCTCCCCACAAAACCACCCACTGGGTAAACTGTGTGAGGACTGAGTATGTAAACAGATATTCTACTGGAATTAAAGGCTGAAAGGGTACGTTGATCTCTTTTCCATTTTTTCCCTCTCAAACATTCCAGGGTGTGTGTAGTTCACTGCAGAATTTTTGGCACTCTCCGAGAACTGTTAAAACTCCCTCTGACCTGAGGAGCAGATATTTTACAGTATCTAGATGGCTTTGAGAAAATAGTGCATATCTTTTGTAATATTTATGCAGCCCTGGATGCAAACACACTGTTTGAAGGTTTCTTCCCAAAAACGTTTGAACTGTCCAGAGGGTAGTAGAGTCAATGGGCATTTTTAATACCACTTTACATAATTAAGCTAAGTGCTCTACAGAGACAAATAGAGCATCTCTTTCTAAATTCATTGTTGGCTCAATATTTCGTTCATAGGGAACTACTTTGAGCTTCTAACTCATTGAGTATGATCTTGGTATCCTGATCCCATGTTGTCTAACACAGTGGTTCTTAACCTTTTCTTTACGAAGGAACCCCTGAGAATATAATTTTTGCCAGGTCAAGAGACATTCTTTCAGCCTCAGAGAAGGGCAAAAGCAAACCCTCTCTGAACCAATCTTGTAAAAAACCAAAAAACCTGTGATAGGTCTGCCTTAGAGTTGCTGTAAGTCAGAAGTGACTTTAAGGCACACAGCAATAAAGTGCCACTGACAGAGGGAGATTCTTGGTAACTATCATGTCTCTCCCCTTTGAAAACTGACTTATGGTGACCCTAAGGCAAACCAATCATGAGGCTTTTCTTGGCAAGAATTATTGCCTTTGCCTTTCTCTGAGGCTGAGAGAATGAGATTTGCCTGAGGTCATCCAGTGATTTTCCGTGGCTGACTAGGGATTCAATCCCTGATATCCAGAGTCATAATTTAGATGTGTGCCCACTTCTGCTGCCATGTCCATTTTGTCAGGGATGCAACAGCAATGAGTGGGCGGGTGAGTGGGTGCTGAAACTGCTACTTTGTTTGCAAACGAGGGAGCAGTTTTGGCACCCACACACATCCCCACTGCCACATCCCTGTTGCTGCTGCTGCTTTTGGTACCCACCAGCAGGGTTTCAAGGGACCCCCTGTGAGGGCTCCAAGGACCCCAGGGGTCCCTGGACCCCAGGTTAAGAATCACTGGTATAACTCATTTTTAGCTAGTAGGATAGTAGTTCTACCAAATATAAATGATAGTTGTCTCGTCCAAAGGAGACAGTCCTGTAAGTTGGGGCCTGAGCACCCAGTCATGGATTTATCCGTAGACACTGTGAGTCCATGAGATAAAAAAATGGCCTCCATTACAGTCCTTATTCCTTTGAGGATGTGCCCTTCCCCATTTATTATTTTTTTATGGCTTTGAAATGCTCAGACAAAAGGCCTTTTAACCTTGACACCAAACTCAAGTACTCTCTAATATGAAAATGAACAGAAATTTAACCAGAAGTTTAGAGTCAGAGTTGAGAATGATTAAGAAGATTATGTTGCTCAAAGTTTCACTAGCTTTGGACCTGGAACATTATGTCAGATATCTCTCATTACGCCCTTTAGTTAGTCTCTCCTGTCTGTCAGTTAACTACAAAGGTTAAAACAATAAAATACTAATAACTTGCACTGGGGACCCATTCATGCTATGCAGCTATAGCACTACAATTTCACTTTAACAGTTCATAATTAATTCCTATGGATCTAAGATTTGGAATTCAGAGAGGAGCATTTATAATATTCAGTCACAGAACCCATCTAGAGCCTTACTAAATTACAAATCCTAGGATTCCATAGTATGTAGCCATGGTAGTTAAAGTGGAACGTTGCATTATAATTTTGCAGTGTGAATGGGCCTTAGAACACAATTCCAGTACGTTCAAAAGCATTCTAGAATTGGAACATTCAGCCTTACTCAGGAAACCATCAGGACAACCAGTAAGATAACAGCTTCTCTGGAGAAAATTCCAGAGACAATCTAATCACAGAAAAGGCCCTATTCAAATGTCCTCAATATTTATAGGGAAATATGGGAGAAAACGCATCTTCCAGTTACTTGGCACATACTTCATAGATCTCAACTTTTTAAAAAACAAATATTTTTAAATTAGGTCCAGAAAAGAACCAGTAAACCAATGCAAATATCAAAGGAAAGGAGTAATATGTTCCTACCAGCTATTATCAGTTAAGAACTTTACCACCATATCTTGGACCAGTTTCTGAGCAATATTCAACATTTGCTCAATACAGTAGTCCTGTTTGAGGTTACCTTGGCCCATGGCATAGTTACAAGGGTGTGCATATCTATCTATCTATCTAGCCATCCATCCATCCAGGGGTAGCCATGTTGGCCGTGCCACAAAATATAACAAAATCCAAAATCCAGAAGCAGCAATATCTTTATTGGACCAACTCCACACCATAAATTACATTATGCAAGCTTTTGATGCTTCACTGGCTTCTTCATCAAGCAAAGACGTTAAAAATCATACAGGACAAAAATGGTGACAATGATGGAGTCACAGACCTACATTCTGTCTGAGATGTTGTCAATTAAGATGGCATTGACGGATTTCAGTGCAAGCAAAGGCCACTCCCCTTAGTGGCCATGTGTGCAATGGGGGCATGATGCTGCCGAATCAGCTTCCCCATCTATCAGACATAGAGCCCCTCTCTGAAACAAACAGATTTCTACATACTGTGTTGTCATTGTGCCTTCCTGCCATCCATCATTCATCTCAAGACTTCCTCCCAAAAGATAACCTATTAAATGTGTTTTTGAAGTTTTTGTTGGTGACAATTTTAAACAGAAGTCAATCCCACGCTCAGTTCTCTCTGGCTGGCCAAAAGTCATGTTAGATTACCCTAAATACAATAGCCAACCCAACATGGGTTGAATCATGGTATTCTGGACTATCTAACATGGCAACCAGCTGACACACTGAAAAGCAGTGACCAATATTGGCTTTCAGTAAGAAATGCTGCCATTTCCCACCAGGGAAATTTGTCAAGGTCAATGAATAAGGCGATTGGAGGTTGTGGAATGTGGCAGCAGCAAACTGCAGCAGTGTTATGGTGTGGTGGTAATAGTCACAGCTGTAATAATATGTACGGAGCTCAGAAATAGCAAAGAGATAGAAAGTTGGTTAGAGGAGACAGAAGAACAGTGTTAGAGAGACAAGAAAGAACCATAGGCTCCGTAACTGCTCTTGGGAACTATTATGTTATATAAATTATATTATATTGGGAAGTCATTGTAAAATATTGAGGTTTCTTTTAAAGTAATCTCCCTCAAATGGAAGGGAGACAAGCAAAAGTATAGCTAATAGTACAAAACAGAGTGGATGGCTTGTGGGTTTCTGGATGATGTTAGGTAGTAAGTCTCACCATCACATTCAATTGGCCGTGGTGTCTTGGAATAATGGGAGCTGTAACCCAGCACCATCTGGAAGGCAACAACTCACTCTTCCCAAGACAGAAAGGGAAAGAAAAATGGTCAATTCTCAATCACTTATTATTTTAGCCTTGAGAATTTTCTTTCAATTTAAACCTGCTATCCTAGGAGTCTGAGCCAGATTTCCACCTCATTCTTAAGGTAGTTTCATGGGCCTGGGTGCCACAAGTTTGGCACAACCAACTGCCCTGTTTCTCCCATGCCAAAGGCATTTTTTTGGTGACAGGCTGAAATAAGCTGTCACAAATGCTAGGTGCTTAGCTTGGGAAAGAGTGTGGAGTAGCCTAAAGAAAGCCACAGCATTCAGGAAATAGCTAAGCATTTATCAGTTATTTCTCTCTGAGAAGGGACGGCAGCAATTTATATTAAAATGTCATGGAACCAAATCAAACCTGTATTTGATTGCTTCAGACATTTTGCTTGTATATCAAACCCTTTCCCTAGGCTTAGAGTTAAAATTGCATGTTCTTTGGAGCATGAGTTTCTGGGACTACAGCTGTAAATGCAATTAAGGAACTTCCATTGAGAGAGAGAGGCTGTAGTTCCTAGGCTGATAATATGCCAAGAAGAAACTACTATTTCTTGTTTTCAGAGCTACCCCCAAACCATTTATTTTGCCAATGGATGGAATCATACTTTATGAAGCATTTATGTTTTCCACAGAGACTCCGGGTTATACTGCTGTTTTCTGCAGCAAACTTACAAACAAATCGCTGATTATACCAAAGTTCCCCACTACACATACAGAGTGTTTCCGGATATGTGCTGCTTGCCATCCATAGTTTGATGTTTGCTTCAAGCAACAGTGGTATAAACTCTAATTGTGATGTAGTTGTGGCAAACATGAGTGGTACACTGAGCATGGAGTCATTGTAATCAGGAAAGATGATCAAGGAATTAGATAGTGCAGAATGGAACAAGCCAACTGGGATGAAAGTGGGAGAAGTTCTGCAGGACCAGTTTTACCATGAGGCAACTGACTTAGGCAACTGTTGATTACGTGTGACACAAAAGAGTAGTTGGTGGCTGTTTATATTAATTATTGTCATTGTCCTTCTGCTGCCAAGGAGCAGGACAGGTGTTTGTGAACATGTTTTCCTTCTGGTTCCAGAATAACCTAACCAATCTTAAGCACCATGTTCCTCAATGTGAAAGCGGAGGGAAATTTGATGCTTTGCCTTGAGTACAAAATGTCTTTGGGCAGCCCTGGTGCCTTCGGAATTTCAGGCACCATTTAGGTGCCCAGTGGTATTCAAAGATATATCTGGTAGAGTTAATAAGCCATACTCCTGATCTAAGGTACATGAAAGGTACCTTAGATCAGTACCTAAGGTACTTCCAGCTAACGTCATCAGCTAAAAGAATTACCCTCAATCTATCCTAAGGAGAAGGTCATGTTTCAGTCAAGTTAAACTAGCTAGTACATACTAGCTAATCCTGGCAGAGCTCTGCCATTTTTTTTTCTTGATTAAAGCATTGTTGCAGTACTATCTTGGGTTGAGCTGGGTTATTTTTTTACATGAAGTCTTGGAAGAAATGAGGGAAAACACAGCAGCCAAACAAGGATGAAACAATTAAAAAATGAATTTGAACTGTTTTGGCAGTGGTAAAAAGGCCAATTCAGACAAAGATGAGTGTGCACGTTCATATTTTGCTGAGACTGGCAGCCCTGACTTCAATATAAAAGGAATAGTTTTAGTAAAGGTAGGTGTATATCATCATCCCAGTCAAAATACTCTGTGTGTAGGGTTATGTTGCAGTTGTGTGTAAACGGAGATGTTTTCTCACTTAAAGGAAGGGGGTAACTTAAGACACAGTATTAAATATGTCCCCATCTACTTATTACTTTGAGGTTTTGAGCAGAGAATGGAGCCCAGTGGAATGGCAACACCTGAGGGACTGCTGACTGCAACTGACTTTCTGCCCCCCCCGTTCCTCAGATATTTAATTGTGAGCTCCTTGCCCAGAGGTATAAGCCAAAGCTTGAGAGAAAAACAGGTCTCATCCAGAGACTGTCTGTTGGTGGGCTGCACTACGCAAGCTCCAGCAGTTCTGCCTCAACACAGTGTTACAGAAGAACAGACTCATTTCTGTTCAGCCACAAGGCTGTTAAACTGTGAAATGCCCCAGAGTTCCACCCTATCCTATCTGCCTGCCCTGTTGTTTAACCTCTATAAGGGTGAGGTCATCAGGAATCATTAGAACTTAAGGAACTAGGTGTCATCAGTACACTAATGAGTCTCATCTGTATTCCTCTTTGTCATCAGTGTCAGGTTGGGTTGTGCAAGTGCTCAGCCAGTGTCTAGATGCTGTAATAGATTGGATGAGGCTGAATCCTGACAAGATCCAGCCCCATCCAGGTTCAAAATTGCTAGTTCTCAGATCTAGGAACTGGGTATGTGACCTACGGTATTACATCCTCTGAAAGAGCAGTAGCATAGTTTGGGAGTAATCCTTCATCCATCTCTGTTACATAAGGCCCAGGTGGAACACCTTAGGATGACCCATCTGCTATGACCTTTCATGGATAGGGATGACCTGGCCACAGTATTCCACATAATTTGTGATAATTTCCAGTGTAGTAGAATACACTCTTCATGGAACTGTCCTGAAAGATGGCATGGAGGCTGCAGCTAGTGTAATATGTGGCAGCTAGATTGCTGGTGAGAATATCATACAGAAACTACGTGATATTATATTATGGTTACCCATATGCTCAATGGTGTGAATTCAAGGTTTTTGTAATTTAACTCCTAATTATTGTATTTACCTTACTACCACCACTGGTTCTTAACTCCTTCCTACCTATGACACTTTCCACACAAGAGGGCTACGCCACTGTGGGGCCAGTTAGCTGGCCATGCTTCTGCACAATGTCATTGCTGGCCTGCCGCCATCTTGCCCCCAAGTGGCACTCACATAGTATGCACAAAATTAAAAAAATCTGTTTTACACCTACCATCACCCAGTGCTGCTGCCCCTCCTCGCCATGCAGAAGGGCAGAAGCACACTGGCAATGCCTCCCTTCCCAGTGCAGCAATGGCAAGTCCCTGGCTACGCTGCAGAAGGGAAGAGGTGGGGCCAATTTGCTCCCCTTCGTAGCAACCCGGAAAGGTACGGAGGGGAGCGTTCCTGACATGCTCCTATCCTCACCAGGGCTTGCTGGAAGAACTTGCCGGCGCCCCGTCATGCGGAAATGGCCTAGGACATAAAACCTGGCAAGGAGAGGAACCAGAACACCATCTTAATAGTCCTCAATGGCTTCAGCATTTCATCATACAGTCCTTCTTTTAAAAGTAGCTTTTTATACTCTGTACTTTCTAGTACCCCAAAATGCCCATTCACAATTTCCTATTCAAAATTCTTAATCAGAGTGCTCCCTTGTTCCAGCCACTGGATGAATACTTGATACCGATTGCTGAGTCATTGCCATATTATCATCAGCTATTTCCTCCTATGAAACAAATGCATCTGTTTTTCTCTAACAACTACTGGAAGCTAACCTCTTCAGGAGGTGGACATGCAAAAAGAAGCCCCTATTCTGCCCCAGAGATTTTATTCATCTGGGAAGAAGCTGCACAAGCTGGTTCTGCTATTTCCTAACACTTTTCCACATTGCATAATTAATGCACTGAGTAAAGGAATTTATAAAAAAGATTAGCCCTTTAGGCTCCCATAAAGATTGCAGAGGATGCTCGTATCTTCCCAAAGAATCTCCTCTGTTGGATAGAGATTAATTTACTGTATTTTGCCAAGTTTGCTGCCTGATGTATACCAATTAGAATTCAAAGGGCAGAGCGCGTGCTTGTACTTTTAGCAGCAAAATGCCTTACAAGTGATTTTGCTAAATTCTTACCATGCATACCTGAAGGGGTTTTTCCCCCCATTGGGGTGTAATGTTTGGGATATCAGCTATAACTCATCAAGACCAAAGTCAGGGTTTGATAGCAAGAAAAATGACCCCAAAGAAGTTTAGCCTACCCAGAGTAAACAGTAGAAACAGTTTGGACACTCCACACTGAAGATGACAGCAACAACTTTTAGGGGCCATCCATACATTTTAAATCCATACAGCTCTCCCTATACACTTACAATCTAATTACTAAAAGTATTAGGGAACAAAGAGATTCTGACACAAATTCTTCATGGTCATCTAGATGTTCTAATTCAGTAACAGATGCAGTCATATACAACCACCAATGCACCCTGAATTATAGAATCATAGAGTTGGAAGAGACCACAGGGGCCATCCAGTCCAATCCCCTGCGTTCACATCTACTCTTCTCTGATATCAGAAGCTAAGCATAGTCAGCTTAGTAATTCAGTGGGAAACCACCAAGGAATACCAAGGATCTGCAGACAGATAGGAACAAATCCTGTCTGAAGGCCCAAAGAACCACTGCTGCCAATCAGAGCTGATGATACTGAACTACATAGACCAACAGTCTATAATCCAATAATTTAAGGCAGCTTCCTATGTTTCTGTGGTTTAAGATAATGACACAACACAATGCAGTATACACTAGGCACACCAATACCTGAATACATGCTGCAGCAATTATCCCATTAGGAAGGGGTTTGGCGGGCTTAAATCAGGAGTAGGCAACTGTGCAAGGTGGCCACATTAGCCTCCTAGGAAACTTTGGATGGCTGCTACCTCCCTACTTCACACTTTCGAAAAAACCAAATTTTCCCCTAGGGTACTTGGGAGCATTCTTAGCATGTTTTTGGGTCTTCTTGGGCCCCTAAAGGGCTTTTTGTGTCATTTGGGGGCAAAAAAAAAAAACTTGAAAAATTTTGGAAAAAATTGTTTTGTTCCTTGAGGAGTTGAAGGGGTCCCCAAACACAGTGAAATGCCCTCCACATGCCCTAAAGGTTATTTTGGAGAGTTTTGGAGCAAAACAAATGTTGGGGTTTTTTTTTTTTTTACAAAATACATTTTTGATTCCTGGGACATGAGGGGGGCACATCTGGCCCAGGGTCTCACTTTGCCCACCCTGGCTTAACTCAAGAACATGAAGGACATGAAGTTTGCTATTATGTCACTATAATGATATTATAACTCCATTATTGTATTTGGGAGCAAAGCCAGCCCAAGTTATTTTGTTGCCTGAGGTAAGGAAGAAGAAAGCATCTCTATCTTCATTCCATCTATTGGAAGTCAACCTGACATGTCCTACCACAAGGAAGCCTCCTTAGACATGGAAAGGGAAAAGGAGAGCCGGGATAAGAAGCACTAGTTAGAGCTAGAGGAGGCTGGCAGTCCTGCCTTTGACTATCCTACATGAAACTATCCTACATGAAACTTCTTGAGAATAGGAGTCATATGCTGAGTTGCTTCACTCTTTTGAAAGTTGTACACTAAAACCTCAGCTGCTAAAGAACAGGAAAAGCCTTGGTCTGCCTTAAAAGGAACATGCTGACGTAATTAGATTATCAGTTCTGCTTTTCAGCTAGTAATAAATTCGTACAGCCAGAGCCATTGCTTTGCTGTGAGCAACAGCTCCCAACTTTCCATGTTGCTTTGTTTGATGGTTTTTGCTCTGTTCATTTCTTGGACCTTGCTTGTTCTTTGGATTATTTTTGTCACTGAATTCTACCATCAGTGGACCCTTTTTAGATTTCCTTTCATCCTTAGGCCCTGGCCTGCTTCAACTATGCTTCTGCTCTTGATGACTCTCTATATATGGTCCTGGACTGCCTTGGTTTTAGTTCTGTCTGTTCTGTTGGACAATAGGCATACTCAGCTGTAGTTCTTGAACAGAAGACACTTGTCTGACAGTTGGTTCTTCAACACACACCAGTGCAGAGTTGTCCACCGTACCTTAGACCAGTGGTGCTCAACCTGTGGGTCCCCAGATGTTCATGGACTTCAGCTCCCAGAAGCTCTGAGCATTGACCATAGTGGCTGGGGCTTCTGAGAGCTGAAGTCCACAAACATTTGGGGACCCACAGGTTTAGAACCACTGCCTTAGACAGTAGAATTAACATGGGGGACACAGGGGAGACTGCAAGGCACACAAAACTCTACCGTCCATGTTGCCTCTAGTATCCATGTTCCTCTTGTCTCAATGTAAGACCAGCCCTGTTTGACGGGCAGAGAAAATAGTGGCTTCTTCTATCTAACACATCTCATGTGAGATCTGAAACAGTGGCTACCTGCTCATGCTCAGCCAATACATGACACCAAGTCCCTCTGGTCAGCAAATATGCAATTTTCTGAGCTTGTACTGTCAAAAACAAAATTAACTATCATATGCATAAATTACATGATTGCAACCAAACTGAAGCTCCTGCTTAGGCCTAATTAATGACCTGGCAGTTTTCCAGTATAAAAGCCAGAACTTCTTTTGGTAGGCAAAGCTCCATGTGTGAAAACTGGCAGGGGAAAAAAAGTAGTTTATGAGTCAGAAACAAATGACATTTCATTAAACAGTTCTGCCAAGAGCCCTGCGATCCTTAATCTAGAGCTAGCAGTGCTTTGCTTGGCTGCCACATCTTACATGGACCAAGTACAGTATATTTATATTATCAGCCATAAATCTGGACAAAAACTGGTCATCCTGTATATTAGACAGACTGCTAGAGCTTGTTAGAAATCATGAAAGGTGCCTTTGAAATAAAAACCAACATGAGTTTGTTCTAATAGGCACTAAAATGTGTCAGTGTAGCAGAGCAATGGGTGAAACAGCAATAGTTAAAGTAGAGACAGTTTTCATCCTTGTATTGTTGTCTGATACAGGGCCTATAAAGCCTAAAGGCACTAGATCCCATCTGATCTTGGAAGCTAAGCAGGGTCAGCCCTAGTTAGTAATTGGACAGGAGACCAACAACAAATACCAGGTGCTGTAGGCTATATTTCAGAGGAAGGAACTGCCAAAACCACCTCTGAGTATTCCCTGCCTAAGAAAACCCTATGAAATTCATGGGGTCACCATAAGTCAACAGGCAAGCTGAAAGTGCGCACACACAAACACTAATGTCTGACAGATCTTCCTTTCAGCTGCTTCTCATAGCACATCCTTCCAACTTTCAGCCCCTTGGCATGTAATACTTTCATTTAATGATGGGTAATTTATACTTCTATTCATGTATCCTTTGAATCAAGCTAAAAACTTTGTTCTCTTTGTTCTTTTTCCAAAGCTAGGCATAATTATGGCTCCCAACTCAGGAAAGAAAAGTTCCCACATAGAAGCAGGAAAAGCTTGCTTCTAATTGCTTTTATGATTGTTTGGGTTTTCTTGCAAGAAACATAAATTGCCATGGAGATCAAATTTCACACTAGTCCTCATTCACTAACTCTGTACTCCGCAATTGTCACTATTTGGCAGGGACATTCCCAATTAATACTGTGTCATCCCACTTTCTCAGCTGCTTTTGAAATGTCCTTTTTACAGAACTAAAGTGGTAGTTTTGAACTCAGTAGGGAGAAAAGGAAGGAAATCTTGCTCTTCTCAGTTTGTTGTTATTAAGTGCCATCAAGTTGACTTCAACTTATGGAAACCCTATGAGAGACTTCCACATCACCCTATCCTTAACCACCCTGCTCAGGTCTTGCAGACTCAGGGCCATGTCTTCCATGATTGAGTCTATCCATTTGTAATGCAGTCTTCCTACCGCCTTCTACCTAAGCAAGCATTATTGTCTTTCCTTTTGACTCATTTCATTGTATGATACGTCCCAAGCATGACAGTCTCAGTTTAGTCATCTTGAGTTTAGACTTGATTAGCTCCTGTTCTTGTGTGCCTTCAAGTCATTTATGACTTATGGTGATGGTAAAGTGAATCCATCATAGGGTTTTCTTGGCAAAATTTGGTCAGAGGAGGTTTGCCCTACTTTTCCTCTGAGGCTGAGACAGTGCGACTTGCCCAAGGTCACCCAATGGGTTTCCATGGCACAGCAGGGATTTGAACTTTGGTCTCCAGAGTCATAGTCAAACACTTCAATCACTATATGACACTGGCTCTCTGATGTGCTCCAGGACCCACTTATTTGTCTCTTTTAGCAGTCTACAGTATCTATAGAATTCTTCGCCAGTACCATATTTCAAATGAGTTGATTTTCTTCCTATCAGCTGTCTTCACCTTCTAGCTTTCACAACCATACACAGAAATAGGGAATATGGTGTCATAGGCAATCCTAACTCCTAACTTTATGTAAATCAACTGTGGTTAATGTTTTTGTTTTCTTAATTTTCAACTGTAAACCTACCTTTCCACTTTCTTCCTTAATTTTCTTCAGTAATCATTCTAAGTCTTTGCTATTTTCTGCTAACAGTATGGTGTCAATTTTCATACCATCTTCTTCTGAGTCTAATCCTGCTTTACATATGATATGTTCAAGTTAAACAGGTAGGGTGATGCAGTGTTGCCTGACCCCTTGCCAATTGGAAATCATTTGATTTCTCCTTATTCTGCCCTGATGATAGCCTCTTGTCTTGAATACATGCATAAAGACCATCAAATGTTAAGAGTGATCCATAGTTTTTTTAAGATCAACACATTCAAAGGCTTTACTATAATCTATGAAGCACAAGCTGATTTTCTTCTGAAATTCTTTGCTGTACTCCAAGGTGAAACCAGCTTGGACATCCAGCATTTCATGCTCCGTATATGGTAAAAGTCTTTGTTGTAGACTTTACAGCTTCACTTAGCTTGCATAGGAAATTAATACAATGGTCCTGTGGTTCCTGCAATCCCTAGTGTCCCCTTTCTTGGGTATTGGTATGTATATTGACCATTTCCAATCTATGGGGCATTCCTATGTATTCCATATTTGTTTACAGATTCTAGGTGAACTATAGCAGATTCTGTCTGTGTAGCTTGAAGCAGCTCTTACTGGTATGCATCTCTTCCAGATGATTTATTTTGCCCAAGTGCTCTGAGTGCAGCTTCTACTTCACTTTCTGAAATTGTAGGTTCATCTTCAAATGGGTCTTCCTTGAGTGAGTCTATCATCTTTTCATCTCTTTTATATAGTTCTTGAGTGTTTGTTTCTATCATGTTTTTATTAGTACTGACCCTATTTCTCTCACATTTTACCTTTTTTTAAAAAAAAACATTTTTATTAGATAAAATCTAGATAGAATAAAAGTTGAATAACACATATAACAAAAAACAAACTACAAACTACAAAAAAGCAAATCTTACAACACACTAATCCCAACCATGTCCTATACACGTAAAAGAAAAGTTACAATTAACAGGGGGAAAAAAGATAACTTCCAACTAACTTTTCTGTGGGTATATTCTTAACCCTATAAATCTATTTCTCTCTATTTTATCTGTAGGCTACATTATATATATATATATATATCATATTAATTAATAAAACCAAAAATCATCAAATCGCCCTCATTATTTCTCAGAAAGTCAGTTGGGATTTCCAGTCCTTCAAACATGTTGTTAATGTTTTTTCTTTAATCAAAATAGTCAGTTTGTCTGTTACCCTGTAAATTGGGGGTCCCGGGAGGGGCGCCCAAACTACCAAAACGAACTAAGCAAAGATGGGGAAAATTAGCTGGAGCACTCTCTTGGCTAACGAGAGGCAGGGCAACGCAGCAGGATCTTTTACCCTACGTATACAGCGTCAGGTCAGTGAGGAGGCAAATGGTTCAAACAGTAATTAAGATTTATTAAACAGTTATTAAAGAAAAGCACAGACACACTCCTAACTAGAAAAGGAAAACAGAATTTGAGGGGAATGGGTGATACGCCACCTGTCCTTCAGTCCTGGAGAAGCCTGACTGAAGAAGTGGAAACCCGGCGTGGCAGCCGAGGGGAATCCGCTGAACCGAGCGGCAGCAAGGTAGAGTGAAGTTTGGGCGATCCGGCAAGAGTTCCGGAGAAGTTCCAGCGAGAGTTCCAAAGAGCTCTCTGAACAGGGGATTTTTATAAGGGAAAGAACAACCGCAGGCTAGTGTGGTCTTGGGCAAAAACAATAGGTTTTGGGTTGGAGACAAAGCCTCCGAAAGGTCAGAATTTGCATGATTGAGTTAAAGTCCGAATTGACAATAGTATAGCCGGTATGTAAATGTGGCTAACTCGGTATTTAAGTACCTAGCTCGTCAGGATGTCCTCTCAGGGTGGTAGCGTGCATATGTAATGAAGGTGTTTGTTTCGGGAGGTCCCCTAAAGCAGAACTAGCGATATCTGGCTTGGTTTGGTGAGAGCAGCAAGCAATAGTCATGTCTAGCTTCGCGCTTGTTCAGCGGGCCTCACAAACACTTGGCTGGTGGCAGAGTAGGGCCGAATTATGATATCAAAATGATACCTTTGGTTCACCAAAGGCCAGGCCAATACATGGTGGTAACATGTCCATTTGTACTAAATCATTAAGTTATCTTCTTTACTAGATGCTAAGTCATTCTTCCATTTCTGAGCCTATAGTTTCCTCATAGTTGTTTTCATATACTGCAGCATTCTTCCATGGCCCTTTTCTAGTGGACTGTCCATCAATTCCAAAAGAAAGAGTTTGTATTTTAATTGAATATTAATCTTTAATTTTGAGTGTATTTGGATCCAATTTTTTTTTAGCTTTTTCACATGGCCACCACATAGACCCTTCCTATCTACTACATTTCCAACATACATTTGGAGATTCTTTATACCTACCTCAAATTCTCCAATAAAGTTTGCTTCTGCTCTGTTCTTACTTTTGCTTTCAAGTCATGCATAAATATGTTTTAATGTGTGATCAACTTCTTCTTGGATGCCTGTACAGAATCTTTCTGTTTCATCCTCTTCTACCTCTATAATTGCAGCATAAACCTGAGTTATGGTTAGTTTGTCAATACAGCCCTATTGATATTATTCAAAGTGAGCATTATCTTCACTGACTGCTTTTGGTACATCACACCTCACTATTAATGCCGCATCATTTCTTCCTAGATTGTCATTTCTCAAATGAAGTGCTATGCAGTTCTCTGATTAGAAATGTCCCATTTCTGTTCATGTTAGTTCACGCACACCGAGTATTGCAATGTTTATACATCCTGTATCCTGTTTTACGATTTCTAGTTTCCTCTAAATCATGATCCTCACATTCCATGTTCCTACTGTATATGTTTCCCAGCTTAAGACTTTTTTTTCACATCTGAGCCTGCCAGCAGCTGAATAGCCATTTGGCTTGAGTCTAAATGTGACACTAGATAGAATGCTATTTGTACTTGTTCTTTGCTTTTCCATAATAGCTGGTTGAGTACTGTCAAACCTGGGAGTTTCATCTTCCAGCACTATCTCTTGCTCCATTTTGGATTATCTCATGACAGGGTGTTTAGGTAAAAGACAATCAGAAATGGTTTATCAGTGCCTTCTTCTACGCAGTATTAACAAGAGTTAGCTAAAGTGCTACTGTTGTTATCTATCACGGATCCTCTGTCAGCGTTATCTCCCACTACTACTGCTGCCCAGCAGTTTCTCTTCTGGAGCTCCTCTGTTCCTTTCACCACTGAAACTATCAGTTCTCTTCTAATGATCCAGTTGTTACTCCTAGAATAGGATGGATGTGTTTTGCTCTGGCATTTCCACTTTGAGCATTGGGTGACTCTACAATGAGTTTAGATTCTTGACAGAGTCTAGTCTCCAGACAGTACTGTTCACAGCCTCTCTGATAATCTTCAAATCCTCTCACCACATTAAGGTGTACATCCGAGACAGGGAAGAATATGCTGTTTATTATTTTGGTGAACACTTAATGTAGGGACATTTTTGCTTCTTGATAGTCTTGTTTTGCAGCAAGAATGGCAGAGGGTCCCACTAGACTTCTGGGAGTTGTGATCCAGCCACATCTGGACAGCTACAAGTTACCCATCTCTTCTTTAAAAAGCCCACATGTAGTAGCCAGAATGGTCTGTTGCAACTAACTAACTAACTAACTAACTAACTAACTAACTAACTAACAAAGGTGTTATCTGGCACCTTAAAGACTAACACATTTTATTATTTAGATGTTTCTATGGACTACAGACTGCTTTATCAGATGTACTTTAATGGGCAGATTATTATGTACATAGTTGGTGGCTGCTGCCCATACCCAACTGAGATAGCAAGGTGAGTATGGTCACTGGTACTGAAAGGAACTGAGTTGTGTTGCAGAGCTAACAGGATCTCAATCCTTGTGTGTCCCTCTTCTGGAAGTGATCATCACACAGGGTATCTCTGTGGGCAGGCAGAGGAACCTGTAAAGTTGGCAAGGTGAAGGGGTGACATTTATCACTTTGATCTGAAAAGTGCTTAGGCCTGGGCCACACACTCCTATGTTGCCATAATGTGACCTTGATTGTCCATTATGTGAATAAAGAATGATTGAGAAATCACTACACATCAACCTAGAAGCAGAGCTCTCCTTTCTGACTATCTTGGTTCAAGTACTGTGATGCGGTGATAAGGACCGGTGTGCCAGAAAAGCTATGGTGACTGATCGACAGCACATTCTCTCCTTTTTTAATTATTTTTTTTATTTATTTGAATTATTCATCATACATACAAATTACACACCTCATTTTTATCTCATCCCTTCCCCTTCCTCCCCCGCCATCTCTGGAACCGTATTTCATAATTCATTCTTTTTTCCTTTATATGGTATATCATTTTAACTCTATCATCCACAGCCCTCGCTCTCCCCTTTACAAACTTAGTCACTTTCTCCTGACAGCACATTCTTTCCCAGCTCCAAGTTTGCTGAGCTATAAAGAAATGTGAGGGCATGGGCAAGGATCACAAAACTGGTAGGCAAAAGGGAGAAACAACTTACACATCTGGAAAGCACCAGGTTGAGGAAGGCTGAGGCAACTCTTTCTGTGCCTGCCAATTCATCACTGGAAGTTAGCCTAGTTGGCTGTTTCCTCCTCAGTTCTGAAAGCCAACATAATAAAATTGCCTGCCAGGCCCATGTAGACAACAATTGGCAAATGGGTTAAGCACCCCCTCTCCTCTTTAGCTCGTTCTCCCCGCACCCCCACATTGGCCACAGAAGGAAATACAGGAGATCTGCCTTTATAGCTTGTTCTGCCTTCATGCAACCAAAGACATCTGGATTTGCCTTTCTAATTTCAAACCCACAATATTCTAGTGAGTATAATGCACAACACAGTTCTGCTCTAAGAACAGGCCAAACACACACACACACATACATACACACTCGTGCACACAATCCCCTCCATAAATAACACAGTGCCTCTGTGGTTAGCAATTTTCTTGTGAAATTGAGGTGCTTGGTTTATGAGGCTTGGCTGCAGAAGATATATTTATCCAGAAAAATGTATCCGAAACCTCAAGGGCCTCTCAGAACTGTAGTGGAAACCAAACACAATACGTATTGCAGATGGGCTTCCATCATGCCATTTTTACCCACAAAAACCTTTTTAAAAAAATTTGTGCCTTTCATTTATGTTTTACTTCTATCCCAGGAAAAGGTTATGTGAAACTAGAAGGTTAGCCCAGATTACTTTTAGTAAGTCCAAACAACAGTATTATGCTTCCATGACATTTATGTATCTATATAAATTATGAGAAATGTTGACTCCCTCTAAAACATACAGGTGCACCAGGATATCTGATTGTCCTAATGCTTAACCTATATCTGGACAGGAAGCCACCATCAGGACACAGGATAAACAGAATAAAACCACATTGGCATGGGCAGTATTTTATCACCCTGTCTGTTTAATTTATACAGAGTATCTAACATGTGGAAAGCAGGATTAGACTCACAGGAAAGAGGTATGAAAACTGGAGGAAGGAGAATCAACAGGTTAAGATATGCAGATGCACTACGTTACTAACAGAAGACAGCAAAAACTTGCAATGATTACTGATGACAATTAAGGAAAAAAATCCAAAAGCAGAATAAAGAGTTGAATATTAAAGAAAATGAAAATACTGCCCATAGATGATTTACATAACTTTAAAGTTGGTATTGAAGATATTGTAATAGTTAAAGATTTTCTATATGTTGGCTTAAGGCCTTCCCACTCCACACTGTTACAGTGCTATTATTCCACTTTCAACTTCCTATGGAATTCTGGGGTTTGTAGTTTACTGAGGCCAAATAGCTCTTTGGCTGAGAATTCTAAAGGCCCCTCGTAAACTGCAAACCCCGGGATTCCACAGGATGTTGAAAGTGGAATAATAGCACTATAACAGCATACGGTGGAAAGACCTTATTAATCAAAATGAAGACTGTAATATAGAAATCAGAAGAAGACTACAACTTGGAAGGGCAACTATGAAGTAAACTAGATAAGATCCTCAGGTGCACAAACATATCATTAAACACCAAAGTCAAAATCATCTAGCCCATAGTAGTTTGGATTTATTTGTGTGAGTTGTAAAAGTGAACAAAGCTGTGAAGAAAGCTGACAGGAAGAAGGTCAATGGATCTGAAATGGGGTGCTGAAGGACAGTTCTGTACAATGGACCATTCTTACAGATGGTAGGAAGACCTTGCACATATGCAAAACCACCCCAAATTGTGCTATTAGTTATTGGTATGAACTAAAAGTCAGCAAACACACAACAATGTGAGCTACCCACAAATCAGTGCTGTTCATAATAGTATTACGTATGTTATAGTTCAACTATAATTAAGCAGTAGTACATATGTTATAGTTAACCAACCAGTAACACAGAAGACAAGATCAAAACCTCAACACAGTAATATTATAAAGAAATAACATGCTAAAAACTAGAAATAACAACAGGTTAAAGTGCTATAAGAATATTTACATTTTTAAAACTTTTGTAGTTGTGTGCCTTCAGGTCATAAAGAAATTACAGCAACCCTAAGGCAAACCTATCACAGGGGTTTCTGGGGCTGAAAGTGTGTGATGCTCCCAAGGACAACCACTGGGTTTCCATGGCTGAGTGAGGAACTGAATCCTGGGCTATTTCCACAGGACAGAGGAGAGGAGCAGGACAGCAACAACACTTTCACATGACATCCTCACAGTCCTGCCCTTCTTACATCCCCAGCTAGTGTGATTGTGGGGTGTATCCATCAATGGCCCCTGATCACGGGAGACTTCCATCACCGCTGACCACGCAGAAGGGCTGGAAGCGCAATCATGCACTTTCTTCCGAACTGCAGCATGAGAAGAAGGCTGGGTTCAGTGCAGAAGCAAGGAGCATGTCCCTTGTGCTCCCTTCCTCAAGCAGCCTTCCCGGTGCAGACAGGAGTGTTGGGGACACACTCCCATCCCAGCAAAGGCACTGCCAGGATTGCGATAAGAAAAAGCAGGAGAGCGTTGTCATGAGGAAATGGCCCTGGTCTCCAGGGTCATAGTCCCTCCCAAATTAAGATTGACTCCAGGCCTCATGGCTTTCAGAAAATGTATCAAGTGTATGTCTTTAAACTAGCATTTAAAATAATTGCTAGTGAGGTCTTGTCTTGTGTATTTTCAACAGTTCTTGTTTCACTTTGGATTGCTTTACCTTGATGACTTTTGACAAAAAGGTCAGTATAGAAATATTAACAGTTAAAATAAAGATACTTATCTCGTCAAGAAAAATCCCTCAACAAAGGTTGAATCATTGCCCTCTTGACAGTTCTGGAGAACTACAACAGTTGGTAGGAATTGCAAGAGAATTTAGCCAGTTGTTTCTTTTCTCCTTCCATCTTGCTGCTTTCCGTGCTTCACTGATAGCCATTACAAATAACAATGTTGCTGTACTCTAAATCACACTGTTGTTAGAAAACAGGCTCAGTAATTAGAATACAGGGAAAATACCAACTTCCTATCCAAATCCTTCTCTTGAAATTTGTTGCTACAATTTTCTGAATGATCAGGGCCCGCTCTAAGACTAGAGAAAAAGCTACAGTATTTAAAGTGACACTTGACATTATTCTGAAGAACTCAAAAGCTTGCACACTTGTGTTACTCAAGTGTGGATTTAGGTCTTTTTCAGGGAAGAGCTTAAGAATTCTGCCTCTGAATGAAATTTTCTGTCTGTCCCCACATTTCCAGCACTAAAGTAATTTAAAATCTCAGTTGCACATTTAGAAATGTATTTTTGCTGTGATAATCGGCTCTTCCCCTTATGCAGGCAACATAGCTGAAGGGGGATAGTTTCCTCTCCAGGTAAACAAGGGGTTAATGAGGTGTTGGGTTTAAGTTACACTTATTGGGGGTCAGCATCACAGAAGTACATCAGAGATCACAAGAGACAATTGCTCAATAAGGAATAGCGGTTGGTTAGAAGTGTAGAAACTCTGAGATAGTTCCAAGCCAGATGATATAAAAGCCTCTGGAGGCCATGAGATGGGATAGAACAAAGAGGGACAAGGATAAAGGACCAATTGCAGAGTGAGCAAGGCTTGTTCAGACTCCTACCCCCCCCACACACCATCTCAGCATCTGGATATAATAATGTGAGTAGAATAGGAATGTTTTTACTAGCTGCATTAGGGACTTAACATTTAATCCTCTGACTGAAATGACCTAGGCTTGTTTGTAGCCTTGTAACTGCTAAGTAATGCCTGAAGGAAGATTCTTTCATGAATGAGATACCTTTTGTCAATGTGTTTTCCTGCTTAGAACAGAAATCTTTCCTTTTAAAGGTCACCTCTGTCCATGCTCCCTCCATGCGCCTTGCTTGGTGTGTACACACAGATAGAATTCCCAGCTCTCACAGGGAGTAGAATGAAAAGGCTCTGCAGTCAGAGGTGCAGATCTAACGATTCTTTCCCCAGCAGCTTCCTGATGAGTTACTGCATGATGGGGATTAAAATTAGAAGGTGATGGCAGCTAGATGTTCTCCAAAGATCCCATCTCCTACCTCAAGATCAGGAGACAGCACTGAATAAGAGGTTCCTTCCCCTCACATAGGCATCCAAAGAAAAGTAGCAGGGGATGCAAACATAGCAAATATAAGAATTTTCTAGATATAAATGATTCTCAGTGTCTCATTCTCTGCTAAGCCAGAAATTTGGGGACTGAAGAAAAATTCATATCTGGGACATTGCACTCTCATTCTGCCCCCCATAACTATACCCCTGATTACTATTTTTTTTTAAAAAATCACTATGTAAATCTACATTTAGCCACTCAAGATCTCAGGACAGAATCTACCATCAGAAGAAGATGATTAAAGGAAGGAAGGAAGGAAGGAAGGAAGGAAGGAAGGAAGGAAGGAAGGAAGGAAGGAATTGTATGGCACTGTATGTACTGCATACTCCCTGTTGGAAGGTTGTAGTACTTATTGCTGTAGTTCTTGGGGAGTGGGATTAAACATTCAAACTAAGGCTGGCATCCTTTTAGTGAGTTACAACAGTATAAATCCAGCATATGCTACTGTAGCCCATTCGGGGTGGTACTACAGAAATCAAAATCCTTTACCAACCACACAACAAGTTCACCAGCCTCCAAAACTACCTTTTAAGCAATACAGCCCTCCCCAGTGCAGCCATTTCTGTATAATTGGAGAGTGTGGGGATTCGTGGAGAAGGGTCCAGTTCTTTTCCTATGGCTGGACTTTCTGCAAGGATGTCACCTGTGGGAACCTCCTGAGGTCTTTGCAGATGCCTGCCACAGTGCATCCAGTTGGAAGAAGAAAACTGGACCCATCTCCACTGATTCCCCCACCTTTCCACAACACAAAACTTGCTAAGCTACAGAGGGGTGTCACCGCACTTCCTAGCCCAAGCTTGGGGATGTTAGATATCATTTTGATATCAATAATTTGGCCTACTATACCCCTCTGTTCTCCACGTTCTTGTGAGGCCCCTGGACAAGCACGCAAACAGGCTCGGTCGCTAGTTGCTGGAATATTCAAAACAAATACAGGCTGGCCAGAAATAGCCAAACTGCTGCTTCAGGAAACCTCACGGCAAGTACCCTCATTACGTATGCGCGCCACATACAAAGACCTCCCTGCCCCGAGCAGGCAGCTTGATTAGAAGAATCCTCACCTGTCAAGCACTCTGCGTTTGCATACTGTCTATTCCATTGTCAATTCAGAACTAACTCAATCATGCTAAATTCTGACTTTTTGGAGGCTTTGTCTCCAGCCCAAAACTCATTGTTTTCCCCAAGTACGGACTAGCCTGTGGCTACATTTTCCTCTTTAAAAACCCCTGACCCCGAGACCTTCCTTGGATCACTCAGATCGCTCCCGATTTCCATCCAGCCTTGCTGCCACTGTGCTTGGCAAGCCTTCCCCTCAGTCCCACGTACTGAGACCACGCACCTTCGAACTTCTGCAGTAATCTAACCAGGCTTCAGGACAGGCGCAGTATTTCCCATACCAAAAACCTTCTCTCAAAATCCCTCTATCCAACTCCAACATTTATTTCTTTAGTTATCTGTGTGAGTGTGTTGCATACACTGTTTGATTGCATTTTAATAAAAACCACAATTATTATTTCAATCCTGTGTGCTCCTTGACTTGGCCTGACCCCATAGACATTGGGTGAAAGATCTTGCTCCGTTGCCCTGCCTCTCGTATTGCTAGCTTGTGCTCTTGGCTAATTTCCCCCAACTTATATAATTGAGAGTGCATTTAGGTGTCCCTCCCAGGACCCCCAGAAAACAGGGTAACAGGGGGCTGCATCACTTAAAAAGGGGGAGGGTAGCACCAGAAGACATAGCTATGTGTCAGACATATGTCTCCCAATGCAGAATCGCAGACTGTCTTTTGTCTTGGACTATTTTCTGCAAATTCCTAGCATCAGCTTCAACATTCCATTCCCAATCTCAAGTGGGAGGTCCTCCAGGGCAAATATATTGGGAGTTTGCTGGAAACCGAAGTGTTTGTTGCTTTAGTTATTGGAGTTTTTTTAAAAAAAAATATCCAAATGACACTTCTGTTATCCTGGAAACTCCCAGCACCACCTGCAACGTTTTATTACCATCCTCAGTTAGTGTCCTTTTTAACTCCAAATCATAGCAGAACAGAAAAGTATCCTTCTCTTCTCCTCTTCTCACTTTCTAACAGCAGTTTTTAAAGTGCTGTGGTGCTGAGACAAGAGCCAGCATGGTCTAGTGGTTTGAGCGTTGGACTACAGTCTTGAAGATCAGGGTTCAATTCTCTGTTTAGCCATGGAAACCCACTGAGTGACCCTGGACACATCATGCATTCTCAGCCCCAAAAAAATACTCTGATAGGTTCACCTTAACATTGCCATAAGTCAGAAATGATTTGAAGGCAAAGAATAACAACAAAGTGTCATCACGTGACAATGAAATGACACTTTTTCACTATAACACTATGAAAATTTTTAGAAAAATATTCCAAGAAAAGAAAATTTGCACTTCAAACCATAGGACCACCTCAGCAAATCATGTCCCAGTTTGTTTGTTTTTTAAATGCATTGGAAGACCCCTAATACATATCTAAGAAATTGAATGGTGAGGCAATAACAACTCAAGGAGTTATATTGTGAGAATGCACTCTATTGTAGACCAATTTGGAAGAGCAGTTAGTGGGCAGGAATATCATCCCAGCACTCTGAAGTGAAGCACACGCAGTCTGCTCAGATTATGGACCCCCCCCACACACACACACTTAATTATATATCATACCCATAGGGTGAGATATAGCTGTACAGTTGCCTCAGAGAATGATCTCTTGCCATGTCTTGTATTCATTGTCATAAAATTAAGTAGCAAACTCCACACCAGCAGATCTTCTTATTTCCTCTTGTGATTATTTTCCTAACTAGAAGCATCCCATAACCAGGCATTTACCTCTTTTGTTTTGAAATATAAGCACCTCACCTCACAATTATATAGTGCCTTTGCTCATACAAGGCTTTATTTGCACATAAGTGACATCTCTTCTGCTGGCAGAACCTGAAGATGTTGCCATTTGAAAAAGGGGTGAGTAGACTCAGCCAATCCTATTCCATGACCCAGCATGTTCAGACTGTGCAATCAAAAAGGGAAACTTTTTGGTTTGAGTGTAAACATAACTAGGAGTCATCCTAAACTCACTGTCCCAAGGTGATCTGCTTGCCCTTCTATATACATCTCAGTACAAACAAGATGAGAATAAGCCCAAAGTCACTTCTTCTCAAAGCTGACTTACTATTAAATGTTTCAGAAGTTAACCATTAAGGATAGCATTTCCCACTAAATTTTTGTAAAAATATATAGTTTGCTTTTGAACATTTTCAAGGGTAGATAGGTTATATTTTGTTCCAAAGCCTGGCTGTGTGATTTATTTTTTCCCCTCATTACATAACTTAGTTATAGCCAGCACAGCAAAACGTCAGCAGCACTCAGGTTGATCTCTCCTCATGTTGATCATTCTCTAAATGGGAAATCAACAATAAATGAATGTGTATGAAACTGCTTTATTTCTTAGACCTCCAGTCAGGCTCAAAATATATTTTTTTCTCATACATGAATCTACATTTTGTCAAATCTGCCTGAATTCTGTTAGTGTTTTCCTAGCTTCCCATCATCCCCTATAGCCTAGAGGTGGGTAGTAGCAGCCTCTGGGCAGTTTACAACTCCTAGCAAGCCTAGCCAACATAGCCAAACAGGGACTGCGGGGAGCTAAGGACATCTGAAGGGCAAGAGTTGCTCCCAGGTCTAGATCAGTGGTTCTCAAGCTTTAGTTCTCTAGATGCTTTGGGCTTCAGTTTCCAGAATCCCTCCCCAGTCACCATGCTCACTAGGGCTTCTGTGTGCTCAAAATCCAAAATATCTGAAGGACCCAAGGTTGAGAACCATTACTTTAAAGTTCTAGAAACCTGAGATGAAGACATATATTTTGTGGATCCCTGGAAAACTACGTTTCTGGGCCTGAAGTGTTTGCGGACTCCTCATCTCAAGTTTTCCATCCCTCTACAATTGCTCTCTTTTCCATTCCCTGCATAACTTTACATTCCTGTCTGCACACCTTCTTCTCTGTGGCAAAGTATTTCTATGGGACAACTATGAGAATAACCTCTGCATTTTGCTCCCCTTAAGGATACCATCATTCATTTGCACATCATATCTGCCAGTCTAGCTACCTTCTAATTAAGGTAGCTAGACAGGTATGATGTGCAAAGCCTGTCTAGACTGTGGCTGTCCTACCAAAAAATTAACCTTGGCCCACTTTTCTGGCTACTGATTCTGCTTCAACTTGATGTTTCTGTAAAAAAAAAAGAAAAAATCTTCCAAGGCACCGGAGTTGGGTTCTTTCTATTTCAGGAAGCAAATCCATACTTTGAATTCTTACTTTAAGTCAGGGCCACTCAAACTGATAGTCCCTAGACTGGTACTGGTCCACAAGCCATCAGCTGGCTATGGTGAATTGTCGGGGGGCGGGGACGCAGTTGTAACCAATGGATATAAATATATATAAATATAAATATGGTATCCTGGCACATTCAAGGCAAGGAAATGCCAGGCTTTCATGCAAGAGAACCTAAAATGATACATTTCACCGTTCACAACTTTCAATTTCAAATTTGGATTGGCTCTGGGTTTATAACCAAGGAATCAATCAGTCATTTTACTGCAGGCGCAAACTCAGGCCATTTCCGCACTACACTCTTACAGCACAATTATTCCACTTTCAACATCCTATGGAATCTTGGGGTTTGCAGTTTTGGGAGGGGCCAGCTAGCCCCTCCCAAACTGCAGACCCCAGGATTCCATAGGATTTTGAAAGTGGAATAACTGCGCTGTAAGAGTGTAGTGCGGAAGTGGCCTCACTCTACATACTGCCTCTGGAAGTAGCAGGAGCCCACAGAACTTTCATATTGGTAATTAGCACGCCACTGCAAAAGTTCAACTTTGGCCATTTTCAGAGGCAGGAGAAAGCTAAATACACATAGAATTCTGTGCAAGAGCAGGCTAAGGTCTTTTCTTTTCTTTTTTCTTTTTTTTTTGGTCTGAGGTATAAAACAAGATGGCATCATGTTCCATTCTGCCTGCAAAAGGCATCCAGACTAGTAAGCACTCGAATTCTGGGAATGGGCCAGCATCTTCCTCTGCCCCTGAGTCCAGGAAGCTAGCTGAGAAAGTGCAATGCAGGCTGCACATAACGCATCAGAGCTTGGAAAAGTTATTTTTTAGACTATTTTAACACTCAGAATCAACCAGCCATTTTGGGAGCTATATACCAAAAATGTATCAGTTGCAACACATAGCTCAGTTTTGTAACAGAAATAGCCAGGTTGCTAACCTCTGTCTGAACATCTGCTGCCTGAGGCAACCATATAATTCTACCTAATGGGGTCATTTCTGGTTCTCTGCTTCCTGTTGCCCGTGAGCCTGTTTCTCCAGTGCAGCTGGCAGATGAGCAAGTGGCCAGGAGAGACGTGGAAAAGGAATCCGTGGTCATCTTTATCTGTTTTTTAAAACAGGCCAGATACAATTTATTCACATCATAATTTATCCTTTGCAATAGGTACTTGCACACAACAAAGCAGCTAGACTACAGGCTCGGGTTTGTTAAAAATAGCCAATAAATAAATACTGTTGAAACCTGATTTGCATAATTACATTTCCTATTTCAGCTACCCTCAGAGGAATAAAAAAATGCTTGCAAGGCAACTGTACTTCACAAGGTTAATGCTGGAGACTATCAGAACACTGCACATCAAATGCAAACACCATTTAAAAAAAAAGTGAATTGGTTTTCTGGTTTCTATGCCCCAGAAACTGGTTAACATTTTCCTGTGGCCCTGCAACAGATATTTCCCTTATCCATCAGATATTTGTCCACAGAACCAACACATTAGCACGCAGTGAAATTCACACTTTTAATTTTTAAAAAGAAATCAAACCTGCTTAGCAACAGCATTTTAATGGTTTTGTAATAATTAACGGAGTAAACACATTTTTAAAAGACTCTTGAGAGCTTCTTTCTTTATCTCCCTCCCTTTTTTTTTTTTTACCCACATAAAATATTCTGCCTCAACAGCTGGCTGTGGTTGGTAAAGGTGCCAACAGCTGTTAGAACATGAGCATGCTGCCATTTGTGCACATTCTGTTGAGCCAGATAGATTGGAAACACTCCACTCTGTTGAGAACACCCAGGTCAGAACAGGCCCCTGCTTACCGTGCTATGGTGAAAGCTCTCAAGGGGAGATGGAATCTGAACAACTGTTAACCACTGGCACCCCGGAGGCATGAAGGAAGTCCTCTAACTACTTATCGTCCTCTTAAATTCAAAGTCAGGCAGCATGTTTGTTGCCTCTCTCTATTTCAGATGAACTAACTCCCCCCCCCCCCCAAGCTGGTATCTTGCCATTCCAAAAAGTTCAAGAGATCATCGATGTGTTTTTCCCCTGCTGTGAACTTTAGTGTTGACAGTAGTTTTCCAGAAACAGAAAAAGAAGGGGGAAACATCAAGTAGAGTCAAGTTGTGTTTTCAAATGCTGTTGAGCACAGCAACCATTCCATTTATCTTTTCTAGACATTGTAAATCAATGACTTAGCTCCCCATTGAGCTCCCTGCTGAAACTGCATGTGACACCTTCCCGAAGCAACTGAACTAGCTCTTGAGTGCTATGGTTTTCCTGAAACTACTTGGTTTGAACACTTCTAGACTTGAGTGTCAAACACAGACTGCTGCCATTTGCTATATCCATTCTTCAGTGTAGGGCCTTCCTAAGACATTTTGCTGCCAGAGATAGAAAAAGAAACAGCACACCACTGAATGAGGTTGCCCCCTGGACTAAGCAGGTTATTTTAATACCTGTGGCAAAAAAGATTTTGATTTCATCTGAAGTATATATATTAAGAGACTGCTGTTGGAAATCTTAAGTGGTTTCCTATTCGTTCCATATTCCCCTCAGCTTCAGAGATGCCATAAATAAATTTCTAAATGAAAATAAGTGAGACATGGTGCCCTTTCATACCATAGGACTATGGCATTATAATTCTCCTTTAACTGCCATGGCTGTATCCTATGGAATCCTGGGATTTGTAATTTGGTCAGAGGCACCAGAGAAGCTTTTTGGCTGAGAATTGTAAAGGCCCCTCTCTCAACTGGAAGTCCCAGCATTCCACAGGATGGAACCATAAGAGTTAAAGTGGAATCGTAGAGCTATAGTTACATAATTAAGCCTTCTCGGTGGCTGCTCCTAAGCATTCTTAATTTATGTACTAAATCCACAGTATCACCCTCTCTGTCTTTAATGTCCACACTCTGAGCAGAATCAGTTCAAACTAGTAAGCCTTCTCAGTGACTGTTCCCATCCATGGGAGGTTCAGCTGACCTCCTCCCTTCTATCTGTCCGCCAGCTGGCAAGGGCCTTTTTATTTAGAGAGGCCTTTGGTTTTTGACTTGTTGCAACAGGTAGAGCTTTTAATGAGATGTGTTGTGTTTATCTCTTTTCCTTATGAGCTAAATGTGTTTTTAAAACTGTCTTTAATTTGTGTTTCTAAACAGAATTGTTGTTTGATTCTTCTTAATTTTTGTATTAATAGTTTTTTAGCTGCACTTTGTTTTAACTTTTTTTAAGCCTTCTTGAATCTTGTGCTGGGAGAGGGGGAAAAATAAAATAAAATAGTCTGAAAGAGAATATACACTGTATTTTCCTCTGTCACAAGCAAACTAAATTCACCAGGCACAGATTCATAGGAAATCTTAGTGGGTTGTTACTGCAGTTTAGGCCTACCTGGCAATAGCACCTGATATCACTCTGATATCATAATTCGGTCTTATTCCACCACCCTTCTCCACGTGTTTGTGAGGCTCCCGGACAAGCACAGAACTAGGCTCAGCCATCAAACACTGCAATATCCCAAGACAATACAGGCAGGCCAGAAATAGCCAGATCACTGCTTTAGGAGACCTCTCTGCAAACACCCTCATTATGTATGCACGCCATTTACAAAGGACTCCCTGCCCCGAGCAGGTAACTTGGCAAGCTAGAAGCTTAAATGCCAAGCACTGAGCATTTGCATACAGTCTACCTCTTTGTAAATTCGGACTTAACTCAATCATGCTAAATTGTGACCCTTCTGAGACATTGTCTCACACCCAAAACTCATTGTTGTCCCCGAGTAAGGCATCGCCCGCAGTCACACTTCTCCCTATAAAAACCCCAGATTCCCAAACCTTCTTTGGATCGCTCCCGAGTTCCAACCGCCTTGCTGCCGCATTGCTTGGTGAGCTTCCCCTCAGCTCCACATGCTGAGACACACCGAACCCCAGCATCGCTCTCTATCTTCTTCCTGGCTTTAGGAACAGGTGTCGTATCACCCGAACCAACTATCCCTCTGAAAATCCCGCTATCTTACTCACACCTTTATTTTCCTTAGTTATCTGTGTGCTTGTGTTGCTTACATTGTGTGCCTGTATTTAATAAAGATCATTCATTATTTTCAAACCGGTCTGCTCCTTGACTTGGCCTGACCCTGTAAACACTAGGTTACAAGATCCTGCTAAGTTACCCTGCCTCTCGTAATGCTAAAGCAGTGCTCTGAGCTAATTTTCCCCACCTATAGTTGAGCACATTTTGGTGTCCCTCCTGGGACCCCCAGTAAACAGGGTAACAGGGTCATCTCATTTGCTTTTATATAAAAAGAGCTCAGTTCTGTTCTGGAAAGTCACCCACAGAAGGGAAGCTTTCAGATATTTGTTATTAAGTAGATATCGCAAGCAAGAAATAAACAAACCTGTACCAAGATACCTTGTGGCTTCCCATTAATGATGTGCACCAAAAAAGCGGGATATATGTGTTCTGCCATCTGACTGAGGAAGAAAATCCACATTCTGTCAATCATCTATGAAGCCTCAGAAGAAGCTGCTGTTAATAATTCACCAAAACCCACTCCTAGGGAGAAGGAGCAACCAGCACTACCCACAGACCTTATCCAAAGGCCTGTTGACTTCAGTGGGAAGACTATGATTGACATCAGTGGGCTTATGGGTCACTTCACAAGAAAAGAAAAGAAAAACCTCCAGTGATGCTGGAATGGAATAAATTTAGACAAGTGACACGTGGAAGAGAAGGGGCTTTATTGTGACAGGCCTGACAACTGCCATGCAAATCTACAGCATCACCTTCTCTATCTACAACATCCATTCCTCATCCACATTCTGAGCAGAATCTATTCCACTGCTGCCCTGTTTGAAGGCTGCTATAAATAACACTTCCAAAACAGCATGCCCCACACCTACATGTGGGGAACAGCAATGGACTGAGATTCCCTGTTAGAGTAGGAGTGATAATTGGCATTTTAACTCTGTCTTCAGACTGAAGCAGGACAACTGGCTTCAATTAAATTGTTTCAGGATGTGTAGTTTGGAGCCTAAAGGACAAACAACCACAAAAGAAACAAAATCCAAACTTCTCTCAGATTCTAATGAAAGTTGGCATAAAGCTCTGCCCATATAAATCTGTACATGTGAGAGTAAACATGGGGTATGGCTAAAATAGGATCCCTGGGTCAGGATCGTCCTCACTGAACTGTATAGCAAATTTTCTTTATAAAATGTGTTCCTGCTGCATTTTTCTCTATGTTCTTTGTGCTCCCCATCATTGGCTGCCCTCAGCGATGGCAGCATATGCCGGATGTTTACAACATTAAGTATAGATACAGATATATTTTCTGTCTCAGTGTTCTAGGACAGTACCCAAGACAGCTTGCAGTAGAAGAGAAAACAGATAGCATATGCTACAAAGGATAGGAATTTGACATCAGCTTGTCATTTTTGGTTGTGGTCTGTCTTTCACAACTACGGATAGAGAGAAATTTCACTGGATTCTGAGTCTTGACATTGGTAGCATTTTCATACCTCCTGAAAATTCTTGCACTGAAATGTGCACTTTGCCTGGATCACTGGCACATATGTGAGGCACTTTTGAAAAATAAAGTGTGCACCTAAAAGTATGTCTGTTTTTAAGTATGCAATGTCTCTAACTGAAAAAAATCAGAAATATACTTTAGTCAATGAGGGAAAGTTGTGTAAATTATGTAAATTATGCCAATAAACATGCAAAGGTGGGGGAAATGTGTTAAAATTATGTGAATTTCAGCATAGGAAGAAACCACAAAGTCTTGCAACGTGATATAAAATGTGAAGAAAATGCAGCTGAGATTCAAAGAAACTAAATGAAATTGAGACCAAGAGATTCTGACATCCCCAACCACAACATATAACTCTGAACAAATAATCTTTTATAGGAGTTCCTTTTGCCAGGAGTCTTTTAAACTGATTCTACAAAATATGCTTTCCAGGTAGCTTATTTTTATATTTAAATTTATAACCTGTCCATTATCTTATAGTTCCAGGGTTGGGATCATAAAGTATTACTAAAATGACAGAAAACAACTTCACCACTAGCAGAGCAAAACACTAGTACAGTGCCTACTGGCACTGGAGGACGTTTGAACTATGCTCATGTAAGCACAGTTCAGTGGTCCCTCTACTTTCATGAGGGTTTGGGGTGCAGGGTACTCATGAAAGTGAAAAACCACAAATAACTTCCCCCTCTACTGCACAAGTGAGCTAGTGAGGGAATGCATACTCTTTCCTTCCCTTCCCATCCTTCCACCCCCTGTGATTTACCCAAGGAAGCAGAGGGAAGGCATGTGACTGTGCCTTCTGACCCCACATCCTTCTCCACTTTCCCCCATCATTTGTCCCAGCAGGGAAAGAAAACACACCCTTCCCTGCCTTCTCCTTGTCATTTGCCCAAGCCAGGGGAGGAATCCATGCACCTCATGAATAATCAAATTTGCAAACATCAAACTCGCAAATGTGGAGGGCCAACTGTATACATATTGCATTTGATGAGCTGGGCTGGAGTCATGGAAGCTTATGCTAGAAATTTCTTTTCTTGATTCATCTCAAAGTTGCAACAGGGTTCCTTTATATCTTAGTTGATTAGTTATATTCAGAATATTTAATAGAGAAGATTATTTTTTTTAAAAGACCATCTAAAGAAATCATGTCTGGCTCATAGGTCAGTTTACAAACCTATTACCAATTAACTCATAGGACCCAGCGTGCATTCCTCTGTGCCATTCCTCTGTGTGTGAGAAAAACAAAGGTCACAGTGTCAAAAAAAGCATAGCTGTCAAAGAGTGACTACTTAACAGTAAGCCTTCATCAACCATTTAAATCTGTCCCTGGATCCTGTATAAAGCCACACAAGCCTGCCCTGCAGCCACATGGTAGAAGTGAATAGATTACAGAAAGACATGGAAGAAAATCAGAGAAAAGGACAGAATTTGATAAAGTGCTAGGGATGGTAATTAAATACAAATATTTTTAATGCACAGGTCTTCAGTTTCAAAAGGAAACACTCTAAAGGCCCACAAGAATATGGAGTTGGAAGCGACTGACTGTGATGGATAGAGCAGGGTGAGGCTGAATAGTAATGCTGAGTTTGGTACATTTGAATTTCAAGAGACCCAGCTGAAAAGTGCACATCCAGCTCTGCATAGCAAGTTCCTTTCAAAGGCAAACCCCGAGATATTTGAGATGTACAGCCATGGATCCAGGGGCTGGTGAAAGTGTCCATCAATTGTAACCTAGAGAAAGAGTCATTCTGGAGCTGTCTATTAAAAATGGCAGGAGCAGGCTGAGACCAGCTTGAAACTGACCTGCTTGCTTGGCCCGCTGTATGCTTTGCATCTCACTTGAGACATACATCTGTTGGCCACTTTTGAAAAAGTAAATGGAGTTGGCTTGCTTGGTAGCAGAGGCTTGCCTGCTGGAATCCATCAACATTCCACCTACGTGGACAACTTAAGGAGAAGTCAGATGGAAGAGTTTCAGTGGAAGAGAGGGAGTCAGAAGTGAAATTCCCTTTGCTGCCTTGAGAACAAGTACCTTGGAATGTCTGGGAATACATCAGGACTGTGTTGTGTTCCACAAAATGACTTGTGGGAAGAAAACCCTCAGTGAGCTAAAGGAACCCCAAAAATTCTACTCTGCTTTGGGGAGGCCTCACCTGGATTATTATGTACAGTTCTGGGCAGAAGGATATCGACACACTGGAACATATCCAGAGGACAGCAACCAAGATACTAAAAGTCCTGACAACCAAGTCCTATGAAGACTGACTTGGGGAGCTGGGTATGTTCAGCTTGGAGAAGGAAAGATGGAGAACTATGATGGCCATTTTTAAATATTTGCAGGGAGGTCATATAGAAGATTTACCAAGCTTGTTTTCTGCTGTTCCAGAAACTAGGACCATTTCTGCCCTACACCATTATAGTGCTATTATACCACTTTCAACATCCTATGGAATCCTGGGACTTGCAGTTTACGGAAGGGTATTTAGAATTCTCAGCCAGAGAGCTCTTTGGCCTCAGTAAACTACAAACCCCAGAATTCCACAGGATGCTGAAAGTGGAACAATAGCACTATAACAGCTTAAGGCAGAAATGGCCTAGGATACAAATCAATGGGTTCAATTGTCAAGAAAATAGATTTCATCTAAACATTAGGAAGAACGTCTTTTCTGTAAATGCTGTCCGACAGTGGAACATACTTCTATGGAAAGTGGTAGAGTCTCCTTCTTTGGAGGTCTTAAGACAGAAGCTCGATAGCCATCTCTTAGGAACACTTCAGCTACATACTCCTGCATGGCAGAGGGTTGGACTAGATGGTTGTTGGAGTCCCTTCCACTTTATGATTGTATGAGCCTACGATTGAAGGAATGGGCTCACTATAGCAATGGTGAGTTTCTTCCCTTAAATGTATAAAACCTGCTGGTTTTTTCAAATGCTCTATTTTCAGGTGGCATCGAAGCATTTAAATATTGCTTATTTTCATTTAAATTTATATCCTGTCTTTCCTCCAATGAGATAAAAAGAGCAACTTTCTCCTTACTTTTTCCCTGTGAGACTGAAGGAGAATGAGTAACTCAACATCACCTAGGGAATGACTAGAACCTCCCAAGACCCAATTCAACACTTTTGTCACTACATTACAGTAGGTTTCATCTTAGATTAACTCAATGGGAGCAGCAGGAAAGAGATGTGGCCCCCAAGCAATCCTTAGGGGCTATGAAACATTTGAAAATTGTAGAGGTTTGTCATTGATTTTTTTCCTGTCATTACAAGTCTCTGTATTTGATGGGAAATGCCAAGGTCTCCCTGCAGGTTTGTGACAGAATCCTGATAAAAACCAGAGAACCGCTGCCAGTCAGAATTAATAATGCTGGGCTAGGTAAACCAACGGTCTGATTTATTATAAAGGAACTTGCTGTGTTCCCCAGGAACAGTCTAACAGCACAACCAATTTACACTGTTGCTGTTTCTTTTGAGAGCTGACATGTATTAGTTATACAGCTAAGGAGAGTTATGAGTTATACAGTTCCATACATTTATTATTCACCACAAAGGTGCTTCCAGACCCAATGCTCCTAGAACTAGTAATTAGGAGGAACTGTGCAGCTATTTCACTTTTAACAAATTTTCCTGAGAAAGAAAAAAATAATCAGAAAAATCCATTTTTGAAAATGGAAAGGTTTCCTCACCTACATAGCTTGCATTTAGCATGCTTTGTTTTGTGACTGGTTATTGGAAAGCAAAACACAGGCTTAATTTGCAAGTCTGATTGCTGAGGGAAATATCTTTTAGGGAATCTCCTTGTTACAGAGAAAATGTGTTAATCACAGAGAATATGCATTTCTCTGAACATCTAGTTTGATGATTAGATGGGGAAACGGGGGAGAGAAGCCCTGTCGCTCTGAACAAAACTACCAGTGAAAGTAATAGTGTTGCACTGACCCAGTATTTGAGCACAGCAACCCAGTCAAGTAAGAGAAATAATTCATATCAGATCCTACCACAAACTCCCATTTCATGGGAAATGTGCATATTTGTTTTTGAGAAAATTTTAGATGGCTGATCCAACACAACTGTTGCAGAGATCATTAAACGCATACCTTCCAACTGTCTCAATGTCATCCTACTTAAGTCAGCTGCTTTTAACACATCTCAGTTGCTCTCTCTTGTTCCAACTTTCCCCCTTGGGTCTCGGCTTACTGCTGTTACTGCAAACTCAAGCTGGGGTTTGCAGTTTAGGGAGGGACATTTTTTAGAATTCTCAGCCACAGCTCTTTGGCCTCAGTAAACTACAAACCCCAGAATTCCACGGGCTGTTGAAAGTGGAATAATAGCACTATAACAGTATAGTGCGGAAATGGCTTAAGTTAAAGGTGCAAAAGTAGTTTGCACTCAGTTAACTAAGCAGGGGGAAGGGGAGAGGAGAAGGTGGGATCTTGCCCTTCCCAGTAGTCTCAGGCAAAAGCAAACTGTTGCAACCTCTCCTAGCTTATCTGTTCTTCCTCATTAATAACTTCTGCCATATCACTCACATTCTGATGTTGCCTGGCCGTATGCGTGCCCATTATCATCTGTGAAATGTTGGACAGTATGTAAATAATTGAGACCCAGCATGATTTGAGTGTTGGATTATAAGTCTGGAAACCAGGGTTCAAACCCCATTCAGTCATGGAAACCCATTGGATGACTTTGGGTAAGTCACACTCCCTCAGCTTCAGAAGGCAAACTTCCTCTGAACAAATCTTGCTAAGATAATGAAGTGATAGTTTTGCCTTAGGTCACCATAACTCAGAAACAACTTTAAGGCACACAACAACAATGTAAAAGATTGGTTGTGAATGAGGAACTTCTAGAGAAATGTTCTGACAAAGAAAAATTCACACATTTTTAGACTGTAATGTAGGAGACTGCACTCTTTAAGCAACATCATCTCTTTCAAAAGAGTAAGGGTAAATGTAGGCATGCAGTGTGAAAGGCACGCTGAAGGAAAACATACCCCCATCTTTGTGGTCCCATTTGTATTTCAGACAGTGAGCTATCACGCTGAACAAAATGTACATGTTCCTGAATTCATCCCCAGATTTTTGATGTTTTCTGACTGTGTACTTAGGTTTAAAACAGAATCCCCCATTACAATATCATAGAAGTCCTTTTCCCAAAATATATTCCAGTGACCTCATTCTTCTTCTGGAGGTAGGCTTGGCCCCTTCATCAAATATTTCCAGCTATACTTCCAGGGTACCCACTTTCCCACTTTCTGTCACAGCCATGGGGTACATTTTCTGATTCAAAACCAGTTGTAAACAAATAATGGTGTCCAAACTGAATGTGCAAAAGGAGTACACTGAAAGGAATCAAATAGTGCCAAGCTTCTGAGCCCACTGGAATTTACATAACACAAGATAACAAATGTGTTCTTGGACAAAAAAAATTTTTTTGTGTGTGTGTTGGTAGCAAGCTGTCCACTCCTTATATTCACAGTTTGATGCAGCTCCAAAGAAAATGACATTATTAATACATGACCTAGTTGGTGAACTATCCATTATTATTTTACAAGTATATTGCTTATATTATGATTTAAAAAAAAACAATGTTTTTTTTTTAAAAAAGAGCACCAAATACAATCAAATAAGTGAGAATGGTAGAGAATATACTTAAATACCAGGCTGACCCCTTTTGTTCTCGTTTTTACTTGGTAGTCACTATATCTGCAGCACAAAATGAAAGGACACAGTGGGATCCTTGTTCAAATACAAGTGAAAGAGAGATTTTTGTTTGATCGAGGCTATGGAAGAGATGCTTGTTCTATAGATCACTGACCTATCCGGTAGTCAAGCTACAAGGCATAGTTATTTCCAGATTCTCATCTAAAATATTAGCAAAGGGAATTGAATATACACTAATGATACCTGATCTTTCTGGCCTGCGGATAGTTTCTCAAGTCATTCTCCACAGCAGTGTACTTAATTTCATGCCAGCAGAGTAATCCAATGATGTTAATACCAGATGAATCCTCAAATAATAAGATTATCTATGAATAGTCCTCTCTCTTTCTTAAATGTCCATGATATAAGGAGGGAATTATCATACCCTCCAACATTTCATAGATGAAAATTAGAACACATGTGACCAAGCAACATCAGAGTGTGGTCAAAAAGGAAAAAGTTATTAATGAGGAAGAACAAACAAGTAAGGAGAAATTTCATCAGTTTGCTTTTGCCTGAGCCTACTGGGAAGGGCAAAATCCCCCCACCTCTCTCTCCCTGCTGTATTAATTGAGTGATAATTACATTTCTACTTTGAACTCAGTTTGCAGCAATGGAAATAAGCTGAGGATCAAGAGGGAAAGTGGGAGGAGAAGAGAGTCATTGTTCCCTGTTGTATTTCATGATATGTGTCAATCACACTAACCAATTGACTATTTTTTTTATTCTGAAAAATTATTACTACGGCTGCCACTAATATAATGATTTCATTTAATGGCCTAATAAATCCAATTACTCCCATATGTAAACCTTAAAAAAAAGAAGAAAAGAAAAAGCAACAGAATGTTTTCCACACACCTATAGTTATAAATCTCATTTACTTGACCTTCCAGAAAAATTCATACAATTTGACTCTCATTACCAGGTTATGGAAAAAGATATCAGTTGGTTCCCATTTCTCTGTTACATTTGGCTGAAATATCACAGACTTTATAAAGTCCTCTCTCTCTCTCTCTTTTGGTCAATGGTAGGCTAAAACAAACTCTTTTCTGTCCTGTGTGTTGGGCTAGGAGAGAGGATGATGAATGTTTCTGTAGAGTAATGGCAGAGTTTTGGCAGTCATATAACTTATCACTGGTAACAGAACAAAGAAGGGCATACCACTTTCTCTCTGAACTGCTGGCTAAGCAAACAAATGTTATTATGTCTGATCCAGGATGAGGAATTGCTTGGATGGAACCATCGCTGAGGTCCCTGGTGAATTCTGCAGAAAATTCAAATGCGGATTTTAAAATGTACTGGCTTCTGAAGACCATATAATATTTAATGTTCATCTGGTACTTTTGGGACACATTCAAGATAATTGCATATCTTATTTCTTACAAGAAAGCTGCATTTTGAAGGGGAAATAGGAAAACAGAGAGAATGGCTTCCCTAAAGCAACCCAGTGAATTTGTTTTTTTGTTTATACGTGCCTACATGCTCCCTCCACCTTTATAGAAATTTCACACTGCTCAGAAGTTTGCAACAATTTCAATGACAATAATAATGATGATGATGATGATAATCCATAGTTCTGGAGAAAGGAAAATGTGACCCACGAGATGTTGAACTATAGTTCCTATTGTTTCTCACCAGTGACTATGCTGGCTAGGTTGAAGCTAATGGAAATTTCAATGCAACATCATCTGCAGGGCTACATCTATGCCTGACCTTATATCACAGATGGGAAGAGTGTGGACCAAGTGCCACGCAAGCCCCAAAGCCCTCTAACACACACACTCATTTAATTTTTTCAAGTGGTTTTTCCCTCAGTCCCCAATTGGCTTAAAACCACCACTAAACACAGCAGTTTGGCCCCCACGAGACTTCCATATACCTTTAAACCCTGTGGAAAATTTAAGAGCAGCTCAGAATCACCTGAAAACTAAACCAGAAGGGGCATGACATTCTTTCTAGTCACATCAGGTGTACCAATGTGGCCCCCCAAGGACCGAAAAATGCCCCCCTCTGAAGTTGCTGACCCTGGCCTGATAGAAAACAAACCAATATTAAAATGAGAAGAGATGTGTAAGATAAAAGCTCCAAACAGAGTTTATCCTATAAAACATCATATACTCTGCAAACCAAAACTTGCCCAGATAGAAAAGATTCCATCAAATTGGCAAAAACCAGTGAAATAAATGCTCTTTCTGGTTCCCAGTAAAATACGCTATACCTCAGAATGCTGCCCATGGCTTGCTGAAGTCAGAATGTGGAATGTCCTGAATCATGTCCCAGACTCAGTGTGCGCATTGTACCTCTTTTCAATTGATGCACGTGTCACATGAAGATCTGGGGCAGCCAGGAGCTGTGAAAGACCAGCCTGCTTTTGTTCTCCGTCCCTGGAGAAGCAGCACTCTATTATAGGATTACCACCCCCGGCTCCCTCTCCATACCATCAATCACCCTTCTGCTTTCCCTAAGACCACAATCCTTGTGAAATACAGGGCAGAGCATCTTCAAGTTTATCCCAAATGAATATGTCACTTGTGATAGTGTGTGTAACTGATCTCAAATTAAAGAGATACTGTATGGAGGCTGATCTTTAACGAATTAGAATAAAATCTTTATTAAAAGAACTAACAAGGGCAAGGTATTGGTCAACTCAATATGTTGAACAGAAAATAACTTCTGATTCTTAACAGGCAAACACATCCTTAGGTTAACAAGCCTTTGGCTATCCTCCTGCTCTTTCTCTCACTGAAGGAACTCTTTCTCTAGACCCTGTTTCTGAGTTCTGCTGACTCACCCACCTAGCCCCTCCTCCCTCTGGCTAACATGGGTTCTTTAGTCAGAAAACCAATCAAATTAAATCTCCTCTATTGCTAGGGAGGCTCTGATGGCTACACCCCCACCCCTAGGTTTCATCACAGCAAGGTTGGAGATACACTGGCATTGCACATACAGTGTAAGCAGCTATAGAGAGGCACCCTTCACATGATTTTCTGGGATTCTAAAGTCTGGCAGGGGAGCATCCAACAACAGAGGAGGCTCCCCTCTACACGTAATCATCCTCCATCCCACATAGAATGTGAGAAGAATGACAAGAAAGGAAGGGCAAAGCTAATGGGCTCAACTTCACTGCCCCTCACACACAAGGAGTGCAGCTAAATATGAGAACAGCTCACGTAATGAATCAGAAAGTCTGTGACAGCCCAAGTTGTTGCTGTTGTGTGCCTTCAAGTCTCTTCTAACTTATGGTGAACTTAAGGCATACATATCATGGGGTTTTCTGGGGACGAGAGTGTGTGTGAGATGCGCACAAGTGGTTTTCCATGGCCAAGCAGGGAATTGAACCTTGGTCTCCAGGCTCATATTCCAACACTCAAAACAGTACACCATGCTGGTTCTATTTAGATGGCAGTTTATGGGAGCTTTCACTCAAAACCAAAACATTTCCAAGGGCTAAGATGCACACAAACTATATTCTAATACCCCAACACATATAATCCAAAAGAAGTAAAAAAGCTGAGAGGGCAGCTGATGGATGTTGTTTCCTTGTCATAGTAGCCACTTGTTACTGCGGTAGTTAGCCCTCTCCCCAGGTCTACAATTTATTAATATCTAACATTAAAACTATCTCCACATGCTTGAGAGGGTCCCCCGGACGAGCACGCAGGCAGGCACGGCCGAACGGCCGCAATCAGAAAAAACCTGGCCAGTAAACAATCTGTCACGTAGCCCCAGGAGCCCTCCAGACATGCACACATTAAAATATACAAAGGGTCCTCTGCCCCAAGAAGCCAGCTTGACAAGATTAGTGATCCTGACAAACAGCCCATTAAGCGAGGACAATTTACTTATTGCCACGGCTTTTGACAACCCCAGGGAAAACCAATCAGACCAGGAACTTTGACATTTTGGAGCTTTGTTCTCCCAATCATGCACATTTTGGAGCTTTGTTTTAGCTCCTCGACCCATTGTTCTCCCCGGGAAAGGATTAGCCCTCCAGGTACATTTTCCCCTATAAAAAGACCCGATTTTTGAGCGGTTCCTCGGATCGCTCCGGTTTACTCTCGGCTCCACGCTACTCCGTCCAGCAATCCCCTCAGCCCTCCATGTGCTGAGTCTCTTCTCTCGCTCCGCTGCTGTCTCAGACTCTGGACTTTGGGACCAGGTGTAGTATATCCCAACAATACCTATCCAAAATCCCCTATCAATTTTACTCTCTTTTATTTCTAATTAGCTCTTGAGTAAGTGAGTGCATAAGTGCAAACATGAACAAGGACTTATTTTTAAATAAAAATAATTTTATTAGCAATTTGGTGTGGTTTTTGGCTTGGCCTGACCCCATACAAATGGGCTTGAAAGATCTCGCTACGTTACCTTGCCTCTCCTAGTGCTACAGCTGGTACTCTGGCTAATTCCCATTCCCCTTTTTGGTGGAGCGCATTAAGGTGTCCCCCACGGGACCCCCAGAAATCAGGGTAACACACTTGTAGCATACCCACAAATATTTCACCAATGGAAACTGGGACACATGGGGCCAAGCAACATCAGAGTATGGCTAAGGTGGCAAAAGTTATTAATGAGGAAGAACACACCAGCTAGGAGAGACTGTAGCAGTTTGCTTTTGCCCGAGCCTACTGGGAAGGGCAAGATCCTACCTTCTGCTGTCTTCTCTCCACTGCTGAGTTAGTTGAGTGCTAACTGCTTCTGCACTTTGAACTCAGTTTGCAGCAACTGAAATAGGCTGAGGACCAAGGGATAAAGTGAAAGAGGAGAAAGAAACTGGGACATTTTAAAAGCAGTTGAAAAAGTGGGATGGCAGAGTCTAAATAAGGACTGTCCCTGCTAAATCAGAACAGTTGGAAGTTATGGCAGCTCCATTCTGGTGACATATGGATAGAATCTAGAATTCTCCCCAGTGGAGGTTGACTCTTGGTATACAAAACTGCTTTTGTCTTGATGTAAAGAGCAGCCTTGGGGCAGTCATTTTTGTTCTGACTAAAGTTTGAAGCTGGGAGCACACTGATTGTAGTGATGCAAAACATTGCTTTTATGGCCTACAACTCCCAGAAGCCCTCAGCAAGCAAGGATTCTCAGACTTGAAGTCCCTAAAAAGTATAATTTCCAAGATCTGGGTCACAGCATTTGCTCAGTTCGTACTATATATAGTACCTGATTCATCCACCATTAGCACATAGTCCAGTAGCATGGTGAATCAGAAACAGGGTCATGCTACTACTTTACATCTCAGTATTGCTTTTGCCATAACTGGCCCCACCCACCGAAAATCAGTGCTTTGAGCTCCGTGGAGTGAAAAGGAAGCCGAAGATGTGAGCAGTGCAGCTCCACGAGAGTGAGACAGCTTCTGGCTTGTGATGTTGAGATTCTCTCTGGGAGTGATGAACATCTAAAATGTGAATACAGCTTTGCTTGGCCCAAAGCAGGAAGCTACCATAGGCAGAAAGAAAATGAGGCTTAATAAAATTGTTTTCGCTTTTAGCCAGTTGTAGTCTTCTGGCATTGGTTTTAAACCATTAAGTGGTGAAAACTGAGAGTGAGACACAGCAACTCTAATATGAACATAGTGCAAACAGGAGACCTCAGTGTCTCAAATGATTTTCTGTCCCGCTGCAAACAAAGCTGTGTTGCTTGCCAGCTATTTTGGCAACTGAAGGTTTAGAATGTCACATCTCTACCCAGCTGCTTCCTCTGATTAGGGAGGCAGAGAAAGGAGTGCAGAAAAAGCTATTGGGCAGAAGTCTGGAAAATCAGCAGTTTCTCATGAGGTCATCTTTTCCAAAGATGTAACCCCCTTTGCCCTTTATTTGTTACATCATTATCTGTTCATGGGCTGTTCCCAAGATGTTCTATGGTAACAGTCAGACATTTCTATTGTGCCTGTAACAGAGACTCAAGACTAGTTTCAATCTGCAAAATAATCTTCTATACCAAACCACCCAAGTTTGCAAATGAGGCCTGTCTCCTGTGCATGTGCACAAACCCCATACATAGAAACAGAGTGGATCAGATTGTATATAGGAAGTACATCTCTGTCCAACATTCTAGATCTATTTGCACAGTGATGTTCTGGTGGGGAAACATTCAAATGTGCTCCCCAGCACCCAAATCACAAATGAAGGTATGAAGCACACCCCTGAAGCATTATTAATATTTAGTCCAGTGTGATGCTAAAGAGAAAATGCTAGATTTTCGTAAGAGACACCCACAAATCCCACAGAATCTACAGAAAGCTCACTCTGTAGCCTTGTGGGAGACAGCATCTCTCAGAATACAATTCTGTGCATCTAAATAAGATATGTTGGAACTTCTAGAGAGAATGAGAAAGAAATCTACATAAATAAAGCAACTGTGCCTCATTCCAAAATATTTCTTATGGCCTGTGCTGCTGGAAATAAGTAAAATGGGTCATCCTAACGGAATCCACTGGATTTTGTTAAAAAGGAGAAAGTAGCTTTTAGGGGAGAAAGAGAAAAAAGAGTTTGGTTTCTTATAATAGGCAAAGTTGTTTTCTGGTTGTTGTTGTGTGCTTACAACTCATTTTTAATTTATAGAAACCCTAAGATGAACCTATCACAAGGTTTTCTGGGGCTGAGTGTCTGTTACACACCCAAGGTGGGTTTCCATGGCCAAGTGGGAAATCAAACCTTGGTCTCCAGGGTTGTAGTCCAAAGCTCAAAGCACTACACCACCCTGGCTCTCAATAGCCAAAATTCTTCCACTTACTTTGTTCATTTTTCTTATTCTTTCAAGTAAACAGCATTATTTATTATTCATATTTATTATTTATTAAAATGTTTCTGCCCTGCACTTTAACAAAAAGATCTCAGAATAGCGTACAGATAATGGCCAGAATCCTCTACCATATTTTACATAACACACTGTTACATATAGTTAGCTACGTTGGACAGGTGCCAGGAAATCATTTTAGTGAACTGACAATGATAAGAGTGTCCAAAAGTGCTTCAGTATCCAGCAATGGTCATTGGCAGTCCCTAGCTGGTGCCCTGATGCATAATCAGACTAATTTTCATCAGTCCTGGTACACAGTGGTCACTTTGCCAGTTCCTCTACATAGGAATGTTAACAGCAGCCCCTTATTAGATGGATATGATGGATGACACGGAACTGCCCAGTTCTAATTCCCACAGAGGTAAGTCCACATACAAAGATGTAAGTCCTCAACAGGATTCCAGCCCACTTTAAAACAACAAGCTAAACTGTTTAAAACAACAACTATAAGTTAAATAAGCTAAAACATACTGTGAATAATAACAATAACAACAATAATAACAACAGATTTTAAAGATTTTAAAAGTGTTTAAAATTATGTACATTACTACTTGGAGTAATTTAATAAGGCCAAAGACCTTGATGGACAGAGCCAAGGTTTTACTTAGCAACTGAATGAAATCAGTGTTGGTGCCAATTAGATCTCAAAGGGGAGGACATTCCACTGTTTGCTTGCCATGGCTGAAAAGGCCCTCTCACATCTCCCAACATAATGTACTGACCTCACTGGTGGGATACAGAGAAGAAAAATTACTGTTTAAAACATAGGAATATTTTAATGCGAAACTATGGCCATCTTTGACATGGATAGCCAATACTAGACAAACTGGCATCAAAAGACAAGAATTCTAAGTGCTTGCCAGTCTAAAGCCCTGTGGAGTTATAAATCTGACGACATAAAGGACTGAATAAGTAGTGAAGATTGAAGTACATCCATAAGGCCCAACCCCAAATATACGGCTATACCCTACAGTTTCAGAAGACCTTCATAGTAAGATGGGTGCAGCAAAAAATGGAGTCCATACTATGGAACTTGTAGCCCAGCTGGAAAAAGTGCTAATTTGGGGGAAGGCAAATTTAAAACGACCAAAAGAGCACCTTAGTGGAAACCAAGAGCAAACTATCAGTGATGTATTTAAGGCCCTTTCCACACGTGGGAAAGGAACCGCGCAAAAACAGGACTCACTGGATTTCTTCAGCGTCCGGACGAGTCCGTTGGGACGAGGAGCAGTGCAAGCTCATCGCTCTGCACTGCTCCGGCGTCCAAAATGACGGCTTCCGGTTGGTGTAGGCTCTCCACCAACCGAGGAAGCTCACCAGCCTAAAGCCCACCCCCGGCAGATCTGCAGGCACACACTAGTGCGCGCCTGCAAATCTGCACCGGAGCGCGGCAATGGAGCGACACCGAGTCGCGCACTCGTGCTTTTTAAAAACTTCTTAAAAGAGGTGTTTAAAAAGCACGCTGCACAACCAGTTTCGGTTGCTCCGAACCAGACTGAGGTGCAGAACTACAAAAAGTAGTCCGCCCCAGTCCACTCCACGGTGCAGAAGACCTCCGTCGGAGGTCGCTCTGCACCGTTTTAAAAGCCCGGTGTGGAAAGGGCCTAAGTCTTTTACTCCAAGTCTTAAGTCAAGTGTCAAGTCTCTACCTTCGAGTCTCAAGCTGAGTTTCAAGTCCTTGCAAAACACTTTCAAGTCAAGTCTCAAGTCTGGGAGCCAACTTTATACCCCAACCTATATTCCAGAATTTCTGGACAGAGTTGAATAAAGTCAATTTTAGCAATTTAAGCAGAGTTGGCCCTCCACGTTTGCACCATCTGCAGCTTTGGAAATGGGGAATAGGATCCTTCTGACTCCCCCTTCCTGAAGCTGGGGGCCTTTGTATCAACGGGCATAAAAGAATCTGCAGCTTCAGCAGTGGGGAATAGGGTCCTTCTTACTAACCATTTGCAAAACTGGAGGCTTTTTCTTTTTGGAAATGGGAAATAGAATCTTTCTTACCCCCATTACTGAAGCTTCAAAAGCTTTAGAAGGAAGTAGGGATGGGACAAATCCAGAATTTTCCAGATCCGAGTCCCTGGAAGGTTCTGGGAATCCACAAAAAAGGGTTTGAAAAGCAAGAGAAAGAAAGAACTTCAACTCAAAAGTGTTTTTGAAGCAGAATTTGACATCTTTGTTTAATGAAAAATAAATTAAATAATAGTTTTCAGTTTAGGGAAACATACTCATACTTCTTATTAAGAAGATGCAAATGCAATCGACATGTTCGTCTACTACATGAAGTACATTAACTCTCAAATCAAAAGAACAGAGATTATTACCTTGCAGAGGGAGGCAGCCATGGAGACAGGCAGCAGGAGCAGACATAGGCAGACAGGCCCAGAGGATACAGGCAGCCTTGCTCAGATAGCCAGCCTCCCTTCCTGAGGGAAATCTCTGGAAAGTGCCTAACCTACCCTGAGATCTGAGCAAAGCAGAAGAGGCAGCTCAGTCCTCTTCTGCTTTCCTCAGATCGCCAGCCTCCTTTCCAGGCAGTAATAATGGGAAAGGGTCTAACCAACCCTGCAACCACCGCCCAGGAGGGATGGCTGTGATTTGAGCAAAGCAGGCGAGGCAGCTCAGTCCTTGCCTGCTTTCCTCCAATCCCCAGCCTCCCAGGCGGTGATCGTGGGAAAAGGTATAACCAACCCTGTGACCACCGCCCAGAAGGGCTGGCAGTGATCCGAGCAAAGTGGGCAAGGCAGCTCAGTCCTCGCTTGCTTTCCTCAGATCACCAGCCTCCCTTCCAAGTGGTGATCTCGAGAAAGCGCCTAACCAACCCCGCAACTGCCACCCAGAAGGAAGCCTGTGATCCGAGCAAAGCAGGTGAGGCAGCTCAGGCCTCCTGCACTTTGCTCAGATCACCAGCCTCCCTTCCAGGCAGGGATCATGGGAAAGGGTCTAACCTGCCCCACGATCACCACTCAGAAGGCACGCCAATGATCTGAGTAAAGTGGACAGTGCCAGAGCAACCTTGGCCAGGCCATTCCCAACTGTTCCAGCCTTGCCTGCTTTGCTCAGATCACTGGATCCCCCTCAGTGGGTGATTGTGGGGCGGGATAGCTCCGTTCTTGTGATAGCTGCCTGGAAGGGATGCCCACAATTTGAGTAAAGCAGGCACGGCTGAAGTGGGTGGCAATCACCTGGCCCAGGTCGCTCTGGCCTCACACGTTTTGCTGAGATCAAGGGCATCCCTTCCAGGCGGTAATTGTGGAAACAGAGCTAATCCACTCTGCGATTGCCGCCTTGGAGGGCCTCCGGAGATCTCAGGAAAGCGTGTGGGGCCAGAGCAGGTCCAGCCACATGATCGAGATGGCCACCGGCCTTCTTCTCTGTGGGCAATGGCCAGTCATAGCTGCCCCAGAGGGACGCCAGCGACCCTCAGCCATGCCATAGCCCCTGGGGAGTACTGCAGAATAATTATATTACTTTGCAGAGGGAGGCAGCAGCAGGCAGAGGCAGCATGAGTGGCCACAGGCAGGCAGCCCCAGCAGACACAGGCAGTACGAGCCAGCAAGCACAGGCAGCCTCCAGCATGTGTGCGTGGTTTTATGCCACGTTTTCACGCACCCAGGGGCCCACTGGCCAATTAGACCTTTAGTGGGCCCCAGAAGCACCAATTTTAAAAAGTAAAAAACAAACTTGGTTGGTGAATTTGAAAGATTCGATTTGCCGTTTTGGCTGCAGAATTCAGATTCCCGAATCTCGAATTCTTGCCCAGGATTCGAGGATTCAGTTGGCCCATCCCTAGAAGGAAGGATCCTTCCTCCTCAAGCCTGTTGCCTAACACATTTGCTCTTCCCCTCTGACAAACATGCCCTGCACTTTGGGAGCAAGGCTTGCCTTCTGCTCTTAGAAAAAGATTTAGAAAGCTCCTCCTATATTCAGTGGGGACAGGTTGCTGAGCAGACCTCAGTCCTCAATCCAGCCTCAAGCTCATTGCCTAACTTGTTTGCTGTTCCCCTCCAAGAAACACACCCACACTTTGAGCTGAGACAGATCATCATGTAACCAGTAGGCAAAAAGAAATGGAAGCAGTAGTCAAAACTGTAAGGTTTTTGGATTAATGTGTTATGTTACTGAACCAAGGGCAGCAAATCAATCACTAAAAATATACAAGTCATGAGTCAAGTCGAGTCAGTGCATCATTTAGGGCTGGGTCAAGTCCAAGTAGAGTAGACTTACGTCCAAATCATTCGACTTACGTCCGCATCACTGCAAATTATCCCCCTAGAGGTCAATGGTAACAACTCCCATGTCAGTTTCTGTAAATTCCCACGGTATGTTTTGAAAAACAACACCTCAAGAAACAAATCAGTTAATGTAATTCAATGAACTGAGTAATATCACTATTAACATTAATGGCAATGAATTAATCTCCCCAATTCTAACTGGCAGCCTTAACAAATTAATCTTCAGATCTAGTATTTCAAGCTCTGGTTAATCATCAGATCTAGTATTTCAAGCTCACCATTCACCTCTATGATGACATATACTGAGATCATTTATGTCTTTTTTTCTTCAATTATTTTTTAGAATCAGTAATTTTTTTTCACTTATTAAAATAAACATACTTAAACAAACAGAAAAGTACTGTAAAATAGACTTTTAAAATATCAGTGTCTCTCCATTCATATTACAATAGTCAGTCTAAAATTGTTTCTCCTTTTTGCTCTTCTTCTATATGATTCACATGATATTATAAATGTATTCTGACCTTCCCATGATTAAAGGTTAACCACTTTGATGGAGGATGAAATTAACATTATGTAAGCAAATAGATAAACACTGACAGTGAGGAGGGGGGTAAGACCATCCTGCTGTTTTTGCTAAGCTTAAATTCCTTGTTATTCTGCAGTCTTCTTCATATTCAAAGAAAATGCTCGCCTCCAAAGCTTCTATCTGGCATGTTTGGTACCACTGCAGAATTAAAAAGTTAATTAGGGTTAAGCCTAGACACTGATACAGAATGATAACTAGATTATTGCTGCTGTGTTGCAAATATTCTGATATTCAAGCTTTGTGTATGAACAGGACCCCAAAGGCAAAAAAAATTGCCAGACAGCCATGGTGTGGATATCCTGTTAGGATTAAAAATCATGCAGCTATCACATACTCTCGTGAAACAAAGATTTTGCTGTTGCGTTTAACAACATAATCTTAAACTGTGAAAGTCTCTACATGTCTAACTCAGAGTGGAACTTAATCTTAAATACATATATTTAGGATTAAAGTCTTAATTGGCCTTTGGAATCTACTGTGTATTTTATTGTTCATGATAACTTATTCATTATATAATTTGATGCACAACTATCTCTTCAGTTCACCAGAATCCCCGGAATGATGAACTAATTAAAACACACATACATTACATTCAATAAAAGCTGACAGAATAATATTAAAAAGAAAAACACAGGGCATCTAAGCTTGACTTTAAGAGGCCTTGAATGATAAAAAGCAGCAACAGAAGAACAATGTTCCTGCTGTCTTGGTAGTTACCATATATGCTTTCAGTAAAATAATACAGGATTACAGGAAACATTCAATCCTTTATTTTATTTTATTTTTCAAATATATAGAACAATCGACAAGCCATCTCAACACTGTTCTATGTGAAAACTCATTTAAGCTGAATGGCAAAACTATCACCCATCACATCTCCTCATGAAGGAAGATTTCCAAGTACTTATTACAAATGAAGGCACTCTGGGTAAAGGGGATGAAAATCCCAGCTAGTCAGGTAATCTGGCAACCCAGAACTGTTGTTTTTTAACAACAACAACAACAACCTTAAAGCATTTTTTACCACAGACAGAAAATAGAGGCATAGCACTCACCACCAACGTCCCCTTAGTATCCAAGGCAAGGTTCAGCTTCTGGGGTTCAGGAGCTATGCTGCATGCTTATATGTATACATGCATGCACCCTTCTATTAGCATAGATGCAGGAACCCATGAAAAATGGTGTCACATTTCTATTATGGCATTATGAGACAAACTAAGTTTGATGTCCTGGGTTATGGATGCCTTAGATGAAATCGGATAGTGAGTTCTGTTGTATTTTGCTGCACGGCCAGCACGGCTACCCCTGAATATGTTTCCTCAATGTGAAGATACTAGGTATGGGACAAATCCAGAATTTTCCAGATCCGAATCCCTGGAAGGTTCTAGGAATCCACAAATCTCACGAATCTTGAATCTTTTTGAATCCTTTTTTAAAAAAGGGTTTAAAAAGCGAGGCAAAGAAGGATAATCTTGGGCAAGACATACTCTCTCAGCCTTAGCAAAAGCCTAGGCAAAGGCAAACCTCCCTCTGAAGAAATCTGGCCAGGACAACTGTCATAGTTTTGCCTCAAGATCTCCCCAGATAGAAAATGACATGAAGGCCCTTTCTACACAGGCAGGAAAATGTGGATTAATCCCACATTTTCCTGCCTGTGTAAACAGGATCACATATTACAGTACAGAGATAATCCAGGCCAAAGCTAGCTTTTCTTTGCATAGCTCCTTCTGGCATCCTGGAGTTTGTAGTTTGATGATGCGCCAGCACACTTTGGCAGAGAAGGCTAGGACACCTTGTAAAACTACAAACCTCAGAATTGTGTCTGAAAGAGCTTTGCAAGGAAGCGATGCAAAGAAATGTTCAGCTGTCCTTGAAATCTCAAGAAGACTGTACCTTCTAGTCAAGTCTCAAGTCCTGCAACAAAGAAAACACTTAACACACACACAAACAAACAAACAAACAGCCTCTAGTCCAGTCAATTCTCTACCCTCCAATCCTGCAAGGGACACTCAAGTCAAATCTCTAGGCCTGTCTCAACAATTCCCAATCCTTACCCTCCAGTCTCAAATCAAAAAATAATACAGATTAATGCATACTCAATAAATGATTCAGGAGGCAGCTACTGTTCACCTTGTTTGTTGTAGGCAACACACACTCCTCCTGTAGAATCAGCTAGAGTAGAATCCCGTTCTTTCCCAGCTCAAGTTTTTTGGCATTCATTGTTCACCACAGACATGCTGCTGCAACACAAGACCAAAAGTCGGTGTTTCTCCAGCTCTCCTTTGCAACCTTTCCAATGGCAATGCTGCTTATAAACTTGCAGCTAGACAGAGGAAAAAGAGGACAAGGGGTTGAGAAACATAAAAGACATTCTAAAAGGGAGCTTCAAAACGGGTTAACTGAAGTATTCATGTATTCAAGACACAGAAACTAAGAGAGGAAGTGGCATCATGACAATCTTAGTCCCAGAATTGACCAAAGAAAGCTGGTGAAGGGGAATGTATGGCTTGGCTTGCATGGCTTGCATGGAATCCCTGAAGCCCTTTTTGCAGTCTTTGGAATCCCCCGGGACATTCCCACAAGCTCCTAGACCCCCACACAAACTCAGTTTTTGCTCCTCTGTCCCTCACCTCCCAATCCCTATCCCAAAATTACCTTGCAGAGGGAGGCAGCAGCAGGAGAGGTAGCACTAGGGGCACAGGCAGCAGGAGGGAGAAATGGCAGCCTCCAGGGTGTGCAAGGCTTTATGCCGGTCTGTCAGCCAATCACCCGTGCCCACATCGGGTGGGGAAACATGTGAGGAGCATGATCCCACCCTGGTCGTGAGTTTTCAGGCGTCCTGGTCTCCCAGGTTTTCAGGCATCCCAGTCTCCCAAGTTTTCAGGTGTCCTAGTCTCCCAAATTTTCAGGCATCCTGGTCTCCTAGGTTTTCAGGCATCCCAGTGTCCAATAAACTGTTTGGCGGATTCGAAAGATTCGGTTTGCCTATTTTGGCACAGGGATTCAGATTCCTGAATCTCAAATCCCTGCCAAAGAGTCAAGGATTTGGTTGGCCCATCCCTAGAAGATACCCAATTTAGCTACAACAGGAGAACCTTAAAAATGGAGGGAGCCAAATGACTGGGACCCAACTCTTTGAGGTTTTCTCCTTCCGACAAAAGTAAAATTCTTTTGTTGGACTACAGTTTGCAAGTTTTACCTATACAGCACCTAAAAGTTTTTCCAGATGTAACAGTACAGAGAATCCCTGAGTAATAGTCTCTGCCTAAGAAAGGAGCAGTTAGTTTAGCACGCAAGGATAGCTAGACTTCATGGGAAGTTATTATATTTTTTGTTATTAATAGAGTTCAGATGTTGTTACCTGTCTTTTATTGCCCTTTGTCCCTGGTCAAGAAGGAGAGCGGCCTCCGCCTTCACTGAAATTCTTCATTACCATCTTAACTGACGACAAGAGTAACATCTAAGACAGAATGTAAGCTTATGACTGTAATATCCACACTTTTTTTTTCTCCTGTATGATTCTTATCATCTTCGACTGATGAAGAGCCACTGAAGCTTTGAAAGCTTGCATAATGTATTTTATGCTTTGGAGTTGGCCCAAAAAAGGTCTTACTGCTTGTGGATTTTGTTTTTTGTTGTATTTAGGCTAAAGTAGATAACTTACTTTTGGTTGGCAGAAACACATGTTTCTCTCCAGAAGCCTTATTGTAGATGAATAAATTTATCCATCAAAAATTACCTGGGAAATAGTTGATATATTTTTTGAAATCCTAGTATAATCACAAATATAAGTTAAGCTCAGGCATATCTCCATGGCTGTTTGTTAAAGGTTTTTATATTTAATTCAAGTGGTGTTTTAGGAAACTTGGGGTGAGTTACAGAATTCCTATGAACTGAGTAGGAATATTTACTGCTAAGTATTTTCTTTCAAAAAGTTATTTGTTACTTGTTATGTTTGAATATGATTTGTTGCTGCTATTCACTGCTCATTCTTCACCTTCATTCAGGCAGACAGGACATTTTAACCCCCCAAAATGATGTTTGGCTGCAGAATTTACTCAGAACTGGACCTATAAGGTAGGTATTTTATAACACTGTTGCTTGAACAGTTGTAAAGAATATCCTCATGTATCAGCTACCTACTGTCCTCATTTTTAACAGAAAAGAAATAGAAGTTTTAACACAGAAAGTGTGTTAGTTAATGATATGGCAAAAACAAAGCTGACAGTTATCCCACCTGAGCATAACACAAAACACTGCCACATGTGAACATGAGTTTTCTAGACAAGAGTATTTGGAAACTGTGGAATATGTTTCATATTGTACCCACATATGCTTTTATAAACACTACAATTATATTTATATATTTTTTCTATCATACCTTTCTTCCAAAATTGTAAGCCACTCAAGGTGGCCTACAATTTATAAAAAAATACAGTAAAGCTAAAAACATAAAAATGAACATTAAAATAATTTAAAGCTACACTTAAAAAGATAAAATACCATCAAAAGACAATGAAGAACATATGACAGTTTTATATCACATAATACATTGGACATTTCACTGGGGTCAGAAATACCTCCAGTTTAAATCAGTGAATGTTAGGGTGTACTTGTTTGTTTCTTTGTTTTAATCTTCCTGGATGAGGGTCTTTAAAGAGTAATTCATTTCATTGCCCATTACTAAGTTACTTTCAGTTACTTTAAAAAAAATACTGTAAATGGCCTAAGATGTTTAAAATATACCCAGCCATGGTGAAACTGTAAAAATAAAAAGTAAACTTTATTCATGAGTTAAAATTTTAAAACAGTATTAGTTCTTACACTGCTTTTTTGAAATAATGTAACTGGTAATGATGTTATTGCAAAGTAATACATTAGAGGTAATGCTGTTACTTGTGATGCGTTACCTCCAATCTCTGGGAATGTTTAATTACTTACTTGTGAGGAAAATAGTGCCAATTTACAAGGATCCCTCTCTGGTATCAGTATTTTAAGTCCATCATTCTGCTTTGGAGGAATTAAAATCTGATGGTCAGGAAATTTAATGGTGAAATGAAATTGGAGGGGATACGGTAAGATCTGAGAAGAATTGGCAGCACTATAGTAAATAATCTCAAATTTAGAAATTAGGAAGGATGCTTAATCTACCAGAGGAGAGTTGCAAAATAGCACATGAGATTTAAGATGTGGCCCCCAATGTAGTCAGTCTCTCTAGTCATGTCTCCTTAAAAAGGGGGGTCCACCAAGGATGTATCCTTGCCCCCACTCTGTTCAACCTATATTTAAACAATCTAGCACCAGTACTAAATTCTCAGGTAGGACACCCTCCAAAACTGGCAACAGCAAAGGTACCACTCCTATTGTATGCAGATGATGAGCTCCTCCTATTGCAAACCAAAGTGGGCATTAAACGACTGTTAAGAGGTTTTGCAGAATATTGTGATAATAATTTCCTTAGAATAAATTATAATAAATCTAAAGTACTGGTTTTTTCAAAGAAGAGTGAAAGAGGAGTCTGGAATATTAACGGACATAAAATAGAACAAGTAAACTATCTCAAGTATCTTGGAGCGTCATTTCACTCCTCAGGATCATGGGCTTATCACCGTAAGCTTGCAGTCATGCAGGCTGTAAATATAGTAAAGGCAATAACCAGATTCTATTATACGAAAGGAGGGCAGTTAATTCCAGCAGCTTTTAAGATCTTTAAAGCTAAGGTTATCCCACAATAACTCTATGCTATCGAAGTATGGATACTAGGATTCTCACCGCAGGTGGAAAAAGCATTGTCGTTCTTCCTGAAAAAACTATTCACAGTTCCAAATTGCGTGCCCACAGCAGTCCTGAGGCTTGAGGTGAGAATAACGTCACTACAATGTACAACCTGAAAATGGGCGATGGGGCACAGGTTAAGGTGGACTTTCCTTGAGAAAGAGGCAGGATACATATATCTAATACTAAAAGATACTTATATCTCACATCTAAATAAAATGATCCTTGATAAAATGCTTAAACTGGGCCTCTCAGAAATTTTTTTTTTTATGATCAGTGGGTACGACAAGAGTAAATCTAATTTTGAAACAACATATAAAAGATATAGATTAGCAACATGCAATAGCAGTGGCACGATCCGCCTATTCATCTATTCATTTAGGACTGGGGTTTAATATAAAAGAAGAGGCTAAATATCTCAAAAATCTAAATATTCCCAAATTTCGACATGCTTTTAGTAGAGCAAGATTCAATGTTCTTCCATCAGTGGTCCTGGATATAAAAGGCAGGCACATAACAAACGGATGTGTCCCTGTGGAGAGGGAAGGGTGGAAACTGTACACTATGTTTTCTTTGAATGTTCTTTGTATAAAGATCAGAGAGAAAGATTAATTCCTTTTTAAGGAATTTGCCTGGAAGATCTTGGAACACATGGCTAAAATTTCTTCTTCAAGATAAATATAAAAAGGTCACCGAGGTTGTAGCCAAATTCCTTGTCTCTGCAATAAATACCCATAAAGGTATTTTACAAAATTTATAACACTATAGGCCACATAGGCTAGGATGGGTAGAAAATCAATCCAGAAAGTTGCAGTTGTTCAGAATATGTAAAATTTAGTAGCCTGAGAGGCCATAGTGTGGTGAGTTCATCATGGAAAGGACATATTGTTGGGTAGAGTAGCTGCTGGATTAATCGTACTTAACTATATTTTATCATTTTTAAAAATTGTTTTAATGCAATTTATGAATATACAACTCTGTAGCCTTATGTATGCAAAACATCGTACATATAACGTTGTAGGTACAATATTGTATATGTCTAATGTTTTAATAGCCTGATGATTTATAAATCGTAATAAAGGCAGATGATGATGCATATGAGATTGGATTTCGGAGGGAGAGCCAGCTATCATACCGTACAAGAGTTTCTGTATGTCACAACCTGTACTCTCTGATAAGATTAAATAAGATTTTGAGAAAAATATATTTTTTTCTTAGATATTTGAAATATCTTGATGATCAAGCAGGGGTTTTTTAAATGAAGTCGTCTTTCTCTTCAGAGTACTATGGGAGGCATTTTTCTATATGAGTCTACCGTATGATGAATTAATTCCTTTTGAATTATGTTAAAGATCAAATGAATTGGGTTCATCATGAGGTCTGATACCCCCATACTAATAGAACACTCTCAACAGTGTTTCTGCACTCCCAGAATTTTCCACGGGAATAATGAGGACCTTTGCAGTGGATATGATACCTCATGGACAAGAACAACATTCCTGCCTAACCCTTACTGGCATTTGGCAGCCTTATTTCTTACAGTTAAATCCTATTGTTAGTCCCAATTAAAGCAGATCCATTGAATCAATGAAACATACATAAGTGCTGGCTTACCAAGTTTCTATTAATTCAGTGGGTCTATTCTAGTTCAGACTAAAAATTGGATTTGACACACACGGTTTCTATTGATCTTTTCTTTATAGGATGCTTTGGGAGCCTTTAGAGATCAAGAGGTAAAGGACTGATGAGATAATAGACATGTAGATAGACAGACAGATAGAAAGATGACAGACCAACAGACTGACAGATATGCCTACGATGTCAGGATTCTACATGAAGTGGTAATGTGTAGATAAACTTCTTGTTATGTCACCATGCTGCCAAGAAATACTTTCTCTTTTCTTTTTTTACTTTATCTCTCTGACAGCTGTCACAGACAGAGCGAGATTTATGCAAATACTACTGTTATAGCAGGGAGAAAATGAGGACACAAAGTAGCCCAAACTAAACAATTAACCACATCAAGTGTAGCTCCTTTTTAATGCTCTTTTTATTATGCATTGTTCTCCCATTATTTACTTTTAACATCTATATTTTACAGTAGAAATCAGTAATGAACTTATGTACATCTCTCTTCCTAACTCCTGAAAGTAGTTATTCAGATCAAAATTAGTAATTCAGTTTTAAAGTGAAATAATTTTGTTACAATTGAATAGTACCTAATATGTCTTTTTAGCCTCAGTTATGTTTCCCCCACCTAACGATCTCCTTGGTTTTCCTACTCGTGCTCAAAATTATTGCAGCAAGAGGATACTGAACATCACCTACAAGGTGTATTAATGTCAGGCTTCCGCTAACAGAGCACAGCACTGTTGATTTAAAACCTGACAGTAGCTCCTGTGAACGTGGTGCAGACAGCAGAACAGCATGCTCCACCTATGGATTCATTCTTGTCTACCTCTGTGAAGCTAGTGACCTTCAGCTGCAAAGGATATGACAGGGCTGTCTTGTGCTTGCTCACTGTAGCGGGAGAAGAGCTGTTCTTTAAACAGTCTAATCTAAATTGAGATGCATGTAGATAGGAGTTGTTCTTTAAACATTGCTCATCAGCAATTCCAAGCAGGGCTTCCCTACTACATGTGTTTGGCCTGAAGTACCAGAGGAACTGGTGATTGATTATACAGTATTCTGAGTTCAGACTTGCCAAGATAACCAGAAACACAGGAGCAAGAGAAGGTGCCTTTCTGCTAGGTTAGGCTGTTTGTCCATTTAGCCTGGTATAACCTATACTATGCCTGGCAGGAGCTCAGAGCCAACCCAAGACGTTCTGTTGCCTGAAGGTACAGAACAAAATGGTGCTCTGCCCATTCCAGGTGCACAAAAATGCCAACTCATTTGTCCCTGCAATGTTTCTTTGACACTGGTGTTGGGCAGCATCCTCCACTACAACTTAGGAGATGCAAGGCAGGGTTATTTAAGAAACAGCTCTCCTCATCAACAGTATAAACCACTCCCTGCTACTACTTTCCAGCACTGTTCTCCTAGGGTGATTGCATCACTCTGCCTAACAATAGGGCTGGTGCATCAACTGTTCTCCAAGGATTCAGGTAAAGAAAGTTTCTTCCTGTTTTATCTGCTACCTGATCCTTATTTGAACTGAAGATGCCAAGGATTGAAATGGGATTTTCCATATGAAAGATTTTGTACCCTGCCACTGAGTTGTGCTCCCACCCTCCCCAAAAGCAGTACTCTTTCCTTTCTGGGGTGTATGTGGTTCCTTAGCATCAATGGAGAATGAAGGGGAAGAAACTCAAGGATTTTGTATGTTTATATACAAATGTTACTCACAGCACATAAGGATATGGTATCTTAAAAACAGACTTCCATCTTTATTTTATCCATAGTGCTCATAACACTTCCCTGCATGTAGTCTTTGGGCATGCATCATATATTTTATAATACATATAGCTGTATTTCTAAATGTACTTTTGTGATAATAGGGCTTCCCATTATCTCGACTTAGTTGAAGAGGGATATTTCCCTCTCCAGGTAAACCAAGGGTTAATGAGGTGTTAGGGTTAAGTTGCACTTTTTATTATGGGTCAGCCTCACAGGTCACGGGGAGAGAACTGCCCAATCAGGGACGAAAAGGTGAGAACCTTCGAGATGCTTAGATGAGGGGAATTTAAAATACCCTCTAACACCATCCAGTAGAGAGACAACAAAGAAACATCCTGGAGATGAAATCCATGCCAGTAGCAGGCTGCAGGCTGTAGGCCTCTCCTCCTGACCTCACTCTTCTCTTGAGACTATCTAAGCCTGTGATCCCCAATGCGAGTAACTAGAATATTAATTAGGTAGTCATGTTATGGTATTTCTGTTTATTTTTAGTACTATGGCTGGAATGACATAGACTATCTGTAACTTGTACTACTAACTGGGCCTGAGGGGAGGTGCCCTCATGTACAATGATAATTCTATTATCTATATTCCTTTTTCTTAGAGTAAACATTTTCCTGTTTCAAGAGTTCTCAACTCTCCTCTTTCTATGTGCCTTAGTTATACAGGATTTCTCTTTCCCAGAGGGGTGGGGGGAGGAAAAGAATCTCTAAGGTTAAAGACTGGTGGCTTCCTTGCAGTGTCCCACTGTGTTGCTAGATTGGGGTTTAATGCAGTGGGTGGTGGCAGCGAAGAATTAATGAAAACTGAGGAATTTCCTGCTCCTATTCAAGGGCAGAAGTCAGTCCTGGGGGGCGGGCTGGAAGTTGGCTCAGTGTGACGACTTTAAATAAATTTTGAATGGTTTTGATACAGTCTGTTTATAAAGGATGATGACAATGATGATGATGATGATGATGATAATAGAGGTGTCATGTCTGTTTCTGCTTTATAACTTTATTCAGATTCTGTGCATTCATCTGTTAAATATATGACTGTCTGAACCTTTAATTAACTGCACATTGGATTTCAGGTTTTTTTTTAACCATGGTTTCCTACCAATGCATTCAAAAGTGCCATGCAAAAAATATTTTAAAATAAGCAATAAAATCATTTAGAAATTATCAACAAAATGGTAGCAGAAAAGTTACATGAGAGTAATTTTAAAAGTACATCAAAAGCCTCTTTACGTATTTAAAAAGTGTCCTCCTCCTATAAAATGGATGAGGGAATATGTTGAATCTCCCAGGGACATCATTCCTCTGTTGAGATGTCACTACCAAGGATGACATGTCCCTGGTATTCCCCAATCAAATGTCCAACAGACACAGATGGGACAGCAGGGCTGTCAAAGTTCCTCTTTGCAGAGTACCTAAATGTTACTTTAGAGATGTTTTATGATCTAAAAAAGTAACTTTTCCAAGCCCTGGCTTTTCTGGTTTGGCCAGCTTATGTATAGTCTAACATACACAATGTACACATGCAGGCTGGAATTGACAGTTACAAATGCATAACCTACATATTCAATAGTGTAGGGAATACATAGGGATTGTGAAAGTCCTCCAGTCCTGACTTACTGGGCAACAGTCATTGCAAGCAACAGGCATCTATTTTCCTGTTGATGAAGATGCAGCAGACTAATATTTCTACCAACATTCCTCTCAGAATGATCTCCAGTGTGACAGTCAGAAGCAGGATCCCTGTCACAATTTCTCCTTGTAGTGGAAATCGCTGGAGGGTGGAGTGGAAATATCAGTTAGTTGCTTCCTAATCCATAGGAGAACAGACCCCCACTGCTCACAGCAGATGCTGCCATTAAGTCAAGACTGGTGGAGCTGAGCCAGGAGACACTATCTAGCTATGCAGTTATGTAACCAAGGCCATTTTCACCCTACACTGTTAGTGATATTATTCCACTTTCAACCTCCTGTGGAATTCTGGGGTTTGTAGTTTCTTGTGGCCAAAGAGCTCTTTGGCTGAGAATTCTAAATGCCTCTCCCTAAACTGCAAATGCTAGGATTCCACAGGATGTTGAAAGTGGAATAATAGCACTATAACAGTGTAGGGTGGAAATAGCCCAAGTTGTGCATGTAGAATTCCAGCCAAGATGTTTCTCCTCCCCCTGTGTATGCAGATGAAGGAACGTGTCACCAGCTCAAAATTTCTCTATGCCAGCCCGCCACATATGGAATAGCAGCAAAATAAATTTAGAGGTCACAACCATGTTTTAAAGAATGGGGAAAATTATATGTTCACTGAAGCTAGACATATCTGTGGGTACCAGAGTAGTAGAATATTGTTTGTTCCATCCAAATTTGTGCAAATGGGAAACTACTCACGCAATGTATCTTTCCTGCCTCTTCCTCCCTCTCTGTAGACCCCTGAAAGGATCAGTGGAAAAGTGAGGGAGCCTTCTAAACAGCATAGGCAGTGGTATGAAGTACTGCTGTGGGGAAGTGAGATTTATCACAAAAACTAGGCGAAGGTTCTCTTACATAAGGCACTTCCATGTAATTTTGGCCATGATCTCTCCCTCTGCAAATCTCTACATCACAGCCCATGAAGTTCTTCATGAACCTTTTTCCCTTTCAGCTCCTTGAAGATGCTTTTGAGGAGCTACAGGAGGTGGGTGGCTGGAATGGGAAAGATCAGTTTTACAAACAAGAGGAATTGTGAAAGAGACCTTCTAGGAACACAACTTTGGGACTAACCTGATCTGGAATGTCACCTTCCTGACATCCACTGTTTTTAGATTGATTGATTGATTTTGAAAAACTGTCATGCTTACCATACAAATGACAATAACCTACGTTGAATACAATGAGCAGTACAAAACAACTTATGGAGACATGCTCAAACACAATACTAGGCAAATAAAGGTTCAGGTTCAGTAAAGAGTCCTTAATCTATACAAAAGAGTTCATGTTGGGGCTTAGAACCACACTAATAGCAAAGTCCAATCAAATCAACATAAAAGCTAGATGTAAGGACTGGTCCATCTGGCTTGTTTGGATATCCTCTCTTGTTTCTTCTTGTTTTACTTGTATATAGTTGCCATTTTCAATTCCCCAGGTCCTGCTGCAGCCAGTGACTCCAACCCACTCTCTCTATTAGCAATTGAGTGAGGCACAGGTGTAGTGGTCTTGGAGGACTCATCACAACTTGTCGTTCTTGGGCAGATGTTCAGGCCCCATCACCCCCTTCATCTTTATCTGTCCAAGTGCTCCAATCTCAAACCTGTAGCTACTTAATTGCAGCTCTGATCTAAAGCCCTTTCCGCACGAGGCAGTTAAAACAGGCCAAGGCGTCCTGGCACAGAGGTCGTCCACACCTTGGATCGGACTAGGTGTGGACTATTTAACTTTGTTCTGCACTTTAGTCCGATCCAACTCGCTCCCAAGTGGTCCTTCAGCGCGCTAAGTAAAGACCAGAAAAATCATTTTCTGGAATGTGCCATTGCGTTCCTACTTACTTGTGCAAATGTGCAGGCTCGCACCAATGCAAGCCTGCGATCAGCGGAGGGCGGGCTGTGGGCGTGGCCAGCGTCAGCGGTTGGTCCTCTCCCACGAAGACACCAGAAGCTGCCATTTTGAGCGGGAGCAGTGCAGATCTACAGACCTCACACTGCTCCGGTTCGCCCTGCACTAACAGAAGGCTCAAGGGAAAGTCTGCGTTACTTCAGACCCAAGAAGAGCCAGTAAGTAATGGCACGGAGAGATTCACTCACCTCATGCAGAAAGGGCCTAAATCTTCCAGCTATTCACCCATGACAGATCCCTTGTTCCTGATCCCACTCCTGACATCACTTGGGTTACTCAACTGTCCCAGTTAGGGTTGCCACTTCAGTGGTATCCCAGGCCTGTAGATTGCAGGCCAGACCCTGAGACCTAGGGTTTCTTTTAGGGGCAGGCTTCAGAGATATCACCAGGGTGGTATAATAAAGGGCATTCTCCCCAGTTGTTTTATTAAGCACGATAAATTAAACCTCAACCACAGTAGTTCAGACTATGTCATTCAAAGAAAAAACACCAACCCTAACAAATGAGTAAAACATATTTGTGTGGTTGTAGAAGTCAATTCTGATTTATGGTTCCCTGAAGACAAATCTATCACAGGGTTTCTCTGGCAAGATTTTTTTTTTATTCAGAAGGAATTTGCCATTTTCTTCCTCTGAGCTGAGAGGTCACCCAGTGAGTTTCCTGGGCTGAGTAGGAATTTGAACCCTCATCTCCTGAAGTCCTAGTCCAACACTGGGATTACTACAGCACACTAGCTTTCAGGAAAATATACATACAGTATATGTACACAATTTTCAAGGTACTGCTTTCCTCCTAAGACTCCCTCTTCCCCTGCTCAGGACTCAAGAAGATATTCCAGGCTCTGAGATGTTTGAACCTTGGCCTCATTACAAATCCAGATCTTACGGGCATGTATTTTATCAGAGGCTTCAATCAGATCCTGCTAGGAGTGTCTGTCTGTCTTCACACAGTCAAACTACTGGAAACAGCATCAAGGCTTAGCACTCTGAAGAAAGGGGTCAGCCACTGAGAGACCCCTGGAATAATAAGGGCTCTAGCCACCAAAAAGAACCTCAGTTGTGGGATCCTTGTGCATTATACCAACACTACTGCAATTAGGTATTTTTTCTTATTGATGCCAATAATTTATTTTTCTTCCAAACAAAAACAAAACTTCAAAATTTCACTGATAAAGAATTCAGTTTCTTTCCCCCACTGTGAACCTTTCAAACAATTATTTCCTCATTCTATTCTGTGGCAGGCATAAATGCCTCAGGTTTGTGAGGTCTCCCAGTTGCTTGATGGCCTTCACTTGTTCCTCCAGGTACTCAGATTCCAGGAAGTCACTTAGATGGGATCACTTTTCTCACATGCCAGCTCGTCCAAATCCAGCAGGGCCTAGTTGACATCCTTCTCTACCTGCAGGGTCCTCTGAAGGGCATCCAGGCTGTCACCCCACCCATCCTTCTCTGGTTTCGTGATGTTCTGCAACACAACACACCCCTACCCTGCTTGTTCAGGTATTTTAGGAATTTCTCTGCATGTTCCTGTTCTTGTTTGGAATGGTCTTTCAGGAACTTAGCCATGTGGCACAAGGCTACATCATCACAATTGAAGTGGTGGGACAATGACAAGTAAACATAGAGGTCTAAGTTAACCAACCAGTTCACAGTAGTTTGACAGCCAGCATCAAAGTTCCGGTGCACTTAAGAAGCCATCTCTGTATCCTTAGAAAAATTAGACCACACAGCATGTACCAACTACTCTTAATCCCATACAATTGCAGTTAGCTGAACCACACTTCTGCCCCCTCATCATGCTTGTGGAAGGTATGGAGACAAATGGATATGATCAATGGTTCTTTACTTTTTCTTTACCAAGGACCCCCTGTAAACATACTTTGTTGCCGGGGTCCCTCAAGACTTAAGATTGAAATATTTAAATTTAGATTCAAATATTTATTGAAATATTCAAATATTTATTCATTTGTTTATTTATTTATTAAAGTATTCTGGAGACTAGGATTCAAATACCCACTCAGACACTGAGTAAACTTGGGCAAGACACATTCTCTCAGCCTCAGAGGAAGGCAAAGGCGAATCTCTTCTGAACAAATCTCACCAAAAAAAACCCTGTGATAGGATCACCTTAGGGTTGCCATAAATCAGAAGTGACTTGAAGGCAACAGAGGGAGCAGTTTCGGCACCCACACACTCACACACTGCCATGTCTCTGCTGCCACTGCTATTGGTGGTACCCAGCAGCAGCAGGGCTTCGCAGACCTTCTGCAAGGGCTCCATGGACCCCAGGCTAAGAACAACCAGATATGATATTCTCCTTATTGCAGAGGAACACACCTGCTAATCCAAACGCTGAGTGTGATGCTTCCATTGACAACAGCATCATGGATCCTATTTGAAGGCATACATTTCATATTTTAAGGTGTATTTTGCAGTTTGAGAAAAGCACATTCACAAATATATACATCAGGTGCAGCAGTCAGTACAGTCAGAGTGCACACACAGTGGCAAACGAGGGTATGCCTCAGCATGATATGAGAAATGGTTCATCCTAGGCCAAAATCTCACGTTCATTTTAAAGCCACAAGGTGACTTCTCCTTCCTCTTTTCACACGGTAACACTTTCATCTGACCGTGCTCCCACATGCTGAGGAGCTGATGTTTATCATGTCCTAGAAAATGGTATCTTTTTGATAATTCCCCCATATAAACGACTGGAAATATTGATTTAACCACATAAGGACACATTCAAGGGAAAGTTTCATCACCTGAAAATAATAATAAATCACTCTGCCTAAAACAAAGGAGAGTATCTGAGTCAGAATTATGTGTCAAGGCATCAGAGTCACACTGATGGGACCCTTATTTATTTTTATCTCTTTTCTTTCTGCCCACCCCCGAATATAGCGCACTATATTTTATCATCTGGTTTTGTGAACAGCTCAATACAGATTTATTGACTGAACTTTTAGTCCCTTCAAACCTCTTAACAGTGCTTATGTGGGTCCTGTACAATCTATTAAAATATAAAATACAGAAAATAAAACAGTAATTGAAGAAAAAGCACATAATAAAAAAAGGATAAAACCACCTATAAAGAATACAAACATTCTCATATTGATACCAAAAGTAAATCAACAGCAAATGTGAAGAGAGTCAGGATTGTTAAAATTGTTCTTTAAATGCTAGAGAGAATAACAAGGTCTTTGTTTAATATTCAAAAGACCAAAATGTAGGTGCCAGGTGAATCCATTTGGAGAACACATTTTACAAATAGAAGAGGGGGCCACCACTGAAAATGTTGCTCTTGAAACCACTTCCTCACTCACTCCTTCAGGCAGGCTCTGTAGAGGAGTGGCTCACAAAATGACCTAAAGCAAGAGTACGAATCAAGTGTCTCCACAGACATTATTTTATTTGTTATTTATTCATTCCATTTATATGTCAGCTTTCTCTTGGCAAGGGACCCAAGGCAGCTCACAAAGCTAAATGAAAGTTCCTCTAAAACCTGACAGTAAAAATTAAAACGCAATTTAAAAATCATCGCATTAAAACTATTAATGTTTTTAAAAAAACTATAAAATCATTCAAAAGTGTAACTAAGTTAAAAAATAGAGCCCATACCTCCATAAGAAGGCTCTCTGCAAATACAGTTGGCCCTCCACATTTGCAGGTTTGACTTTCATGGATTTGATACTTTGTGAGTTTCTCCAACCCTTGCCCCCTACACCTCAAGCACTTCCTTTCCAGGGGAACTTTCCTTCACAGCTGCTCCGATCAGGCCATACAGTCCTTCAAAACCCACCTCTGGTCCTCCTCCTTCTCCACCAGCCACTACCTGACCAGCTAAGAATGGCTCATAGCCTGATTCCTCAGCACCAGAAACTCTTTCCTGATGCTTCCTCACACCCAAGGAAGGATATAGGTAAGAGAGAGAAAGTACAGGTCCACCATGCCAACCACTTCTCTTTCCCTGACCTCGTTTGGATCATCGGTGCCCATTCTCCCCATCATGCCTCAGCCTGCTTCCTATAGCCCTGCACACATTTTGATATTTGCAGATTTTCCACTTTCGCAAAGGTCCTGTACCCTTTACCTTAGTGAATGTGGAAGACCAACTGTAGTTACTCATTAAAAGCCTGTTTGACCCCTGCAAAAAAAATTTTTTGTCTGCCAGTGCCGGTGAAAGGAAAACAGAGGGACAGAGGCATATCTAGGGTGGGGCAAGTAGGGCAAGTGCCCTGGGCACCGATGCCAGGGGACACAAAAAAAGCCATGCTGGAGATTTAGCGGAGGGGGGGCACAACTTCCATACTTGCCCTAGGTGCTGTTTATGCTCGCTATGCTTCTGTAGAGAGAGAGCCCAGCCTCCCATGGAAGGGAATATTCAGAGTAGGAACAACTACTGAGAGGGATCTCTCCCATCTCTTCACCAGATAGGACTGTGATGGTGGTAGGACCAAGAGAAACCCCATCCTAGAGGATCTTAAGACTCTGGCAAGTTTGTATGGGGAGATAAGTCTTTCAAAAAGGGTAGAGTAGAGGAACATTGGGAATTGCAATCCAAAAACATCTGGAGGGCCACATGATTCCCTCTCTTGAGCTAAAGGTACAGGTAAGTAAATATTGGAGAAGACACTCTTTCAGAAAATCTAACCGAGCCTAAGCAATTAAGAGCTTTAAAGGATAAGAGCTGCACTTGGGAAGAAGACTGGTTGACAGTGTAGATATGAAAGGACTGGTATAAAATTATCACTCCCAGTGAGTAGTCTAGCTGCTTTGTTTTGTGCTGAGGTTTCCAGACTGTTCTCAAAGGCAGTCTCATACATAACATATTGCAATCATCCAGGCAGGAGTTACCAGAAGTAACAGCTGCAGAGCTATCTCTGTCCAAATAGACTCATACTTAGTACATCAGTTTATATGACCAAAATGGTAGAAGGCCAAGAAACCATGTCCTATGACAAGTGACTTAGGGAGCTGGGTATGTTTAGCCTGGAGAAGAAAAGGTTAAGAGGTAACATGATAGCCATGTCTAAATATTTGAAGGGATATCATATGGAAGATGGGGCAAGTTTGTTTTTTGCTGCTCCAGAGACTAGGATTTGGAGCAATGGATTCAAACTACAGGAAAAGATTCCACCTAAACATTAGGCAGACCTTCCTGATGATAAGAGCAGGATGACAGAGGAATATGCTGCCTCAGAGTGTGGTGGAGTGTCCTTCTTTGGAGGTTTCTAAAGAAAGACTGAATGGCCATTTGTCAGTAACGCTTTGATTGTGTATTCCTGCATGGACTTGGTGGCCCTTGTGGTCTCTTTCCACTCTACGATTCTAAGAGATGAAAGGGGCTGCAAGGACATTAGACCAACTGTGCCTCTCATAACAATGATAAATCTAAAACCACAGTCAGATTATGAAGCTGATTTTTTAGGGTAGAACTGGAAATGTGAGGCCCTCCACATGTTGTGGGACTGCAACTCTCAAAAGTCAATAGTAAGAAATGCTGGAAATTGCAGTCCAACAATATCTGGAGGGCTGCATAATTCTCACTTCTGCTTTAGGAAACACAACCTTCTCTAAAACAGTCTAACACCAATGAAATGGACTGATGAGCCACACACAAACTGTATCTCCATGTTACTTAGACGAAGTATCAGTTTATTGACCCTCTTCATCCAGTTTCTGAACTCAGTGAAGCAGTGTTGTTACTTGCTGTGTGTGTAGCAAGTAACATGCTTGGAAAGCATTAAGGACCCTTTTGTTTGAATGAGTTGTGAGTGACCTACTCTGAGCCAGCTGCCTGGCCATTTAAAGGAAGATGATTTAATAAAAGGCACCCTGAAGTGGCATCATTTACAATATGCCACAGCTACATCTCTGTTAACACATTTTCTACTTGATATTTTTATAGCCAAGTGATAACAATTAGTCTAAATGATAAGGATTTTAATAACTATCACTGTACTAAGTGAATAAAACATTCATAACTTTATTCCCACTAATTATTATGATTGACTTAATTTATTAGTCAGGAAGAAAGATGAGCATACATTCTTTGGGGATTTTTAAGCCTGTTTTTTAGAAGCCCTGGAAGGACAGTCTTACTATACTGTAAAATTTAAAAATCATTCTCTCCCTCTTCCCCACATACACACATCTCTGGCTAAAATCTTGTGGTTTCCCATTGCAAAAGCATGTTAAGAAACAAATCAGGATGGGAACATTGACTGTCTCTCTCTATAAGAAAAGAAAAGTAAGTGGCCCTTTACTCTGAGTGTGCCATCTAATGTGGGACTCCTTCAAACATCAGTGCAAGTTTGTTGATCAGATCCTATTCAAGGTGCATTGCAAAGCAGGAATGGAATGTTCTCCTCTACCAGATGTTGTTGGACTGCTGCTCTCAGCTCTTCTCAGCTAAACCGACTAGGGCTGCTGGAAGCTGAAACCCAGCAACATCTGGAGTATAATTTTCTCACCTTACTGCAAAGGAACATTGTGTGCTTGCATGCTGTCATTTAAAGCAACAGTCTCCTTGCAATGCAATACAAGGACTGAGGAGTTCACAGAGTGGAGAAAACCATTTGCTACAGTTTATAGTTGGCACAAACTCAAACTGAATTGGTGAACAGTATTGATTTCAGAGAAGAAATTCTGCTGCTTTACTTTCAGTCTCATCTGACCAAACCCATTCCCACATTATAAAACCTTGTAAGATATTCCTGAGCTGTGTACTGTGGGTTGTCCTGGATAATTAAAAACACTTGCTTCTTAATAAATATCCATCCATTTGTACATTCTTGTCATCAAGACTAAGGCCATTTCCGCACGAGGCGAGGGAATCGCTCCGTGCCATTACTCTTCTGGCTCCTCGGTCTCGTCCAGGGTGAATCGGAGCAGTGCGAGGTCTTAGATCCACACTGCTCTGGCTTCCAAAATGACAGCTTCTGGTTGGTCATGGGTCCCGACCAACCATGAAGCTCACCACGCCTAAAGCCCACCCTTCACAGATCGCAGGCTCACATTGGTGTGAACCTGTGAATCTGCACAAGGGACCAGGTATGCAATGGTGTGCTCCAGAAAAATGAGAAACCTCTTTTTTCTGGTCTTTAAAAAGCGCACTGGAGGACCAGTTGGGGGCGTTTCGGAGCGGACTGAGGTGCAGATCTCCGGTAAGTAGTCCGAACCTAGTCCGCTCCGAGGTGCAGATGACCTCCGTAGAGGACTCACTGCGCCGTTTTAATTCTTCCGTGCAGAAAAGGCCTAAGCCATGTCTTACAATGGTATGAAACAGACTTAGAGCAGCTCAGTTTTCAATTAGTGAAACCATTAATATAGGCAATAATTGTTCTGCCTTAATATTAGCCTCTGCATGGGAGCACAATAGATTAAAGTGTGTCCATAGTGACATAGGCCCTTTCCGCACGAGGCAGTTAAAACAGGCCAAGGCATCCTGGCATGGAGGTCATCCGCACCTTGGATCAGACTAGGTGCAGACTATTTAACTTAGTTCCACACCTCAGTCCAATCCAACTCGCCCCCAAGTGGTCTTCCCCCGCGCTAAGTAAAGACCAGAAAAGTCAGATCTTTACATTTTCTGGAACGCGCCATTGCATTCCTATTTACCTGTGCAGATGCGCAGGCTCGCACCAATGCGAGCCTGCGATCAGCGGAGGGCGGGCTGTGGGCGTGACCAGCCTCAGCCATTGGTCCACTCCCACAAAGACACCAGAAGCCGTCATTATGAGCCGGAGCAGTGCAGATCTACAGACCTTGCACTGCTCCAGTTCGCCCTGCACCAATGGAGGAGGCCTGCGGAAGGGCTCAAGGGACAGTGTGCGTTACTTCGGACCCAAGAAGAGCCAGTAAGTAATGGCACAGAGCGATTCACTTGCCTCATGAGGAAAGGACCATAGTGACACTAATTTTTCCATTCTCTCAGTTTCCAATGCAGTTAAGGTATCAGGAGTTTAGGGATCTGAAACCAAAATTGCATCAACATATATACTAGCCAGAGTTCTACATATCTACGATCCAGCTAGGCAATGCAAGCAAGATAAGCTAAGGTGGTGTTCTCATGTGCAGCACATGAATTCCTTTCAGACTTTCATATACTATATAAAATACTCCGCTGTAATGCCTTAGCTCAATATCTGTTGGTCAGCCATACTAATCTCATGCATGTTGATTCCAAGCTCAAATTCCACCAATTATAATTAAAGAGATACAGTCATGGCTGGCCTAAAGGGTGGGTGAACTGGAGTGCTGAGCTGAGTGGAGATCCTAGCTGAGCAGGGGTCGAGGGCAAACCAAATTTAGTGGCTGTTTTGTTTTGTTTTTAATGATACTTTATTGGAGTATTCAAAGTGATTAGGGCTCAGGAGCACGTCCAGTAACAGGAACCCATTTGTGTACATATTTGTGAGCTCTGTTATTGGGTCCCAACTTCATGTTATAGCAGATCAGACTTCGCAAGCCTGCCAAGGTTAAAAGGAAACTTCCATCAGGCCAAAACCAGTTGGAAGTACTTCTGGGCCCCACTCTCTGTGTCCCAGCTGGCATGACCAGAGTCTCAAAGGCAGAGACCCCAAAGTATTTCTTATCTTCCTTTCCTGGAGTGTTTTCATTTTGATGGCAGTACAGTGCAAGATGAGTGAAGGGTGTCTGGGTTCTGTGTGCTGCACCACTAATACTATAGCCTTGACAAGATCTGCAAACGCAGGCTGCATTACTTTTGGCCACTATGTAGAATAAGATGTACTGTTGATAGGTGCAGTAGTAAATTAGGAGCTGTATCTGCCTTCATTGTCGTGGTTTGTGATGTCTTTTCTGAGCCATAATTTTATAGAAGACATTTTCATCAAGACACAAATCAATATACTTATCAATACATATCATAGATGGCTCGGTAATAACAGACTGGCTTATTTTACAAAGATGCTTGGCACACAGAGCTGTTGTTAGGTTACTGCAGCTGTGTGGTTACTGCAGCTCTATATTCTGGGACAATTGTAATTTGTAATTTTGAAAGTTAAAAGTACTAGCAAAGAAAGAGGGCTGCAGAAAAAGTTACTGCAATAGTGGATGGTGCCTCTCACATCAGTGAATCCCTTTCAGGCCCAACCTATTTAAGAACAGTGTTTGGCACCCCTGCAAGCTCTGTTAAAGCCTGGATTAAATTCTGAACTAAATTCTGAGGTGGACTTACCACCTCAATGCGATGGAAACCACCAGCTACCACTGAGCTACATCCCAGAAGACTTTAGCATATGGGGATACCATCCCTTGAAGCGTACATCACTCCAACAGAGAGCCGTCTTCTTGTATCTGAATGTGGGAATTCAGGAAGGACAGCTTACAGCAGGACCCATTTTGTGCACACATTCACTGAACACAATCTACTATATAAAAGTCAAAGTTTGCGAGTGAGCTTGTCTGTTTGTCTGCGTCAGGCAGGCAAAGACCTCATATGATTGGCTGTGTGAGGCAAGAGGACCTCATATCATTGGCTGCCTGTGAAGATTCTATGGAATCCTGGGGTTGGCAGTTCAGGGAGGGGCTTTTAGAATTCTCAGCCAGAGAGCTCTGAATAGACCAGTTGCTATGAAGACGAGGCCTAGCAGCAAGTCCCCTCATTAACCCAACATCTGTATGTTAATAACTCTGAATACAATTTGGATTGGGGAATATGGGGAAAACTTACAGACAGGTACCGAACAAGACAGATTAGATAATTCGAGACACAGGATCTCAAATCTGTGTATTTCAAATGTATCTAATTCCTAAGGTAAGATAAGGTAATTCCTAAGGTATTTCTAACAAGTGTTACCTATGAGAAAATAAAATCCTGGGCAACGCTGGGTAAATACGCTAGTACAGAATATAAGCCTACAGTTCCATGAGTATCATCCATCTGTCCCAGTCCGCAAGGGGCCTTCTTGCTTAGTTCCTAAGCATACTATTGGCCTACGCCCTGACCCTGGGTTATTACTTGCTGTATTTTCATATTTGGGTATCTTACAATGACATTAAATTTCAACCTGGAGTTGAGAAATAATTCCTCCAATATAAAGGGCAGAGGCAAGGAAAAAACTGATTTGGATGCTCATTTTTTTCCTGAATAGCTGCCTCCATAGGTACGCCTACCTGTTATCAGCTCAGACTGTGGATTTTCAAGTCAATGTTTGCCAGAGACAAAGCAATTTTTTCTTCTAAGAGTACTAGGGGCCTCTTTTCCTCCAGTTCTTTGTAAGACTCATTTCTCTGACCTACCTTCATTAAAATTGGCTGGTTTAGGTCATGACGAAATCCCTGTCCCTAGGCTAGAACATTCTTTGCACGAGATATTTTTCTCTTCAAGGCAGACCTTTCTAGTGGAACATAACCCAGAGGTCAGCCTTCTCAAGCCTCCACTAGATTATTATTATTAAAAACCGTCAGACTGAATTTGACCTACAACTTTAATACTTTATTAGGCTGGTTTTCTGCATGCATATTATTTCATGGTGACTGGCCAACTATGCACATTCTTCTAAATATAAACTGGTAAAAATAAAACATCTGGGGAAGATGAGAATTGTGAGACTATTCAGGCAAATAAGCAAGTATAAGCCAAGTAAGCTGAGCCACAATCCTTGAATTACTTGCAGTTTGATTGCATGTATCTTAGAAAGCAGCTCCCACAGAATTCAGAGGGATTTAAGGAAAATCCCTTGAGGAAGTTGCTTGAAAGCCAGTCTATACGTACAATACCAGGAAAATGTTTTCTCTGGGTATTGTAACGTCTTGCTTACTCATGTGACTCAAAATGTGCAACTTGCACTTTTGACCTGATGTTAATTCTCCCTCGGTATTCTGCTTTTCCCTAATTATTTGCAAGACTTTTTTTTAAAACTGCTACCCACACAAATTGATTGTGGTTTCCATACAAAGAAATTACAGCTGCCAGATGCAAGAGCAACAGGCTGCTGTTCACTTTAATAGTTGTATAGAAAAGGAATTTAAGCAGATGTAGATGTACAAAGTGCACCTGCTGTAATCCTTTCATCTGCATACTCATAAAAAGTGCAGGAGCTCCATTCATATCTGAGGACCCTGCTGACCTGACTAGCACCATTTAACTTACTCTCAAGTCAAATTTTTTGTTTTAGGGGTCAAACAAAATTCTTTGAGGGAGTGATGAAGCAGATATAATTTTGTTTTCCCCTCAAAAACCCTCATCAGAGATGATGTTGAATTTGGGGGATTTCAAAATGGCTGCCTATCTAACATCTCTACCTTCTTTGCCACTCATGGGTAGGACTTGTAGTGAGTAGCTGTATCATATGTATAGAAAAATATGCATTGTTGCAATGTGGACAGATTGTTCTTTCAGCAGCCAAATTTATTTGGAATGTTTAGTGTTAAATAAGTGAATACAGAGAAAGGGCAGTGACTGAGACAGGCTCATAGTGTGCTATTCCATGCAATCTATTTTAAAACCTGAATTACTAGGAGAAAGAATAGTTCCGTCAAAATGATTACTTTTAAAAAATTTAGGAAAGAGCTGGACTCTTCTTGGGGATGTACATCTTCGTAAGTGGACATACATCAGCAGGAAGTAGAATTAGGCAGTTCTGTAACATCTACATCTGGTAAAGGGCTGCTGTTATGTTATTCCATACAGGATCTGGCAAAGCGACCATGGGACTGAGCACAAGAGGACTGATACACATTGGGACTGATGCACTTCGGTACTGTTGTTCATTGATCCTTTTGTGCATTGAGACACTGGCTAGGGACAGCCGATGCACATTAAGATGCCCTTGCCAGTGTCCCATCACACATCTTCACAATTCACTATCAGGATTTCTTAACCGTTCTCCTATATAGCTAAGTTACATGATACCATAGTAAAGGGTTCCAGCCAACATGTCTTGCAGGAACCCCTGAGATGCTTCAGAGGTTTAAAAAGTATCTCATGCTGTGGCCTATGAGAGTTGGAAGTGGACATTTACAGTGCAAGCCAGTGCCTTCTTAATCACAAGTACAGCCTCACAGAGTCAAATGAGACTAAAACCCCAGTGAACAGGTTGAAGAATCAATGAAATGATTGATAGAAACAATGCTAGGAGAAGGCCTGTGCCACAGAACTGTTCCATCTCAAATTACTCAAACTACTCAGCCAAGATGGCTGCCACAAACCCTCTTGCCTTTTTTTAATGTCATTTGCCAACAAATTGTGCCACTTAAAGAAGTCCAGTGGCCCTTCAGTTGCTGCTGTCCTGCAACACCATCAATCTGAGCCTTCATAGCCGTTGATGAGGGATGCTGAGACTTGTAGTCCAACAATATTTGGAGGGTTACAGGTCCCTATTAGAAATATAAGACTTCCTGAAATGTAGAAGCCTTGGAAAATATGGGAGGAGGTAGTCATTTTTTTCTCAAAAAATATGGAAATTTTTTGGAAAAATTGAAATATGCAATATTAGCCTCTTTATAGATTGAAAATCACTTTGTTATTTTACAAACATAAAATGTCTTTTATGTAACTTGATTTGCCATAAAATTATCATGTATGATATCTGAAAAGTATACTTTTCTCAAAATATGCCTACAAGTTGAACTTACTTTTTGAAATTCTGGCTGGAATCTTCTGGCAGTTAGGCATGCATAACCTAGAGTTCCACACTCATGACTGTTACATATTCATGATCCCTACGCAGTGCCCAGTTTAAGTAGCACCTAAAGTAGCTAGTTAGGGGCTATATAGGGACTGTGAAAGTCCTCCAATCCCCACTTAGCAGGAAGCAGCCACTGCAATCAATGGAGGTCTGTTCCCCTGTCAGTTTGGAGGTAGCTGTATGACAGTCCCCCACCCCTGCTTGTACAGGAGAAATTGCAGCAGGGGTCCTGTTTCTGTCTGTTTCACCAGAGATTGTTCACATGAGCAAGTGAGAATGTGATTTAGCTGCATCCCATTTGAGAGGGGAACATGCCCCTGTTGATCACAGCAGCTGCTTCCCAGTAAGTGAGGACTGGTGGGATCAGGATGGGACTCATTGCATAGCACCATAAATATGGTGCTTACACATTCGCAAATCCTATACAAGATTCCAGCATCTATTCTTTGTTACAAGTGGAGCTATAAGGTCCCGAACTTTAAAAAACAGCTGGGAAAATAGAAAAAACCATCAACATTAGTTCAGTTCTCTATAGTGTCAAGCAGACATAATGTACCCATTCCCACTTTAAAAAAAAACAGAGAAAAGGAAACCAAGAGCAGGAATTATAATGACCTGATACTACACAGAGTCTTAAATGAATGTCTTCCTTTTACATAGGTTTTAGAAAAAAAATTAGGGGACAGAAATGTGTGAACACTTTGGTCATTTCCACTCCATACTATTGTAATGCTATTATTCCACTTTCAACACCCTGTGGAGTTCTGGGGTTTGTAGTTTACTGAGGCCAAAGAGCTCTCATGATGAGAATTGTAAACGCCCTACCCTGAACTGCAAACCCCAGTATGCCATAGGATGTTCAAACTGGAATCATAGCACTATAGCAGTACAGTATGGAAATGGCCTTTGTCTTAATCATTTTATTCCTCATTCTGAAAGAAAATATTCCATAATCTATTTTAGACATCGAAAAAGAATCCAGAAAAAAAACTTCAAAAAAGTGGGGAATTTTGCCCCACATTTTCTGCCTTCTAGACTCTATCCCAACTTTATAAAATCAGACTTGTTGATTACCTACATTCCGGTATAATTGTAACCACACCTTACAATCATACTACCATGATTTCAAATGGGGGGGGGACCTTGGAAAATGAATGATTGTGTGTGTGACAGAGAATGACCTAGACTGACTGGACTGAAGAGATAAAGATAGTTCATACAAATTGCAGTCTCAGCATTTTGACTAATCCTGAGGTAATCAGTCATTTTTCATAAGGCCTTAGACAGACTGAGAGACGTTTGCAAGTGAAAATAAATGGGAAAGTTTCCTGTGATGCCTCCATTTCAGGAATAACAAACATGACTTAGGTAAAGGCTTCAGATACAACTGTTCTTTAAAACATACCTTAACTGTGGTTGCCTATAATCTAGAAAAACTCAGTTGGAATAGTCTTTCCTCTCTGATGGTTGAGGATGCTGTCAGGAGTTTTCTTTGCTGGCTGAACAAAACATTTACACAACGGTTAGAATCTTGTTGGCAGCGTACACGTGCTCACATTCCTCTAAGAAAAGGCTGTAAAGAGATGAAGGCTATCAGCCTAAATATTCATGGCATTCTCATGTTATTACTAGCAGTAAAAAATGTGGTATTATCAGGGGCCCAGCTTAGGACACCCTGGCAAGAAGTACAAGGAGTCCCCAAGCATGCTGGCTTCCACCATCTTGTGTGTCAGGGCAACAACAGATTGTAGGGCAGGTGGTGGCAGGAAGACACCATTGGCCAGGGGCTGGGCCCTCATTGGTCCAGAGATAGCTATGCCTCAGGCAATGGAATTTACCCTCTAGAGGACTACTGTGTGTGAATACACATACTCAGTCATTAAGGGTTCATTTAACTTGATGAGTGTGGAGAGGGATGAAACAGGATTGCCAGGTTAGACCTTTCAGGGTCACAACCTGAGACCTAGGAACGTTCTCGTATAATGCCACAGGGGCGGGACAAGCCCTGATGATGTCAACAAGGGTGATATTAGGGCAAGCCGTGATGGTGTCATTAGCATGACACCTTAAGCATCAATCATGCTTCGCAGAGCATGCCATTCAAATAAAAATGCCAGCTCTAACCAAAGAGAGAGTTACGCACACATTTTTCAAGATAGCCTTCTCACCCTGAGATTCCTCCTCCTTGTTTTGATAAGAGGGTTCATTCCCCCTAAACTTGATTGAGAACAAGATTTGGAATGTCTGATTGCTCAGAACAGTTGCACAGAGAAGACTTTTCCCTTTAAGGAAAGGTGAGTGGGAACAATCGCTGACCAAGGAAGTTTGGGAGTAATCAACATGCTTCCCTATCCCCCAGTGATATAACTGTTTCCTTCACCCCACATACTGTTAAAATTGACCTCTCTCTATAAGTAAAATGTCACTCCTTCTTTCCTTCCATCTCCTTTCTCATTTTTTAAAAATATTGCAGACAGTAAATAATAACCCCAGCTAATAAACTAGTAAAGGTGTATACAATTCATACCAGCAGATGTTCAAAAAGAGACAGGTAGCTCCTCTCTCCAAAAAGTGGAATGGCCCTTGCCTTTGTTCACCCCCCCAATGGCCTCTCTGATGGGGCAAATCCCTTTAGTGTCCCCTGTGAAGGGTGGATCCACCAGTAACAGGCCTGCTACTCACGGCAGCTGACATTTTGTGCCTCTCACGCGGAAAACTGACACAAGTAGGTGCAACATGGCACAAAGTTCCAGGAAATTAAATGCATCAAACCATGCCCCCATTTTCCGAAAATGAGAGCTTGGAAAAGTTGGCATGCTGACTGGAAGATTTTTGAAGTGTTAGCCCCCAAAAAGTAACTTTTCCAAGTTCTGTGCCATTTATTCATTATTTTCCCAGATGGGGACATGGATATTAAAAATAAAAGTAAAATTAAAATTAAATATCAAATGGCTATTATGAGTACAAAAAAATCCATTAAAAAAAGAAAGACTTTTAAAAAGAATAGCTTACCTACACAGACATACACCAGTGAGTCTGACAAGGCCCCGAGAGGGAGATGGTTAGATAAAAATGTAGTAAAGGAAGCCAGTGACATAAAATAACTAGCTGGTTTTTGTTTTTTGTTTTTTTGCAAAGCTTTAATTTCTTTTTCTTCCAGTTTCATGGTATTTTGCTAGCTTCTTTTACTCTAGTCTTAAAAGGCTGTCACATATCATAGGAACTCTGACTTTTTAGAAGATACATTCCTTTGGTGTTAATGTTAAATAGTGTTATCATTTCATGTTTTGTAGTCCAGCACTGCCTTCCACCCACTTATACCTCCGTAACTTATAACCTACTTTATTTCTGAACACTAGTTATATAAAAATGACAGATCATTTTGTTTATGCAGAATTCTCCACAATAAGAGTGACTTAATAGTTAAAGGCCAATGGACTAAATGTTAAGCTTATACCAGCTGTGCCATGTGAATACAAATCACAACAGTCTTCAAGATTCAGCAGGGCTCAGAAACTCAGAGCAAAATTATTTGCTTTGTTGTTGAGTTTTTACAGCACTAGAAAGGGGTGCTTATGGGATTTTCAAGTAACTTGGCTTGAATAACTTGAAGATTCATCTTCCCTCATTTTTGAAATAGTGTTCAGGGTTGTTTTTTTCATCTCAATGCAAATTAGGAGTAAGATAAGTAAAGATCTTGATGTTTTATTAAGCTTGTAATTGTATAAATGGATTATATTTTTGCTGTCTGCTTCTTTTTAACTTCTGTAATATATATTGTCTAGGAACACATTAGACATTATTACTACTAATAAATTGGCTGGCTTTGGATACTGTCCACCTGATTTTAAGGAGAGGGTACCTTTTGTGATTCTCTCTCAGGCTGCAAAATGTCTTCTGTCAACTCCAGTTATGATATTACCTGTCTGTTGTCTGTTGATTTCAGTTTTAACAGAGAGACATTGGTATCTTAACCGGTTTATTATCCAGGTTCTGTACCATTCTTTGACAGAGTTCTTAATGAAGGCCTTTGCACAATTTCAGATCCCAAGGCAATATGATTGATACTGGAGTCTGGAGTCATTTAACGAGAGAACACCTAATTAATTCATTGTGCCCAAATATAAACCAACAGGAAATCTCCAGACATCTTTGTAATCAAGTTGTCCTACCCATAAATTCCTGTGGATTCACAAGGAGTAGCTGCTGGCCTGGCCTTGGCATAACACCTTTGTAGTCTCAACTGTAATAAAGAACCAACACTATTTGGGTTGGCAAGGGGTTATATTAGTTTTTCTTGTCAGATTTCTGTGAAAAGGATCCATATTTTGGGTTTGCCTGAGACAGTTCCTTGTCAGAATCTTGCGCTTGACTAATAATAATAATGTAATCTAGGTGTCTATGAAGGAAACAATTGAGGATGGACGGAGGCTTTCAAGTGGGACTTGGACAAACTTAAGGCAGAGACGTAGGTCATTTATTCCATTTTCAACATCCTGTGGAATCCTGGGGTTTGCAGTTTAGGAAGGGACATTTAGAATTCTCACCCAGAGAGCTCTTTGGCCTCAGTAAACTACAAACCCCAGAATTCCACAGGATGTTGAAAGTGAAATAATAGCATTGTAACAGTGTAGTGCAGAAATGGCCAAAGTTAAGTTTTAGACTGTGTATCTAAATAGCATTTTGGGAGATGCTCACTGCCTCTCTCTGGAAGCAGGACCGTAGCCTTGGCTCTCTATGAGGGAATTCAGATTGTGCCTCCAGCTATGCTCAAATATCAGAAAGCAACAATAAGATTCACGTGACCTCCAGGTAAAGCAAGCTGTACCCCTCAAAGAGGTACAGCAACTTTATTTTTTTTAAAGGAAGGCAAGGAACTGAATGAGTACATTTTTCCCAGAAATTCCCAGATACCTCTGCCACATTAGGAATGGTTGTCCTGCTTTGAAAATGCTATATTCTTCCTATCTTGTTTATTGTGCTCAGTTAATTTTAAGATATCTATCTCAGTTTTCCACACTGAACAGAGTACTCAAGGGCCATATATTCTCCAAGCCATTTTCTATCTCATTTAATTATGTAAGATTTAGGCTCTATAGCTGTGACCAAGATAACTGGGAACAACATGAACTGTTTTAGTAAGAAGGCAGCAGTGTTCTGTAATATTTCGTAAAGTTTTTGACCTGGTGCTTGTAGAAAGTGAAATGAATCAGAATTGTATCAGCAGAATTGTTTAAATGTCCCAAGGGAAACTGAATGTTACTGCTTGTGGGAGGGTGATACAGAACAAATCTCTGGGTGTAAAATCTTGATTCACTGTGAACAGTCTTAGAGAGCACTGCAACACTTTTCCAAGGGTGGGCAGATCTGGCTAAAGCAGTGAAAAGCAGTTGGAAGCTGTGCAAAATGCAGTGTGCCCAGACTGCTGTCAGGCATAAACTTCAGAAATCAGATATTACTGGTCTTGTACCAGCTGCCCTGACTTCCAGTTTGCTTTCAAGCTCAGTTCAGCATATTGGTTTTTACACTCAAACCCATTGAATGAGATATCCAAAGGACTTGTTGCTATTTGCTATCAAGTTGACTTCAACTTAGGGTGACTTCCAAGATTCTCGGTCATCAACTGCCCTGCTTAGGTTTTGCAAATTCAGGGCCAGGGCTTCCTTCATTGAACCAATCAATCTGTAGTGTGGTCTCCCTCTTTTCCTACTACTTTTCACTTTACCAAGCATTACTGTCTTTTCCAATGATTCACATCATGATATGTCCAAGGTATGACAGCCTCAGTTCAGTCATCTTGGCTTCTAGAAGAATACAGGCTCGATTTGCTCTAGGACCGATTCATTTGTATTTTGAGCAATCCATGTTATCCAAGAACTCTCCTCCAGCACGGCATTTCAAATGAGTTGATGTTTTTTCCTGTCATCTTCCTTCACAGTCAAGTTTTTACAACCATACTTAGAAATGCAAAGGTCTACTGTTTCCCATATAAACCTGCCTGGATTTTGAGGTCTTCAATGAAAGCCTTGTTCTAGGTCTTACCATCCTGCAAGGTTTGCAGATAAACAAGACATGGCTTACTTGTGGTATGCTGGCTGTAGAAATTTTCTCCACAAATGTTGTTGGGCTGCTACATACTTTCCAATTGTCCTGATTTGGGAGGAACAGTCCAGACGCAGTGGTTCTCAACCTGTGAGTCCCCAGATGTTTTTGGACTTCAGCTCCCAGAAGCCCTGAGCATTGACCATAGTGGCTGGGGCTTCTGGGAGCCAAAGTCCAAAAACATCTGGGGACCCACAGGTTGAGAACCACTGGTCCAGAGTAATCTCTTGTCTCACTTTTTCATTTCCTTTTAAAGTGCCCCAGTTTCTCCCTCCTCCTCCCATTTTTCCATTTTGTCCCTAGTTTATTTCAGTTGCTGAAAATAAAGTTCAAAGTGCAAGAGTAGTTTGTACTCAATTCAGCAGAGAGGAGAAGAGAACAGGGGTGGAATCTTGCCCTTCCCAGTAGGATCAAGACTGCAGCCACTCCGAGCTTATGGGTTCTTCCTCATTAATACTGTCTGCCATCTCATCCACTCTCTGATGTTGCTTGGCCACATGTATCCCAGTTTTCATCTGTGAAATGTTGGAGGGTATGCTGTCACCATCCCTTCTGAGTTTCTTGTGGGGGAGCCAAGACGCACGCTTTTATATGGTCTTTGGTCCCTAAAACTAAGGTTTCTTGAGGTAATGGTACATGTGTGTGTGTTTTTTAAAAAAACTGCTTTTGAAAATATTTTGCTCTTTTGTTCAAATAATTATTTTGCCTGTTATTACCTGTTGTGCATCACCTTGGAGGGTCCTGGTGAGCTAAGAGGCGATAAACAAGCCTTTAAACAAAGAAAGGTACTCTTTGAATCTCTCTTGATCTTTGGCTTTGTAATATAATCCTCAAACCAGCTACAACTGCCAGTCTCTTCTGAGGCCTTGGTCTTGTTTGCACATGAGATGAAAACCAATGTGAGTTAAAAACTAACTTGATGTATGCATGACATTGAGCATTTCGTCAGTGAAGCTTGTCCAACTGATGTCATCCTATGTTTACTGCATGCTTGTTTAGTACACCTGCCTTATATATTCTTCCCACATGCATGTTTTAAGCAAAAAAGCAGAATAGTGGGGAGAACAAGCAGAAATCCCCAGAATGCCTCTGGCAGCAAGGATGGCTGCCAAATTATAAGTGGGAGATTCTGGTCAAAGATCAAATACATCAGCAAGGGGAAGGTTAACCTGCTGTGGCCTTTCTGTCTCATTTGTAACGCAGGGCCACAGAAAAGAGAGACATTTGGGTTGATGTACCACACCTTCAGGAACAGCCAATCTGTGATCTCCAGTTCTGAACTAAAGAGAATTCTGGGTATATCTTGCAATGCAGCTGCTGGAGACAAACTATTTCACATCCAAGCTGTGGGACAGGAGGTGTTGACTTGGGAAGATCCTGTTAATTATTTGGAAATAACAGGCAGCAATAAGGAGACAATTTTAAATACATGCAACCCTCGTATTTGTCCAGGTTATTCTTTCAGTTGTGTCTGCTGCAGTGTTGTCTTGGGAAAGTTGGGCAAGATGACATTCTTTTTAGCTGATTCCAACAAGCCCATTAAGACCGAAAGGAAAAATTACAGTGGGTAAGTAATGTATCACCTTGATCCTATACAATTTACCTGGTTCTGTCTCAAACACCAGTGAAATCTAGCTGGAAATCACTGCGGCATTATGTTTTTTAGTATCTCATGTATGTGTAACTCAGCCTAAGCGCTTACATACTACTGCACATACTTGTGTCTCATGTGATATGAAAGAAAGATATGAATTGTTCTGATTGAAAAGATTTTGTTTTAATCACTGAATGTGGACCTGCATTCCTATGTAGCCAGTCCTGTTCCAATTGCAATTATGATTGGGGACAGAATGTAATCAGAAACTCTTGAGTCTTTTGAATAGCATTTTAATTTAAATGTAAATTGAAACCTAGCCTTTAATCAAGATGATGTACCAAAAAATATTACAATAATTATAAAAGAGGAGATCTAAATAGAAGTTTCTTTTTAACAAGGAAAATACATAAGCCAGCTTCCTACATTTTGGTGAGTTGCACAAGAAGCCGAGCAGAAGCAACAATTGATTAAAATGATGAACTGCAATCTGTGAATGGATGGAATAAACCACTGCTGATTTGTTAAAACAGATTTGTTGTCATAGAATGAAACTATAAGGCAGAGCTTTCCAAACTTTTCATATTGGTGATACACTTTTTGGATATGCATAATTTTGCGACACAGTAATTCAGTTTTACTAGCAAACTGGAGGTTAAACTAACCCCTTATAAGAAATACAGACACATACATAAATTGTAACAACAAAATGTATGGGGACACAACATATCCCATGAAAACCTTTCATATATTTTTAAAAATATAGGATTTATAAATAATAGCATACATTTCCAAGATTGTAGGTAACACACCTATACACTTCAGGAAACACACTAACGTGTCATGGCACACCATTTGGAAAGCTCTGCTGTAAGGTTTAAACAAAACTTTAGTTGTTCATTGCTCTTAGTATTTATTTTATCTGGTTCGTTATATTTATAGCAAACCTTCTCCCCAGGAGTTCAAGATGGCCTCCCTCAAGTTCTTATCCCCTCATATTTAGAAAGCTGGACTTTGTAAGATTAAACAGAGAGAATGTTGGCTACCCTCCGTGCCCTGTCTATTTAACTACCTAGATATAGCATCAGATTTCTTCCACTCATTTTTACAGAGATATTTCAGAAGGTTGTTTTTTTTATATATTCCTGGCAAGCTTCCCCTAACTACTGCAAAAGCCAAATAGGGAACAAACTGAATTAAAAATAAAGGTGTATAGATCAGCTTGGAAAGTAACTTTTAAAAGCAAGTTGTTCCAGTTCCATTCCCAAGGCCCCCAGTAATTAGTTAGTTTTATGTTTAAGGTAACTGTTTGCATTTCCCAGAAGCAACTAAAATGGTGCCTGTTTAAACTATAAATGCTGCAAAGTGTTCTCCTTGTCATTGTTGTCTCAAAAAGAACAAGGCAACAGGATGAGGCACAACACAAACCATCACGTAAACTTTGAAATACACCACGTACGGAGGCCATACCCCCTACCTATAAAACTAACTAAGAGTTACAACTGTATCCCAAAAGGAATGAGGTTATCCCTCGATGAGAAACTACTTTCATATAAATTAGTGATACTTTGGTTCTTGGAAAAAGGAACCCATTACAAGTAACAGGTTGTCTGCAATTATTTATTTCCAAGTTCTGATGTGGATGAATTACCTGACTACCAGTTTAAAAAAAAAACACTAAAGATGAGGGCTGAGCCCCCTATGAATGGTGATTTTTGTCAAAGGAATTAACAATGAGTGGTGATTAAAAGCAAGAGCTGAATGACATATACCAGAGCCAACCAAAAGTTCACTACTTTGATTGAAAAAAAAAGTAAGTTTTAGAAGATTACAAAATATCCTAGGAGTCAGCTCTTGTAAATTTCCACAGGATTACCCTCTGAACTTTGGCTGCTGGTTTTAACTCTACACTTGTCTCAGCTTCAGCTGTGTTTATTAAGGAGCTAAATGAGTAGCACATACTTTTTCCTCATATAGGTGTTTTAACTCACTTGTCTAATTCACTGTTGACCTCAGCAGTGGGAATAAAGTGGCCCTCCAAGTGTTATTGAATGGCAAGTCCCAGCCACCAGCTTGCCAATGATGGTGAATGCTGGGAGGTGCAGTCTGGAGGGCTACACAATTCCCACTTGTTTCATCTTGACTCTGTGAGGCTTCTTTTATGCTTGTCCTGTCTAAGGCTATGGGCCAAGTCCTCCGAGTGCCTACAATGTTTTTTAAGTGTGGTTTTACAGTGACACATTTACAGTTTCTAGATCTTTGGTGGTCTGGGAACTAGAATACTAGCTAAATAAATAACACATGCTGAAGAAATGTTAGAGCTGCCCAAAGTAAAATACGTCGACGGACACTGGCAAAACGCTGAATAGCAAACTTTCCCCCAGAGATTACAACGAGCGGCGATGGTAGAAAAGTAAATGTGCAAAACCCACCTGCTGAATTATTTTGAAACAAGAAGCCTGTGCAGGAGGCAGCTGCAGAAGAGCCCCAGAGAGGCAGCAGAAAGTTCTGGCAGCAAGCAAGGCACAGGTGCCGGCACTGCAGCCAAAGCAGAATGAGTCACAAAGGCCAGAGAGGAGCTGGGAAGGGAGGGCTGGAGTTAGCTGGTGGATTCAAAATACAGATAATTTCCTTGGTTGCCTTTGAGGGCCAAGCATTTTTTAAAAGTCTATTTGAATAAATGGACTAATGGGAACATTTCAGCGCCAATTAAGAATCTCTAACCTTCTGCTTTCTCTTCATTAGCATGTTTTCAATGTTATCTGTTCCATAATATCTCATAACACATGATTTTTATTTTTTTGCAATCATCTGCCCCCTCCCCAATCCCATTTCCAATAATGTATGACAATTCCTGTAAATGGCTGAAAAGGGGGAGGTTATGGGAACTTAAAGCACTATGTACACTGATGGTGATAGATTAGAACTGGGTATAGAGCAGCCCATTGGCTGCATGCAGCCCCAATCCTCTTTTCTCAAAGCTACCCTTTCCCCTAAATCCTTCAAGCTTCCAGACCTTCCTTCACCAAAACAAAGACAAAAACCTCCAGCTCCCACCCCAAAATTCTGAAAAATCACTAAAGTTGTTGCAAAAAAAAAAAAACCCCTCAAATATGGCCACCCATATCCATTGCCCTTTCCACACGTGGAGGGGGAAACAGGGGAAAACGCGCTGAAATGGAGCTTACCGGCAGCCGGGTAAGTCCGTCCCCATGCTGAGTAGCGTGAGCTCACTGTTCCGCAGTCTCCGGCGTCCAAAATGGCAGCTCCGGCATCCGGTTGGTGGAGGCTCTCCACCAACTGGAGAAGCTCGCCGGCCGGAAGCCCGCCCCCAGCAGATCTGCAGGCACGCACTGGTGCGCACCTGCAAATCTGCACTGGAGTGCGGAAATGGAGTGGCACGGAGTGGCACGCTCTGTGCTTTTGAAAAACCTGTAAAAGCAGGTTTTTAAAAAGGACGCAGCGCGGCCACTTTGGGTCCCTCCAGAGCAGACTGAGGTGCAGAACTGCGACAAGTAGTCCGACCCAGTCCGCTCCCACGGTGCGGATGACCTCCGTCAGAGGTTGCACCACGCCATACTACTTACCCCGTGCGGAAAGGGCCCATGATTCCCCTTCCTATCAAAAACATTTGAAGATGGCTGTAAATACATGAAATCAGATTGGTTTTTCAGCGGCTGGGACAAAAAGTGGGCTCATTCAGGAGGCTGGAAAAAACTGTCCCACCCCTGCAGTCTTTCCCCAGCCTTGTAATAGGCAGGTTTAAAAAGTGATCTTTCAGAAATTATCATGATTTTCTCTCCCTTTTCTTTACTTCCTCATTCCTATGATCACAATCCTTCTCTCTTGTTTGTTTTCGTGCTGTTTGGTACATCATTCCTTTCCTTTCTATGTCATATGTCTTTTCTTTTTTCTATTTTAAACATTATGCAAAGTAAAACTGCATTCCCCATAAGGTCTTTTTAATAAAGACTTATCTATATTGGACAATGGTTGGGGGTATTAGACTGTTAATGCTTCTTTAACCCATATATTTTAGAAATGCCCCATAGTTGCCTTATTCTAGAGAGAAGCAATTACAAATACATCTGGGACTAGAAAGTTTTTTGGTATTCAGTGATGCACATGTTCTTTTAAACTATTTGCCAGTGTCCTGGAACTTAACGCATGGTCAGTGGAAACAGTCAAGAGCCTTCTTGACTATTAAAAGACCAAAATTCCACTGTTTCAAAGAGAACACATTCCCACCTGTGATCCAGTGGACAGAAGATTTATAAACATTTGCGATGTTTGAAAGAGTGATATATCACTGTAATTTACAAATGGACTTATATTTAGATATTTGAGTTGTTTTTACTGAAATGTATGTGTAACAATTTCTTTTTTATCTCCTTACTGTTGTAATATTAGAACATCATGATATGTTAACCGAGAGCCTTAAAATGTAAATTTTACTGTTTCTCATGTTTTTCTCTTTCTTCTCTTCTCTCTCTCTCTCTCACATACACCTAAATGTCAACCAACAGCAGCTTCTTTGTTCTTTGCATTTTCTTAGCTCTGCCAGTGTTCTCTTCATTTCAAATATTTACTCTGGCAGCAGATATTTCCCAGTTCAGGATATTTAAAAGGCCCTGCAACAATAGCTTAAATATAGCAGTCCCATTGTAATGGATACACTTTATAAAATCTGAGGATGTGGATAAGATCTGTAGCAATGTAGCATCAATCACATGCATGCTTGGCACTTGGCTGATTAAGGCATCTGGGGAGGGCTGGTCAAGTGGGTACAGAAATCAGTGAATGTGTCCTTAGAATCATAGAATAATAGAGCTGGAAAAGACCGCAGGGCCCATCCAGTCCCAGCCCCTGCTGTGCAGGAACACACATCAAAGTACTCCCCACAGATGGCCATCCAACCTCTGTTTAAAAACCTCCAAAGGAGACCACCACACTCTGAGGCAGCATATTCCACTGCCAGACAGCTCTGACTGTCAGGAAGTTCTTTCTGATGTTCAGGTGGAATCTCTTTTCCTGTAGCTTGAATCCGTTGCTCCTTGTCTTAGTCTCTGGAGCAGTGGAAAATAAGCCCATTCCCTCTTCAATATGACATCTTTTCAAATATTTAAACATGGCTATTATGTCTTCTCTTTACGTTCTCTTCTGCAGACTAAACATGTCCAGCTTCCTAAGCTGCTCCTCATCTGGCATGGCTTCCAGACTCTTCACCATTTTGGTTGCATGCCTCTGGACATGTTCCAGCTTGTCAATATCCTTCTTGAAATGAGGTGTCCAGAACTGGACACAGTATTCCAGATGAGGTCTGACCAAAGCAGAATAGAGTGGTACTAACACTTTCCTCAGTCTAGACACCATACTCCTATTGATGCAACCTAGAATCATGTTGGCTTTCTTGGCTGCTGCATTGCACTGCTGACTCATGTTCAGCTTGTGGTCTACTAAAACTCTTAGATCCCTTTCACATGTACTGTTATCTAGCCAAGTGTTTCCCAACCTATATTTGTACATTTCATTTTTTTTACCCAAGAGTAGGATCTTACATTTCTCTTGGTTGAAATTCGTTTTGTTACCTTTGACCCAACTCTCCAAACTGTCAAGGTCATTTTGAATTTTGATCCTGTCCTCTGGGATATTAGCAACCCCTCCCAATTTGGCATCATCTGCAAATTTGATCAGCATGCTCAATCCTTGATTAAAAGAACCTTAAAGGGATCATTGTGAAAGCTTCTTTAAAGAAATTCTCTCTAGATCCTACTGTCCTGGGTAATTTCCTACCCTTCCAGTACATTTTTAGGCATGGTATGTGAATGTGTAGTGATACTCAGCTCCAGAAGCTTTTGGATAAAATGCATTATCTAGAGCAGTGTTTCCCCAACTCTAGTCCTTCAGATGTTTTGGACTTCAGCTCCCAGAATTCCTAACTCTTGGCTAAGCTGTTTAAGGAGGTTTCTGGAAGCTGAAGTCCAAAACACCTGAAGAACCAAAGTTTGGAAACCACTGATCTAGAATCTGGCTTCATGCCTGAGTCTGGAACTGACACAGCTTGGTCGCTCTAGTAAATTATCTATACCAGAATGTAGGCAGCATGAATAGGTCTCTATTAGCTGGTTCTGCTGGGCCTGTTCTCAGATTTGATATTGTCAACCACGACATTCATCAGAGTCACCTGGCAGGAATAAGTTTGTGAGGTGCTGTTTTACAGTGGCTCCAATCCTGGAGGATTGGTCTCAGAAGATGATACTGAGAGACAGTTGTTCAACCCTCTGGCTATTGGTGTATAGCATACCTCTGTGTCTGACCTTGTTTTCCTATATTATTTAATATCTCTGTCAAGCTATTGGGATAGATCTTCAGGAATCTGGAGTGTTGCTAATATGTGGATGACACACAGTCTATTTCTCCTTTCAATTTATTTCCAGAGAAGTTGTTCTAAATCAAAGTGTGCAGGTAGTAATAGGCTGGATGAGAGCTAGCAAACTGGCCAGGAGGCAAAGAGACTCTGGAATAAGAATTTTTTTGTTTTGGGATGCTTGGTATTCCCTTTCAAGAACCAAGATTACAGCTGCGGAGGGGTCTGGATTTACACCAGCACAGTGAGGTGGCAGCCATAACCAGCAATACCTTTACCCAGCTCGGGCTGGTGTGCCAACTATTTCCATTCTTGACTAGGTTAGATCTGGCCATGGATATACTTGGCCATGCATTCTGGCCATAGATGACTGCAAGGTGATCTGTTACATGGGAGAACAAGGGTAGCAAGACATAGTCATTAAGAACAGAAACCACAATATCCAGTGTCCATTTTCAGAGTATGTCACTAAAGAATAGCTGCTTCCAGAAAACAGCAGGGGAAAGTTAGCACTTTCATGTCTCGCTTTTGGTGTTCCTGGAAACATCTGCATGTCCAGATGGGGGAAACAGAATGCTGGCCTGGCAGGGCCAGCCCTACCATCTAAGGTGGCAAGTGGTGGGGGCCCTAGGAAATGGTGGAAGTTGTTGGTGGCCAGTACATGTCACTTGGCTTGCCCTGTGTCTTGTTAGTGAGCCTGCTGCCCTCAGAGGATGATGCCTCAGCACTAGCGTTGAAATAAAATTCAGGCACTAGCCTGGCCAGATTTGCTATAATGAATAGGGATGGGGAGTGCCATCCTCTCCTTTACTTCAGGAGCCCTGTGGATTTGATGGACATTTGGTTTGATCCATCTTATTATTATTTTTTTAAACATTTTGAACATAATAGGAAAGACACAGCCACTGTGTGTTTGGGCATGTGCACATGCGCATAATATAACACCACAAAATAACACAGCTAAGTGAAGAAGCTGCAACACCATTGCAAATAGTGTCACAAACCAAGGTAAAAGGTTTCTATGAGAGTAAAACAACAACGTTTCAGACGGCAATGGCAATAGCAACAAAGATGCTATGTGAGATGGGTGGCAGAGGCAAAGAACGCACAAAATATATCACTGGCAAACACTGAGAAATACAACCTCCAGGGAGGTTGTCTGCAGTCAGCATACCAAATGGGTGACAACTTCACATTTACTGTACTAAAATGTGATCATCTGGAAAGAGCTTGGCTCCAACCCAAACCCTCCTCTCTTTCCCTCTCTTCTACTCTTGTCTCCAGCCCTCTCAGGGTTATTAATATATAACGAGGCCATCTAAGAGCTTGCACGTTGTTATATCTTATTTCCCATTTTCCCTCTGCAAGGTTTGTTTGATCTGATTCTTTTATTACTATTTTTTTTCTTCCCTAGGAACCGACGTGTTTACGTTAAGAACCCTCATTTGGATTTAATGGATGAAGATATCCTCTATCACTTAGACTTAGGGACCAAAACACACAATCTACCAGCCATGTTCGGTGACATAAAGGTAAAAGAAACTTCATATGGGAGAAGTGGTCCCCAACAGATTTTCTTCCCGCTCGAGCTTCTCTTCATTTCTTTTACTGTTACGTTTTCTCACAGCGTCTTCTCAGCACTAGATTCACAGAGATGACTTAAAAGTCCCAGAGGGAGCAAGTCAGTGCCCGTTCTGTAAAGTAACTGAGAAAGTACACTGCAGCTAGAGTTATGGGCAATTACCCTTCCTTGCTCAGGGAAATAAGCAGAGGAGACTAAACCTCTTGCTGGAATGATGAGCTCACTTCTTCCCTGGGGTAGATTCAGTGACTCCAGTTCAGAAACTACACAGTGAGGAATTCGGCTTTATATGGTATCATTTCCAAGTCCATGGATTTCAGTTTTTTATGAAGAAGGAGAAGACAGCTTCTGTTGCTGTGTGTGGAGAAACTCTTTAGACTTGTAGATACACACACTCAGGGAGCTAGCGTGATGGAATGGTTTGAGCATTGGACTATGATTTTGGAGACCAAGTTTTGAATGTCTGCTCAGTCATGGAAATCCACTGAATGACCTTGGGGAAGTTACAGTCTCTCAGCCTCAGAGGGAGCTAAAGGTAAACCCCCTCTGAACAAATCTTGCCAAGAAAACCCTGTGATAGGTTTGCCTTAGAATTTTCATAAGTCAGAAATGACTTGAAGGCACACAACAAGAAGACGTACACTCACAACTCTATTGAGACCAGAGACCAAACCTGTTATTTGGAAATAATTATTCTTTCACATAATGAAGGTAGAATTGATTTGCCATATGACTGCAACATAAGGGTGGACGACATCACTCTTTTTTGTGCTTCTTTGTACAGTAATGATGGTGTGGCCTCACTAAATGGTAAAGGAGGAATATCGCACGGTTCAAGTGCTGGCTCACAATGTGCCTCATCCTGTCGCTTTGTACTCTGTTGTGGGTTTTGAAACAACATCAAGGTAGACAGGAGAAGCATGTGTATTGGTATCACAGACCAATTGTATACAGATTTTTTAAAATGACACTACAACAGAATTAACTATCCTCGTATAAGCCTAGTTATTTTTAGGAAATGAAACAAAAATATTACATTCAAAGAGTTACATCTAAAACTTGTAAGTATCTACTATGGGGGCACTTTGCTTTCTAAGTCTATAATGATTTTCTAAAGCAAATTTACCTGTGTATTTTTTTCATATGCAAAGCTTTCCCAGGCAAAACTCTCATCTCACATTTGAAATCATTCACAGAAGAGAAATCAGAAATAAAGGAGAGAACTGGAATCTACAAAGTTGCATCCTTCCAGATCATACAGTTTCTCATCTTGCCCAGTAAAGTCTACTACACTGTCTGGCAGTGACCCTGGAGTCCCAGGGAGAGATAATTTCCTATCTGCTAATGCCTGATTCTTTTACCTAAGGAAGCCAGAATATGTTCTCTATTTCTAAATTATGATATTTTGCATATTGCTGCCTTGAAACTTGAAGCTGTCTCCTGTGAAGTGAACAGGAGAATCCCAGCTGAATATTTGCACTTTGCAGTTGACTATCCATGCACTGTGGAGGGAAAGCAATAGCAGTGAATTCAATTGATTTTTCTCTAGAAAAAGTGGGACCAAACTGAAGCATTTTAATCTGATGTCAAGGGGAGCCTTAAGGCACTTGAAAAATATTTCCTTGTGAAATTATTCCATAGGTGTGCATCACTTTCTCTGTAGCACATCCTCAGTATGGTTTGCACACTGTGCATTTTCCCCCCAGCTCCAATCAGTGACCCAACAGCTGGAGCCATACAACTTTGAATAAAATTTGGAGGTAATTGAAGCTACCTAGAATATTTGCAATTAAAAACATGAGCCAATTCTCTGTAGTGCATCCCCCCTTGTAGCATAGTGTAAGTCCCACTGAGCTGGCCTCAGTGGGGCTTACTCCCTAATAGATGTGCTTAGGATTGCAACTACAATATTCCTATGGCCGTGCAGCAGGATGCAAAGCGACGCACAACTTTAATGATCTAAAACGGTTCCATTAATTTAATTCTTCATATTCTTTTTGACTGCGGCTGCCATGTGGGGTGGCTGGAACATGATGATTAGTTGCCTTGTGGATTCGGAAAAAGGAGGGTTTTTTCCCCCTTTTAATGTGGCCCTTTGTGACATTCTTGTTCATCTGTATAATCCTGAGCAATTCCTGCCATTATAGTTGATGCCAATGAAGTAATAAATCAGACCACATGCTACTACAGCATCTGCTTCTAATTTGTTTGCAGTAGAAATAATTACCAATAGTTTTGATTCAACCCCCACATTAGAAGGATATTATACTGGATTTACCTTTAGCTGAATGTTGCAGTTGATTCAGATTAGGCATTTGGACAAGGAACAAGGGGAAAAAATGCAGACATGAAGTACAGATGTCTGTGTTGCATTTCATTTGCCATTTACCCCTTTAAAACACAGGCAGAAATCCATGGACAATGTAGTCATTCAGCCCTGTGTCTCCCCCTGTACCTCTACCTTTGGTAACCAATTAGTAAAACACAATGCTTGGCATGGCATTATTGCCACTCACATATCATGTCATCGGCTTCTACTTCAAGAAATCAGAAGTGTGCTTGTGTCAGATCACATATTCTGTTTTACTAGATGTTTACTAAACATGGAATAGCTCTGCTGCTGTTTTCAACCCAAGCTATGTATTTCTCAGAGTACAGTCTAGTTCCAGCTTCGGATTTCATAACAATAACACAGATTAAGGAAGCTCAACAGCTGGTTCTGCTAAAACACAATATGCTGCTGTATTTTAAGTCCATTAGATTTCTTGTGTCAGTATCAAAATGTATTTCCATTCATGTTAACTGCCACCTTGCATAAATAGGTCAGGCAGCTGATTTATCCTGTCTTCCTGGCAATTCCCTTTGGATGTTAAAAAAGAAGAAGAAGAAGAAAGAAAATGTATGAAGGCAGTTCAGCATCTTATCACCAGTGCAGACCAAGTCTCAGTTGTTGCTATGGCTGATAATCTGATCATTTATTTTCCAGTTTGTCTGCGTGGGTGGGAGCCCCAACAGAATGAAAGCTTTTGCTCAGTTCATGCATAAAGAACTTGGACTCGAAGGAGATGCCAAAGATATGACAGATATTTGTGCTGGGACAGACCGGTACAGCATGTATAAGGTTGGCCCAGTACTCTCCATCAGTGTAAGTACATTGTGTGGGTATTAAAAATAATTCCATTAGTGGCACAACAGTAACCAATGACTTTACCATGTTGTTCACATCTTTTATTTAATACTAAATATAGATCTAGGAGTTGTGAGCATTTACAATCAAGAGACTTTTAAAAAAAAAGCAGTAATATAATCATTAACAAAGCTTTTCAGAAATCAGCCACATTCTACAGCCCTGTTGGTGGTACCTTTGCTTTGACTGACAAGCATTGCTTCTATGAGCAAGAAGTTCTTTCAGTCCTTTATGCTTTTCACTGTTTCTACTGATGCTGTCAGCAAGAGTGCCTGAGGGCACATCCTGAAATCTTAACATACCTCTTGGGTGCTAAACCAGAAATATGGGAAACTGAACAAAGTGGCTACCTTGAGAAAAAAATGCAGATTCCTTTCTTTGTAGGTTTATAATACAACTCTGGGTATGTGGATTCCACGGCCCCTGCTGAGTAGCTGCTGTCTGCAGTAGGAGCTTATATTAAGCCCACCTGAGAGGCAGTACAAGGTGATGTTTTAGCCCTGTGGTCTACAGGGTTTGATATACTTGCAAGATTCATCCAGATCTCTTCAGAACCAATGAAGGCATTGCCATGGCCATCAGACAGGATGCTCTTTGCAATGTGGGCAAATGCTGGGGTATATTCTATCAGTCCTGACTTTTGAAGCCCCACCCAACCCCAAAATATAAGTTAACCCTTTGTCCTAGGCATGGACTACAAACCCCTTCAGAACAGCATGATCAGTGGTCAGAGATTATGGAAGTTCTAGCCCCAACATTTGGAAGGTACTACATAAGAGAAAGCTGTCTGATACAATATCATATACAGTTAGCCCTCCACATTTGCGGGTTTCACTTTTGCAGATTTGATTATTCATGGATTATTTGCTGTCACCTCTGCTGCCTCCCTATGTCATTTTTAATAGAGACTGCAAGCCTCGTGAGACTGAGAAACTGCAAACCAGGCTTGTAAATCTCTATTAAAAGTGATATGGGGCAGCAGTGGAGGTGGCAGTAAGCCCCACCAGCCAGCCACTTCTGCCTTGTGAAGGAGCCCTGGTGCCTCAAAGGAATCCATGATGGGTTGAATATGATGATTATACTTTTTTGTGAGTTAAATATGGTTTGGGAGGGCCTAGAGTTATTCACAGTTTTTCCACTTTCACAGGGGTCCTGTGCCCCTAACCCTAGTGAATGTGGAGGTATGGCTCTACTGTAAATAATCTGTACATGAAATTATGACAAATAGAGAAGGCACTAAAATGAGGTTAGGACGGTCAGCTTTAATTCAGAAGCTGCATATTGTCCAATTATCCAAAGCATCTCTGTTTCTGCCTTTACTGGTGCTACTGCTACTACAACTACTTGTTAACTGCCACTAATTCAGCTTTGACTTATGGCAACCCTATCAATGAGAGACCTCCATATTACGCTATCATCAACAGCTCTGCTCAGGTCCTGTAGACTCAGGGCTGTGGTTTCTTTGATAGAGTCTATCCATCTGTAATGTGCTCTTCCTCTTTTCCTATTGCCTCCACACTGCCAAGCATTATTGTTTTTTTCTAGTAAGTCATGTCTTTTCATGATATGTCCAAAGTACAACAGTCTCAGTTTAGCCATCTTGGTTTCTAGGGAGAGTTCAGGCTTGATTTGCTCTAGGACTAATTCACTTGTCTTTCATCCCTAGTATCCATAGAAATTTTCTCCAGCACCACATTTAAAAGGATTTTCTTCCTATCAGCTTGCTTCATTGTCCAGCTTTCACAACCATACATAGAAATTGGAAATACAATGGCATGGACAATCCTAACTTTAGCATGCAATCATATATCTTTACATTTAACAATCTTTAGCACTTAATAATCTTTAGTATTCAATCATATATCTTTACACAACAATCTTATCTAGTTTCTTCATAGCTGCCCTGCCAAGTTGTAGTCTTCATATTTCTTGACTGCAGCCTCCATTCTGATTAATGATTGAGCCAAGGGAGGGAAATCTTGAACTATTTCAGTGTCTTCATCATCTGCTTTAAAGTTATGTAAATCACCTGGGATCACTATTTTTGTTTTCTTAATATTCAACTGTAACCCTGCCTTTGCACTTTTTTTCCTTGACTTTCTTCAATAACGGTTCTAAGTTTTTGCTTATTTCTTCTGGTCATATGATGTCATTTGCACATAATCACTAAAGTTCTTTTCTCCAGTTTTCATGCTCCTTCCTCCAGGAGTAATCCTGCTTTACATATGATACATTCAGCATACAAGTAAAACAGAGTGATAAAATGCATCCTTACCAGGTCCTCTGCCTTGTCAATTGAAAACCATTCCTTTTCTCCATATTCTATCTTAAATGGTAGCCTCTTATCTTGAACACATCAGGACAATCAAATGTTTTGGTACATCCACTTCTTTAAGAGTGATCCACAGTTTTTCCTGATCTTCACAATCAAAGGCTTTGCTGTAAACTATAAAGCACAGGCTGATTTGCTACTACTAGAAAGCAGAAGCAGCACTACCAGTACTAAATAGTAATAGTAATAGTAATAGTAGTGTTGTTGCTGCCGCTGTTACTACTACTATTTAGTATTGCTATTAAATAGCAGAGGTAATAATAGTAATTTTTTTTCTCAGTTTCACAATTTACCTGTTGTTACTGTCTGGAATTTTGGGCCATCAGTGATTCCAATTCTATCCAAGAATCTAGGGCCCTTTTTGCACCTTACCTGGTGCCACTGGTGTCATGCGGGGATTGCACGAAAAGCCTATCCGGGAGGCACTAGTGTCCGCTCCGCTTCCCCTCCTCACCAGCTCTGTGCTGGCTGGAAGGAAGTGTGAGTGCTCTGCCCCTTCCTTCCACAGCGCAGCCAGGTATTTTCCCAGGTATTTTGCGCTGGGAGAGGAAGCACGATGGCCACACGTCTGAAGGCTCCACACACAAGATAAGTGCGTGTGGGACATGAGAGGGACGTGCGATCGTGCATCATTTTTGGCAACAAGCCGAAAATGATATAATGTGCAATTGCTCCTAATGACCTCAGGAGCATCGCGCATGAAAGGGATCTAGGAGTCTTCATAGACCACAAGCTGAACATGAGTCAGCAGTGTGATGCGGCAGCCAAGAAAGCCAATGCAATTCTCGGCTGCATCAACAGGAGTATGGTGTCTAGATCGAGAGAGGTACTGGTACCACTCTACTCTGCTTTGGTTAGACCTCATCTTGAATACTATGTCCAGTTCTGGGCACCCCAATTCAAGAAGGACATGGTCAAGCTGGAGCAAGTCCAGAGGAGGGCGACCCAAATGGTGAGAGGCCTGGAAGACATGCCCTATGAGGATAGACTTAGAGACCTGGGTATGTTTAGTCTGCAGGAGAGAAGATTAAGAGGGGACATGATAGCCATGTTTAAATATTTGAAGGGATGCCATGTAGAGGAAGGAGAGGGCTTGTTTTCTGCTGCTCCAGAGACCAGGACAAGGAGCAATGGATTCAAGCTGCAGGAAAGGAGATTCCACCTGAACCTCAGGAAGAACTTCCTGACAGTCAAGGCTGTCCGGCAGTGGAACATGCTGCCTCGGAGTGTAGTGGAGTCTCCTTCCTTGGAGGTTTTAAGCAGAGGCTGGATGGCCATCTGTCAGGAGTGCTTTGTGGGTGTTCCTGCATAGCAGGGGGTTGGACTGGATGGCTCGTGTGGTCTCTTCCAACTCTACATTTCTATGATTCTATGATTGCAAGGACATCATGTGGAACGGTCCTCACAATCACACAACGCTCCCAAGACCATTTTGCAATAGGATTGGCATGCAAAAAGGGCCTTGGAATCAGTGAGGTATTGTCATATCAAGCACATTCCAAGTAGCATTACTTTTTTCTAATTGTCTGTGGAGATCCTGTCTCTGGTGATTTCATTCAGACTTTTTTTCCAGTCCATTTGGAACTGATCACAAAGCACCCATTGCCAGTGGAACCAGAATTTGTTTCTTTTAAAATTCTTTTTAATAATAATTGGTAAGGATATTGCATCCAATGATGGCCTTACACTAGCAAGGAGGTCTTCTGTTTGTGCATCATGTGGTACTTGATCTTCTGTGACTGCTCCCTACTCACTGCCCTAAAAGATGCTTCTGAGGGTCGGGGAACCCTTCAGAAGAGTGTGTCATGCAGCACAAAGGGATGCAACAAACTATGGGGAATTCCTAAAGAAAGAATCAGTTACAAAAAAGAAAAGAAAAGAAAAGAAATGACAGCAAGCTTAACTACTTTTCACTATGTAGTACTAGTGGAAAGAGTCTATTGAATATAACCCATACTATCGAATTGTATCCATGTATAACTGTAGTCTTATAGCTCTAATCTTATAACTCCAGGCTATAAGTGACATTTAAGAGCCTTGTGATATAATCCCAGAATTACTTAAGATATCCTTTACTCATGGTCAGTTTAATTATATTATTCTAAATATAAATCAGGCTAGTTTCGTATCTATCTGTACATTATGCCCCATTGTGCTTTTGGGCAGGATGTCTCCACATTCCTCCTAAGGAAGAGTGCAACTCTCTCTAAATAAACATTCTCCCACTTGTAGATTTTTCTTTCAATCCTCAAATTTCTATTATTGCAGAGAAGTGAACTACTGGAAAATATTCAAAACTGGAACTGTGTTCAAATTCTCTTGCTAATTTTGCCAGCTTCTTTTCTCTGGATACCTAAACTGTATTTCTGAATGCTCAACTGAAATTGCAAGTTGCTGTAACGCTACACAGAGAGATGGCATGGGGTGGTGGTTTGTGTATTGGAACAGGACTCTGGAGATCTGGGTTCACATCCCCGCTCAGTTGTGGAAACCCCCTTGGTGGCCTTGGGCAAGTCATACTCCTTTAGCCTCAGACGAAGGCATAGGTAAACTCCCTCTGAATAAATCTTGCCAAGAACACCCCATGATAAGTTTGCCTCAAGGTCACCATAAACTGGAAATTACTTGAAGGCACACAGTAATAACAATGCTAGAAATTTTGGATACCAAAGGAAATGTCACGATTCTTACTGAGGGAGAGAATGCCCTCATTGCCACCCCTGCATGGCTATTTCTCTACTCTGGGGTCAGGGACAGTGTGCCTTCTGAATGCTTTGTTACTCAGGAACAAGAGTGGGAGATACTCTTGCCCACATGTTCTACTCACAGGCTTTGCATTAGTCATTTGGTGGGTCATTGTGGAAAAACAATCCTGGATTTAGATAGGCTATTGGTGTGAGCCAGCACAGGTATTCTGATTTGTGGTACTAAATGGTACTCTTTCCCATTTAGCCCCTTTCATAACGTATAATGTAAGGTTAAAGTAAGATTCAGGGTGAGGTTAATTTTGGCCTTTGAACCACTGTGAAGGAAAGAGAACAAAAGAACCTTTGCTTGGATTACATTTGCATATACTAGACAGAAGACTTCACAGTGTAAGGCTTCTATGTGCATGAGCAGATACTGTAATGGGTAGAAACGTGAAAAGCAGCCAACAACCATGCAGATGGGTGTTGTGTATGCTTTCATCCTTACTATACATGAAGAGGGTTTTTGTATACACATATATAGCTGAATGAGGAAATTTGGGAGCCCCAGTCAGAATGAAAGCAACAGTGGTAACTCTTCTGCAGAAGAAGTGGGTGGCAGGTTGGATTAAGTCCTTTCATTCCTTCCTTCCTCCCTCCTCTTGCCCTCCAAATAGCTGATAGATGCTACTGTTCATTCTGACTAGACCTAGTGTTCACACATGTAGCTAAAACTTAAAGATTCCTTGTTTTGGAGGTAGCCCCAATGCAAATTTGTACCTTGTATCAAAGAACCAATTGGGTATATAACCACCACTTTGACATGTGTTGAATGTTTGAATGGACGTTTGCATTCGTGATATTGTTAGCGTTATTCAATTTAATCCAAACACAGGCCTCTCAGGCTACATGATGATACCACTATGAATCCATTTTAACTTCCATGGCCACATTCTCTCTAGAATCCTGAGATTTGCAATTAGGGCGGGGCATTTAGCCAGAGAGCATCTCTGGAATCTCTGACCAAACTATAAACTCCAAGATTCCATAGGAGCAGCCATGGCAGTTAAAGTGAAAGCATAGTGCTATTACTGAGTAATTAGAAAGGGCCCATGGTCCCACACATGTGTTATGAGTTATGCAATACAATTCTACGCAGAAATAAGTCTCCCTAACAAATGAATGTAAGAAGACCCCTTTTTTCTTACAGCAGCCAGTATCCTCTGAAAGCCCACAGATTCCAATTTTGTCTGTCTTGAACCCTACCCCACAATTTAGTTTCTTGGGTGACCCTGAGCCCTATCTTGCTATTGCCCGGAGTCAGCCAACTAACTCAGGCACCAGATGTTGGATGTAATGAAAGGAAATTAATTTCTTATCACTGCACTTTTTTTTAATCACCCAGAAAGAGATTCTTGTGGGATTTTCTGTCTCAATATTCAAAATAACTTCTCTGCCTTTGGGTACCATGACGCTTGCTTGGGATGAGATATGGGGGAGAGGTAATTCATTCACCACTCTGTCTCAGACAGCAAAATATGTTAAGGTGGGCATGTGAGAGAAAGAGGAGGCAACTTCCCCCTATCCAGTTTCTCCACATCTTGGTAATTTGAGAAACTTTCCCTTACCTGGTGAGTGTACTGCCCAATCATTGTGTTTAGCCTTTTCTAGTCTTAATGTCCTCATAAAATGGGCCAAAATCCAAGATCTGGAAAATCTATGGCGTTGGGTGCCTTCAAGTTGTTTCCAACTCATGACTACCCTAAGGAAATCTATAACAGGATTTTCTAGGCAAGATTTGTTGGAAGGAGTTGCCTTTGTCTTCCTCTGAGGCTAAGAGAATATGACTAGCCCAAAGTCACTCAATGGGTTTCCATAACTGAGCGGAGATTCAAACCCTGGTCTCTAGAGTCATAGTCACACTTGCTATGGGCATTATCCAAATGAGGTGACCCATTTCTCCCAAATTCTACTACATTCCAAATTTCTGCATTGTTTCTTTTATAACTAATGTACTGTCCATGTTTCCTTCTTGTCCTTTAGATACTCCCCAAGCACTTATTGCTAGCCCAGTCTTCCAGGGATTCAAAAATGCTACATGTTTTAAACTTTAATACAGTGAGTGAAAAATTGCCATGGCTTGCGCTTGCTGTTTCTATAAATTATTTCCCTGCTCTTTGGATACATGGAATGTAACAGATGTACAGGCCTGCCTAGGAAATTCCCTACCTGCATCTTTGCTAGACAAGTGAAATGTAAGATTAATAGGCCAAGGAACATAAGATCCCCATGCAAGTCAAAGGGTTGTTTTGTTGTGCAGACTCAAAGATGATGATTTATACTACTCTTTTGTCAGAATCATGTCATATGTCTTGGGGTGCCACATACTGACTTTGAAAGGCCCTCACATTACCTTATTAGCAGAGGAATCACATATTTTTGTTAGGTCAGCTGCAGTCTATAAATTCAAGACCTGGGATCATTCCCTACTGTATATAAGTAATGGAATTTACAGTAGAATGCTACTGCTGCCATTTAAGTAAGTAACTTTTGTCATGATCCAGAAATGAAGTGACTTCAGGCATCACAAGCTCTCAGAGAAGCAAGCTGAACAATGCAGTTTAATTATGTACAAGTCTACCAGCTTAGAGGGGTTTCAGGTATTTACATATTGAATTTATAACCTGCTTTTCTCCCAGAATGGGATCCAAGGCAGCTATCTGTTTTGAGCCATAGACAACGCTGAATGGAGTGGCTCCCACTGGCAGTCTTGCCATGCACTTGGTGTCCTACTTCTTCCTGGGCAACTCTCCTCGTGCATCTGCTGACAGTAACCTATAAATCAAAGCCCTGGGGAAGGATTAACCCCTTGGTGCCAATTATAGACTGAAGAAAGGATGCAGTGGCTTTGCTGTTATTGAAAGGCCTACCACTTCACAGACTGTTAGAAGAGCAGCAGCACACTATGGTGGAGAGGGCAAGAGTAATAGGCCATTTCTGCACTACACCGTTACAGTGCTATTATTCCATTTACAATATTCTCTGGGATCCTGGGGTTTGCAGTTTAGGGATGGCCATTTAGAATTCTCAGTCAGAGAGCTGTTTGGCCTCAGTAAACTATAAACCCCAAAATTCCACAAGATGTTGAAAGTGAATAATAACACTATAACAGTGTAGTGTGGAAATAGCCATAGCGTGACTGTAATGGATTGTTTTGCTGCTTCTCATGACTACATACTTTAGGGACTCACTATTAGACTATGAGGTTCAAGGCAGAAAAATTTTGATTCAGGGATGGGAACTATGACATTTTAGATGTTCCTGAACTCCCAGAATATTGACCATTGCCTACACTGAAGGGAGTTGAAGTCCAACAACATCTGGAGGGCCTTATGTTCCGGACCACAATCCTCACTCAAATCTTGGCTCAAGGATTAGCTTTCAACAGATGACCTTTTGCTTCAGCTTCTCATCTGCATTACAAGGAAAGAACCTTTCACAATTCTCACAAAGGTCAATAATCTTTTGTTAATCTTTTGTTTGGAACACAACCAAGTGCACACTCTCTCCAATAAATAATTTAATCAAGGTTAACATGTATACTTACAGAGATCTGTACTGTTAGTACTATTAACTAGTCTCCTCTAGTCCCATTTTACCCTCAAGCCACTATGGACTGCTAATGCAGGAGTTCAGCAATGAGGAACACACTTTTCATATAAATAGCCCTGATTTCCTCTCTGGGGGTGGGGGTGGAAAATGCTCTTGGCAGAAACCTGGGAGAGCCCTCTCTCTCAGACTAAATGACACATTACATTAAACTAAGGATGTAAAAAAAATTCCCCCTTGTCCTCAGGATGCCTTGTTGGAGAAACTGTCAACCTCTACAAGATTTCCCATCCTCGTGCAAGTGTGAAAAGATCAACATTTTTATTTAAAATATGTCCTAGTATGTGCCAAAAACACATATAGTGCAAAACCAAATGTATTTGTGCTAAATAAATAAATAAATAAATAATCTGGGAAGCTGTGAAAAATCTCTTGAAAATTTGTAGAAAAGTGATAATCTTCTACAGAAAGGAACATAATTTTAATAGTTTTCATTGTTGCATTCAAGAACTCTGTAATGAGATTCCCTACATATAATATATAGTGTGCTGTTGAGCATATTTTTACCTATAAGTATGTGTGCAGTGTTCCAATATAGATCAAAATTACCATACATGAATAGAGGAAAAAGTCATAGTTGACATAATGACTTTCCTTCACCTTCTCCTCCTTCTTCAGGATCCACATTGTGAGCATGAAGTTAGAAAAGGGCATGACTAGCAGAATGTTTTAAATCTTCCCTACTTGTGTGCAGTCGTTCCAGTACATCCTGGGATCCGAATACCTTTGTAAACAAAAGAAAGGCCCAGTTTCACAGTATGTTTCAGTTTAATAACCATGTAGTTTTAGCCCTCAGTATAGGCAGTACCTATCTAGAAGAACCTCTGGTGTGACTCAGTAGAGAAGGTGGCATCCTGTGTTCCTAATAAAACAGGAAGAAAGCAACAAAGCCTTTGATTTCCAAACCAACTTCAGATTTGCATTGTTTTAATTTGAATTGGACTGATTGGCTGCTCCACATGATGCAAACTCAAAGATGAGTACTTGTCACAAGGAAACAAATGCTCCAGCCTGATGGTTTCGAAAGTACTATATAATTTTGTTTTCAAAACTGAGAGACGGTCACATTCAGCAGATTTCAAAGTCAGTGCAAAGTAATATTGAAAGTGTAGTACAGAATTCCCCTTTAAAGGTCTCTGTGTTTCTGCTCCATCTAAACTTGGAATACCTATGGCCTTGTTGGTATCCTGTTGAATCAGTTGCTGGATGATGAGCCAACATTTTGGAAATCCCTTTCATTTAAAGGGTCTATTTTGAATTACTGACCTACCTGACAGTATGTCCCATTAAACTCATTGAGTGTTCCTTCTAAGGAGACACAACAGTGAGTTATCCTGCAACATTTTTCCACTCAATTCTTCGGTGGTTTTTTCTGGATTTCTAAATTTATTTTAGCCATATCGAAGATAACACGGTGTAGAGGCTGTTTCTGTTTATCTCAGTGCCTACTTAATTAAAGATTTTGCAGAAATATGCATATACCTATCTCAATGTACTGCGTTTGCCAGATATTTCAAAACAAGAAAGCCAAGTTAAAACTGACCTTGCTTTGGGTGGGCTGTACTCCACATATCCAACTGACATAGGCATTTCCTGTGCACCAGTAATTTAGCTGTAGCCTTATTATCTTTAGACGTTATCTTTAGACTTAAAAGTTATTTCATTTTTGCTAGGAAGATATAAAGTTAATCTTGGTTTCTTTCCTCCTCTTTTTCTAATAGCATGGAATGGGTGTTCCCTCCATTTCCATCATGCTTCATGAACTAATCAAATTGCTACACCATGCAAAATGCTGTGATGTTACCATTATACGCATCGGTACTTCAGGGGGATTAGGTGAGCAAAGAGTTTTGCTACTGTCGGGCAGAGGGGATGCAAATGAAATACATCGCAGGAAAAGGTCATGCCTTTATGAGATTTTCATAACATTTTTAAAGAATTTCAAGTCAACAAATATCAGCCTGCCAAGGCACATAAAGACTACAAATAGGTATTTTTTTTCTAATGTAGCATTAGCCTAGAAACCAGGATTCATTGTTCTTTTCAGATGGGGTGGGCAGGCAGGATTATATTCTCCCCATACTTGCAAAAGAATAAATGACACACAAAAAATATCGACTTGCGTCCAGTATTGCAGTTACAAATACATAGTGTCGAGTTATGGATACATAGCTGATCCACATTCACAAATGCTATGATTGCCATGATTGTGAATGCCCTCCCAAGCCTACTTTTCCCAGCAGCAGCCAGATCAGGCAAAGGAGGTCCATTCAGCTGGTGATCAGGATGGAGGAGGATGATCTTTCCACCTCTTTCCACCAGCCAGTGAGGCAGTGACAATCAGAAGCAGGACCTCTGTTGTAAGTCCTCATCATAACCTCGCTGACTGGTGGGAAATGGGAGGAAACATCATCTTCCTGTGTCCTGATCGCTAGCTGAACAGACCTCGATCACTTGCTTCTACTGGTAGGTTTGGGAAGGCTGGGACAGGAAACACTACTGAGGTATGCATATATAACTCAGGAGACAATATAGAATTCTCGCCATTTTCAGTATTGTGTTGTGAATTAATGCTTTGAATAGTGCACACAAACATTTTCTGCAGAATCAGGAATCCTGGTCTTTAGGTGTGAGGGGTTTTGTTTCTTGGAACTATTCATTCACCAGCAACAACAATATTGATTTTTCTTTTCCTTAGGGAAAGTCCCATCATGAACATCAAAAGAAATTTCATCTTGCACTCAGTTTGCATAATGAACCTAGTTTGTAAATAGGAAGTTATGCATTAGTAACTGCCCAACAGGATTCCAGTCTCCAAAATTAATAGAAATTTTTCTACTGCCCCTTTCCTTCCTTGTCCCCTCCTCCATGTTTGTTTAACATAATATTCATCCTGAAAAAAAAAAGATTCCTACAAAGCCTGCTGATTATTCTTGTATTTTTGAGGTTAGTTCAATTAGATCTGAGAAAAGTTACCTTTTTGGCCTCCCAGATGCCTCCATCAAAAGATATTGATTAAATATATAAAGAGGGAGAGTGTACTAGCTCCACTTATTTATGTTGTGTAAGCATGATGGGTGATGTTTTTGAAAGAGAGAGCCTCTACTCTTTGCGGAGGCTGGCTGCATGAGTTTAAGCACTGATTTTTTTTCCTTGTATGGAATTGGTGTGGAGAGCCTCCACAGAGAAAGACTCTCTTGCTGAAGAATGTCTTGTAGAGCAACCCAGAAATGTGCAGAAGATGCTGAAAAGGATGACAGAGAAGGGCTAGTGCCCTTATCCTTCTTCACATATAGAAGGCCTGAAGAAGGCTTCTGTCTGTGACCTAGTTTAATTCTGCAAGCACAGTGTTGGACCAGCAACTAACTCCTTTGAAACTAAACATTGCTTTTCTGGCTTGCTCTAGAAACTCCCACAAAATCTGGGTTATAAGTGCAATAATAATAAGAAATACATTTCCATAAATAGGCATGATATGTAATTTTGTTCCCATTTTTATCATCATGATAATGGAATTGTAGTCTAGGTATAATTCCTGGGATCTTTGAGCCTAGGAAAGTTTGAGCCTAGAAAATAAATACTATGATTTATAGAAGAGGTTTACACTCTTGACAGAAAGGAACAGCCATGCATATAATCACTGAAGACTACTGACCAAAACCAATTGCTAGTCCAAACAAGCATAGACGTATTACATCAATGGGAATTTGGTAATTTAGCACTTATGCCAGTTCCTTTGATTCTCTGGGCTTATGCTGATTTGGGCTATCAACTGTATTTTGCTTCTACTAGTAATTTCTTTGATGCATAGGTTCTACCACAAGCAGGAGATATCACAATAGTAGTGGTAATATCTTGCCATACATTAAGTGCAGTTCTAGTCCATACTTGTCTTCTGCTAGATAAGCTCCTGTCTGCAGTAGAGACCAGTAGCCAGGAACAATGCAAGATACCTGTTCCAGGTAATTCTTTAACAATATCTGCTCAGACTTCATATCTCAGCTTGGCAGGTCAGAATTGTATTGAGTCCTGAAATTTCACAACCAAAACCTGAGACCTATAGATGGACCTTGGTGTCATCATGGGGCAAGGTCTAGTAATATCATAACTTGTTATTCAAACACACATAGAGAAAGACAGAATGTATTTTCCTGGTTGGAAATTAGATGTCTTTGCACATTGCAAGATTTGATTAAAATCAAGTAACTGCCGCAAAACACAGAGAAGTGCTCAGCCAGTTAGAATGCTCCCTGCCTGACTGTAGTCATGTCTCTCATCCAGTAATGACCCCATAAAATCTGGAGAATTTGAACCCCCACCTGTCACTTGGAGGTGACCCATGAAAACTGAGGGCTCAGGGTGAGATCCTAGATCTGGCAACCCTATTTATTTCATATGGTTTGGTTCAAACCAAAGTTCCAAAGTAAGCTATGCATGTAAGTTAAGAATAGTGTGGTGGACCACAGGGTCAAGCCTTGAGTTCTTACAATCTCCCCCATCCTGTATATGGATTGTAAAGAGAAAGAAGTCCTACACATACATTTGCAGCTCATTTCTCTCATTATGTGTAGACCCCGGTTCTCCATTTAGACTGTACAATTGATTGAGGAGGATGTTTTCATCTAAGGTTTCTTGCCTATCCTCCCTTGGAGATAGCATACTTGCCTAGGTTGCTTATCAGTCGATCTTCAGATTAGCAATAACCAATATTAAAAGACTAAGTTGAGTTATTCTGTATCAGCATGCAAAGGAATCTTGTCAGATTCATCTGATGAAGCAATCTGAATCTACCAAAGCTTATGCTACAAACCTCTTTCTCTCATTCTCAAAAGTGGTACAAGATTCCTTTGCATGCACAGTAACAGAAATTGAAGAGTCCCCTACAGTAAACTAAAACTGAAACCAAATGTCAAGTATAGGGAAATTCAGTCATATACATGGCAGCTTCCATGTGACATGTTACCCTGTATCAGTTCTACATTTGTATAAACTCAACTTTTCAAATGTTTTGTTATGTTCTGTTCAATCAGATCAATATTGCTACCATGTATAATTGCAGATATCTTTTTGATTATGCAGTACTTAATCTTATTAACATCTTTTTGTTTTCAGGGATTGAACCTGGCACTGTTGTAATAACAGATATGGCAGTGGATTCATTTTTTAAGCCTCAGTTTGAACAGGTTATACTGGACAATGTGGTAGTACGAAGCACGGAACTTGATCAAGATCTGTCAGATGAATTACTAGAATGTAGCAGAGAGATTGAGGATTTTCCAACACTTGTTGGCCATACAATGTGCACCTATGATTTTTATGAGGGTGAGTGGGGAGTGTCCATAAGTTAATTTTTTTAAAAAATCTTAAAGATAAGAATAATTAGGAAAATAACAAGGTAACAAGAACCATGCAGAATCAGACCAAAGGCCTAACTGGTCCAGCATTCTGTTCAGACAGTGGCCAAACAGTTGCCTATCAAAAGTCCACAAGCAGGACAACAGTGCAATAGCATCCTCCCTCCCATATTCTCCAGCAATTGATACTGACTGAGGTATGATACTGAAAGTAATATAAAGCCGTCATGACTAGTAGCCACTGATACCTTTTATCTTCCATGAATTTGGCAGCCTCACTTCAGCTGAAGATATTATGGCATCATGACATGTCATAGCCAGATTTTTGTTGGCACTGCCTGGAAGTTTATTCTTAGTTTTCTTCTTGTCCCTTCAGTTGATTTGAAAACCTTTGGAAACCACACATGAATGCATGCTCACATGCACACATGTATACACACAAATCTCTATCTGTTCAGACATAAATACCAGTAAGTTCAATGTGACATATTCCCAAATAGTCATGGACTGGCTATAAGGTTCATTGAACATGGACGGATTTCTGAGCAAACATGCTAAGGATGTTTAATTCCCTTATCCACATGTCTTCACAAGATCAGCTATGATAGCTTTTCTTCACTTTCTAATAATAACAGAACCTTCCTTTTTGTTCTGTATTAACTTTGGGAACAGTAGCATAGCTATGCTACCCTACATTTGCCCAGTTTTAGAACAAAAACACCCATATATTCCAAGAAGGCATTGTAACTGATCCAAGGCAATGCATTCTGCATGGGGTTGCCTCAAAACAAAGATGTTTTGGAAACATCAGTTAGTTACAGCACAAAGGACCAAGATTTTTAGCATTTGTTTTGGTCATATTAAGGTAGTGTTGCATACATTCACTGGCTGTGTGTCCACTTCATAATATGGCTGTTTACTTCAAAAACTGGAAATGGCCTGATGCCTAGAAAACCAAAGGACCATCCCATCCCAGACTGGCCTACCTAAATCTTTAAGATCATCAGCTAGAAGCACTATTCAAGTTCTCCCACCACCTGAGGTGGAAGGAGAAGCATTAGTGTTACCCCCATGATAGCCACTGCCCCCTCATCTTTGCTGCTGCTACTACTTGCCCCCTCTTTACCCTGAGCAAGACAGAAAGCGGGTAGGCTCTGCTTCCCACAAAGCTGAATGAACCTATATGCCTCGCTGTGAGGAATCCTTCCTGAAAACCAGCTCTTGTGGACAAGGAGATCACCTCTGCCCCTGAGAGCCAGGCGATCTGCTTGCTGTCTATGCTTGAGGCTTGCTTTCTAATGAGCTTTGCTTTCTGCTGAGAAGTCTTTTTTCATGCACAGTACCTTCCCCACAGGAGGAGTGACACCCAGAGGGAAGAGGCCTTCTTAGCTGTGACAGAACACTTATGGACTGCCTTCTTGAAGCACATTCCCCTGGCACCAGTTCTTTCATCCTTCAAGAACTTAATAAAAGAAAAGTTTCTCAGACATTTTAAAATCCTTCTATTCATTTTTTTTTTTAAATTGTCACCACAGCTCTTTTACTTTGTCAGTTTATTGACAAAGCTTTACAGCTCTGTTTCTAAGGCATTGTAAACTAGTCTGGAACTGAGAAATGAAGGGCTGTGTGTGTGTGTGTGTGTGTGTGTGTGTGTGTGTGTGTGTTGTGTTGAATGAAACAAAGAGGCTTGACAATCTGGTTTCCTACTTCCTTCATTATGATACAGAAAAATGTAAGGTACCCTTGAGAGCAATGCCTTATCTCCCTCTTCCTCAAAAACCAGTAGACATTCATTGACATTTTGTGAGAAACAAGCATATTATATTAAACAGTTAAAGTAAAATAGTCCCTTGTCAATAATCATACCATCATGTTAACAGCTGGATTACACTTCAGTTACTTCCTGTGACAGGATTATAGCCTCCAAAATTACCTCACTGAAGAAAAATGTCAAGAAGTGTGGCATTTATGTAAATAACCATTAGCACCTCTAGTACCCTGGAACCTTTTCTTTGGAGGCAATTAAATGCTGTTTGCAAAGTGGATGGAACTGAATAAATGGAGAATTAATAATCTGAGGACTATTTATAAACCTTTGGATCTGTTTGCAAGCATGCCCATCTGTGTTTTTGCTTGAGGCCACATTTTATCAAAGCCATTTCAGAGGATTAATGTGCAGAAATTAAAATACAATGAAACGGCTTGCTCAGGTTAGTAGCAGTGCAGGTATACATTTGCTGTATTCAAAAATACACATTGCAAATTAAGAAGCAAAGCTTCTTAAACTCCTCAGTAACAGCTTAGTCCTATGTGTCTCCTCAGAAACAATCTCCACTGGGTTCAAGAGAGCTTACTCCCAGGTAAGTGGGCATAGGAGTACAGAGTCAAATTCCAGCTGTTGGCTAAAACACTAATTAAAGAGATTATCTGCAAGATCCTTTAATTCCATGAGGAAGTTTGGGTTTGTAACCTTAATTAGAGATGATTTCCCAGAGAGTTTAATTCATGTTAAGTAGTACTTATTCAGACCTACATGTGCACATTTTACTCTTTTCTTTTTTTAGTTTGAAAATCAACATTGCACTTTAAATCCAGATATGCCTTACTTTCTTGGTGCAGTGTGATGGAGATGTAAGTAAGACAAAGGCATATAATGCAAGATATCTGAGTACCTCTTGACATTCCATCTTTGAAAACTGAGCTGTGTTTCTCAGTTAAGGAAAAGCAAAAACCACAGTGACCTGTCACAGCTAGTTAGCACATGCAGAGAGGGCTGGGGCCAAGAGGGTTGGCAATGTACTAACCATGTCTCTAAGCCTCCTTTCCCCACCACTACCCTATTAAGTGCCAGCCAGGGATTATTGTACTACCTTTATGCAGGAAGAGTATAAATTTTCACTGCAGTTGCAAGGCAATGGGAGGCTGTCTTCTTTGCGCCTACTAATACTCTTCTTCACAGCTGAAATAATCGCAGCAGGGACTCTGCCCGAAGCATTGTGTCTTCTATCATATTAGTGCTCCTGTTCCATTATTGGCTTGTGCTGCTTTCCTATGCACAGAGTAATAAAGCACATGTTATCCTTAATTTATTGATTTGTCTCCATACTAATATGGCTTCCTGTTGGAATGCACATTTTTATGCGCCTCTTTGTAGTTCACTTTGTGCCGTTTTACTGTAATGTTCATAAATACATGGAAGATAAGATATTAATATTTCAAAGAGCATACTATTAAAATAAAATAAAAAATGGTGAGTTTTTAATTCCAGCAGGATGTTGGGAAATTAACTGTGAGCTTCGTGAAGAAAGCTTTCTTTGACGGTGGAAGTCGCCCCTGCCAGCACTAGTTCTGAGCACATGACACATGAAAGTACAAAATACTGATGTTTTCTTTTCTTTTCTTCTAAGGTCAGGGACGATTAGATGGAGCATTGTGCTCCTTCTCCAATGAGAAAAAGCTAGAATACTTAAAAAGAGCCTATGATGCTGGAGTTCGAAACATAGAAATGGAGTCTACTGTATTTGCTGCCATGTGCAGGCTTTGTGGCCTTAAAGGTAAGTCAGAGGGCATATTTATTCTCTTTTTGCAAATGCTTCCTCTGGGCCACCCACTCCCTAATCTCTCTTAAGCATAAAGTACTTAACTGCAGTTTTTAACTCATGTCCTCACCTGAGTAGCTGCCCATGCTTTTTAGTTGTAGTGGATAATGTTCAATAACACAGATAACCTGTGTCTGGACTATTATGTTTTGCACTGAAAAGGAGGATTCGTGATTGAATGTTCTCCACCACAATATAGACATAGACACATACATATACCTATAGGAAAGTGACATTTATTGAGAATGTATCTACGCCATGCAGTTATAGAAGTTTGACACAGCTTTAACTGTTTTGGCTCCAATCAGTGGAATCCTAGGACTAGAAGTGTGGTGAGGCAATTAGAATTCTTTACTTAGATAGTTCTTATGTTTTAGCTCATGATACTAAGGACCTTGCCAAACTAGAAATCCCAGGATTCCTTAGAACAGAACCTCAGCAACTAAAATGGTATCACTGTTGTTACTGCTCTAGCAGTGTAATGTAGACACATGCAGAACCTCAAAACATTACATTTTTGGAAGACAGCTCCAAAATCCCCCAAGCAGCAGATGACTGTGGGAGTCTGGGAGTATTTCCCCAAGCTCTAGGGAAATACTTTTCCTCAGCACTGGGCACTGCCAGGCAAGTACTGATTCTCCACTTGAAACAGGGCTTAATAGCACCTATACCCAATGGCAGACCAGAAGGAAGCAGGGGAATGGTCCACCCCAGCTGTAAACCATATGGGGGTGCAATGGCGGCTCCTCACTCCCCCCGTTTCTCACTCAGGCACCAGAAAAGGGAAGAAGGGCTCAATTGCAGACACTCACAACTATCTTCAAGGCAAGCTGATCACCCCCCCTTCCCTTTGGAGCTTCCTTGAATAAGGCAGAAAAGAAAAGAGAAGGTCGGGAGTGGTGTGATGATAAGTGCTGCTTTCTTTTGAAAATGAAAGTGTCCATCCTCAGAGAAGTTATCCTACTGGTCTGTTTTGCGGCCAATGGAAAACAGAGGGGGAGGAAAAATTGGAATCTAGCAGTCCTTTTAAGACTAATTGGTTTATGTTTTAGCATGAACACTTGCAGACATCAATGCACTTCCTCAGATATCCACAAAAGCTCATGCTAAAATAGAAATCAGCCTCAAGGGGACTGTAAATCCCTCCCTCCCACACACTTTTTTCCTTTTCATTTGTCCTCAGATGGGAGTTAATATTTTCCTTATTCAGTGTTTTTTCTCCACTGCAGAATGGTGAATACAGGGGAGATTTCAAGGGTTTCAGGGGTATCCAAGGCTCATATTGTAGGGCTCCCATATGACTGGGTTGCCCAGATTAAATCCAGATTCTAGGCATTTTACCTGGTACTCATTAGGGCCATTAGCTACCTGGATTCTAAAATTTCATTTTTTTAAAAAAGTAAGAACAATATAACCACAGTCCAAGATTATGCCCCACCTACAGAGGCAGAAGGAGGAGAAGGAGAAACATTGAATGCTGGAGTCTAAGGGAAAACTGATCACACACCAAAATAGGAAATGTTGTTGATCTTAGGCAACTGGAATGCAAAAGTAGGAAACAGAGCAGAACCAAAAATTGACAAAGAATTTGGCCTAGGATCAAGAAAAAGAAGCAAGAGAGCAACTGAATGCATTCTGTTTGTTCACTGCAAGCACATTATTTTGACAACAGCTGTATAGATGACATCAATAGATGACCTATATAGAAATCAAATAGACTACATAACTGGAAAGAGAAGATGGAGAAGTTCTATTCTCTCTGCAAAGAAAGGACTAGGAGCAGTTGTAGCACTGACCATGAACTGCTAATATCAAAATTTAGAGTAAAGTTCAGAAAAATACCAAATCAATCATCATGCCAACATGCAACCTGAAGAACATCTGCACAGAATTTAAAGATAATGTAAAAATTGATTTGCACTATTAAGCTTAATTGACTTGGAGCCAAAAGAACTCTGGAATGAAGTCAGAGACACTAAGAAAGAAGAATGCAGAAAAGTAACTATCTGCAACCAAAAAAAAAAAGAAAGAAAGAAAAGCCTAATTGGATGACAGTTAAAAGTCTTCAAACAGTCAAAAGCAGACAAAAAGCAAAAGTAAAAGGTGACAGAAATAGGACCAGAATCCTGAATGCAACTGTTCAGCAACTTGTGCGCAGGGACAGAAAGAACAACTATAATAATCAATACAAAGAAACAGAAGATGACAACAACAAGGTACCACTTCCACAAGATCTGAGAAATTTAAGGGAACTTTAAATGAAGATTGGGGTGCTGTATGATCAGAAGGAGAAAAATGACATGATCAAGAAGAAATAAAAAAATGATAGAAACAATACACTGACAACTATACAAAAGAGATTAAAGGTTGACAAATTTATTCAAGGAAGAACCCACAGTTTTAGAAAGTAAACTGGAAGATGCACTCAAAGCTCTTGAGAGAAATAAATCACCAGGAAGAGATGGCATTTTTAATAGAGTTGTTTCAAGCAACAGAGACAGAATCCACTCAAATTCTAACTAAAATCTATCAACAAATATGAAAAACAAAGCAACAGCCCACAGACTGGAAATACTCAATATAAAAAAATACATTCCAGTAGAATCTTGCCCTTCCCAGCACCCCCAGGCAAAAGCAAACTGCTACATCCTTTCCTTGCTTATGTGTTCTTCCTCATTAATATTTTTGCCACCTTGACCACAGTTTGATGTGTCCCATTTTTCATCTGTGAAATGTTGGAGAGTATGTGTTTAGAAAACTGCTACTCCTGGCTGAGATCCAGGGCCCTGATATAGGATAAGATAGCACCAGATAAGGGCATTGTGATGAGGAATTTCTCAGATCTGGAGCTTGCCCTGCTGTTCCTGAGGTGGACATGTAGTAGGAGCTTTCACGTAGGAGGAGCATTTTGTACGGGGAGTCATGTAATCTGACTAGCCTCCATCTGCAGTTTAAGTTAGTACAGCCCAATCTCTGGTGGCTTTTTTTTAACCATACGTAAAAGCTAAGCCACTACCTGTTGTTATATATATACAGCTAGATCCTGAATAATAAGCAGTTGAGGGACAAAAACTGAAATGCTCCACAATCCCTATTCCTTCTGTGGAAGCAGAATCATTAAGGGTGTGTGTGTGTGTGTGTGTGTGTGTGGTGTTTCATTTTTCAGAGGCTGCAAAGGTCACTGAATTCTTGCTGACATGCAGGGGAATATATTAACTTTTATTCAGGTGGTTGTTAAAAAGCTGAAAATATTCTGATACCCTAGTGGGAGCTTACATTTGACCAGAGCTTGGAAAAGTAGCTTTCAAAAGTATAACTCCCAGAATCCCACAGCCAATGGCCATGCTGGTTGGAAGGTTCTGGGAGCCATGGTCCAAAAGGGAAGAACTCCAAGCTGTACACTTGACTCGCGAATTAATATGAGAATTTCAAGAATAATGCCATATGCCTTGTCTGTGGGTGCGCTCCTACTGCTCCTCTTCCTCATAACACTCTCAAGGCACAGGCCCCTTGAGATACTGAACAGTGAAGTTTCACCAGGTATTTCTCCAAGGAAAGTGGTTTCAGATTGTTTCTCCCACCATTTATTTGGTTTGGGTGTTCTGTTTTGATTCAGGGCACCCACAAATGGTTGCTAATTTATTGAGAGTAGTGGTATAGGAAGAAGGCTTTCTATTGGGGACAAGAACTGCCTTTTTGGTACTTAATACTATCCCCCCCCCCGTGCTTTTCGTCCCGATGTACCAGTATTTTCTTCCTTATGGGGGAAATATTTACATTATTTATTTATTTTAAGACAACTGAACAGACAGTGAGATTTACGGTCAAAATCACAATTACAACCAAAGAAATGTATGTTCAAAGACAAAAGAAAAGGAACTAAAACAAAATACTAGCACACTAAACTAATGTTTCTGTTTTTAAAAATGGGAAAATCGAAACTACGCAGAAGAAAAACAAGTAATGTTAACATTTATTTTACTTCCTTGATTTTGTAAACTGCTTCAAGATACCAAGATACATACCATTTTCAGTGATAGTTTAACGATCTTTTGTCTCCTGATGTAAACAAGCTTCAATCCAATTTATGCCATTTTGAAGCAAAAGTGCAAGATTTCATTGTTTACTGATTTGGATTAATTGATTAAAAAGCTTTTGATTTTCTGAAATGGTGGTCCAGTTTTGCGGGCAGCAATATATATAATATTTTTCTTAATACAAGTGCTCTGAAACTGTAAAATGGTAGAGACGTACCATTTTAGATAAGGAATTAATCCTTCTCTTCCTACACTAAAGGAAATGCTGCTTCTAAAATTATACCTGCTATAACCTCAGGCATATGCTGTATCTAAAAACAAATAATTTACTTTGCTCCATATCCTGCTGTTTGTTTTCCTTATAAGCAAAATTATATGAGTTTGCTAGATAAATTGATCACCAAAAACTGATGCAAAGAGTTGATAGGTTTTAGTGGTTTTGATCTGTTCATATGGGGTGAACATAGCAATAGCAGTTACATTTCTATACGGCTTATCTCATACCATTTGTTATGAACATGACACGAGGAAGTGACTTTAAGGCCTTTTCCGCATTTTACTTTTGAAACGGGGCGGCACATCCTCCAGCGAGGACGTTTACACTTGGGGGCGAACTGGGTCCCAACTACTTAATGTTTGTCCGGACTTCAGCCCACTCCAGAACGCCCAGAACTGGTGGTTCCCCGTGCTATTGAAAGACTGATTAAAAGAGGACTTTCAATAGCCCGGCGTGCCCCAGTGCGAGGCTGCAGATCTTCCGGGGGCCGGCTTCCGGCTGGTGAGCTTTTCCGGTTGGTGGAGAGCCTCCGCCAACCAGAAGCCTCCATTTTCGTCTCCGGAGAGTGAGTAGTGCGAGCGCGCGCTGCTCTGGAGCATCGTGGATCATCGGGGGGGGGAGTGTGCCAGTCCAGTGAGTAATGGGCTGCCCCGTTTCCCCCACAAAGTGTGGAAAAGCCCTAAGTCAGACTTCATGGTGCGTTGAGCAACTAGGGGAGGCTGGGAGGCCTACATTAGCTTCCTAGGGGACCCACATCATGCCCCATCACAAAAACATTGTCATCCTTTTCACACTACACTGTTATTAGCTGTATTCCACTTTAACTGCCATGGCAACTTCCTGTGGAATTCTGGGTTTTGTGGTTTCTACTGAGGCCAAAGAGTTCTCTGGCTGAGAATTCTAAATGCCCTTCCCTAGACTGCAAACCCCAGGATTCCACAGGATGCTCTCATGGCAGTTATAGTGGAATAAGAGCAATATGTAGTGTGATAAACTGCCAAGTTTCGCCGCCGAATGACCTCTGGGTGTGGGGAGCGTTTTACCATGTTTTAGGCTCTCCTGGGTCATTTTAAGCCCAGGAGAAGCCTTTAAAGAAAACAGGAAGTGAGTGGAAGTTTCTTCTGTTTTGCTTCATGTTTTAACAGAGTCCTGTCCTGGGCCTAAAATGGCCCTGGGAAGCAACAAAAATTGTGGGGAAAGGTAAAATGCCCCCACATCTCCTAGGGAATATTTGTGGTTGACCGCTGGGAGCTCTGAGGACCACAAAAAAGCCCTGGGGTGCCGCATGTAACTTGCAGACTGGACTTTGCTCACCCCTGCTTTAGGAAGTTATTTTATTCACCTGGTCAGTTTTAAGATTTCTAGCCTACCATATCCTAAAAATTTTATTATTCACAATCTCTTGCAAGAATCAATAGAATGCAATAAAACAAGATATTGATTTATTTTAATTTTTTTAATATAATAGATATTAAAAAAACAAGTCTGAATGCTTTTTTGCATGCTCATCTAATTTTCTAGCTGCAGTGGTCTGTGTGACTCTCCTTGATCGACTTGAAGGTGACCAAATCACAGCATCTCATGAAGTTCTAGTCGAGTATCAACGACGACCTCAGCAACTAATCTCAATGTTTATCAAGAAGCGCCTTGGCCTATGGAGTCAAAAGGAAACTATTAGACAATGCAGTAGTCTAGAGTAGCTGCAGAGTATATCTGTGCCTGCCATGAAGCTATCATATGACACCATATTAATGTCTAGACTGAGACTTGCTCAGAGGGTGGTCAGTACAGTATAAATACATGTCTGTGTATGTTCCTTCAAGTCACTTGTTGACTTATGGTGACCCCATGAATTTCATAGGGTTTTCTTAGGCAAGGAATACTCTAGGGTGGTTTTGCCAGTTCCTTCCTCTGAAATATAGCCTGCATTACGTGGTATTCCCCTTTGAGTATTCATACATGAACCAACTGGCATTATTTGTTTTCTTTTGCTTGAAGAAACAAAACAGGAGAATAAATTGGTCTCACTATAGTTTTAAATTCTGTGGCAATATGCAACACCTGAATAAACATCGTAATTATGTACCATTTTAACTACAACAACATGCTGGGTTAGGGATGTCACTGTAAAGAGATTCTTCTGTGTTATTAGACATAGAAAAATTAATGAAAGAAATGCATGAAGGCTCCAACTGGAGGGAAAGGAAAGAAAGAAAATTCAAAGTACTCAGGAAGTAAGTTAGTTATTTAAAGCCCAATGTGGATTTGTTTTAAGTTGTTCTTCCTTTACAGGAAGAACACTACTGTCAGATGAAGTGAGAGAGCCACCTCAGTCAGAAGACTTGAGGTGTCATGAAAGAGCAGGAGAGTATTATTATTTACTTTGTTACTATTGTATTATTACTGTCAGATGTAGAGATATATGTTTGTTCGATTGTCTATCTCATTTGCCTGAATAACTTGGCTGTCTTCAGGTATGAAAACTTGACATACGTGGGTGAAGGGGAGTGTTTGTTATTTTGCCTCAGACTGCATGATGTTTTGGCTGGCCTTGTTCCTTGGCAATATTCTTGAGTAACAATTTTCAAGCTGGTATCTAGCTGTAGACTCTTACCAGTGGTCTCTTTTGCTGAAGCAAGTTGCAACAGGATATACGTACCATCTTGAAAATGGTAATTGAGGATGCCCCTGAGGAAAAACAACCATTCAAATCACACTGGGTGCTAAAAAAAAATTCTCCTGTGCCTCTGGAGATCGCTTCCCTTTCTTATTCAATATAGAATAAATATTTAATCTTTCCACACCAGATCTTATCCTTTGAGGTATGCAATGTGAAATCTTGAATTTATCAAGGATGTTGCTAAATTCCTAAGGAATTCATTTAACCTGGGATGTCATGAAGAAAACCTAGGTAAATTAATGTTTATTTGACTTTGAGATACCAGAGAAAACTATTGTTTCTTGTTGTTCTTTGATATACATCTTGAGAAAAACTGATGTATCTATCCCCATCACTCTTTGGGATGTTCTTTTTGTTGCTTGACTGGGAATACTTGCATTAAGTGGAGCCACAATTTAGAGTTACTGATCACACAGTCATCTAGAATTCCTCATATGAAGGTGCATGGCACATGAGAGAGTAAAATGGGATCTTTTCCTGCAAGTTATTCTTGTATAATAAAATCATAATGTAGAAAGAATGTATTATTCAAAAGAGGGAGATGGGAAGGTGATAAACCTGCATTTTTTTTTCCAGCAGTTGACAGCACTCTAGTCCAGAAAGAAGATGCAGGCAAGTATATGCAGATGGCAAATGGGCATTATAAAGTAAATCTGGCAGTATAAAACTAGTGCTACTACTAGTGCTGGAGTAGGATGGGCAATGCTGCATTCCATTAGGTCAGAGAACTGGAGAACATTCTTCCTGAACAAGAATTATAAAGATCTTTATCTTTGAGCTTGAACATTCACAGATTCTACCCAATTCCATAGTGTTTGTGTGTGTTCTACCAGTTCATGTTAGGTGCTCCGGTTTGGGTCTGGTTTGGTGATACACCATTCCTATTTACTTCCTTTCTCATCAACTTATTTTGAATAGAAGGTATCATTTACGTGCATCCCAGTGAAGGAACCATCTCACATGGGAGTTGAAGGGCATCATTGGTAATGCCTCCCCACAACTATTCCTCCATAGCTCCCTGAACATTCTTCTGTCTTAGAGGAGGAGGTAGCAAGAGCTATGTACACCTCCACCTTATAGCACCCTCCAAACTCACCTGCTGCCCTCAGATATGGTGAAGAACCCGCCTCATTAACACTGTCAAAATAATTTGTATGTGCCAATCCATTCAGATTCTATGCATAGGCCTAAGTCTTATTTGATAATTCTACCTAGAGTAGGGCCATTGAATCAATTGTTGAATGGTAAGTCAACACTTATGTTGACTTAGGCCTACCAATAGGATTCAGGCCCTAGAGCTGAAAGACAGGGGAAGAGCTCCCTTTCATCATTTGCCTCAGGTTGCAAAATAGCTTAGGCCAGTTGTGGAAGTTCCCTGTGGAAACTTTTCCCCTTCAGGCAAAGTTCATGTTGCCTTCTTGTGGATGAAATTCAAGCCTATTTGTATATTGTATTCTGTGAGGTACTGGCAATAAGCCAAAGATAAAGTGGTTCCATTTAATTCTGCAATATGACCAGTATCTCATATATGAAGCAGTTTTTTATATAGCACTGGGTCCATCACACATGAAACAACATCTATGTCACTGTGACCAGTGGAAATTAAACACAGGACCTTTCCTCATTACACTCTTATAGTACTATTATTCCACTTTCAACATCCTAGGGAATCCTGGGGTTTGCAGTCTAGGGAAGGGCCTTTAGAATTCTCAGCCAGAGAGCTCTTTGGCCTCAGGAAACTACAAACCCCAGAATTTCACAGGAAAGTGAAAGTGGAATAATAGCACTATAACAGTATAGTGTGAAAAGGCCCATAGTATCTGTGTCTACTCAAAACTTAGTTCCACTTCTTGCTCCCAGGAAAATGGGCGCAGGATTGCAGCCTTGCTTTTCATTGAGGCTGTTTACAATAGTGAGCCCAACCAATGTTTGTACCTCAGGGATTACTTCACAGTTGACTCAGAAGAAAGCCTACCACTCTGGTATAATATTATTGTTTGTTCAGCACACCTGTGAAGAACTACTCAGATGTTGTTTTAGAACACAGTAGGGTAACAGTTCATTTTAGACATCTGTCAGGGATAGATCAAACAGCTTCAAAACATTTAGACAGAAGATGTCATTGCATGGCAACTCCATAGCCTCACAGAGAATGTTCTGAGTTGACTATGCTGTGATCCTAGCTGAATAAAGAACACCATGATGCTGGTTTCGTACCTAAATGTTTCAGTAAATGCCAGGTGATGAGCTCCTTCATGACAGAGGAACCGAAAGAAAGAAGAAAGAGAGATACTGCCAATTTAGAAATGAAATCAAAAATTAGTACCAACAAGTAGTGTGAATATTTGTTTGTTTATCAGAACTCAGATATTGGAATCATAATTTTTTTCTAAATGAAAAAGTCTCTATAGTATGTCCTGTCCATAATATGGTTAGTTTAAAATGCTCCGTGCAATTGGATTTGAGAATTGTGCTGCCTTCTAATAAATTTAACTTACATAGTTTAATATATCATGTTACATGTATACTTCTGCAGAATTGGTTAATAACAGACTTTAAAATAATTCCCAAGAGAGAGTGGGAAAAGGCTGTTGGTAAAAACAGGAGGGAGGGAGGGGAAAAAGTTTATTGTATTGGAGTGATCTTTTATCTGGTAAACTTTTATTGGTTATGAAGTAGTTAAAGAGTGGAAGTGGGAAGGAAATAAGAATGTTGCAGTTGTAAATCTATGTAGCAGTGCTTAATTGACCACATGCTTACTTCATTTTTTACTGTGGACTAGCAGAATGGAGGCTCAGGTTCATTTCCCCATTTAGCTGTGAAGGCATCTGAGTAATTTGGGGCCAGTCCATTACCTTTTACCCTGGCGTATCTCATAGGATTATGTTGAAGATTCAAAAAGGAAAGGAGAGCCCTTTACAAAATCTTCAACTCTTGGGAAGAAAGTGATGTGGCATATAAGAACAAACAAATGTCAAGCCCATTGATGCCAGTCTTGAAGGTTGGAATGAAGATGCCTTAGCAAAGGTAGAGAACTTTCTTCCACTTTTTTCGCATGGGTGTTAGTCTGTATGAGAATCACAGAGGGTGTAGTGGTTTGAGAGCTGGACTACAACCTTGGAGACCTGGGTTCGATTTTGCTCGGTCATGGAAAACCACTGAGTGATCTTGGGCTCATCACCCACTCTCAGCCCCAGGAAACCCCATCATGGGTTCATCCTAGAGTTGCCATAACAAGGAAATGACTCGAAAGTAAACGACAACACAGTATCCATTAATAAGAGTCTAATGGATCATAGTGAGACCCTGATAAGTCTATCATCATCATCATCATCATCATTTATTGATATAACACCATCACTGTATATGGGGCTTCACAAGTAACAAAACAGTTCCCTACCCTCAGGCTTATAATCTAATTAAAACATGACACAAAAAGAAAAGAGAATAGCAGTGTGGATCAAGTCCAGCAGATACTACCTCTTCTTCTCTCCCTCCAAGGCCAGGGCAGTGGTAGCTGCGATGCAGGGAGGGTCTTTCCATTTGCTCCCAGGCCTGAACAAGATAAAGCTGAGCCTGCCTTTGTCATGCCCGGCTTCCAGAACATGGACTCTAACTCAGAGTCTGAAACAAGGGACATGCCAGAGGCTAAAACGGGGCATACCAGGACCTGCTGTACAGGAAGAGGTTATAGTGCCACAAACAGAACAGGGGGCAGTACCAGCTCCAACAGAGAGTCCTGCCCCTTGAGACCCAGAAGATAACTTACCATTATCCACCTTTGCTGAGCACAGACAACAAAGAGAAAACATATGTTAATCCCAGAGAATTTACAACCACCAACAAGTACTCAGGCAACAGCTATGTTAGGCTGCTGACATATATAGCTGCCGCCCTTCCCGTCCTGGAGTTGTCAGAGCTTATCTGAACTTCCACTCTGCTGGATATCTTGATGAATGCCATGCCTGACTTTGGATTGCCCTGACTGACTTTGGATTTGCTTGCCTTAGAATTCTATTGGGCTCTATTTATGACCTTGTGCTTACTGCCTAAAAGTAAATAACAAGCTGGGAGCTATTCAGTTAGTTTTGTTTGAATTATAAGCTGAGCCACTTTGACTAAGATAGGACATCATCTTCAGTTCCTCCATGGCCAGGTCAGTGGCAGCTGAGGTGGAGGGAGGATTGTTCATTCTTACTAATGGATCTGTTTCTGTTAGCAAAACAGGGGTGGGTGGTAACTTCCTACCTGTCCTGAACTCCCCCTTCAAAATTTACTCCAGACGCCTGAGAGAGGCACAGACAGGAAGGAAGAGGAGTTTATGTCATGCAAACTGATAACAGTTTTCATCATACTGGTTTCACCCAAGATCCTAAACCTCTTCATACCATTTAGCACGGACATGGAGAATGTGTGGCCTTCCAGATAGCATTGGACTATCCCTTGCATGACCCATCACCACTAACAATATTAGGAAAAATGGTGGGAGTGCAAGCCTAGCAACACTGGGAGGGCCACACATTGCGCATTCTGGCCCTAACAGAGACTTTGGAGAGCTGCACCTGCTCCCACCAAAAAAAAAAAAAATGCCCCCAATCACCCCTAGGAGGTATGAGGGGATTTACACCATATTTAGGGCTTCAAAAAAGGCCTCTTCGGGGCCTAAATTAGCCTGGGGGGCTGCAAAATGTGGTGGAAAGGTATCCCATGTACCATGCAAAATTTTTCAGAACAACTTTTTTTGCCTTCCACATCCTTTAAAGTACATTTGGGAGCATTCTGCAAAACCATTTTTTTCGCCCTTTGGAGGCCCTGGGGGCCACAAAAACAGCCCTGGGGGCTGCATGCTGTCTAAGGGCCACACTTTGCCCACCCCTGCTGTAACAGGAGATGATTGATTGATTGAATTTCTATCCTGCCTTCCTCCCAAAATGGAATTCAAAGCAGCTGGTCTTGCCTATTCAGTGTCTTTGCAGGTATTTTATCAAAGTAGCTTCATTAAGATCAGCTTCCTGTGACTTCCCATGACTTAGAGGGTGCTTTCAAACAATGACATGGGCCAAGAAGTAGCTAGGAGGCTTCAGGAGGATGATTCCACACTATGTAATGCTTGTTGTAGTTGTTGGGTTTCTCCATGGTCAGAGACATGATTCATCTAGGTTGCATTCTGAAGTCCAGGAAATACTATGAAAAAAGGCATATAGCCAAGGGATATTCAGTGAGTTAGTAATGTATTCTCCATGTCTGTTTGACATGATAGCAGGTACCTGTCCAGCTTCTGTCAGCTGCCTTCACTTCCACAGTTCTGTGGTGACATTGCCGTGATCATTATACTACCATAGCTTTCTTCATATGGCTTGTCTTGTGATTCAGAATCTTCCGTGTTGCAAAATCAATTTTAAGAGTATTTCTTGCTTGGCACATTGCACTTAAGATGAATGAATTTAATGACATGCTAGCTAATGACCCACAACTGAGCAGTGGTTGTACGATGGCTTCTACATGCCATTTAACATGGTATATGCAACATCACATTGCTGGACCACAGTTCTTGGATCCCTCACCACTGAGAATGCTGACTAGGCTTTGGTGGGTTTGCAGTCTAGCAATGGCTGCAAGCCCACATGTTCTTCATTCTATGGACTATTTCATGTTTTATTCACACCTCAGCTGCAAACCTTAACTAATGTTGTAATGGGCAAAGGGGGAATGGTATATTCTAGAAATAGAAACAAAACTATTCTATTCCTATTTGAAACCTAAACCTCAGAGCCTACACTGCAGAAGTCAGAGATTATTGCAGTAATCAACTGTGCCATGCAGCAATGAAAACTGTAATTTCCTTACAGTGAATTGCGAAGAACAAAACATCCATCACAATTTGTGGAGTGTATGAATATAGAGATTTTTTTTTCAAAGGTGCAAGAGGGTGTGAGATGTACTTTTAAACTTTTTAAAACCACTAGGTTTCTTCATTAACATGTCACTGCTGGTGAGAACTGTAACTCTGCAAAACAGAATCTTGTTTATTTTCTTATAGGTTCAATTTTTTCTCAAATTGTGAACTTCATACCAATACGCAAAGAGTCCCAGAATGGTCATGACCAATTTGTCACCATAGAGTGGAGTGGGGTGGGGAGAGTAACTTGGTCCCAGATGCTCTGAGGTACACCCAGCCACACTGGGGAGCTCTTTGGCCTCAATGGATCTTGTGATTATCTACACAACTTGAAACTAAGCTTCTCTAGCAGAACAGAATGTTCAACCTAGCCAGAATGTTGCTTTGAGAAATTCTATCACCAGTTCCAATGTTCTTGTTTATAGCAATAAAAGTGGACTGGATGGCCCCTGTGGTCTCTTCTAACTCTATGATTCTATGATTCTATGTCACGTTGGGGTTGTGAGTAGGGCAATTCTAATAAAAGCCCAAGTTATGGCAGTCACCATACTTGGCAGGTTAGGTACAAGATAGACTAGTTCTCGCGACACCGACATACAGATTATAGTAAATTAACACTATGAGATAAATGGCTGCCTATTCTACTCCAGTCTCCCTTCTAGATTTGCTAGGTCAGCAGCATCTCATTCCATGAGATTTCAGATCTAAAACCCGAGGCTAGAGGAAGGCCCTTGTGAGGTCTCAGCAGTGAGACAGACAAGGAGTAAGAAGTGGTCTAGAACTGTTTCTGGGTCAGCTGATTGTGACAGAATCATAGAATCATAGAATCATAGAAATGTAGAGTTGAAAGAGACCACACGGGCCATCCAGTCCAACCCCCTGCTATGCAGGAACACCCTCAAAGCATTCCCGACAGATGGCCATCTAGCCTCTGCTTAAAAACTTCCAAGGAAGGAGACTCCACTACACTCCGAGGCAGCAGATTCCACTGCTGGACAGCCCTGACTGTCAGGGAGTTCCTCCTGAGGTTCAGATGGAATCTTCTTTCCTGCAGCTTGAATCCATTGCTCCTTGTCCTAGTCTCTGGAGCAGCAGAAAACAAGCCCTCTCCTTCCTCTACATGGCATCCCTTCAAATATTTAAACATAGCTATCATGTCCCCTCTTAACCTTCTCTTCTGCAGACTAAACATACCCAGCTCTCTAAGTCTATCCTCATAGGGCATGTCTTCCAGGCCTCTCACCATTTGGGTCGCCCTCCTCTGGACTTGCTCCAGCTTGACCATGTCCTTCTTGAATTGGGGTGCCCAGAACTGGACATAGTATTCAAGATGAGGTCTAACCAAAGCAGAGTAGAGTGGTACCAGTACCTCTCTCGATCTAGACACCATACTCCTGTTGATGCAGCTGAGAATTGCATTGGCTTTCTTGGCTGCCGCATCACACTGCTGACTCATGCTCAGCTTGTGGTCTGTGAAGACTCCTAGATCTCTTTCACATGTGCTGCTATCCAGCCACGTGTCCCCCATCCTATATTTCTGTATTCCATTTTTTCTACCTAAGTGTAGGACCTTACACTTCTCTCTGTTGAATTTCATTTTGTTAGCCTTGGCCCAGCTCTCCAATCTATCCAGGTCATTTTGAATTTTGATCCTGTCCTCTGGCGTATTAGCAACCCCTCCCAATTTGGTGTCATCTGCGAATTTGATGAACATGCCCTCTATTCCTTCATCCAAGTCATTGATAAAAATATTGAACAGCACTGGGCCCAGAACAGAACCCTGTGGCACCCCGCTAGTCACTTCTCTCCAGGATGAAAAGCAGCCATTTGTGATCACTCTTTGGGTTCGGTCAGTCAACCAATTACAAATCCAACTAACAGTAACCCTGTCCAGCCCGCATTTTACTAGTTTCTTTGCAAGAATGTCATGGGGAACTTTGTCAAAGACCTTACTGAAATCGAGATATGCTACATCCACAGCATTCCCTTCATCTATCAAGCTAGTAACTCTATCATAAAAAGAGATAAGATTAGTCTGGCATGACTTATTTTTGAGAAATCCATGTTGACTTCTCATGATTACCACCTTGCTTTCTAAGTGATTAGCAACTGACTGCTTAATGATCTGCTCCAGGATCTTTCCGGGTACCGATGTCAGGCTGACTGGGCGATAATTATTTGGGTCCTCTTTTTTTCCCTTCTTGAAGATGGGGACAACATTTGCTCTCTTCCAGTCTGCTGGAACTTCTCCTGTCCTCCAAGATTTCTCAAAGATTATAGGAAGCGGTTCTGAAAGGACCTCTGCCAGCTCTTTTAATATCCTAGGATGCAATTCATCTGGCCCTGGAGACTTGAATTCATCCAGTGTGGCCAGGTATTCCTGTACCACCTCTCTACCTATTACGTGCCTCATTTCCCTTGCTTCCTCACCTGCTCCCCAACCGCCAGGTTGAGTGCTTGTATCCTTCTGGGAAAAAGACAAAGAAGGTGTTAAGTAGTTCTGCCTTTTCTCTTCCCCCCGTGAGTGAAAAGGCAGAACTACCTAACACCTTCTTTGTCTCAGTGGTAATAGGCATCAGGTAACAGTGTAAATGGGTTTGGGTGAAACATGGCTGACTGGGTAATATGGACAACCCAGAGCGAGGAAAAACAAAGCATTTTGCTAAGGCTGGGCAGGTGACTAAATGCACCCAGTAATTGCAGCAATTGCCTCCATTTCTGCTAGGGCATGCATTGCATGTGGCCTTAATCACAGCACACATGATATAGGGAGTTTTTCCAGGCCCAGCACTGCTGCTGCGGCGGTGGCGGCGGCTTGTGAAAGGGTCACTGTCACAAAGACCTGTACAACAAGAAGGTTTGTGAGTTGTGGTGCTCGCGCTCTAGTCCATGCCTTGCTTCACATGGTAGTTTGAGATCAAGGGCAGGCATGCAACCACTACCTCTCTTTCTCTCTGTCCATTCACCTTCTCTTGTTCCAGGCTTTAAAATTACCTCATTTTATTTTTTAAAAAATCAGATTATCTCATCTTCCAATGCTGCTCATCCTCACTTTTGTCTGCTCACCCAGAGACATTCAGATCTCCAGAAAACAGAGATTTCTCACTTTCTTTTACTTAATCATAGCAGGAAACTCACTTGATGATGGCCTGTACCAGAAACCTTTCTCCTTTTGAAAAATATGTCTAATTTAGATTTATTATCCCTTCTTCTGAAGCAACACTCCCTGTTTTTCTTTCTTTCTACTCCCTGTATTGACTACTGTCCCAAAAATCCGCTCTTGGGGAATAAAAAGATGCATTCATCATGAAAGCAGCAGCTAGATAGATCTTGCACAACTCTTCTTGGACAAGGCTATGCTAAGCCAGTTGGTTGTAGAGATAAGATTAAGAATGTAATTATAAAAAGGACTGGAAACAAAGAATTCATTGCCCTTGAGATCTTCATCTTTGCATGTCAGCCTCTGGCTCAGCTTCCATTTGCACAATTCTTTTGTTCAAACTCGTTATGAAGAAGTTGAGGCAATGGAGGTTATAATATTATTTGTAGTGGTTTTGCTGAAATAGTTAATAGATAGTTTTCCTGCAACAGTTAATATTGAAACTGCAAAAGCAGGTTCACAGAGGGGACATGTAAAAAGGGGAAAGTGTACAGACACTTGGCAATGGGCTAAGGAGTGGACCATGCCTTAATGAGCTAATGGAATAGACCATACCTAACAAGGAAGATCAAAGGGTTCTTAATAGGTAAAGCCAAATTGATAAGGGCTAAGAAAAAGAGGCCAAATTGTCAGTATGACCTGGGACTGTTACAGATATGAGCTAACAGAAGAGAGGTGTGTCAATGACAATGAAGCAGTGTACTTCTGAATAAACCAATCAGGTGAGTCAGGCTTGGTTTTGGAGAGCCAATCAAACAGTGGATCTTAAACTTGTAACCAATAAAATAATGCTTCAAGTATTGGCAAAATGTGTATTTAAAGGATTGTAAATCCTTTGTCCAGGTTCTGGATTTGCCTAAGAGGCCAGAACTTCTACTGTGCAGTAGCTCATTAAAGGACTCTGTTGGAAGGCACTCAACTGGTGGTCAGTCTTTTGGGCACACCAGGCACAAACCTAGAAGAGTCTTTGACTGTTTGGTGTGACAAAGTGATAGGCAATTCCACCACAGCTTTGCAATACAACCACCTTCCAGAACTGAATGAAATATCCTGAATAAACATGTATGTATGTATGTTTATTCACTGGGACAGCCACTAAAAATTGTTTCAAGAAAAAAACATACCACATGGAACTATGATTTTATTTCTGCTTTCGGCAAACTGTGGGACAGAGCAAACTAGTTCTATTATGGAAGAAACCTCCCTCAGTGACAAATTTTGAACTGCAAGTACTCTTCATTCCCCCAAGTAGAATCCAAACTGTAGATAGCAGCTATGCTGATTTATATCAAGAAAACAGCTCAGTTTTCCACTTCAGCTGGAGCAAGGCTTTTGTAAAGCTGATGGGTCTTAATTACCTATTCATGAAAATCTTCAAAATACTTCAGATTATAAGAGAGATAGGTTGCAACAATCTACTGTTGTCAAGAAAAGACCTGCCTTCCTTCCTTTTCCTTGCTCCTATGGAGACTGCAATTCAGAGCGTACAATGAATTCTCTCTGAAGGCTTGAAGAGGGTGACAGATGAAGAGGGTGACAGTATTTTGTATGAGCTACTCAGTTTATAAGTATGCTTAAGTATCCTCTGCTGGCTCAATTCCCCAAAACCTGATGGAAACACCATTCACCCATGCTTCGATCACCGGCAGAATGGATCCCATGCAGCTGAGGCCTAGTAAAATAAATTGCAGGGAGAGTTATGACTGTGGCAATAGGCTCACAATTATGACTAAGTAGCAAATGTGAATACAGTTGTTCCATATTCACAATTGCTTCTTAGTCACAATCATAATTCTACCCCAAACTACTTTACCAGTAACCAGCTGCATGGGGAGAAGGAGTTGAATGACATTTGTATCAGGTTTGGGGCTGGGCCAGGAGAAGTTACTTAGTTAACTACACTATTTGTTAATTATACTTAACTAAGTAGCTGATGCAAAATATTGACCAATGTTAAAATCACTACTAATCAAAAAGTTCTGGCATCAAAACCCAACAAGCCCTTGCTCTGCTACACTTTTGCTCTTCCTTACATGGGTCAGGGATGTATAGCCAATCTCAACAACTTTATCTGTAAGGTATGTACAGCTTGAATTATGCATGTATTTCCATTTTAAAGATGTATAAAAATATCACATGAAAAGCTGTGCTTAGTCAGTACAACCAAACTTGATTCAGTCTCTTCTGAATTGGTCTATTGCAGAACAGCAGCAGTAGTTTCACATCAACCCTGTTCATGAAAATTATATGCAAATCATACTAATTGCATCCAACTCAGCCTTGCAAATGAGCTCCAATCCTCCGGGTTATGACATATCCAATGTGGTTACCCTCCACTGTCCTAGAAAATCCCTGTGGAAAGGCAAGATGCCTGCTCATTCTACCAACTGGTTGCCACATGGAAGGAAGAAAAAGAATCAGACAAGATGGGAACAATCCAGAACGACAATTGCTGACAAAGCTCTTTTAATTGGACCCGGCAAGCTCCTTCTTCCAAACGCTCTTCCTGAGCTCCAGGGACTGTTCTTCTGTCAAAATTATAGCGACAGATTCCTGAATGATGGTGACTGACTGGGAACGTTCTGTCTGTGTTTATTCACTGCTTCCGGGCATTATCATTGCTATGAGTCACACGATCATGCCAGAGCCTAACCTAACACAGCAGTTGCTTTAAAATCCACATGCTACCTCAGCTAGGATTAACTAGAATAACAGAGAATAGGTTATATATTTGGGACGCTCAAATAGGTAGTGGGCTGTTTATTTCAGTAGAGTGCATTTTACATGTACTTCAATAAATACACACAAAGAAAAAGGGAGAGGAACAAATGCATTTTGGCATTTGTCTTTTCTCACAAACTCAGCAGAGTTCCCTGTCTTGAAGCCTTCCTTCCCTTGATTCTTTATTTTCTATGTACGCTACCACTTTACACAAGTGCTAAGTAAACAAAGCACCAAAGAGGCTTAAGCAATTACTTTTGAAACCTGAAATTATATCTGGGACTTTCTCAGGGAAATATTGCAAGAGTATAGTATATGTATTTTAAAGGGAGTATTTTTCCCTTTAGACTTGCAAGCTGTAACTGAGGAACTTTCTTCTCAAAGCACAATTCTTTCCTAAAATTCCCCACAGGGTTTTTCTATATTGTGGAGAACTAGCAAGTCAGAAAATGACGGTGAACGACTGAGTTAAATGACATGATGTTGACCAGAACTTGGCTGTCAGCACAAACCAGGCCAAATCATGTTCAGTCATCACATCTGTTTAACTATGATTAAGCCCTGCTGAGACCCGCAGGATTGTGCCTCTCAGCTACAATTGAATCCTCTGAGAAAATGGTAGGGCTGGGACTGACATTTGAAATGTGCCAGTGTTGCAATCTACAATTTATTCTCCCCCTCACCTTTTTTTTGATCCCTTAGTGAGACTGCAAAATTTAGAAACACTGCATCAAAAAGAGAGCTGTTGCATACAGCCTCACTATAAGATATATCTGTGGCTTCTTCCTTTCGTGTGCATGGTTGCTAAGCTGGAACCTCCATCCAGTTCTCAATTCCAGAGATAAATTGTTTGAACTGTGGCTAATTGGCAAGCAACAGATCTGATGTATCTTGTTTACATATATTTCATATGCATACTGCATAAGGTCTAGGAATGCTTTTAGTGTTATAAAATGAAATGACTTATCAAGTTCACTTTCATCTAGCAGAATAAACAGGGTGGTTTTCTTTTTGGCTGCACCATAATAAAGACCCCCATTGCTGAAATGCTCTTTCTAATTTTGTAATTTATTCTCAAGAGCTAATTTGCAAAATGAAATTGTTTGGATGATTGGTTTGCAGTAAACATAATGAATCAAATTGGCTTCTACAAGTAGAGAAAGCTTCTATTTCCATTTATAATAATAATCAAGCAATAGTTGCTCATATTAATAAGGCTAGCCTGTTTTTGTTTTTTATATCAACTAATAGAACTTTCAATGAAAGGGACACAGGATATGGCTAAGCAGGTCCTACAAGTCATTTTTATGGGCAAGGATTATATTATAAGTAAGCACAGCCTGTCTGTGAGAAATACGGTCCACTAAAGATCTAATTGTCTCTTGCTATCCCTCCACCACAGAATGTTCCACCTACCCAAAAAAGAGGACTAGTGGCTATTTGCATGTCTATAGATGCCAAGGGACAGGCAGGCAAAAGGAACGATGCTAAAGGGATGGAGGAGAGAGAGGGGAGAGATGTCAAAAGGCTGCATACAGATGTGCATATATAAATCAGAAACAGTGAAATTTCCCTTCCTCCTCTCTGAGCTCAAGAGACTGGTTCAAGGTTAGCCAGTGAGCTTTGTGCAAGAGTGCGGAACTGAACCAGGCTTTTCCAGTTCAAATCCAGCATTCTGTTCAGTACACTACACTGGCTCTCTAACCTTAATGGAAATAATTAGGTGCATTCCCCAAGTGGATGAGCATATCCAGCAGTTTCAGACTCTTGGTCTCTCTCTTTTCCTCGCTCCCTCCCTCTCTCTCTCCCTCTTTTTGCAGATTTTCATCTAAAAGGATGATTGCACCTCAGATAATTAGACTGCAGCTCCAGCAGACCATTTTACCAAGAATATGCAATAACAGGGCCATGCTGAAGATTGTGAGGGAGTGTCACATAACTGGTTCACTGAGCTTTCCCAGGCATTACATTTTCTCTGACATAAGTTTTTTTTTTAAAAAAAACAAACTCTCCTCAACTCAGTATCCAACTGATTCCCTGAATCAAATGGTTTATTTAAGGTTTGGTAACAGACTGTCCCAAATGTTTTGACTCATTTTGTTTAATTTGCAGCTTTACAACTTAAAGACAGTGGAATATGTGTCTCTTCTTGGAAGTCTGGGTGGATGGATTTTAGGTAAAATCTCCTGAGCATAAAGTGCCTTATGAAGTCCAGCTTCTCGCAGAGCTAGTTCCACTCGAACACGGGGGTCAGAAATGATCTATCAGAGAGGAGAGAAAGAAATGTATAAGAACACAGACACAATTCACAAATTAAATAACGTATCTTGGAACAAACTGCCCTGACTCCAGTATCCTTCATTAAAAAGAAACATTTACTATACTACTCCAGTGGTTCTTAACATTTTCTTTACTGCAAACCCCCAATACATATAATTTGTTGCTGGAGACCCCAAGACTTAATATTTAAATTTAGATTAAAATATTAAAATATTTATTTAAATATTCAAATATTTGTTTAAAGTTGCTCATCAGTGGTTCACCCTTATCCTTTATTCATCCAGTAGACAATGCAAAAGAAAGGAGGCTTGTTAATGGTCTGTGGAGTAGCATGCTGAGATCCTTCAAGTACCAGGAGAGCAGAATAAACTGGAATTTCCTAAAGGAAGGTTATGAATGGGAGACAGACGTAAAGAATAATTTCTTTTCTCCTTTTCCCCAAAGCAGCCCCTTGAAAGTAAGGTTCTCAGTACTACCTTGGGGAAAGTGCAAAAGAAATGCTGTTTCCCTCTGAAAGAGCACCAAGAGAGTAGAGAGGGTAGGTAGGTGCTTCTAAAAGAATGGCACTTAAAATTTAAAACAGTACAATATAGCAAAAACATAACAAAAACATAACAACATTCAAGTTGGATTAAACTGTTAATTATTAATTTAATTTAATTATTAAAGTACTAAGTATTAAAACACACACATAAGGAGGATAAAAGGCGGTTAAAACAGTTCCATAGGAACAATACAGCAGTCTCTAAACCCCTGTTTTAAAAAATGACACCTTCAATTCTAAAAGCCTGTCAGAATAAAAAATTCTTTGCCTGCCAAAAGAAGGACAGCAGGGAAGGTGGCATTCTAGCCTCCCTGGCAAAGGAATTCCAGAGCCTATAGACAGACACAAGAACCACATCAGGCAAAGCTGTAAAGCTGATGGAACTGGGAGAAGGGCCACTCTTGCGGATCCTAAGCCCCAGGCAGGCTCATATGGGGAGATATGGCCTGTTAGCCTGGACTAAGACTCCCATAAGTCAGAACCAGCTGATGAAAATTTTAGTCCAAAACAGCTGGAAGGCTAGTGGGTTGTCAACTCTGTACTAGGCCCACAAGCAGCAAGGTTAGCAAGTCAGGAAGGTACTAACTTTGGGAAGTTCCACCCTTATTTGCCCTAGAGTGTCCAGGCATCAAAACACAAGCATTTGGCTAGCTCATATGTGATGATGACAGCCCAAGTGAGGACACTGGCTTGCCTTGGCCACAGTAGGGCTCCATAACTATTTGCCACATAGGTCAGCCTTACACCCACACTCCCCATGCTAATGCTAGTGAGTACCAGGAATGTCTAGTATCACCCTCAACATGACTGCTATAATGTGTGAAACAACTTTCAGGTACACAGAATACGAAAAGGAAGGAAGGAAGGAAGGAAGGAAGGAAGGAAGGAAGGAAGGAAGGAAGGAAGGAAGGAAGGAAGGAAGGAAGGAAACCAGCCAGCCAGCCAGCCAGCCAGCCAGGCAGGCAGGCAGGCAGGCAGGCAGGCAGGCAGGCAGGCAGGCAGGCAGGCTTCATAGATGAGGTTTAATTGAAGCGCAATCTATTTTTCACACATTATTGCAATAAACCCTTCCCTCATTAAAAAAAAAAATTAGAACTAAAAAGCCCTGAAACTTCCCATGGTTAAGGAAACCCTATTTGCTCAGAATTTGTTTGGTTTTATCTTCAGCAACTAATATAACTTTTGAATGTAGAGATTCCAGGAGGAAGAAAATCTCAGCAGATCATTCTGACTGATTCTTTACAAAATACAAGAAAATAAATCTGTGTTCCAAGGAGATTGCAATCCAAGTATTTGACAAAGGGGAGACAATAGGAAAATAAGGAAAATAAGTGTGGAAAGGGGAAGAATAGGCATTTCTTCCACTTGCACATACGTAGATTCAGTTATAATGAGGTGTGGAACATAAAGGGTTATGCAATTTCATGGGGAAGCTCACATCACTGGTTGTATTGAACTCCTCTGCTCAGAGGAGTTGGCACTGTGCCTAACTCTAAAATGGGGAGGGGGGGAAGAAAGTTTCTTCTTTCATAATCTCCATATACCCCTCCAAGCTTTTCACACAAAGCTTAATTGCTTTCTTTGACCCTGCTGCGGTTGGTGGATGCAAACACTCCACACCAAATGATGAAGTACCTGCTCAGCACTGAATGTATGTAACTCAAAGAGAGGTTTCTGCAGAAAAAAATCTTCTTCTGCTCCAATGCCCATCCGAGCTTTAGATGCCACTGTATCCGCCATCATCCGAGCAGGATCAAACTCTGCAACAACAGCAACCTAAGAAAGATATGGAAATAGTAAGGATTTGTTATGTGATCCACCTTTATGATCAGCCCTTCACCCAGACAGATCCTGGCATCAGCTGACATTAGCAAAGGCAAAGGCCAATACTGTCAGTTCCTTCCATGTGGTTGGCATGAATATAGGATATGGATTTATCAGAATGTGCCACACTTTTCTTCAGACAGTACTTGAAATTGTAGTTGGATCACATAACCATACATCTGCGGGAAGCAACTTTCTGGAAAACTCTTCATATCAAATGAAAATGAACAGAAAGTTAGACAAACAGTAACTAAGAATTCTGCCTTTATGTAGGATGCAACATGATGAGTCATACTGCATCCTACATAAAGGCAGAGTTCTTAGTTACGATTTGTTTTATTTGCCATCTGACTTCCTAAATCTGGTGCCTTTCAGATGTGAAATGCTTTTAGGTTCCCCCTCCACATTGGCTCACCTGAACACCAGTGGTATTACTATTCAAATATTCTACAACGTATGCTTGCAATAAATTATTGCTTAAAAATGCCTTGTATGGTTTTTTTTAAATCTTGTGTTCCAAAAGTTCCTTCAATAATTTCATATCTGGAAAAATCTACACTTGGAACTGCTTAAAAGAAGAGTTATGGATGTGAGAAGACCTCCCGAAACAACGACTTTGTGACTGAGAAACTCCCTTGCCATGGCAGCCATTTTGTGAGAATATCTGTGACATTCTCAGCAATCCAAATATGGTGACTGGACCCAAAAGGTAGGCGACCGCTGATATAAACTGACTCTAGATATTTCTGCACCCCCTCAGCCACCAGCTCAGTATCTCTCCTCCTTAGGATGTGCTATGCACTAAGTTGTCTAGACCATTTTTTTTTATGATGCACAATGTGTTGTCATTCAATATATGCCAACATACGCTAATTGTGTTTAGAGAGAAAGAAAACTAGCAACAGCGCTGAGTATAAATAATTCTGAAGTACAGCACAGTTGCTGACATATCTAATCAAGTGACTAATGCAAGAAAAAGTACTGATGACTGAGCCAGAGAGCAGCTTGTATGTGGCTTTTTCCTTCAGCCACTTCTGAACCTGTTTTAAGACATAGATAAGAGAATGGCTTTATTTGCTCCAATAAGTAGGTCAAAACTGTAGATGTGATCGTCCTGACATTTTGCAAGGGAAGGGGCCACAAACAGTGAAGTCACAGTCCAGTTATGACCAATGCCACATCAATGGACTACTGAGATGAGTAATAACTGCAAGTTTAAAATACAGATTTGTATTGAGGTAGTCTTCTACAAAAGTAGGTTTGGTTTCATACTGTGTATGACAAATGTATGTCAAATCTCACTTCATTTTGCAGATGAAATTTTTGCCCCCCTCAAAAAAATTATCCAAAAAGGCAAAATAAAATAAAACTGAAAAAAATCACAATGTTTTGTATTCTAAGCCAGAAGGAAGAATACTTTTGAAATGTTTCTTTCTTGCCTCTGAGAAGAAAATTAGCAAAAATGCATATGCCAAATGTCCCGGCAGCCAGTAGAGATTAATAACCTCTCCATCATGTGAGCATCATAAAGAAGTTCTTGTCAGGGATTCGAAGCATGGAACCCTGGGAAAATGCCCAGACCGCTGCAAGGCGTTTCATCATACTCCAGCTGCGTGTATTAAGACATTGCATCAGGTGCTGGAGCGGTGTGCAAAAAGCTACAGGGTGGTGTGCAGACCCCTGTAGCTCATTGGTCGTAAATATGTATATAAGGCAGCAACATTCAGTTCTTTTTGTCGAATGACCAAACCTGATGCCTGGCATAAGCCTTTGTCAGTCTGTTTTGTATTCATGTACATATCGGAACCTTGAAGCTAAGATAAAGTGCCTCCTGTTTGGAAGAAAACTTTTCCGTGGGAGTATCCTTCTTGGGAACAGGGTCGCTGCTGTCAGTTTGCTGAGAACCTTTTCTCCGCTGTGTCTCTGTGGGGATTGAAACTCCCATCATTCCCCCAACAATTCTTAAGGTAGAGCTCTTTCCAAGATAATAAGAATTTTGTCACCCCAGGCCTCTGCTTAGCTTCCCCTTGTGGGTGGGGTTGGGCCTGATGAAGAATGCTTCTGAAACCTAAAAAAGCTTTATCATAGTTTAAAAGTAAAAAGCAATTACAAGCAAAAGTCAAATTACCTTTTTCACACAACATATTGCAACTCTGAGACAATGTAGTCACTGCACTATAAGAATCAAGTTCAGCTCTAAAAAAGGTAACACTCAGAAGTTCTGATCAGACTATTGTTCCAGAAGATTCATTTTCAAAGGCTGAAGCAACCATCAAATAAACTTTGAGCTTAAAAAAAAAACCTATTGGTAAGTGCATGTGACAAATGAAGAAAGAATGTGGTCATTTTAGGGCAGGAAGAACAAAGCAGACATTGCATGTTCTTATTGATTTGTGTAAATGCAAAAAATATTAACTTCTTCTTCTAGTTTTTGTACTGTAAGGAGAAGGTGGCTTTGGTCTGACTCATTTATAACAACCCAAACCATCTCTCATGAAGAATACAAAACAGTAAGCAACAAATTAGCCCAGCCAGTTCAGGTCCCATAAATACAAGCTATTTCAAGGCCTCCTAGCTAGAGACCTTACCAAGTCTACAGTCTACACCTCCCACATCATTTAGAACAGCTTTTTTGTTGATTTCTATTTATCACATTTATACATAGACAAAGCTGAGTATCTGGCACATATTCAAGTAAACAGGTGTACTGAGCAAAACACTGATCTAAACTCTGTTTTCCACCCCAAAAAATGCACTCAACATAGCAACTGTAGCATCTTTCCCACCTCTTCTTCCCTGGTTTACAAAGCTACAGATGAGGTGGCATGACACCTTCAGTCTATTTCCAGCCGGTCCCCTACCAATCAGCATCATTAATGTGGCTACATCCAAGGGAGACCTCTTTGGAAGAAAATTTCACTGAAAAAGACAGAGCTTACTGCTAAATAAACATGCATAGAATTGAACTGTGAGACATTTAACTTTGACAGCGCTCAGAACAAAGGAGTGTGCCTTCTGCCAATTACCTACTTAAAATCAAAGCATGGGAGAAATGTGTGTGTGTATGCTTTTGCTTGCTGTCATCCCTGTTGTATAGTCAAAATGCATACATGATAGTGTGGCTTCCCCACAACAGAGAAGTAGAGATCTAAAAGAAAAGAGAAAATGCCTTGTGCATTGTGTACATGCATACACTGCAACAGATTCAAAGCAAAGAAACATGCAGTAAACAGGTTCACTTTATCAATAAAGACAAGTGCATGCTTGTGATCCAACTCAGAAAAACCTGTGGGAATGAGGCTGAAATCCCTGTTTTATGTGGACAAAAAGAAATTGGGACAAAGTTCTTGATCAGAATTTGTGTAAACTGGGTGAGGGTTAGCTTGGATACCTGTAGATGTCGCTCCCCTCCAACCCCATCATCCTTCACTATTAGTTATGTTGCCTACAGAAGATGAGAATTTATTCTAACAAAATTTGGTAGGCCACAAGCTATCTAACCCTAGGTAGATCATTGCCTGGGAGAACCTTCTGGCTTTATACTAGACTAAAAAACATGGTGGGGGTGGGGGGAAGCATCTCTAGAATAAGATCAAATGTCAACAGCTCCTGCTGTAGCTATATTAAATACAAATGTATATGTACACATGTAAATATATGTATTTAATGTACTAATGCCTGTATAAGGTAAATTAAAACACAGACCATGAGTGATGTTGGAGAGTTAGAAGTAGTGAGGAATTATTCCCCTTTTTTCATACCCTGATTATTTATCAACTGTGATGTTATCTTGGCATTTGTAGCTTAAATTTCATAGCAGAAAAACCCACACTAAACAGAGGAGGAAAAGATACCTGTTGCCTGAGAGCATCAAGACGTCTTTTCCTTTCTTCTTCCTCATGAGCTTCTTTGAGAAGTGCCTCTTTTTCTCCATCAAGCGCTTTTCCAACAGCTTTTGTCGAAACTGAACTCTTTGAGGGAAAACATGAAGTCAGTGACCTAATGCTTATCTGTTTTCTAATAGTATTTGATTGTTTGACTGATGTATTAGGAACAATTAAGAGCTGAAACATCAATAATTTGCCCACACTGGAGTGTATACCAGGCATTGATGCACAATCCGATAATGCTTGCTCAGAATTAAGTGAATGTTACATTCAATACATAAGTGTAGGCTTGTGATGTAAAATGTTCTAAATCTGGTGATAACCAATACTGACCTATGAATGCTGACGTTTCGAGATGAACTGTTTGAATGTCTTAAAATCAATTGCTAATTATCACATTCTGGCAACTTTTAGGTGAATGTTAACAGTATCAGGTATGCCTCTGAATGTTGAAGCATTCAACAAAATTCATCCAAGATGGTCAGAATTTACATGGAAATGTTTACATTCACCAAGTTTCAGACATCTGCAATGATACATATTCCAAACAGAGTCCTTGTAACTGCTGGATGAAGAAGAGTCCTAGAAAAGTCAGAAATGCATTTGATAAAAAGGTATCACAATACCTTTGTATCATTTTTGTATCTTTCTCACTGAAGAACTCAAAATGGCACTCAAGCCTCCAGCTCCTCTCTCATACTAATGGGCTGAGTTTCTCTCTTAAGTAGCTATCCTGGTTGCCTGACAACCTGTTACTAGCACTCAGGATAGCCACGCCCCTCAGAACTCATTCCAAATAGCTGACCCCCAAAGCAACTTCGTCATAATAGTAAACCTACTAAATCAACGAGAACTTGTTAAGTCAACACTTATGCAAGGTCTACTGATGGAGTGGGTCTAGCTTAGTTGGAAATAATTGGATTTTGCCCACATACTGAGAAAAGATATACTAATTATATGTACACTGTTTACAAAGATAAAGCAGTTTCCGTGTCACCACAAGCACAGGGTTTGTGATAGGCCCAACAAAACTTCTTTCTTTGAAGCTACTATTTTAAGGAATTTTCCTTTGTATCAATGGAAGCAACCACTGAAATGAACATAGCATCTTCTGAAAGGCATCTTTTTTGTGGAACATGACAGAGAAAAAGTTCAACTTTTCTTCTCCATGGTTCCACCCACTTCTTCTCTTGACTTCAATTATATAATACAACTGCCCATGTTAATAGCATGCACACAACTAACATTCCTGACTCTCTCATAGCAGTATCTACATGGGAAACAATGAAGTGATCTGAAGCGGACTTAGACAAAGACACCTTGCTTGAAAAGGTAATTCTTATCAGTATATAGAGTACAAAGCCTGTCTGAAGATGGAATCCAATTAAGTTCTCACACTGACAGACTTGTTTCCAATTCACCCTTCCCACTGCAGCCCCTCGTGCAATTTCAAATTATGTACTAGAGGACTAGAGGAGGGGCTCCAACTGGATTATGGAGTGGGAGTGGGGAAGAGAAGGAAGAAGTACCTGCATAAACAGACATCTGCTGACACAATGGTAGATTTGCAAACTCACTCAGTTGTATAGATGTGCTCCCCACACATCTGGAGAAATATTACCGTGTCATTGGGCCACTTTTTTTTGTCTTGCATAGACTCTATTTCTCATACTCTGAAAGAATATTATTGGTATTGCTTCAAAGCAAATTCTGGAATGATCGAGAAGCATTAAAATTAGACCTTTCCTCTCTCCCTGTTCAGTTTTAACTAAATATCATGGTTAAGTAACATTCTTTTTTTAAACAACAAGTTGAATAATGAGCTTAGTTTACTGGTTTCAGTAAAGCCACCTTTTGAAGTACTGTGAATATACATTCATGTAATTTCCGATAAGCATAATTTCATTAAAATTGCTTTCAGGATGCATCTCATACATATTAAACAGAAAATTTAGCTACCATATTTACTATAAGAACTTTAAAAGAGCATTATGAACATGTTTATAATATGTACACTATTTCACCCAGGAACCTCTTCTTCTGCTTTGCCTAGAATAAATATTCATGTTAGATTCAAAGAGGTTCAACCAAAAGAGAGTCTTCTGTATCAGTCAAAGAGCAAATGAGAGATTCAGAAAGCATCTCCATGTCCTCCTCTGATAATTCTGTTTCTGTGGAATGTTTGAGAATTTGGATCAAACAGTTTGGACTCCAGTTTTGCATTTCCAACTTAATACACAAAAGCCTTCAACAGTTTATAAGCCTGCGCAGAGGAATATTAATAGATAAGGCTGAATAAGAGCCTTTCCTGTTCTTTTGGAATAGTGACACTTGATCTCCTCAGCTCATTATTTTACTTTGGGACTGAATTTCTCCACCCAATCTTTCTAGTACATACACTGCATATGCTTTTGAACAACTTAGAAATTTTCCAAAGGGTTCCTCCCCTCTCCCCAAGCTATGGCACCTTCATCATTGTCTAAACATAGTTGCCTCTTTATGGCAAATGCAGCTTGCAAAAAGTCATTCCCAAGCCCTGCTGATCTGGGAGTGATTCTGATTCTAATAAAAGCCAGAAATTCTATAAATTAAAAAGATACACTAGACATCTCATTATCCACCACTGCCACTACATATGTCATATGTTAGCCGTTTAGTTTGTCAAGAACAAACGGACAGCAAAACCCCAAGATTGCTTTATAACACTGAGAAAGTTAAAGGCCCTAAACAGAATCTGAGGGATTCTAGGAGTTGTAATTTTAAAAGTAATGTTTCCAAGCTCTGTTTATTACCTTAAGTTTGGAGATTTCTCACTCTTGACTTTATGAATATTATGGAGACTTTCATATGTCTCTTAGCCAGAAAGCTGTAACTGTAACTAAGAAACCATTTCAAAGACACAAGAAAATGTAAGACCTGCAATGCAAGTGTCCAGGGGTGCTGCCAGTTTTCACAATAGTGAGCAATGAGGAACTAAGAGGCAGAAAGAATTTGCTGCCAACAGTAAGGAAGGAAAACCTGACAGCGTTTCTGGCAGGAGCCACAAGAGGTGGTGAACCTGAGGGCTACTATACTTAGCACCAGATGAGTTGTGTAGCAGCTGGCTGAGTAAGAATGCCCAAGATAAGCAGCAACAGCAGCATTCACTGATTTCTCATATCTTCCCCAAGGATGAGGTCTGTTCCCTCACCCATGCCATTACTCAGCATCAGTAGTGGCTTCTTCCAGGCTCTTATTTCCAAAGCTTGAAAATGTTATTTTTTGGACTACAACTTCCAAAATCCATGAGCCAGGCACCATGTTTCTTGGAGGATTCTGAAAAGCATATTCCAAACAAGATAACATTTCCAAGTTCTGCTTACAACCTCATGCACTACTTCATCAGCTTTTACTTGGGCCCATTAAAGTTCAGTTAAAAAAGAAAGAAAGAAAGAAAGAAAGAAAGAAAGAAAGAAAGGAAAGGAAGGAAGGAAGGAAGGAAGGAAGGAAGGAAGGAAGGAAGGAAGGAAGGAAGGAAAGAAACCTAGATTTTGAAGAATAACCTATTATAACATGCCTACCAACTCCAGTAAAACAATACATGAAATAGTCCACAAATATGAAGCCATGCTATAGTCACAATAGGAATTACAGAAGTAGTCATGATACTACAAGATCACGCTATATTCATACAGTAGCCATAAGTAAGCACTAAAGAGTGTATACAATATTGCTCATAGGCCTTGTAATGTCAGATATATTCTTCAACTTCTAAACAATGTTTACTATCCAATAGGTTATTCTAGAGTAAATACAATATTTTATTTCATTTGTATGCGGCCTTTCTCCCAGAATGGGATCCAAAGCAGTTTCAAGGGACAATCACTTAAAAAAATATTCACAATAAAATTTAAAAACAATTCAAATCACCAGATAAAATAGTATAAAATCATTTAAAAAAACATATAAAAGTTTAAAAAGAAAAATGAAACGTCCCAATAAGCAGCTCTTCTGCTTACACATTAAAAGCCTGCTTAAAAAAATGTCCTTGCCTGCTGCTGAAAGGAAAACAGGGTGCAGGCCAGCCTAACCTCCCATGGAAGAGAGTTCTAGGGATTGGTGGGCACTGAGAAGGCTCTCTCCCATGTCCTCATCAAGTGAGCCTGGGATGGTAGCAGAACTGAGAGAAGCTTTCCCCTGCAGATCTTAAAACTCTGGCAGGTTTGTATGAGGAGATGTAGTCTTTCAGATAGTCTGGACCTAAGCTATATAGGGCTTTATAGGTCATGACCAGCATTTTGAATTGTGCCTGGAAATGAACCAGTAGCCAGCAAAGCTGTTTTAATAAAAGAGTTATATGCTCCCTATAGCTGACCTTGGTTGGTATTCTGGTTGCAGCATTTTGAACACACTGAAATTTCCAAACAATTTCCAAAGGCAGCCTCACTATGTGTTACAGTAGTCCAGCTAAGATGTTAATCATATTAATCATGTGATCATATTAACCATGGCATGTGTCACTAAAGCTAGATTGGATGTCTGTAGGAGCAGGCACAGCTGGTACACACATTTTAGTTGTGCAAATGCACTCTTGGCCATTGCTGAAACCTGGGCATTCAGGCTCAGAGTTGAGTCCAGAAGAATACCCCAAGCCTGAGATTTCAGGGGGAGTGTAACGCCATCCAACACAGAGTCCGTATTTGCTGATCTGTCTGTCAACTGATGAGGAACACCTCTGTTTTGTCTGGATTAAGCTTTAGTTTGTTTGTCCTCATCCAATCCATTACTGACAACAGGCATTGGTTCGGTACTGAGACAGCTTCTTTGGAATCAGATGGCAAGGAGAGGTCGAACTGGGTGTCATCAACATATGATTGACACCAAACCTCAAAACTATGGATGACCTCTATCAGTAGTTTCATGTAGATATTAAACAGCATGGGGAACAAACAGAACCCTGAGGGGCCCCACAGGTCAACTGTCAAGGCATCAAATATGAGTCCTCCAGCACCATCTTCTCAGTTTATCCCTCCAAGAAAGACTGGAACTACTGCATGACAGTGCCCCCAAGGCCCATCCTAGAGATTCAGCCCAGAAAGATACCATGGTTGATGATAGTGAAAGCCAATGAAAGGTCCAGAAGAACCAACAGGTACACAATCCCCCTGTGTAGTTCCGTGTGTAGGTCATCCACCAAAGCGACCAAAGCTGCCTCTGCCCCATAACCAAAGCCCAACTGAAATGGATCTTGATAATCCATCCCATCCTGAAACTCTGGAGCTAGGAAGCCACCACCTGTTCTAGAACCTACCTGAAAAATGGAATGTTAGAAACTGGCTGAGAGTTAATCAGAATGGTGATATCAAAGAGGCATTTTTTAGCAACGGCCTCACCACAGTCTCTTTTAGGCAGGATGAAAATTTCCCTTGCTGCAGTGAGGCATTCACTACTCCACTTGCCCACTTGGCCAGCCCCCATCTAACTGCTTTCTGAAACTAGCATAGGCAAGGATCCAGTATGCATATTGTGGCTCTCAGTTCCAAGGATCCTGTCCTCAGGCTGCACATACTGGAACAGAGTGAAACTGGGTTACTCTGTCTGCAAAGTGTTGTGCTAATTCTTCAAAGCAGGCTGCCACGTGGTCTTTGCATTCTTCTTGTGGGCCAGATTGTAAAAGGCCCTGACCACTCAAGACAGCTCCTCTGGATGACACCGTGCAGATGCAATGGTCACAATGAAGAAGGATTTTTTTGCTGCCTTCGTCACAGCATAGGCTTTCCAATGAGCTCTAGAGCATGTGCAATCAGACTTACTCCACGTCTTCTGCCATGGTCACTCTGTCCCACTCATTTCATCACCAGCAGCTCCATAATAAACCAGAGGGCTTGTTTGGTTCTACTTTGTGGGAGGGGATGTTTATGGGCAATCATGTCTACCACCCTGGCCACTTCCCTATTCCAGAGATCAGCCAGGGCTTCAACAGGATCCCTTGCCAAAGCAACAGAAAACTCCCTAAGAACCACCAGGAATCCATTTGAATCCACAAGTCTCATGGGGCATACCATCCTAATCAGCCTCCCATCCCTGCAGAAGCTCCAAGTTCCACTCCCAGTGAGTCTAAACGCCACCAGGTAGTGATCGGTCCATGCCAATGGAACTACAGAAAGTTTCTCAACACCCAGATTACTATCATTCCTCCCAGAATAGAAAATCAGATCCAGAGTATGTTATGCAGCATGGATGGTACCAGATATTACTTGGGACAGACCTATGGTTGCCCTGGAGGACATGAAGTTCTGAGCTACTCCTGACAGAGCAGTCTCCACATGGATGTCGAAGTCCCCCAATACAAAAAAGTGAGGGGACTTCAACACTACCACCCAAAACTAACTCAGCCAGTTCAGGAAGGAAGACTGTTGAACAGCGGGGTTGGGTGGTATACCAACAGAATCCCTGTTCTGTCCCAGCCACCCACATTCAAAAACACACACTCAAAGTGTGGGACAGGACATACGGTGAGGGAGATGGAATCCTGATAGACCACTACCATTCCACCTCCCTGCCCCCTAGGTCTCACCTACTGCTGTAGGGAGAACCCAGGTGGACACAGCTGGGAAGGTTAAGCCCCTCCCCCAGCTTCATCCAGCCAGGTCTCCATGATACACACCAGATCAACATGTTCATCCAGGATCAAGTCCTGGATCAAGGATGTTTCTTCCATTCACTGACCTAGCATTGAGCAGGAGCTTTTGCAGCCTGAGGAGCCTGTTGCCAAGACTATCCAGACTATCTGAAATGAGGTACAGCTTGGGAGTAATCAACATCTAGTGACTCTCCCTTCTACCATGATAAGAGGACTGTCTTCCCATGCCATATCTCCTTCTCCCCATCACTGTGGTAATAGCTGCTCCCTGGGATGCTCTCCATCTTGTGCTCTCCATGTAACACATTCCCTTTTGCTGACAGGCAGGTTATTTAAAAAGTTACAAAAGAACCAATGAACTCATCCACTTCCCAACCAAAGGGGCTGTTCCTTGCCCTCAGTCTACCCCCAAAGTGGCAACCTCCCTTTGGTGTCACCTCCTTTGTCAGTGACCCCACCAGTGCAGGCCTACTGAGCAAGCACCTAGATTTTACCTCCTTGCAAAGGGAGACAGGTAATCCTTTAGCTTATCAGCCATCAGCTGGGGTACCTGAGGCCTTGTTCTACAGTGAGTGCAGATGTTTGGAGCAGGCAACAGTCCATCAGGGGAAATACAAGGCAGCAAGTAGGCAGGCAGGTAGCAGACCTCTTTCTTGGGGTGGTGGGGTGATGGTGTTTTTCTCCCTCCCATGTTCTGATAATATAAATTATAGCAGTAAAGGAGAGTTTGTTCTTCCTTCTCCAGAGAACTGTTCCCAGATAAAGAAGAGGAGGCCCTTAGCCCCATTCTGGTTCCACAACAAGATCAAGCAGTTCACATCTACAACCTTGCTTGACTAGTAATCAATCAATCCTTCAAGTGAGTCAGTTAAGCTCTTATTCTGCAGGCATGATTCTCTGTCATGGTCACTACACACAGAGACCCATGATGTAACAGTCACCCAGGCACATGCTGCATATTATGGTGCTGTGGTCTATGTGTGGTCCCACAATCCCAGAAATCATGGCCATCCTGCATATAGCATCCACATGGTTATGCCAGTTCACATCATCACTTCCTCTGTGACATCAGGTAGCACTGAAAGTGCAAGAATGGAATGGAAGAAGCATGAGCTAACTGTGTGAAGGTTTGTCTAATGTGTGAAAAAACCACACCACTTCATTCTATCAGTAGAAAAGATTAGAAAAACCTCCCACTGCATTTGGATATGTGGAATTCATCGAGGTTCAAGTTAGTCCAAACACCATTAATTCCTAAGCTTTTAGACCAGGGGTGAGGGGACAGTCCTGCAGATACAGCCCTCAGCGTTCCTCGCCATTGGTGGTGGTAACTAGAGCTCCTGAAAGTTGGTGTCCAGCAATATCTTGAGGGCTGTATAGTAGTTCCTATCAACATTTATCCAGATTAACAATACGGCTGGGCCTCCACATTTGCAAGCTTGACTTTCATGGTTTTGGTTATTTGTGCGTTTTCCAACTCCAGCTCCTCCCCGCCCCACACCTCAGGTGCTTCTTTTCCAAGGGAACCGTCCCTCTTGCCAGCTTTGATCAGGATGTGCAGCCCTTAAAAAATCTACCTCTGGTCCTCTTCTTCCTCCTCCACCAGCTGCAGCCTGGCCAGCTAAGGAAGGCTTGAGCACCACAAACCCTCTCCCGATGCCCCCTACACTCAAGGAAGGAGATGGGTGTGAGAGAGGAAGTATAGGGCCATCATGCTGATCCACCCTCCTCCTCTTTCCTTTCCCTGACCTGGCTTGCACCCATTCCCCCCACCATGCCTTTGCCCCCTTCCCACAGACACACATTTTGATATCTGCCATCTTTCCACTTTTGCAAGGGTCCTATATCCCAACCCCTAGCAAATGTGGAGGGCTGACTGTACTTTCAAAGGTTACACTACACATTATGTTACAAATTGGTCATCAAACCTCCTGACATTTTCACTTATATATAAAAACAGCAGGAAATTCCTGGTTCAAGTGGAAGAGCAGTGCAAGGGATGAAGATCTGCAATTCCACCAGACCCCTTATGTTGGTTTCCTGACCCAAATTACCCATCTGCACGCACATACGCTCATATGGAACTGTTGCTTGCATGGCTAGGGAAAAGTTCCTTGCAGGGCCCTCCTCTCCATTCCTCAGCTACTTACATACAATCCAAAACAAGGGAAGATTCTATTATGGATTGCCTGCGCAAAAACAATGACAAATTGGCCCTAGGCAGTACGGTAGCCTCCTGTTCCACGAAACACTGTTGCAGCAAATAGCAAGATGGATGTTTTAAAATAATGTACTGTTAACATAACTGAGCTGGTAAATTAAATGTTTCAGATTTATGCTTCTCTAATAGAGAAACTGAGATGCTTTCAAAAGATCAAATGAAACAATTTTTCCCTTGGTCTGCGAGTTTAAAATCTCTCACAATACAATAGTCAAACTCAGTGAGACAAGGCGGCTGCTATTCCCTCTTTGATTTACTGCTGGACGGTAGACTACAACTGCTTATCAATGGAATAGATATCTTAAATCATTGTGCCTTCTGCTGAATCAGAGCCAGAGATGACTGATGGCTTCCATTCCAGTGGAATGGTGAATCCACTCTGGGTTTTGGTCCAGACTTCTAAGGTGCTGAACCTTGCCTACAAAAAATTGGGTCCAGCAGATGGACAGCTCCTTTCACATATGGACTGAAATCCAGAGTGGATTCAGTATCCTACAGACATGGAAGCTTCTGATTGCCACTGGCCAGAGTGACAACACATGCACCTCAAACGTGATTGAGAAGCGTGGTATTGGAGGCAAAGCATCCCCTTAACTGCTTAACCTTAAATACTACATATCAACCCAAACAGGACATTCCAACTGGATGGTATTCAGGCTGATTCTGGTGGGCCTGATTGTGGTGCAATCTTTTCTAGACCTTGCAGTTGAGTTGTCAGAATGTCATGTTCAACACAACTAAAAATGCCATAAAGACCAACAGGGCCAGCAGGCTGTCATTGTTCCTATTATTCTCAAGGTGGGCAAATATTTTTGCCTAGGGCTACAAATATAGTCTCAATTTCGATGCTAGATCAAATCAAAAAGTAAAAAAAAAAGAAAAAAAAGGGAAGACTTCAAACAAGGCTAGGAAGTCAAATTCAGTATGGAGTTGATTTTTTTTTAAGCATGGGCCAAAGAACTGACAATTTAAGGCTGTTCTAGACCCTTTTGTTCTGAATAAAGTATTATTAACCATAGTTAACAAGGTCCTGGCCATCCTGATAATATCCTGTAGATCTTTATCTCACCCATCTGTAGTTACTAATTTAAATCATTGCAGCCATAACTGCGACTGTGGAGCTCTTTAACAACATAAATCTGGCTCTGTGATATTAAATTTTGGCTCAGAAGCAACGTGGATATGTCCTTGCTTTGTCTTTTACTTACAAGTAAGGCTTATGAATAGAAGGCCGGTGGAAGGTTTTAAAGGAATCTGATCCTACTCTTTGTAGCAAATGTAATGTAGTTCCAAAACTGATGAGTTAGTTTTCTGCTTATATTTTCAAGCAACTATACTTTTCAAATGAAACTGATAGGGACTGGTTTGCTGCTGTGACATCTAAACAATCAGTACACAATTGTGTTTCCTTTACAATTTTCAAAGAATTCTATCAACTCCCTAAACAATTTCCTTTAAAAGTCTAATTTAAAATTCAAAACTAGATTTCATGTTGATTTCATATCTCAGAAACCTGAAAATGCCTATAAAATACTGGTTTAAATTCACAGAATTGTAATTCAAAGGTGCTGTTGGCATCAAAACCAGTACTGAACTCACAACTGTGCCTTTCATCTGACACTTAGAATATGAACATGGTGCCATTGATCAACCCGGTCATCAGATCATGGAAATGTGTGCCTTCCATTGTCAGTAGGGATATGCTGTGATAAGTGAATGCTTTAAGCAGAACTGATGTCTAGGAGTATAGGTTATATAATAAATGGAGCTCAAAGGCAGATCAATGAAGATAACTTGCCTTCAAGCTTCTAATATACTTCTTGTTTGGAGCCAAAAAGAACTGCAGGTGAATTGTTGGGGGGAAAGTAGAGCAAGCGTACAGCCTTTTTTTTAAAAAAAAAATGAAAATGAATCTAATGAAAGGAGCAAAAGGAATTAAAGAAAAAGTTAGGAAGTTACAGATTTTAAGGGAAAATGTATGAAAAGAGGTAAATTGACATTAATGCACAGAATGACTTGAGAACGAAGCTGAGGAAAATGGATTTGACATTCAGAAGCCCTAAATTTTTATATGTATTCCCACCACTGGGGGCAAACATTCAAAGTAGCTGTGAGCACAAATAATTACTGGTGTCAACCACGTAGGGGTCCAACCTGTTCTGTCAAGCAAGTTTAGCAAGGGAAGAGAGAAAAAGAATTACTTAGGTAGAAAACCAAATTTAAGCAACAAAAATAAGTATGAATTTCTCTGCTCCAGTGCAGAAATGTGAAGCAAAGAAAAGGTCGTGGTGACAGGAAAGCTACCTGGTATTAAAATAAAAGAGAGAAAAGCAGCTATGTGTAGGAGCTCAAAAGAGAAGCACTATCTGGCCTTCCCCACAGCCAAGGAACCGAGGGCCACTCAGAAGTTTCACTTCCTGCTTTCCAGGAAGACTATCAGACCCAGCTATGTACCAAAAAACAAATAGCTGCAAAGTCTTTTCTTCCCTTCTCTCCTTTCCAGAAAGAAAATTCAGCAACAACTGCTGATTGCTTTTGTGAGCACAGATTTGGGGCTTTGCATTATTACCTCTTCCTTGTAAGCCATTTTGAGAACAATTTTACTGAAAGCTGTGGTACCACTCTTCAAAATAAATGCAATTAAAATGTCGGCTCAAAATAAATCGGGACAGGGTGGGACTGGATATGTCAAAACATGGGTTGTGGTTGAAACAAGTGAAGATTGCTGCTATAGGTTCATGAGAAAAGGAGAACACAAAACTTACAAACTGCTTATGCTCTAAATATCCCTCACTGGACCTTGCTTAGATTGCAGCTGTTCATCCTATGCTTACAAACTCAACATCTTCACTCGCTCTGCCAAGTTGGTCCGTGCCAACTGCATGTAGTTCCAGGCTTCCCCAAGGGTTCTTGCAGTGTCAAACACTGATACATATTACTGCTATTAAGATATGCTAAATGATGTAGCAGGTAGTCTACTGTAGATAAAGCATTCCAGTCCTTTCATTGCTGGTGTCCAGGACCAATAATAGAAGCACTGGGCTCTCAAACTAATTCTACCCAGACTATCTCTGGCCAGCAATCAAATTACTCATTGCTGGCTATATCTGGCATCTTCTGAGGGCAAGGCCAATGGAAGGTAGACTCCAAGGATTATGTAGTACAGAAGCAAACAAAGAAACTAAACGTATACAAGCATGACCAGTCTCTTCATATCTTTTCACTGCTTTAAATTGCCAAGCTAATGCAAAGAGTATCAAACAAGATCACTAATGCAAGTTTACAGTTCTTCTACCCTGGATAGCTGTTATCGTTTAGCTAACAGGGACTCCAAAACCTATCTGCCTGATGGCAGAGGCCCAACTCTTGTACACTCACTAAGGATGTTAATTTTCAGAGACTCATCTCATCTTAATTCAACTGAAAGAATAACTGAGGAAATACTTTAACACCTAGACATCATAGCCTTTTCCGCACAAGGGCAATACATCACACTGGCATCGTATTCTTGCTGTTACGCCTGCACGTTAAACCAGTTAGTATCAATGTTTCCTCTGCGGATTTGCATGGCTTGAGCTCTTAACGTGATTACTATCGACGTAAAACCGATGTATTGTAAAACCAGAAAAACTCTGATGTAAAGCACAAAAACCGGTTCAGCTGTGTTTCTGACAACATCAAGAAGGTGTACACCACAGAGGTGATTCTCTGTGGGCGTTCCCATCTTTCCTTGGTGCCATTTCTCCCCGCTCCTGTCTCCAGCCCTCAAATGCAGGACAGGCGCTGGAATACAATGAAATATGTTGGGATCCTTAGGATAGTTGCTTCTCAATTTCTGGCTATCTAGACCAGAGCTTTCCAAACTTTTCATGTTGGTCACACACTTTTTAGACATGCATCATTTCACGACACAGTAATTTTACTAGCAATTTTACTAGCAAACCAGAGGTGGAGGCTTGTCTTCTCTAAGAATGAACTAATGTACCTCCACTGATACATAGCAACGTGGTTTTTTTGTGTTTTTTTTTTAAAATGACCAAGCAGAGGTGGCGGTGTGGAGCAAAGGAGGGAGTGGGAGGAGGATGGGAGTTTCATGAGAATTGATGGAGCAGAACTGGCAAACGATTTTCACTGCATTCATTCAACATAAACCAGAGGGTTTGCAGATAACAATCCGATAAAATCAGAGTAAAAAACTGCTCACAACACGCAGTGAAGCACTCCTCCACTCTGGTGCGGAAATGGTCCTAATCAATAGAACAGAACAGAACAGAACAGAACAGAACAGAACAGAACAGAATAGAATGATACAGTATCTGGATATCTCAGCTGGAACTGTTTGTTGGGCCTGAGGCCCTCTGGGTAGGCCCTGTGTTACACACTCACACATTTCAGTTCAGTCTGCTTTCACACTAACGAACATATTTTGGGGGTTAGTTCATGCTGTTGCATTGCTAGGTCAGGCTGCCCTGTATGCTGCAGTCCTGTGAGAATAGCCAAGGAATGTTAACAATGGCTGCTTCATTCCCCGTGCTGTCCCGTACGGTGAGGAGAGAGCAAAGCCTGATTACAGACCATCTGCTGCCATTTCGGGCAGGTAATGAGATTTGGCCACAAGCTTATCACCTGGCCCATGGGTGCCTCAATAATTGGTGTCTGAGGAAAGGATAGTCCCCTTCCTGCACATTTCAGCACAGTGGGTTGATGGACTGGCAACCTGTTTTGCCATTCGTGTATGAAAAGCCTATATAATCTGTTGGAACAAAGAGAACCCTGCTGCATCTTCTGCTGTGCCTTTCCGACGGAGTCAGAGTGTACATATGCCTGTGTGCCTTTCGTTTTTCTTTTTGCTTCTTTGCTTAATAAACTGCATCCTCAAAGACCAGAACTGGCTTGGTTCTTGCCTCCCAGCATCTCGCACTTCGAGCCTTGCGTAGCCGTCCAATCCAGGGAGGGTCATGTGCGCTATACTGTTGTCATTACCATAGTTTCTTATAAACATTACAGAAAAAATTTATGCAAAGAACCTGACCTTGAGTAGCCTCAGGCAATGTCTTTGGTCTTGGTCTCTCGATTTCAAAATGTGTTGATCGAGAGACCCAGGGAGGAGAAGACAGAAGGCTAAAGAATGTTCTAAAGATCTATCTCTACAACAAGGAGCATGAGGAGGTGCAACAGGGGAAAGGTGAACACTATTGTCTAAATAGAAATATTTCATTTCTTTCTTTCCTAGTAGAATCATAACACAAAAAAAGCTGTAGAAGTGAAACTAGTTGGCCTCATCAGAGCCACAGGAAGGCTGAAAGGCATCATGTCCTTTGACTGGAAGCTGACAGAATCTGAAAGCTGCTTTTCTCTCCTACAGGCATCAGAGAATCAGAGAGCTGGAAGGGATGACAAAGGTCATTTAGTCCAACCACTTGGCAATGTAGGAAAATAACACTGCTGCCCTAAGTATCCATCCAGCTTCTGCCTAAAAAACTCTCATGCCATCTTCACGAGTGTGTCAAGGCATGAGTGTGCCAAGGCAGTGTGACTCATTGCTGAATAGTCTGTGCCATCAGAAACTGTTTCTGAAGCTTAGTCAAAGCCCCTTCCTTGAAATCTGAACCCATTGGTTCGGATCCCACCCTCTGAAGCGACAGAGACCAAATCTATGTGATAGCCCTGAAACTATTTAAGGATGTAAGAGGCTGTGATCTGGAAGTTACAGAATAATTGTAGCAAAGAATTCAGCTTCTGATCTTGGAGACAGCTACTGTGATGCCCCTTCCACGCAAAGATGGCATCCCAGCATAGGGATACAAGGGGAACAGGAACGTGACAATGCTTCTGCAAGATGTTGTGGCAGTCCAATCCTTCTCCCATTGCCAGGATTTTCTACATCAATTACCTCTGATCGTGCAACGCTCCCTCACTTACCTGCCATGCAGAAGGGCCAGAAGTGCGATGGAGGTGTTTCCTGCCCCAGCGCAGCCTGGGAAAGAGTCCGGCTGCACTGCAGAAGGCAGAGGCATGTCCCTCATGCTCCCTTCTGCAGGGAGCCAGTCTGATGCAGAGAGGAGCGTTCCTGTTGCACTCCCTTCTTGCCAAAGGCCTGTCAGGATCATGACCACAGGGCAACAGGATAAGGTAAGGTGCAGAAAGGACCCCAGCCATATTTGGTAGCTCTAGGCTAAATGGAATAATGGCCTAGTTCACTACAGGTGCATATGTTCATACAAGGGCATGAGCAAACAATTTGAAGGATGAGATGGGTGGTGGTTATTAACTCCACACAATCCTTTATACCATGTGAGATCTACCTACCTACCTACCTATCAGTACCAATTGGTCTGAACAAAGGAGGTGGCTCACCATGCCATTTCAGGGTAACCATGAGTCAATCACTGCTTGGACCATGGGCATATCACTGTTTTGACTCAGGTCATATCAACAGTATGGAATAAATGGGAAAGAAATTACAAGTGAACCCTTAACATCCCTATGTAAATCTACTCAGATATCAGCTCCACTGAATTTCTGAGTAATTGTATGCACCACTGTAATCTAAACATATTTATTTTCAAGCTCCATGTGAAAAGATACATAAAGTAAAAGTTTTAAAAGGAAAAAAATTAAAATCTAAAGAGAATTTTAAAATAGATCTCTCCACCTATGAGTCAATAAGAAGATTCCTCAACCAAGAAGATTCCTTTTCATGTATGTCTGTATAAGCTGTGTGTGTAACTTTACCTTTCTCTGTCTTTAATCACTTGTTCAGCCATTAATTTCTTAAATTCTGCCAAACGCAGTAGATCTTTTGCTTCCAGCTCCTGCCACCGGCATTGCTTTTCGGCCCAGTACTTCTTCAACTAAGGATTTAAAAAAATGCAAACGTAACCAAAAAGGCAGGGTAGGTGGAAGAGAGATTCTATCAGTGGATGAAGGCTATTTTGGTTTCTAGAATAACAGTTTTATTTGCCCATAGCATATGGACGGATAGCAATTTAACTGTCCATTTCACATTCTGAGACAGCAACTGGCTTAAAGAATTGTTGGGCCTGACTGTACTTGTTGTAACACCCTCTTTTTGCACTCCTTATATAAAAGGAAAAGCATTATCACTGCACAAATAAGGAAGGAAACAAATTTTCCTTACACACATGCAGAAGAAACCATTTTTTAAATATGTAACAATAAATTCCAATAGTGGACATGCAAGACAAAATGCAAGTGTGTGAATGAGAAAGATGAGGAAGTGAAATAAACAAAGTAATGGTAAACTAGGTTTTAGATTTCTCCTTAGAACACACACACACACACACACACACACACACACACACACACACACAGAGTAGAATAACTGAAAGCAAATGTCAAAAGAGGCAGACAAAGAAAAACGGGCAATATCTGGACATTCTGATCAAAGCTAGCAGCAATGAAAGCAAACAGAGCTCAAGCGTCAGTGCCATAATATGAGAAGATACATAGAAATACTCTTGCGTATTTCATAGCTGGTAGTCTGGCTGTGAGGTTTATGGAATGAGATCCAACAACTGTGGATGTGTTTGTTCGGAGCAAAAGCTAATTAATAGAACAAGCTCTTCCTCTGTTGTGAAAGAAAAAACCAACCTACATCAGAGAGAAACCAAAGGTTAATTAAATGGAAATAACTGATTATTTCCTTGACTATACCTGGGGGAGGGGGACTCTGTCCAATTTCCCTTCCACCCCCAGAAGCAAATATGGTAGCAGCCATTAGAAGCTTTATTCTCCCCTCTGTGGATTGCTATGGTCTCAAATAAAACAACCAGTTGTTATGGTGATGATGATGGATGATGATTTACACTTATATACTGTCTTCCTTCCATTAAGCTCAATGCAGCATACATAGCTCTTCCCTTTCTCACTTTATTTTCACAACAGCCCTGAGGGGTTGGTCAGGCTGGGAGAGAGTGACTGGGCCAAAGTTACCAGTGAGTTTCATTGCTCAGTGGGAATTTGAACTTGGATCTCTTGAGTACCAATCCAACAATCCAACCATTATTTCACACCAGTTCCCACTATAAGATATATTATCCCTATATTTGAGTAAAAGCTGTATGAAAAGATATATTTTGAAATCAATCACTGATGGACAATTGTGTGAAGGCTCCAATGCAACTGAAGACTGATTCACACATGTACATCATTTAGTAAGTATCCCATCTCTTGAGGATTCACAGCTAAATATCTTCCATGGGGGGCGGTGGAGGGTGTGATTACACTTTGGGTAAGGTGATATTAAATTGTTGTACATGACATTTGGTTTGAACACACACGTACATGTACAAATCAGCCCTCTGACAAATGGCGAAAGCATAGTTCAGCATGTTCTTGTTCTGCGTTTTAATATGGTGGTCAATGGTATTTTCAATGCTTATTTAATAGGGGGTCTACATGACTCCTATTTTCCTAGGAAGAAGTGAAATATTACTGTAATACTTTATTTGCATATTCCTATGCAGCAAGAGGTTGAAATCAAGTTGGTCACTCCCAGCTATATGATTCTATGCCTATATGGCTAAAAGTTTCCACACTCATAAAATAATAAGGATGTCAAGGAAACAGCTGGAGAAAGACTGGGGCCAGGTCTGTTTATACATTATTAAAAGGAAACTACAACACAGGCTTTCAGGTCTTTTCTTTGCATTAACTGATGGGGACAAAGTCAGCCAGCTCCAGGCTGTACCTTATATGTGAATGCCACAAGGCTATATTAAAAAATCACACTGCCAAGCTGCCGAATGTCTAACTTCCTTTTCTTCTTCTCCTCCTCCCTGCAACCAGCAAGCTAATTTCACACGGTTCCCCTAATCCTTCAGAATGGATTTCAGGGGTCCTGGTGGGGGGTGGGGCAGTCCGAAGGGGAAGGAAAAAATCTGTTTCTCCAGGAGTGTCATTTCTGTATAAAACTCATATGTCCTTGATTCCTGCCCAATGTGTATATGCGTGTGAGTGTTGACTTATGGCGATCCCATGAATTTCACAGGGTTTTCTTAGGCAAGAGGTGTTTTTGCCAGCAACTTCCCAACAAACCTCCCGGGAAATAGGAGTTTGGGGCTGTAATGCTAGGGAGACATCAAAGCTTGGGAATAATGTGCTACAAGTAACAACATTAATGCAAATATATTACTTTTTGAAAACAAGGCATAACTATGTTCCTTTTGTAAACAAGTTTACAACTGCTGGTGTTATTTCTCAGTCTCACAATTGAGGTTTGCTACTAACATTTTCTCATTACTGGGGGAGGCAGGGATTCCACTGTTTTATTTTATATAAAATATAAATATTTTATAATAATATATAATATAATAACATTTTATATTTTAGTTTTAGACTGATTCCCTTCCCTCACACACAATTAAACATGTTAGAAGAAATTTACTGAGTTCTTTAAAAGCTCTGTAATATTAATGGCAAAAAGTTACTTTTAGGGAACAAAAAGGTAACTTTTCAAGTTCTGGAAGATACTACTTTTTAACCAACAGAATGCAAGCAATACCTTTTAAAATAACAAAAAACTAGCCATTCACTAACAGAACAAGGAACTGGATACAGTTGTACCATCTCACCCACTAGAAAGCTCGCACTCTTATCAAATTGAGATTTCTGCCCAGAAGGGAATGCTTGAAATGCATTCATGTAGCAGAGGTTCACTTTCTCCCAAAGATCAAAACTTCCTTTATCATCTTATAGGAAAATACTGCACAGCAGTACCCAAAGGCAACAGATTCCCTGTACCTTAATATTCCTCTTTGCAATAACTACAAAAGTGAAGGAAATACACTGGTTTAAAAAAAAACACTAATATTTGTTTCTGGGAAAACAAAAGTTAGCATTAAGCTATGTTTAAGCTTAAGGTTTATTAACTCTCTTCTCTTAGGGAAAAAAAAGGATCAGCAATTAATATTCAAAGGAAAAAGAAAACTGTGATTACCTCAAAAACATACGATTTACAGTGTTTACTCTTGATAGGGAGTGGATGATACATAACTCTGTTAAAATTAAAATGGCAAATATGCATCAATAATGTATAGCTAACAAAATTAATAGCTTTACTGAAGAATACACACACACACAAATCCAAATGATTGTGTTCAGTGGCTAGTGGGAATCTTTTAGTGCATAAATAATTTTTTGTCCACATCTGCATAGTGCATAGCATTCCTATCGTGATAATTTTAATTTGAACCCAAGGGCAGGAAGACTTAAATTCCAGCGGGGTTTAAAATACACTAAGACTTACACTAGGTGGCAGTCTCTACTCTAAGTGGGTATTTACTAAGTCTACCATGTAGATGAAATAAAAGGACTAGGATGCAAGACTGGTCCCATCATTCTTTTCACATGGGAGCTGGTTCTCTGTGCTGACAAGACCCATGGCTCACTGCCGGCCTTATTCTCCATTACAGAATGAAACATCTTCTCCATATATATATATATATATAACCAATAATTATATGAAGTCATTAGGAATTAGTTTTCACTTTCAAATAGGGAGACAAAAGAAAAGCCAACTTTCTCTGCAGTCTCTGATGTTACAAAACTGAGGTACAGAGGAACGTACATCCATCTATGCTCTTCAGAGCACAGAAAACACAAGATAAATTTTCATGCATCTTTAAAACCACCAAATATCTTTTATGCATTAACTTCAATGAAGCCAGAGAAACTACCCCAGCTTGAAAAACAAACTCAGAAGCCCCTCTATCCTGACAACTTGCATAAGGAAATGTAAGCATTTAATGGAAGTTAATGGAAACATCTTTATCGTATGTGCTTATTTTGGAATGTGTTTACAGTTCAGTTACTCTCCAAACAATCTCCTTTAAATATAGCTATTTCAATGCACAAAGACAAATCCATCAGACATGTTCAGAGGAAAAGCAAGTATTTCCAGAAACAGTGATATTTTCATAGTTAGATTTTCAGCAACAGGGGAACAAAATATACAAAAAAATATTCTTAAGTATAGCTTTATTAATACTACTTTTATATTCATATTAGGCTGAACGAATTTGGTACTTCTGATTACTTCCACAATTCTAGTAAATATTACTGGACATGTTTATGCATTATAGTTAAATCAATTCTATTACTGCATTAATTGCCTTGTTTTATGCAATATTGCCAAAGTAACAAATCACGCTCTTTCATAAAAACATTGCTGGGGTCTACAAGTCTTAAGGGAATAATTATCCAAATATAAAGCTCCTGCTCAAAGTTATATACGTTCCCAGTCCAAAGTATATACCATGGTAGCTCTGCATGTCAGCTTTGAACTTAGTCGATTTTCTGCATATTTTGAATGGGGTCTATTTGGCTTCTCAAAATGCTACATTTCATGTATAATCCCAGCATATTTGTGGTAACCCAGTATGATTTGCCAAATTATGGAGTATTCAGTAAAAATAACATGCAATCAACAGTGAATTTAACCTCGCTCCAGAATTCCAGTGCCACTTTTTTATTTGACCAAAAGCAGAAGAATAATTCAACAAGAGATGTATAAATTTCTTAAATTCTCAAGTCAACTTAAACACAAATACCAGGAGAAGCCAGAGAGTTCATATGGGGCACTGTCCACTCCCATATACCTTCTCTGTTGGCATCTACTCAGGTAATTGAAACTACTACTGCTGTTGGTACTTTTTCATGCTAGCATCATGCCAGCTGGTCCCAGACATCTTTGTCTTGAAAGTGGAATAACAATATAGGTGAGGAGAACTGGCTAGGTGACCAGCCATTAAGCAGACATGCAAATGCCCCTTATTAATTCTAGGTTTCACAGTGAGCGAGAAGGGCACATGCAAATTGCACTAAATGAATCAATGAGAACCCCCTATCTTGTCTCCTAATGGGAGAAGTTGGATGTCTGAGCCTTGTTGGCACAAAGCTGGTTGAAAAGTCACAGGGGCAACACCACCACTTGGGAGTTAAAGTAATAGTGGTTGCCCTGTATAAAATTAACACCACTCCTTGTGAATAGTAAATGGGAATTCACACTTGGCAGGGAGGATCAAGACATGGGAGAGGATGATATGAGTGGTAAGCTCCAGATTGTCCCACCAGACTGCAAGAAGAGGATGATCAGAAACAGCTTGATACTCCTCAGTCAGAATATGTCTTGCACCGGACCTGATTCTGTATTCTTAGGCCCTCCCTCTGTTAAGTTAGATTGCAGAACACACAGAACAGCTGAAAATGTGGTCTGTTCTATACTATATCTCGTTTATTATATACCTGCATATTGTTCATAAAGCCTTGTCATATTCTGGAATGAACTATTGTTGTTATCGGCCTCCAAGTTATCTCCAACTTATGGTGACCCTATCACAGGGTTTCCTTGGTAAGATTTATTCAGAGGAGATTTGCCATTGTCCTTCCCTAAGGCTGAGAAAGTGGCTGAGCAGGAATCTGAGGTTTGGCCTTCTGAAGTCCTCGTCCAACATTCAAACCACTACCCCGTGCTGGCTCCCATACTGGAATGAATAAATGACCTTACAGAATCATGCAAGGAAGTTCCCCTACAGCTAACCTCACTATATCTGCTTTCTAATAATAAAGACACCAAAAACATGTTGGATGTCTGGAAGGTCTCAATTAAATGGGCTTCCAAGCTACGCTATGAAATGGCAGAGTTCTCTTTCTACAGATGTGTATCTTACACAACATTCGTATTCCTGAGCAGTATTTTGATGACAGCATTCACCACCCTCCCCTTCCCCACACACAGCATAGTTAGAAATGAGTCACCCTCATACAGTAACATTAGCAACTAATCTACTAATATATAAAAGTCAAAGTTTGTTTGTCTGTGTCAGGCAAGAAAACCTCACATGACTGGCTGAGGCAAAGACTTCATATGATTGGCTGCCTGAGAAGATTCTACGGAATCCTGGGGTTTGCAGTTTAGGGAGGGGCCTTTAGAATTCTCAGTCAGAGAGCTCTTGGGCCTGGCTGTTTGCTATGAGGATGAGGCCTAGCAGCAAGGAGGAGGGCAGTGTATTCTCTCAGGAACCCAACCTCTGTATATTAATAACTGTGAATACAGATTGGATTGGGAAATATGAGGAAAAGTTACAGGTACTGGACAAGATAGTTTGGAGAATCAGAGACACAGGATCTCAAATCTTTCTAACAAGTATTACCTATGAGAAAATAAAATCCTGGGCAACGCTGGGTATATATGCTAGTATGTAAATTAAGTTTAATCAACCCAGAAATTAGAGGCTGTAATTTTAAAGGGACATGGCAGATAGCAAAGCACCCTGCACTGGCCACAGCAGAATCACTAAATAAGCCAGGGATCCATTGGAAACCTGGTTATTGAACAACATGTACATGTTTGTTCCCAAGCTACTCACACTTGCAGGCGGGTGGTGTGGGGTCGGGTGGAGGACAGCAGAACAAATCACAAAGCTTTGTTCTGTAGATCGTTTATTGCAAGGGTGGATAAAACATACCCTGAAGATCTCGTGCAGCCCCCTGTCCATTATGCCCTCCCCACTGCCCCCCAATATTTGACAGCATCCTGTGGTAAAAGAAGAACTGTGTTCCTCAAGTGTGATTTTCTTTAGGAATATAATATGTGGTCCCTGCATGTCTTGTTTCTTGGGGGGTGGGGGGTGGGAAGCTAATTAAGAAAAGATACTAGAAGTACAACTTTCTGCACTTCCTTTGGTGGCACACAGCAGCAAGATTCAGTGCAATGTGCAGTGGCTTCCCCAGGCCTGCCAAAATTTCTTACCGCTGGTTTATTGTGTCTGGCTAGGTTTGGATAACAGAATAAACAAATCAGAGAGCAAAGGTCCATGGGTTGTGTAGCTGCTGCTCCTGCTGAAAGTGGAAATCATCAGGCAGCGGTTCCTCCACAGCAAGTGAGGTTCCTGCAGATCCCCAGGCTTATCATATTGCTGGATTGTGGCCACAAGTTCCTTTGGAAAAGCAGCTGTACTTGTCATGCTGCAAATGTCATCTAAAACTTGGAAGGTTCACAGGAAGACTGCAAGAGGAAGGAAAAAAACCAGACCCAAACAGGGAAATCCCAATGTTGACACAGAAGTGTTTGCACATGCCTCTGGATCCCAGCCCTGCCTCTGTGTGAATTATTCTCCAAGTCCTACTGGTAATATGCTCTGACTCACTAACAAAGGTTTCAGAAATATGAAGAAAACAGTATGAGATTTCCTTGCTAATTTGTTTCTTGTCTTCTCCCATATTTTACTTCTTCTTTTTTTTTAAAAAAAGCTGGCCTTCACTGTTTGATGAAACATTTTCTTTCGACATTTTCTCTTTTACTGTTTTTTCCTTATCTGCTGAAAAAAATGGACAGGAGCAAATCCTTGCATGCCCCAAATTGCAGGAGTGATAATATTCATTTGAACAAACCTTGCAGAAGTGAAAAAGGAAAGGTCTGTATGAAAAGAATTACTTGCATTCTATGAAAATGAAAACAAACCACATAGAGTATAAGACTGAATTCTATATATTGCCTGATCTTGCAGTTTATGACTGACAAGGGAAAAAAATATTTAAATGTATTATTATGGACTTGGGAAACCTAGCTAAAAGTTAAGGGGGAAAGTCTGCTTTTTTAAAAAAAAAAGAGCAACTGACATGTATAATAAACAGTACATCACTTTATGGAAATAATTTTACTTACAGAGCATGGCTACTCAGAGGTAAGCAAACCCCAAGGAATTTAATTTGTTTTATTTTAAGCAGAGTCTGTGCTGTGTATAAGATGGCACTCTAAGTAGCAACAATCCTGGAAATGCTATGAACCCATATATGCTGTATTTTCCATGGTGCTCCCTTATCATTTTTCTGGAATACTGTTAAGGTTTTTTTTAGAACTCTACTTCTCAAATGATTAGTAAAATGAATGCTGAGTCAGACACACTGAGTGACAGACACTTCATTTCTTCCCCCGCCTCCCCAAATACTACAGGCGCTGGGCCCTCTGCACACTGAAGCAGTCACCGTGATGCTCTGTTTGCAGAGTGCAATCATCACATTGCTTATTTGGTGCATTGCACCATACCTTGCTGCAGCGCTGAAAACCACTGTGTGTTGTTTTTTTTGCCACATTAGCTCCTGACAGCAAAAATCTACTAGGCACTAGTTTATCTGCACTGCTTACTTTCTGTGACAACGTGGTAGACACGTGCCTATGCCTGACAAAGTGTTATTTATAATAAAGGCAATCTTTAAAACACACACACACACCCGACTTAATATGATCATTCTGAAAATGGTATGGAGTGTGCAAGCTGTAATAAGCATTGGCAGATATCCACTAAGCACTCATTAATCTCTGTAACAATGCTCAAGATTATTTATGAGGATATGAAGTATCAAGATCAATTAACACTTTAAATGTATTAAGCCACCGAAAAAATAGCTTGTGTGTGTACATCTCCCATGCTTTGCATACTTTTTCTTTATCCTCTGCTCTCTGAAGAGCTTCTTTTTCTCTCCGAAACTTCTCTTTTTCCTCCTGCTCTTCCTTTCTTCTGGCAGCGATTGCGGCTTCCAGTTGGGCAGCCTCTTCCTGCTGCACACGCCACTGCAGGACCTACACAAAGATGGAGACACTTATGAGTTCTGTCAGCACCATGTGAAGAAAAAAAAATACCCTGGGCTTTAGGGGGGTTTCTTTCCACAAGGAAAAGAAATGGCTGTATTGTGCAAGCACAAACAAGTGTTAGCACTATGCCTCCATTAGGGAATGTAGAGGAAGATGAGTAAAGTCAACATTTATTTAGGTGATTGGTAAATCACCCTTTGATTTAGAAGGATCTGAAAAGTGGCTGATATAAAATAACATGGCCCAACAGTCAGGCTATTTCTTCTCTCTCTCAGCGCTCTAGAATGACATATGGTCTCTTTCCCTCTCCTTCTCCAGGACTGCTCATCTTTTCACTTTGTAAAGGCAAACAGTTAAGTGCGGCTGCTGGGGCTCAGAAGAGCTGATGAATGATTCAGGACTGTGGCTTACTGTTATAGAAGGGTGGTAGTTTATTCCCTAATGTGAAATGGCCGTAATGTGGCCCAAGGGGCACATGCAGCCCTTGGATACCACCTTTGTAGCCCCTGAATCCCTCCACCTGTGCCCCAAAGCCCTCCTGGCCCCCCATTTTAAAAAAATCAGTAGGATTTTTGGGCAATTTTGTGGCCTGAAAAGTTTCCCAAATGCTTGAAAGCAATACCCCCATTCTCACAAGCATCCCAGAATCCCATACTGTCCCCAAATACCTCCATCTTTCTCTGCTGTCCCTCTCAAAATAGCTTGCTGGGAGGGGGGAGTGGCCCACAATGGATCTGGAGGAAAAGAGACCCCCCCAATCCCCATGCAGTTGCCCACTCCCGCACTGCTGTCTCCCAGTTGGGTCCCACCTTCCTTCCTACTGGTTACTATCTGTTTGAGTGAATATGTATTTGATGTTTCCCTACTACCTCCTTGTTGAAACTTTTGCTGCTGCCCTGTAACAAGAATGAATACTTACTAGATGCATGGAGTGTCACTCAGGTAGGAAAGGGAGAGGGAAGAATTAAAATACAAAAGGTACAAAACATTGATACATATCTTAACCACAGTTTTCAGCAAACAGTGGTTCAGAAGTAACATAGCCATCCATGGAGATGTCCCCCATATCCAGGCTCTATTGGTACCTTCCTACTCTTTGTTAATGGCTACCATATAGGCAACTTTCACTGTCTACTATTTTTGCATTTCTATTCCCTTTGGTCCTACTGATTCTACTCTTCCACCTATAGGAGTCTGTTTAGATGTGAAATTCTGTCTCTTCCCACTTGGGACAGAGCAATAAGCATGTCATAAGTACACACATGTGTATCTGCTTGTCCTTGCTAAGATGTCCATTTTACCTCACAAAGACTGTCCATTAAAATCCATTGTTCAAATAATAATCCATGCCTGTACCTTTCTCATTTCAGTTCCCATACTTCCCTTTACATTCCCTCTAACATAACATAGGTGAAAACCAGGACACATATGGCCAAGCAACACCAGAACATGGCCAAGATGGCAAAGTTATTAATGAGGAAAAACACACAAACTAGGAGAGGCTGAAGCCATTTGCTTTTGCCTTAATCTACAGAAAAGGGCAAGATTCTGTTCCCTCTTCACCCCTTCCTGGTGCTGAGTTAACTGAATGCAAACTACATTTGCTCTTTGAACTCAGTTTGCAACAACTGAAGTAAGCTGAGAACAAATGGGGAAAATGGGAAGAGGAGAGAGGAATCTGGATATTTTCAAAGCAGCTGAAAAGCAGGACAACAGAGAATTAACTTGTACTGTCCTTGTTCAATCAGGACATACTCTTTTTTTTTCATTGCCTAAAGGTAGTTTTTAGGTGCCACTAGACTCTTTGTTCTCTCTTGAGCGCTGGGCAGTCTTTCCTTACCCTGGCACTTTCCACATGTGTTGAGTGACATGCCCATCATCCCCAGCCATTGAACATTCACACTGGTAATGATGGGTACTGCAATCCAACATACTTGAGGGGAAGCTGACTTAGGGTATTAAGATATGCTCTGGCAGATAAAACCTATCTGGATAGCAACAGCCTTTGTTCAAATGCTGCCAGTGTCATCTGTACACAGAAGATTTTTCCTCCCTGCACCCAACGCTTCAATTCTGACATGTAAACAAGCTCTGAGAATGAAGAAACCACAAGCCTCCTCAGCAAACATAACTCGCCTGTTTAATCAATAAAACTATATTTAATTACAAGCATAAAGTCATTTAATCCTCTGATTTATTCACTAGACTTTATACTCTAGCCAATACTACACTATTTAAGAATAAAGTGTCAACTGAAAATCTAAACAGGCTTACAGACAATACGAATCTTTCTTTGTGCTTATTTACAGTTCATGGCTCTGAGTAAATAATATAGAAAATGAGCTGAAGGTCATCAGCAGGAGCCTTCATGCAGAACCACCTCTCTACTAACTTGCAAGAGTCAGAGGCAAAGTGCCAGAAACTACCCACTGGGATTTTCCAAACTATGATTCTAAGCTGGGAATCACAGAGACTCAAGTGTGCATCATGAGAAGCTTCCTGCTTGCCCTGAAGGACTTTCACTGACACTTCCAAAAAGGCTGCAAACAAGGGTGATATCTCCACTGACCAAAAGGGAAAAGTCTGTGCGCTCAGGAAACTCATGCATAATTGGAAAAGTCCCCCTCCCCCGGCCAGCTTTGTTCATGGTAGCTGTGTCTTTTTTTATTATTATTATTTTAGCTGGAAAATCCCGGTGTGGACCAAGCAGCAACAATGTCCAAGGGACCATCTGTTGGGATTGATCTTGGCACCACCTACTCATGTGTGGGTGTCTTCCAGCATGGCAAGGTGGAAATCATTGCCAATGACCAGGGTAACAGGACCACGCCAAGCTATGTTGCATTTACTGACACAGAGAGGCTTATTGGTGATGCTGCAAAGAACCAAGTGGCAATGAACCCCACAAACACTGTTTTTGATGCAAAGCGTCTGATTGGTAGCAGATTTGATGATGCTGTTGTCCAGTCTGATATGAAACACTGGCCTTTCACTGTCGTGAATGATGCAGGCAGGCCAAAAGTTCAAGTTGAGTACAAAGGAGAAACAAAAAGCTTTTATCCAGAGGAAATATCCTCCATGGTGCTAACCAAAATGAAGGAGATAGCTGAAGCATACTTGGGAAAGACTGTCACAAATGCTGTGGTCACAGTCCCAGCCTATTTCAATGACTCCCAACGCCAGGCTACAAAAGATGCTGGAACCATTGCTGGTCTCAATGTGCTCCGAATCATTAACGAGCCAACTGCTGCTGCTATTGCTTACGGCTTGGATAAAAAAGGTTGGTGCATAATTGGAAAATACCAGTTCTAGATGTCACCACTCCCAGTTTTCTCATCTTGAAATATACCCACCATGATGATTCTTTGCAATCACACTTGACAAAGGTCTTCCTGCATCTCTTTTCACTGAAGTATTAGGTATGATTCACTCTTACTAGTTATCCTAACTAGATCAAACCAAGTGAATCTAATATTGAATGGGGTGTCAGGCCATATCTAAGTCTCATTGATTCAATGGCTTTATTCCAGTCGGGATTAATAATCATATTCAAGGCATATATTTCAATTAATTACGGGGATTATCTTTAAATCTATCCCTCTATTTAAAAAAACAGATACATGGCATCTTTGCAGCTGTCTATAGAAAACACATTTTTATAATACTCAGAATGTGTGTAAATCTACACCAAAAGCTAGACTGTGTATTTTTGGAAACTATAAATTTCTTAAACAACTTTAGCAGTAATAAGCAATGGCATATTAACATAAATAATAATTACATATAATTAGTGAACTATTTTCCCCCCAAAGCCCAAATCTATTCTAGATAATTTCTGTTTCTAAAATTGGGAAGTATTATTTGTCTCATTTGATTATACACTGCATGCTAATAATTCGCCAGCAAAATAGATTACTGGCAGTCATGCCTGCCACTCACAAACAGATCCCAGAGGAGGAAAGGAAGTGAAAAATGCTACAAGTCTGATTTTCATTACAATGCAGACATTGCAATGGAAATGACAATATAGACAGTGAAACTGCTGCTAAGGATCAATATTCTTTGAAGCTGTTTATAAAAAATATCCTCATCTCTCTCCCACCCCACCCAACCTGAAACATCTGGCATATGCATTTAAAACCAAGATCAATGCTAAACATACACACTGTGCAATATTCAGTGGCGACTTTTTTGAAACATCAAGAGTAGTTAGAAGAAAATTGTAATCAAACGTGTATATTAGATTTCATAGCTGGATCTACAATCCAGTTCAATCCGTGGGACATGGTTGCACACTGGCATTCATTTTTATTCAGAGGTAAGTCCCACTGTGTTCAGTGGTGCATAGTGCACAGAGTGTGCACAGAGTGATAATCGGCCTGAAGGCCTAAGTACGCTTATCAGGAAGAAGTGATTCAGAATCATTTTCAAGTAAACATGCTTAGAACCAAAGTACAAATCAGGTTATACGCTGTATAGATAAGACTGTAACTATGACAATGTTGTCTCAATAATGCCGCCATGGAAGATATCATATCCAGGGACATCACAGAAAACAGGCTTGAATGTGTTAATAATATGCATCTGACCCACTAAGGAGCCAAGATGTCTAGGCATACCTCATAAAGACTGCCACTGTACATTTATTATTTCCAAGATTCATGTGGATAAGATAACCTACATGTTGGCTTAAGAAATCAATAAGAAAAAAACAGCTATTTTGTCTCAGTTCATAGGCTGCCAATGAAGGCATCAGTACAAGAAAGTAGTAGCAAGGAGCAGTTTCACTATTTTTCCACTAAGAAGAATGCTTTAATCACCTATTTAAAGCAGATTGTTTGCACTGAAGTGTGGAATAATAATAATGAAGCAGCCAGGATCAAGTGCTATCATTACTGAGAAATGCAGAAATGCAGTACAACAAAATGGGTCATAGTCTATTTTTTTCAGGGGCAGCTACATAATACCTTAATTTCTCTTTCAAGAGATTTTAAAAAGCAGAATTTTGCTTCCACAGTTTCTCAGTGGAAATTGGATGTTTAAGTGAGTAGAACAACTTTCAGAAATGGCTAGCATGCTTTTACCACAATCCAGGATGTACAGATCTTGGAAAAAGTTTCTTTTTAAAAAACTACAGCTCCTTGAGTCTCCCAGCTGGCATGACCAGTTGGATTCTGGGCATGACTGGCATGACCAGTTGGATTCTAGTCAAAGCAGCAACTTTTCCAAGCTACAGTAAGGAGTAAACAGTATTAGTGGAAAGAATGCTTCTTTTTGGTCTTGCTTGAGAAGCAGACGATCTCCAGGGACTGTATGTTGGGATATTCATCCCACAAGAAGGACTGACCCAGGAAGCATGGACTGAATTTAGCAAGGGGGAGGGGTGAGCACATGAGGAAGAACACCCAGTCATTTTATGCCTCATCATTCCCAAGCAGGTTGATCTTCAAATGCATACTCAAGAGTCCTGCCAAGCAACTATGTCTCTCACAAAAGGAGTTTGAGACACAACCATTATACTCTTCCAATCTCACAGGAGCAGCCAATGCAAGGTTCTGGTGGCAATGCTTAAGCCCAATGATGTTATAAGCTTTTAGGAAGAAAGAAAGGATTTCAAGTCCCATTGGGCTCACAGGATGGATTTACTTTTGCGTGTACGTGTCTGTGTGTCTTTGTGTGTCTGTCTTTCACTTCTAAATGTTTTATGGGACTGAACTCATTTTTTTCATATTGTCCTATAAACTAACTTGGGGCTGCTGAACAGGATGCAATTTATTCATAATGTGTATAAATGAATAAATACAAAGCACAGCAACCGTTTCCCACTGCCTACTTTTAAGACAAACCTGGCAGCCTGAAAGACTTCTGGAATTACAAACACAGTTGTTCTATTTTCCAGAAATCATTGTGTGTCATGTTAATGTTTAAAAATATAAATTGCATATCTGGGCTGAGATTACAGAATGTTCAGCTGATTTTGCAGAATTTGATTTAAATTGCATTGCTTCTATAAATTCATGGGCTGACCCAGAGATTAGTTATGTTTACTCCTCACTTTCTTCATCTGCAAAATGAGAAAGCAGTGACTTACCACACTAGTTCACTGTGAAAATGTATAAGAGTGATATGTTCTACGTAAAAACAAATTTGGAATCGTCTTGCGGAGTTACAGAGAACTGAGCAGTCTGCCTTTGAACAATAAATGTTTTCCTTGTTTTACCAAGAATCTAAGAATACAATTTGTGCTAAACCCCTACTGACATGGAATGTGTGGATAATAAATTGATATTCAATGTTTCTTTTTTTTTTAGTCAGAAATTTAAATAGAATAATGACTTAAACCCAAAGTGTAAGACTGAACAGAATGCCTTAAGAAATCATTTCCTCCAGTCCAAATTCTGTGAGTCATACATTCATTCATTTTCTTCTCCTAGCTTACGATAAAAATCAAGCTGGCTGCCAAAACCTACCCACCCACTCACCCTCAGCCAGGTCCTGAAGCTGAATGCATTGAAAAGAAAAGGCTGTTCGTGACAGAGGTCTTTTTCTCATGAACAGCAGACCGATTCTCCTAAAAACTCACTTGCTAGTGATGATTAGAGTTACCATTCTCTGGTAATAAAATGTAATCAGGTGAGCTAGTGCTGATGATAGCAAAAATGCATTTTACATTTTAAAGTCTTTGGGGGTAAAGAAGGCTTGCTTTGGATGTGGAAGTCTTCCAATGTAACTGGCTACTGTCAAACGACATTTAGTTGGTCAAATCAGAGAAATAACCATGGTTCTAGTGGTAAGAATACTTGGAGTAATAACAACAAAATAAAGGACAATTGTAGCGATAGAGTTAGAATATTTCATCTCTTTAAGTGCAGTTATGCTTGCAGAGGCTGTAAAGTACCATAGACTGATAGAAGCTACACAGGGCACTTTCTTTTAATTTTGAGCAATAATTAAATAACATTTCAATATTGGGATTCCATGGACTTTACAAGAAGAATGTCACAGTTAAAGTAGAAGTGTGCTCTCACAATCTGAATTTGAAATCTTTGGATGATAAAGGAAAATATATATTTAAGCAGCATTTCAGAAAAACACACAGGTTGGAGATATTTTTTGAACAGGAAGCTAGATTTCACCTGCCACAGTGGCTGTGTGCAGAGGGAATTACAAGCTGGAACTCAGGATCATCTGGGTTTACTGTGAACCAGCTGCATACTAATAGGCATGATCCGTATCCTTTCATTTTAGTTGTCTTGCTGGAACAACTAACTAAACAAACTAGGAAGGAGTTGTTTAGCCACATATCATTCAAAAGAAGTTTCTGACTTGTTACTTCAAAACAAGCCACAATTTGTAAGCTAAGGGTAAAACTAGATTTGTTATCCTAGTTTGCAAAGGATGTAACAAGCCAAGATCCCTGGTTCAGATGATCTGTTAAATCCAGGCTGGGAAACTTTTGACTGCACTGCACTTCTTATCAGTACTAACCAGCATAGCAATGGTGTGAGATGATGGGAATTAGAGTCCAACAATATGTAGAGAGCCGTATATTGTTCACATCAGGATTAAAATAAACCTTCTCAGTTTGTTTCTTGCTTTTTAAAGTTTTCAAGTTTGAATTGTGAGGCAACATTTCTAATTTAATGGTGAAAATCTCCTCCTGTTACCCTGATTTCTGGGGGTCCCGTGAGGGACACCTAAATGCTCTCCAAATTGTACAAGTTGGGAAAATTAGTCAAAGAGCACAAGCTAGCACTATGAGAGGCAGGGCAACGGAGCAAGATCTTTTACCCAGCGTCTATGGGGTCAGGCCGAGTCAAGGAGCAAACAGAAGTGAAATAATAATTGCTCTTTTTATTAAAATACAATCAAACAAGTGTATGCAACACACTCACACAGATAACTAGAGAAATAAAGGCTGGAGTTGGATAGACGGATTTTTAGAGGAGGTTTTTGGTATAGGAAATACTGCACCTGTCCTGAAGCCCAGGTAGTCTGAAGATGGAGTTCGTGGATATGGAGGCTCTCAGTATGTGGGACTGAGGGGAAGGCTCGCCAAGCAAAGCAGCAGCAAGGCTGGATGGAAGTCAGAAACGATCCAAGGAAGCTCTCAAAGTCAGGGATTCTTATAGGGAAAAATGTGACCATAGGCTAGTCCGTACTTGGGGGAAAACAGTGAGTTTCAGGCTGGAGACAAAGCCTCCGAAAGGTCAGAATTTAGCATGATTGAGTTAAGACCGAATTATCAATAGAGTAGCCAGTACGCAAACACGGGAGTGCTTGACGACTGAGCATTCGGCTCGTTAAGCTGCCTGCTCAGGGCAGGGAGTTCTTTGTAAGCAGCGTGCATACATAATATGGTACTTGCCTTGAGATCTCCTGAAGCGGCAGTCTGGTTATTTCTGGCCCGCCTGTATTTGTTTGGAATATTCCAGCGATTAGCGACCGAGCCTGTTTGCATGCTTGTCCGGGGGCCTCGCAAGCACGTGGGAAGGAATAGGTGAGGAAGGCCAAATTATTGATATCAAAATGATATCTGGTATCCCACAAGTCCGGGCTAGAAAACTGCGGTAACACTCCTACTGTGCAAGAAGGTCTAGGGGAATACTATCCTCAAATTAAATTAAACAGAATGAGAAAGGAACAGAGATATCTTCATTCATTCATTCATTCATTCATTCATTCATTCATTTATTACATTTGTAGGATGCCTTTCTCCTGGAATGGGACCCAAAGCAACTTCCAATAATAAATAAACATATTAAAATCATTTAAAACAGCTGCAAACATTAAAAGGATATAAAATCATTTTTAAAAACCTAAAACAATATTCACTTTAAAACAAGTTAATAAATAAAGCTCCCCAGCTTACATAAACACCTGTTTAAAAGGAAAAGTTTTCACCTGCCAGCAAAAGGAGAACAGGGAGGGGGCCCGCCTAATCTCCTACGGACGGGCATTCCACAGGGTGGGAGCAGTGGCTGAGAAGGCTCTCTCCCATGTCCTCACCAGGAGAGCCTGGGATGGTGATGGGACCAAGAGAAAGCCTTCCCCTGCAGATCTTAGGACTCTAACTGGTTTGTACAGGTAAATATGGTCTTTCAGATAGCCTCAACCTAACCCATTGAAGGCTATAGGTCATAACCAGGACTTTGAATTGTGCCCGGAAATAAACAGGTAGCCAGTGGAGCTATTTTATCAAGGGAATTATATATATCAGGATAAGAAAGCCCTTGGTTTTAGTGGTGGACCACAAACTTTTTCTGTAGAAACTTTTGTTTATCAGCCCAAATAGACAACATTGGCTGAGATAACCAAATGATCTGAACAGAGACTTTGACGTTCCTATATACAGGCCCCAAAGTTATGCAGTATATAAAGTAACAATTAAATATAAGCTGATGAAGATGTTGAATTAACTCCTTCCACTGACAGAATGGCTTGTTTCAGTAGTATACGGGGATGAACAATATCCTTTTCCCTGTGCAATCTACTATTCAGCCTCAAAAGCTGCTCCACAGGATTGGGAACCTTCTGGGAGAGTGACTATGGGCCTTATTGCCCAAGGCAGGCAACTCAGGATTGCATCTGGATAATAGTGTCTTCAGTTGGGGCTTCACGCATGACAGTCTCTCTTCAGTTGTTGCCCCATAGAAGACCATTTTAAAAGCAATTCTTCTTACAAACACAAGAAATCTATTATTGACCTCCTCTCCCTCTTTCGTCACTCTAGAATTTCCTGTGCAAAAAGTTTAATTGTGCTGTTATATCAATTTTGGGTGGTCAGGGAAGGTCAGTGGGTGTGCGCTTTGGGTGGAAGAAAACGCCTTGTAATGAGGAAAAGAGAAAGTATACAATTCTTTCAAGAAGGCATTTTTAACAGGGAATTTCAGAGCCCAGTGTTAGTATTGTGTCTCCAAGTGCTGTTAAAACGTTACCTCCCAGCTTCACGCTCATTTGATTTGTAACTATCAAATGTACACTTCATTTTGTTCCTTCAGCAGGACTAAAAAATGTGGGGAGGAAGGGGGAAGTGGAGGACTCCCAGGAGGACCCCCAATGGCTTTTGGTTGGCTCTCCACTCAGGTGGGAGGCTACGCAATTGTGCTTTCTCCTCCCTCCCACTTTCCCTCCCTCCATTGTTGGTAAAAGGGGCTGGGATAATGTTGGAGGAGGTATTGGGTAGACAGTCTGTGTGTGGTAAGGTTTTGTCATTAACAGGTGTCATAGTCTCAGAATGGTTATGAAGGTACACAAGGAAAGACAGCTATCACTATTGCATAGCATTTTTGCAGACAATGCAATTGTAGCAAAAGACGAACCTCATGTGATAAGGGGACCTAGGAGGGAAGAGAGGAAAGCCCTGCTGCACAAGCAGAACTCTATTTACTCAACACTATAGTTCAATCAAATATATATTGGAACTGGGTTCTGGTTTCCAGCAGGGTTAATGGAGGATGTGATCTAGCAAGTACTCACTAGATCATGGCCCCTGAAGCACTGTGCCCGGGGGGGGGGTCCCTCCTGTAAAGCCTGCGGATCCTCTGATATATGGAAGGTGTGAAAAACCTCAAAGTTAGCTGTGATTGGAACCTGCAGAACATCTGCTTGGGAACAGAGTGGCCACAGCAGTGAGCACAAGGCTGGGGGAGGTGGTAACTGTGTGCTTTGGTGGAGCCGGGGGTGTGTGAGTACTTTCCGCCCCCCATAAGGACATTACAGCATCTTTTTTTTTGTTTGATCACCATGGAAATTGCAAGCATAACAAGTTAAATAACTCAATCTTTGCTTTTTCTGTTTGTTTTTACTCTTGGATTTACTTTTGGATTTTTAAAGGACAAAATTACTAGTTTTATAGCTAATTTTATACTTGTGTACTCTGACTTGGACTCTTAGAGGATTGATCCCTTTCTTTTCTTTTTGAATATACTGTTGAATCAGCTAATTGGATTTTCATATTTGGACTATGATTTATCTATATGGCTTATAATACATATTTGAATAGGATTTTGCTGCATTACATTTGTAAGGTCATCATGTTTGGAATTATGAAGACCAGTTTTAAGGAAATTTTGTTAGCCTGTTTGCTGGTTGGCATTGTGCCAGTTTATAGTGAGAAAGTTTGTGCAAGAACTATTGTCCTTATATATGTTTTGGAACACAAGGAATCTTGTTAGAGAATGCACTGTACAATTCATGACCATGCAATACAATGTTGGAAGAAAAGGGAAATTGACTTTATTGATTCTTTTTACCTTTTATATAAAATAATTATGGCCACAATTTTGAAATGTAAGATGCAAATCAGGAAAGATCCAATTGAGGAAGATAGTGTGCCTGATGATATCTGGCAGAATTTAGGCAACTTACAGTTGCCATGGAGAATAAGTTTGATAAATTTGTAGAAAAAATGACAAGAGAACTTAAATATATGACAAGAGAAGTTATAAAAATCAAATCTGAAAAGACAATTGTTGAAGTTCAAGAAAATGAGAATGAAACAGGAACTCTGTGAGAAATGACTCCAGACTCAGAAATCAAGATTATTCAAAAGGATACAAGTACACAGTAAGAACCTGAGAGAGCCAATTTTATATATGAAAGAAGAATGAAGGTTTCAAGTGATTTTATAACCCTGCTCTCAGCTAGAATGCTGAAAGATCAAATTTTGGATCTTAACCAGAAGTCATTGCAAAAGAATCAGGACAACATGCTTGTGCTCTTGAAGGAAATTCTACCACGATGTTTTCGGAAAAGAAAAAAATATAAATCTTTGGCCAACTGGGATCAACTGGAAGGTCTGATTTTTACCTACAAGAATGAAAGACACAGGTTGAGCATGACTGATCAAAGGAATGGCCTTCTGGGGTTATTTAAGAATGTTGAATTTGGAAGAAAAGGAAGGAAGGAAAGAAGGAAGGAAAGAAGGAAGGAAATAAAGAAAATGATTTTGATGAAGAAAGGGATCTGTGAGAACCAGGAGAAGAACCCAAGGATTCTGTTGAAAAAAAGAAAAAAGAAACAGACTTATTAATATTGGATGGTTGATTGATTATTTAGAAAATAATGAAGGTAATATGATGATGAAAGTCTTAAATTTTAAAGTTCAAATATTTAATACTGCATAAGAAGTGTAATAAGATTATTTCCTACATGATTGTTTATTTATTAATATATTAATATATTAATATCAATATACTAATTATACTGTATACTAACATACTAACATATAATATATTAGAAGAAGTTAAGAATGATTACGATAGAATATAGAACAAGTTAAGAATGACTTATGGGTTTGTGATTTAAATAAATAAGTGAAAAATTAACATAAGTGATTATAATTGATCTTTATTAGGTACTTAGAGGATTAGTACTACTTTTTGATGGCTTATTATTATTACTTACTGATTATTGATTATTAGATGGAATATAGAATAAGTTGATAAGTGACTACAGAATAAGTTGATAAGATTAAGTTAAGAATAGAGATGAAGGATTTACGAGTTAGACGTAATTGCTTGACTAATACGAGCTGTTTACAAGAGGGGTGGGAACCAATTTTATAATTGTTTGTAGTCTTTTGTAGTTATTTGGTAGTTCTTTTTCTTTTAATTATTTTATAGTATCGTTATTTTTTCTTATTTGTATTGTATACATTTTTAGTTTGTTGTATGGTTTTTATCATTGTTGTATGTTTCTGCTTAATAAGTAATTTTTAAAAATATACTGTATACTAGAAAAATATATACTGGAACTGCATATATAAAAATACTTCCATTACCAGTTTTATGAGAGCTGGCAACCTTACTAGCTACATGTAAGCCTAAAGTAGAACACCTCTCTCTCTCCTTCCCTTTCTCTCTCTCTCACACACGCACACGCACGTTGTGCACTACTAGTGTGGCTTGCACTTCTTCACTCTTTTGTGATACAATATCAGGAAATGCCCTTTACCATGTAAACATTAAGTGTGCTATTTCAATATTAAACTATCCTGATTGTTAAGCTAATATCGAAGCAGTAGGAAAACTGACTCCCCCACAGCCCATTTCACAAATGAGACGTTTTAGCAAGACAGCAATTGCCATGAGCAATAAGCTTTGAATGCCACTTGTAATTAAAAACTTTACTTTCAAATATAATTTGCAGTTTATACATAGCAAAAGGAGGATTTGCAAAATGAACACAGATTGCTTTGCTACACAGAGGGAGATGCTTCTTCATAGTCAGTTAATCATTTGACCAGTGTATGCTGTAAGGATGTTATGTGCACTAACCATGTCTAATTAAAGCAACAAATTCTAGGTTGTGGCACAGGATTCTTCATTCCTTTCCAATTGTGAACCAGAAGTCACTCTGATGTCCATATGCACCAGTGACATTACAATGTTGTTTCCAGTGAGGAAAATGAGTTAGAATACTGTTGTCTCCTTTAAACTGCAACAAGGGCTGATCCAAAAGTGGAAAAGTCTGTAAAGTATTGAGAGCTTCCATTTCTTTTTGTTCTGATTTTACCTGCATATTCCCAAGTTTGCATTCAAACTCTTTCTTGAAATATCCTGAGTTTCCCTTCCTCCTTGAGTCCTTGTGTCTCTCCCTTAATTGACATCTAGACTCAGGCAACATTTCAGAAATGGATTTTCACAAATTTCTACTGAGAATTCTTTATTCTTATTGAGGACTGCTAAAATGCTTGAGCAATATTACACTTGTTAAATGTTAGACTCATTTTGTTTTAGTGCAAACATTTCTCTTTCCCTCTCTTGATCTATTTTGAATCCATATCTGTCTTTACTGGCATCAGCCATCTTAGCTAGCTTTGAGATAATACAAAAAGACAGCCAAGTAGAGATATGTTTCATTTCTGGAAATACTGGGTTAATTTGAACTGACCAGAGAGGGAGAAATGAAGATTCCTTGGTAATTCTGGGAGTTCCAAGGAAATACTTCCTGATGTGAATAACTTCATGTGGGTCTCCAAAATGAAATTGGTTTATATAAGGACAAAAACCTAAGACTCTTAGAGACATTTTTATCTCATCTTGAGAAGGAAGATCTCAGATGAACATAATGAGCACAGATGCTATGACAAAATGGTACAACCACTCTGCCCTTCTTCCCCAATTCCACATATGATTGCCAGAGTTGAACACTGAAGTAGGGAATCCCAGGCCCTGGAGCTGAATGAACTCCTCCTGCAGTTTCTCAGGTGGCTGTATCTCTTTCCTCAAGAGACAATATTTGGTAGTTACTCAGGTTTGTACAGGCTTTACTCCATCCTAAAAGGTTGAATTGTCTCCCTTGAGGTCAAGATCTTACACTAAAACATGTTAGTATGTTTTGCTCCCACTTGTTTGCCTTTGGCCACACCTGCCACTGGAATGCAGCCCAAGAACATTCTGAAATTACATGTGGCCCTTTGGCTGAAAGAGGTCTTCCACCATTGCTTTAAAATGGGCTGGGGGGAAAATCCTGTGACATTCCCATTGAACTGCAACTCCAAGCATTGGCAATGCTGGTTGGGGCTGTAGGGCATCTGGAGGGTCACATGATTCCCACCCCTGTTTTCACACAATTTAGTGAGATCCAGCAGACTATCTGCATTACACAGTTTTCAGCTCTCCAATTTTTAGGTTTGGGATAGTCAGGTTTGGAATTCTTCTTTTCTCACAGCAGGAAAAACAAATGTCTTCACACTTGTGATCCTCTGGATGATAGACCAAAAGGTGCAGTCAGTAAGTTCACTCAGCTGGTATTCAGTCACCTTCCCCCTTGTACTGCAACTGAGTCATCCGAGTGGATTCATTCACTGTTACATTTACCTACATCTCATGGGCTTCCAGGAATATGCATCATGGCGATTTATTCATGCTTCACACTTCAGATGAGCCATTCACAACAAGCAAGGGGCGAAATACAGTGGGCCCTGAGTATTCTCTGAGGTGTGGTTTGAGGACCACCCATGGATACCAAAATCCATGGTATCCAAAATCCATTATATACAGTGGCACAGTAAAATGGTGCCCCATATATAAAATGGCAAACAAATGGGTGCTAGAACGAGCGTGAGGATCTGTGAAATGGTGGGAACCTACCGTAGGGTATGCCTTATATCAGTGTAGTACTCAGTGCAGCAAAATCAAAGGTTGTTTTATGGATTTTTTTTTCCAAATATTTTTGAGCCATGGTTGGTTCCATGGATGCAGAGCCTGCTAATATGAAGGGCCAACTGTAATGTAACTAGTTCCTTGTAAACTTCTCCTAGCCGTTTTTATGCAAAATTGGCTTAGCTAAAAGATGTCTTTCCCACAGAAATAGGAAAGTTAGAAAACATGTTTATGCATTTAGTTTATCATTAATACGCTAAAAAGCAATAATCAGTTGCATTTATGTTGGCAGAGGAATCTAATTATTCCTTTTAGGTTAAATTGCTATTTTTGTTTGTATTAAAAGCCTGCACTAAAACTTTTAAAGAGTGAAAATGAAAAATGACATCCATGATTTACCTCCTTCCTCCACGGCACATCTTATCCCACCCCATCTCTGTCTTGGGCTTGGGAGAAAAGAAAATAGCTGCAAGAATTTTGAAAACCCTACTTCTCATCTATCCCACCAAATACCCTTCTCTTGTTTTCTCTTTCCCCACTTTTTCTAATCTCTTCTCCTTTCCTTCTCCCTTTCTACAGCTTATGCCTTCCTAAGAAAAAAAACAGGCTTAAGAGTTTCAAAATTCAGTTTATTCAGGTGACTCTGTGCAGCTGTAACCTGAGTGGGGCACTGAATGCTCAGGATTAAAAAACTTGGAGGCAAATATTTACTAGAACCGTGTTCTCCAGTTTCCAGACCTGGAGCCCCTGGATACCTCATTCTCTGATGGACCCTGTGGTTTTTGCACCTCTGGACTATTTTCAGCCCTTGTTTTGCTGCTGATTCTTACTGACTCCTCTTTGGTCTTCAGCAGCATTGTTACAAAGAAGACACTGGAGTTAACAGTGCCTGCAGTGAGGTAGGGAAATTAAGCAAGACAGCACCTGGCTGAGATTGGTACAGGTTACAACAGGGGCAAGAATTGTGAGACCCTCTGGATGTTCTTGGGACTGCAATTCCAAAGAATTCTCACCAAAGCTTGCTAGGGCTACTGGGAATTGCAGTCTAAGAATACATGGAGGGTTGCATGAGTTCCACTTATAGCACCCTGGAAATGAATATTAAGGCCAAAGAGATTCTGGTATGAAATTCAAAAAGTTTTCTCCCCAACCTATACTTTTCACCAGCTGTATAGCACTAAATTAACAGTTCTGTATTTTGTTTTTTTATGTATGTATGTACATATGCATGTATGTGAAGTCTGTTTAACCTGCTGTTCAGCTGGACAAGGTTCCCACTGAGGGTTATGTAAGATCAGTAAGAACTAGAATATCAGATTAAAAATAGTTTTTAAAAAAAATCTATTCACAGAAATGGTGATTATGAGAATTTCCTTCTTTTTCCTTGGCTACAACTGGCTCTGTCAACCTAAGAGTGAGAGAGCCCTAGTCATAACCAATGAAGCAGCAGCAAGTGAGGAAAGTAGTGTGGGCAATTTGCCTCACTGGTGATTTCTTCCTCTACCGCTTACAGGCGAAACTCAGAACTAGCTGTCACATAACCCCATGCTGGAAGTTTCAGGAGAGTGGGAACAGGAAAATCTTCCATAGCCCTCAAACAGCATTACAAAGTCCTTGGCCAACACTGTCTAGAACATTCCTGCAAAGCGCTGAAGATATACTGCCACATTTTGTAGAACTATTCAATTCTAAAACAGATTCATTCCATCACCAACCTTATTTTGTGACATTTAAAGTAGAGTTGGAGGGCATTCTAGCTGTTGTTTAATTAAAGCTCCCATCATTCCTTGCTGACTGGGGCTGCTGGGATTTGGAAATTAACCACCTCTGGAAATCCATAGTTCCTTACCCCTGTGTTAAAGGCATCTATCACAAGAAACAAACTAAGAACAAGTTTAGACAGCAACAACATTGTCACTACAGTTTATTGTTTGAATCTTTGTATTTCCTTTCAAAAGAGCATATAAGTGCTTACTGGAAAAAAACCTTATAATTGCTTTTGATACCTGTTTGTCTTCTGTTAATGATCAAAAACAAGGAAAAAATGCTGCACAGTCACTATCTCTTTTTCACAACAGATGGATGCATATGCATGAAATATAAACCACATAATGGCTTCTCTAGCTTACAGTGATAAAGTGAAAGCTGAATATGTTCTATATTTTTTTAAGTAGGGCAACTCTAGTGACCCCCTGCAGCTTCACCATGTAATTTTGCTCTTACCATAAGCCTTAATTTGTTCTGTTTTTTAGCATATGCAGGACGAATTGGGTCACAAATCAATCATCATCCACTTAATTTTTTTTTCAAACAACTAAATGAGATTATATCTACCTCCAACACATGTTGCAAGGTCTTTGGTCAATATGCTTTAACTTTCAGAAACAATTTATGATCCTTAACTGGGTACAACTAAATGCATTTAAACTTTTCAGACCTTCTAATCCAAGTGCAAATGGGGTTTAAAATTCCCTTCTTTTAAGCTTTTTTTAAAAAAGGGTTTTATCTACTATGATTTAACTTCCCTTTCAATAACTTTGTTTATGACAACATCATTTTCGTAGCAGATGTTATTCATTGCAAAAATGTTAATGATGGTTCTTAAAGTGCTCGCAAGTGCTCTCACAGATCTAACACAAAGATGCCTATAGTACAATGCCTCAAAGGCTGCTTCTGTGGCCCATGGGCCACCCAGACCACCTTTTTCCTGGCCAAAAATGTAAGAATATATTTTTAAGAAATTAAATCATTAAGACTTTGCTGACCATTTCCTGCCACTCCAATCTGCTGTTTGAAGCTGCTGCCTCATTCTGTCCAATGGTAGGGCTAACACTGCAGGAACAGCTTTATACATAATCGCTGTACTGTGGTTGAGATCAACAGATTTACTTGGGGTGAGATAACACTTGACATGAGATTTCTTTTCATACTTCAAGACACTGCCACTGCCATTGCTCCCCTCACCAAAAATTCCACGTCACCATCTCAGGCAGTATGGCAGGTTGCACAAAGATGAGGAGTCTATTATCAAAAAGGTTCTGTCTCAACTCACCATCCACTTCATTTATAAAAGCAGATAGTCCTGAAGAAAGGCCTTGGGTGTGGATCTCAATATAGGTTTATGTAGGAGCAACTACACTTCAGAAACATTTGTACAAGTGATGTAGTCCTCTAAAAGTTAGCATCCATGTATTGCACTGTGCCTGGAAACAGACCAGAAAGCTATGCTCTAAACTAGTTCCCAAGTTCCTCACAGTCTCTACTTTAGCTGGAGTGTCCAGCATGGATGGATTACACCACTGCTACCCAAGTAGGATGATATCAAAGAACAGTACAGGGCAAATAATTACCACACTTTACATTAATATTCTCTTTCTTAATATCAGAGTTCAAGTCAAAGTGAATACCAGTTGTTTTATCCACAATAATGGAGCAAATTGACTACTCTGATATGCCTTGTCCAGCACTCTTGTGAAGGACAACTCACACAGACTCGCTCATCCTGCTGGCAGAGAAGTAAGCTTTAGTCTCAAACTCTGGTCCTCCAGATGTTTTGAACTTCAGCTCCCAGAATCCTTCACTGTTGGCCAAGCTGGCTGGAGTTTTTGAGAGAGAAGTCCCAAACACTTGGAGGATCAAAATTTGGGAACCACTGGTATAGATATTCACAGTAGCGGAGCTTGGAGTATATGTGGGGGGGCTACAGCATGAGAGGCATGGCCACTGTGCAGGGGGTGTGGCTAGGGCATGCAGGGCGGGGCCAGGGTGTGCAGGGGCATGGCTATAAGCCGGGACACCCCAGAAATATTGCTGTCCAGGGTGAATCATCCCCCCTGCCTCCATGTTCCCACACAATTGGATATTCAGATGGTTTCTAATTCATCCACAATGGGATTTGTCCCATGTTCTCTTCCAGTGGTGCTCTACCCATCATCCCTCCAGTTTCACCATCCTTGGGTCACCATTAAACCAAGGACATAACAAGTTTCTACAAGAAGTGGTCAGGAACTTACAAGTGATAGTCACTTAGCCAATTCAGCATACCACGGATCAGCCACAGGTTCAGCAAAGCCACTGACAAACAACATAGGGAATATTCAGGAAACTGTTTAGATCCATTCACCTAGAGTGGGTTATCTTAAATGGCTTACCATGCTTCCACATTGACAGCCAACTTAAAATGAACAAGATATTGATCTGTTCATGACAACAGAGATGTGTATACCCCCTTCACCTCCACATCCCCTAGCCTGCCATAAAAGAGTACCAGACCAAGAGCTTGCTCTGTGACATGCAAAGGGCCAGATATTAACTCCAACATGTCCATGGTTGTCATGGCAGATGTGACATCCTGAGTCGCTCTCCACAAAGTGCCTTCAGGGTGAATTCTGCACTCCCCATCAAGGAATAAGTCTTGGGAAAGTCAAGAGCAGAGCTTGAGATTTTCCCTACTGGCTCAAGTGGGCAGCACGACATGCATCTACTCTGACCTGGTTACCCGACTACAGCAGCATGTGTTCTAAATGCATAGACTGCCAGATGGAACAACGGGTCTGTGTGAAAGATTTTATAAACAGCTCCCATTCCACCCTCCGTGCTGCCAGATCTAGCTTGCTATACTGCAGGATAGCCAGGTGGACAGAACTGGATGAGACAAGCTCTTCCTTCAACCAGATCTCCATAACATAGCATACAAGTATGCATCCAAAAAAAAAAAAAAAAAAGATTTTTAGGTCAGAAAGTCTGTCTTCACTGTCACCATGTGCTCCTTATCTAGACAAGAACCTGAAAGCAGCATACAAGCATACCTTAGTTAATGAAGTAGATGTGTTGCTGGATATTACTTCTTGAACAGAAAATTTTGTACCAGAGGTAGAAATTCATGGAACAGATAGCAATAGGTTCCTACACCACAAAAAAGAACATACATCTGCTAACTTTTTACTGAGAACTAACAATATGCACATTTGAAATGGAACAATTATGTTAAGTAAGCATTGGATAAGTTAAAAAAAGATTGAACCTTCTATAGACCACTTGAATGCTTCTTCCAAAATGCATCCATGGGTGATTGTTTCTTTCAGCATCCTCCACTTTTATTATGATTGATATTTTAGTATGATTTCCACATTTATGCTTTTTAATATACTGGGAGTAGCTGATGAGACTGGCTAATCTGTTTTCAGGTTTTCTCTCAGTTTGCTGTTCACATGTGCTTTATAAGAGATTATTGAGACAGCTGCTGTTTACCTTGCCTGTTGTAAGTAGGTATATACAGTTATGGTAGAACTGGTTAAAATAAAATCCCATTCTTAGGATTCTAGCTCAAGGTTTATTGTGATGTTTACTGCAGATATGCTGCTCCAACCTGTCACCAAAGTCCATGTGTCTCCAGCCTTCCTTCACCATCCTCCCAATGCCAAAACTACTAAAAACATCCAGCTAGACAGACAACAAGGAAGTAAATGGGAGATATGCAAGTGTAAAAAGACTTTGTAAAAAGGACCTTCTTTGTTAACTGAAGTATGCCTGTATTTTCCATTTAACAGCCAGATAACAATCTCTTGCCACATCTTGCCCTGGTGGTAATTATCTGAATAATTTACAGGTAGTCTACATGCCATGCAGCTTTCTTTTTAAAAAGTCCAGATATATCTCTCTCTCTCTCTCTCTCTCGAGCAAAATAGACATTAACAGGAATGCATAATCCCTGTGATAAACCCAGTTCACCCTCCCACTGTGGGACTTCCTTGGAGATATGTGCCTTTGCTATCAAACGTGGGGATTAAGCCCACATTTACCTTTTAGCGACCAGCTACAAAATAAGACACAACAAACACAAAGCTGATGACAATCATGTGCTAGGACACATGATGGAGTACCTCTTTTAAAAACATCTTAATCATATTCATATCATCCAGCTTGATTGCACTCCCCTACCATTTTTTATTAAATGCTATTGGACACTGCCTATTACTTTTGTCTTCAGAAGATGGAAGTAGCAGCAATAGTCTGAAAAAAAAAGAGAGTGAACAAATTCAAACTTGGATTCACTTTTTTTAAAAAAAGAGGGTAAACAAGAGGCGGGGAGTATATGGCTCTCCAAGCACTTCTGGATTGTAACTCCCATCAGTCCCAGCCAGCATAGCCAATGGTGAAGTATAACAGGTATAGCAGCCCAACAAAATCTAGAAAGCAACAGATTTTCCATCCTTGAGGTAAACAGTATAGTCCAGGCCCCTGAAATGGCCCACAGATTTCTCCCATCTACCTCCAAAACTTGCCCCAAATTTCAGCAACCAATTTTATTTTCTATTTCTATTGTTCTCTATAATGTTGTAGTTTTTCTTTTATTTGGAGGTTTTAATTACAGTTAATTGTTAACTGCTGTAATAATCCTGTGGACTCAAAAGCAGGACAGACATCTATATACAAACAAAATAAAGGTATTTGTTCTCCCTCTACAATGATAATTTGCTTTTAATTGGGTGTTAAAAGGTCTACATGTAATTAATTGCATTTTAAAATTCACCTACTGGATAACAACCAATTAGGAAAAAAATATGCAGTTCATTCATAGGCTAGGAATGCTCTTTGCTGCAAGCAATAGGAAATTGTCTCTATTTTTAAGAGCTACACACTTTACTGTTCCCTTTGTGAAGGGCTTAGCCCATAATGTGAAGAATCATTTTTGAAAAAATGAACATTAATGTGCATTTTCCTGTTCCTTAAACTGCCAATAATATTTGATTTCTTGTTACACACTACTGACATGATTACATTTGCCAAAGCTATAAAAAAAAGGTAAATATCTGTTCTGTAGGCATTACCCTTTTACGAAGTACAATACACATATAAGAAATCTGGGTTTCTTTCTTGAAGGCCTTGTAATTTAATTAGGAGTGGAGAACAATAAGAAACAGCAAGAGACCACAGGACAGAAATGAGGAGTAAAAAAAGAGAACCAAGGAGAGATGGGAAAAGGAAATTAGTTGTGACCAATTGCTGTTAGAATGAAGAGAGTTCATTAGCTTGGTTTTATTATCTTCATTTTTTAAAAAATGCAAATAATAATTAGGAATAATAAAAAAGAAGAACAAGCTCAGACTTGTACAGAAAGCTAGCCCCTGGAATTTGCAGATGATTTTTCTTTTCAGTCACGTACACAGTTCTTCCAGTTATGTCATATGCATGTGCAGGGCTTTATACAAGAACTTTAAAAATATACAAGAATGGCATCCTAGTAAAATACTTTGCCATACTGCTCTCACTGTATTATTTCCCTACCAGGTCTCAGCACAAAGGATACAAAAATTACTCATAATTCCATTTTTGCCCTTTCCCGTATCTGCCTTGATGTTGTTTTCAAGAGACTATAAGCCCCTTGAACAAAGACTTGTCATTTCTTTCTTAATAAAAGTCTCATACAGTAGCAAGTGCTACTCTAATGATGACAAAGTCAACACCACAAATACATCTTATCTTTCTGATAGGCTAGATTAGGCCCTGTTTTGCATTCCAAAAGGCTGAACACTGGTGGTTATCATGCTACTCTGCTAATGTCAAATGTTAATCTGAAGAAATCTGTGTGATGGAGTATTTTCATTCATTTTTGTTCTTTCCTAAAATTTAAAATTCCCAACTGTTATGATTTATTTCAAAATTTCCATTAAAAACGTTAGCCAGTTTGTATCATCCCCACTAACACAAATGATGTTGTATTTGCACAACCTAGTTCCACCCTATGCAGCAGGATATTCAATCCAGTTTCCATATGTGCTGTAACCACTAGTCCAACCACAGGCAGCTGGACTACTGGTTACAGAACAACTGCTTGTGCAACCGGTTGCATGAATGCTAGCACACCGAAGGATTACAAGAGCCATTATATATTAGAGCAGCTACAATCGACATGTGGCCCTTCAGAAGTTGTTAGACTCCAACTGCCATCTGCCTTAGCATAGGAGCCTGCCTTTAAGACCTCCTGGAGACGCTCTTCTTTCTGTCCTACCATCCTCCCAGACAGATGTGGTGGAAACTCATGAGCAGGCCTCCTCTCAAGTGGCTGCTCTGGAATTCCTTTCTAAAAACCTTGTCACACTATACTGTTGTAGTGCTATATTCCACTTTAACTGCCATGGCAGCATCTTGTGGAATTCTGGGGTTTGTAGTTTAGTGAGACCAAAAACTCTCTGGCTGAGAATTCTACATGCTTCTCTCTCTACTGCAAATCCCAGAGTTCCATAGTATGTTGGCATGGTGTTAAAGTGGAATGTTATGACAATGTAGGGTGATATGTAGCCTAGAAAGCTTAGACTGGCATCTGCCTTGCTATCCTTCTTGTAAGCAGATGAAGGCCATTTCCACACTAGATTGGTATAGCGCTATTATTCCACTTTCAACATCCTATGGAATCCTGGGGTTTGCAGTTTCGGGAGGGGCCAGCTGGTCCCTCCCAAAACTGCAAACTCCAGGATTCCATAGGATGTTGAGAGTGAAATAATAGCTATAACAGTCAAGAGCAGATATGGCTGAAGTGTTTTGTTTTGTTTTGGAAGGCCTTTGAAGGCTCATGGCTCAGGGGGGAGATCCTTGCATGATGAGATCAATTGTCTATTTGTTGTTGTTTTTTTAATGGTAGTGTTTCTACCTGGCTTTAATTTTATTGATAGTTTAATCACACTTTTAACTTTTGTATGCTGTGAATTTTACACTATATGTATTTTAACCTTTGCAAGCCACTTAGAGTCCCAAACTGGTGGTGATGATGACAATGACAGCAGTCAGTGTAACCAATGATGAGCAGTTGCATTTTGACAAGATCTGGGGGGTTGCTTTTTGCCCATTCCTATACTAAAGAATGAAAAGTAAATCATAGTTTTATATTATAATGCTGTGAGCTGAAATAAAGAAGTGACTCTCTTTCAGAAAGACTGGGGTTGGGATGAATGGTTTCAAGCTTTCAATTCAACACTTGAAAGTTTAGCTAGCAACTGCAAATGATGTTCATGGTATGTATCAAACATTATGCTGGTGTGTGACCACCTGTGCAGCAGAAAAGTCTCTTCCTGCTCTCTCCCTGCAACCCCCTATACTGTCTGAAAACCAGTTCTGGCACGTTTACCAGCCCTCTGGAGCAGGTTATGGGGAATACGCAGAAGATGAGGCAGGCAGAGTGGATTGTCACTTCGTGATTCTGCTGATAAACCATTCTAGCAATGGAAAGATCTAAAGGCTTTGTTGCAACTCAATCAAAAATACAAAACAACCCCTTTCTGATGACATCACCCAACTGGTCACCATTCAGCTTCTTACTACAACATCCTTCTCCACCAGTGAAACATGTGTCTTAGTTGGCAAATATTTCACATATAGTTGCTCAAGTAGATCTGGAGCTCACAACCATAACTCTGAAAAGGCGATGCTGTCTAGTCCCCACTCTTGAAGTTGGATGGTGGGCACTGTGAAGGAAATTTATGTTGCTTTATTTTGTAGGCTGGTCATGTGCTCTATTTTATTCAGAACAATTCTCTATATGTAAGGCTCTTTCAGGGGCAGTCCTCTGTTTGAAGACAACCTCTGTTTGGAGGAATATTCAGTCCAAGTCCAGCTTAAAGAACCACAAGATGACAGACCAGGGGCCTTGAAATTGCCAACTAACAGTTGTTACTAAACTGTGAAAACAGACAGATCACTAGATCACAGTTTTAATGCTATTTAAACCACAGTATTTTTTTCTAGGTTTGTATTATAACATAAACTAACATATGCCAACTTTATGCAAATATGCGTTTTCCTTTGTGCACTCCCTTTTGGTGATGTGTTTCCTCTGTTTTTGACAATGTGTTAATAGACACATTACTTGCTCAGCACCATGATTATTTCATGATACCCAGAAACATGCCCTGCCAGCTGAAAAGAGAACAAATTAAGCTCTAAGCAAGATTTCAGAATGTGGCATAGTGTATAGATGACTACTGTCTCCTTAGGAGATGAGGTAATGTTTGTTTCTCACAAATCTTCAGTTCCACTGAAGGGAATAGGGAACAATGCTGTTGTCTGCTAGCACTAGAACAGGGAAGAAGGTTTTGTGGCATCTCTTCCAACAACTGTAAATCCCCCAATTACAATTACAAGAAAGAAAAACAATTTCTGAAAAAGTGTGCTAGGGGGGATATTGTTAATTGCTTCTTTCTGTAAACTACAGATCTTTGAGCTCCACTGATGACACCCAGATGTAACAAAAGATATTTTAGACATGTTAATAGAGAAGTGTTTAAAAGAGAGACAGATTAAGGGATTCAGAAGCAAAATTGACATCACATGGGCTGAATCAGGAGGTGACCGACAAGGAATATACATCTCAGTTCCTGGGAAGAGTGACTATTAGGTTCTTTGCAGGAATCTCAAAATGTGAAATACTCAGGGAGCAGTTTCTTATAACATGGGACCATAATTCCATTTTCATTTGATTTCTTATGTCTTCCTTTTTCTGGGAAACTGCCAGGTTCCACACTATAAGGGATAGCTGTTTCATAAATATATTCCAATTTCCCATTGGTAAAACCCAGAGAACTGCCATATCTTCCTTGATTATTTACTCTACTTCACTATCTCAAGATGCTAGGGAATTTATCCTTGAGGAACTCAATTTAATTTTAAGCCTCTTGCTATTTCTACTGAAACATTTGCTTGGATTTTTTTTTAAAAAAAATTCTCTGAAATTTAAATTTAAATTAATTAAAATCTTGCACATCTATCATCTGTCATCTATCTATCTCTACCCTGGTCCTGTAACAAAAAGATCTCACAGTGGCTTACAAGCACAATTAAAACAAACAGGATAAAACAGTTTAAAACAATAAAAATAAGCCATGTGACACACATGCTTGGCAGTTTATGGGAAGAAAGCAATGCAAGCTTCTTATTACTTTTTATTTATTAAATAACATTCTACAAACTTTCTTGGCTGTTTTCTATCCTCACTTTAGAAATTGTCACAATCACTTCCTCTGCTACTACACCTAGGCCGTTACCTGGTTATCAATTTGGAAGTGAAACAGGGCCTCCACATCAAAATGCCTTCTCTAAGTGATCACCTAGAAATATATTCATTTATAAATTAAAAGAAAAAGAACTTTTAAAAAGCAAAGAAAAAAAAGTAAAACAAAGTACATGTTAAGTTTTGGGAGCAGATGACCCATGACTAAATATTGTCAGTTTGAGGGGATTATGGAGTAGGCAAAGGGGAAAAGACCAAGTCAAGTTCTGTAAATAAGGTAGAAATTAGAATTATAGAATTATAGAATAAGTGAGTTTCAATCATTCTTCAAATGCAGATATCATCAAGAAGAAGACAAGAAAAGTAGCATGCAAGTAGCTGGACAACTGCTGAGTAAAAACAAATTGGACTGCAAACTGTGAAAAATGACACACATTTCTTTCAGAATTAAGTCCTATCAGGTTCAATGTAGTTTATTCTCGTGTGTGCATAGTGTTACTGCAGTTCCTAAGCCACACTTAGGGTGACCTTAGTTACTGTTTTGATATCAATAATTTGGCCTACTATACCCCTCTGTTCTCCACGTGCTTGTGAGGCCCCCGGACAAGCACGCAAACAGGCTCGGTCGCTAATTGCTGTAATATTCGAAACAAACACAGGCTGGCCAGAAATAGCCAAACTGCCGCTTCAGGAGACCTCACGGCAAGTACCCTCATCAGGTATGCACGCTACGTACAAAGAACTCCCTGCCCCAAGCAGGCAGCTTGATTGAAGAATCCTCATCTGTCAAGCACTCTGCGTTTGCATACTGTCTACTCCATGACAAACTCAGACATAACTCAATCATGCTAAATTCTGACCTTTCGGAGGTTTTATCTCCAGCCCGAAACTCATTGTTTTCCCCCAAGTAAGGACTAGCCTGTGGCTACGTTGTCCCCTATAAAAACCCCTGACTTTGTGAACTTCCTTGGATCGCTCCCGACTTCCATCCAGCCTTGCTGCCACTTTGTTTGGCGAGCCTTCCCCTCAGTCCCATGTACTGAGACTCCATATCCCTGAACTTCTGCTGCAGACTACCCGGGCTTCAGGACAGATATAATATTACCCAAACCAACAACTCCTCTAAAAATCCCTCTATCCCACTCCAACTTTTATTTCTTTAGTTCTCTGCGTGAGTGTGTTGCATACACTGTTTGATTGTATTTTGATAAAAACCACAATTATTATTTCAATTCTGTGTGCTCCTTGACTCGGCCTGACCCCGTACACGCTGAGTAAAAGATCTCGCTCCGTTGCCCTGCCTCTCGTATTGCTAGCTTGTGCTCTTGGCTAATTTCCCCAACTGATATAATTGAGAGCGCATTTAGGTGTCCCTCCCAGGACCCCCAGAAATCAGGGTAACAACAGCACTTCAAATGTTTTAGTCAGGCAAGTAGCAATTTCTCACTATTGGTCCTATAGTATTTATTTCTGACACAAAAGCACAGATTTCAGGCTAAAAACAACATCTTCAAGCATCAAATGAACCAACACAATAGCAGATACAGATATTACTTGATCCAAGCAAAACAAACGCCACCAGTCACCACCCCTTGGATCATTCCAATAGGGTTGATTTGTGGTCTGAGCAGGGAAGGAGACTTCACCCCAAAGTGCTGTCTTGAGGTATTCCCTCCTCAGGTTACAGGCCAGTGGCACTTCTCAGTTTCCCAAGCCATCAATATGAGGTTCAGTTTTATTTATTACAAAAAATGTACAAGCTGATCAGAGTCCAAGGAGGATGTTTCCAGCCCTTTCTCACCAGTGAGCAAGGATGCTGAAGAAGTGAGACTCAGGTTGCAATTCCTTGTTGCAGCGTCACTTGCTGGTGGGAGGGTCCTGGAAACCCCTTCCTCCTTGTGTCCTGATCAGCAGCTGAAGGATTTCCTTTGCTCAATGGGACTGCTGGCTATTAAGGTTGGCTGCAAAGAGTTGCACTAGGAGACATTATACAGTAGGGTATACATAATTAAGTAGCTGGTGTAGAATATCAGTGATTAATTTTTAAATGGCAGCAATACCATGATCTTAGTAAAAAATAAATACAAGTCTTGAATAAAACCAAATCAAAACATTTATATTAAACATCAGAAGCAAACTAAAAAAAAAAGTCTTCCTCTAGTGCTGAAAAGACTGCGGAGTCAAAAACAAGTGAACTTTCCAAGAAGTATGTTCCATAGTTATGATGACACAAACAGAGAAGACTCTCTCCCCAGTCATGAACCAAAAAAGTCCAGGAGGGGCATCTGATGGTGAACTGGACAAGTCTGGGTAGGAGGAGGGGGTACTTCATAATTCATAGAATCATAGATCTGGAAGAGACCACAAGGGCCATCAAGTCTAATTCACCAATCACTTTGAGTAAAGATTTCCCAACCTGTTTCCTAATTTGGACTGGTCTTGTTAAAAATGTAATGGGGCATGGTGCATAAGTAGTATCACAAATGGGACAGGCAAGCACTTTGTTTCTAATGTAAGAAGGAGGCTTATTTATGGAAAGCAAGAAAAGAGAAGACAGCCATCATGGTGTAGTGGTTTCAGTGGGGAACTATGACTCTGGATACCAAGGTTCAAATCTCCCTCAGCCATGGAAACCCACTGGGTAACCTTAGGCAAGTCACACCTTCTCAGGCACAGATGAAGGCAAAGGTAACCCCCGTCTGAACAAATGTTGCCAAGAAAATGCCATCATAGGTTCACCTTAGGGTTGCCATAAGTCATAAATGAGCTGAAGACACAGAACAACAAGGCAAAGTTCCCCCTTTTCATTCTCATCATTCTTAAACTTCTCTATACTGAAAACTGTGTGGGGGAAAGAAGAGTTTGAACTTACGACACACATCCAACCTCAGTTTCAGTTTCTCTTCTGGGTTTGCTAATTCTTAAGGTCACAAATGCTTTTGAAGAGCAGATAAAGTGTCAGTTCTCCTTTCTATTCCATGTAGTAGAAGTAAGTTTAATCTATGGCATGGATCATACTCATTTAAAGTTTGTACTGGCTCACTCGCTTTCTCTTTGAAAGCTCAGAAAGCAGAGAACTATAGAACAACCAGTATCACTGTAGCTTCTGAGATATAGTGTGTGGGTGGATAGTCTTGATAGATCACACCACTTAGTGCATGATCTTTTAGCACATGATGGATCACGCCATTTAACAAATATTTTTTTACCAAAAATGAAGTGAGCTTGCCTTTCTTGTTTTGATTGTTTCCAATTTATCTGAATCAGCCTAGGAGAATATAGCCACTGTCCATCTATTTTCTGTTGCCCACTTTTTTGTTTTCATGAAGGTGACCTTCAGACTATGTACCCAATCCAGGAGAACAAAAGAAGTGGCTCACCAGACTATGTGACCATGCCTCAAAAGCAGGAGCCCTGCACATCCTTCATACTTTCCCCAAATGCTCTCAGTAAAAGAAAGACATGGGTGTGCGGAGTATTCTTCCACCCATTCCCCTGTGCAATTATGGTAAATTCTCTACTACTGGGTTAGACTCCCCTCCTCCTTACTCAACAAGTATGGGCAGTGTCCCTTACATACAATATTAGCAAAAATGTGCTGATAATGGGACACTAAGGATTACGCAACCCACAATCAGATGCACTTTTGAATACAGTATGGAGTATATCTATCTCTGTTGGTTGATATCAGACTTCCTACTTGACCTGTTACTTGCTGCTGCTGGCCAAACACTGGTCATTTTTTGTCTTGCAGTTTGAAAGCACATGTAGCAGGACAAAGATAAACTGGAGACAGAATTCTTCTGCAACTCCTAACTTTAGACAAGTAAGCATTGTCCTGAAGGCAACATTATATCTTCCAATAACGTGAATGTACAAGCTCAGGGAAGCTATTAGGCACAACTATACTCAAAGAAAGAGGGAGGCTGATGCACATACAATGGAAATGTATCTGGATGATAGCACCTCTTCTCCCTTCAACTCCACTTGCCACAAAGGTTTGTGTCCTACTTCAGTTCTCCGAAGCGCTAAAAATCATCTTGTGGAGATTTTTGCATTGCTTTGAGCTACGGCCTAGACCAGTGGTTCTCAACCTGTGGGTCCCCAGATGTTTGTGGGCTTCAGGTCCCAGAAGCCCCAGCCACTATGGTCAATGCTCAGGGCTTCTGGGAGCTGAAGTCCAAAAACATCTGGGGACCCACAGGTTGAGAACCACTGGCCTAGACTGTTCTGCAGAACCTCCATGAGGTAGATTGGAATTATGAAGACAGTTGAAAACACTGAGAAACAAAGGAAGCAGGAGGAGCAAGGCAAGGCAGGGGCGGGGGGGGGCTTCTTCCTCCCTCCACCTCCCATCATTGCTGGTGCTCATTTTTATTGTGCAGACAAGATAAGAAACACAGAAAAACTATGATGTTCTCATCAGATATAAATGGTATTGCAACACACACAAATCATATTAACAGCAACAGTGAGTATAGCAGGCATTCTAATGACATTATGAACAGTCAGAGAATGACCAGAGAAAAGAGCAAAGCACTCAGGAATGTTGGCAGGACAGAATGTGTTTGTTGCTGTCCATTGATTCTGGCTGATCACACTTTTGGCAATTAGTAGTCTGCTCTTCTAGATTTATATCATGCTTCCACCAAACTAATGTTTTTTGTCCTGCATTTTCCCACTTCATTCCTGTGCTTATTTCCTGTTAGTTATCACTCTGTCCTATTCATTCTGTGTTTGAATGTGTGCTTGAATTCCAGGGAAGTCTGGAGGTCCCCTCACCTAGATATAGTTTTAAAAGAGTGCATAGGGCTGTGATTTGGCTACAACTGAGACAGGGATAGAGGTTCGGCTTGTGAATTTTATTAAAGACTTGCTCCCCACCCCACAGAATAATTTGAACACTGGACCACTTTTTACACACTGTTAGTACAGACACTCATCAGCTATAACAGATTTTTTTCTCTTACTATTCACTCATGCCTGTTACTGTTATATCAGCACACAATGCTATTAATGAAAACAAGACATATTAGGAAAAGGAAACACATGGTTCCATAGGCGTGAGTGTGACTGAAGCAAAACAAGTCCATTAATATAAAGCCTCAAGAGCAGTGAAATTAAAAACAAATTGTATACAAATTTTGCAGCAAAACAAATCAAGCCCCCCTCTCTTTTTCCCCAGAAGCATATAATCAAAAAATGCAGTGCTGAAGAATGACTAGCTTAGTAACTATGAGTGTGTGGCAATCAGTCTCCATTTTCAAAGGGAGGAAGCCCATACTATAGCTAACACAACACACACACCCGCCATCACCCAAGCAAATATCGAACAGGCCTGGACAGAAAGCAACATACATTTTAACCAGTGGTTGTGAAATTGACCTTACCTTTTCCTTAAGATCAGCACATATTTCCTGTTGTTTTCTTCTATTATTAGCCAACATAATTTCTGTCTCATGAGCAGCACATGCTTCCGCCAGAGTCATAACTGCCTTCAGTAGAAATGCTTTTTTTGCCTGGACCCAGTTGAACATCAACACTCTCCACTGATTCCTAGCAAAATGATAGTGGTCCCAAGCCCGTTCATGAGCAACCTAATAAAAGAATACCCATAGTTCAAGGTTTTTACAAGTCATCATTAGAAACCATCAGAAAATAAAATTATCATTGGTCAGAATTCTACGGACTGATATATTTGTAGTCAATCTTTCATTTGTGGACCAGTCCCACTGCACATCAGTCCCATTGCACATTGGTCCCAATACATATTGGCCCTATTATGCATCACTTCCATTATGCATTCGTCCCAACACAAAATGTTCCCAATGCACTGCACTGGCTCCCCTACGTAGGAGTGTCATGTCAGCCTCTTGCTGAATATGGACATCGCAAAAGTACTCAATTCTATTTCCCATAGATGGGAGTCCATTTATGAAGATGTAAGTCCCTAAGTGAATTCCAGCCCACATCTCAATATTAATATTAACTTTGTGCAGAGCAGTGAAGACTGAAGGGAAGCCTACCCATCCAAGAATGTCAAGTGCTTGTAGAACTGGCTGGTTTAGGCTGGGCTTTTAATAAAGAGGTTACATCCATAGTATGATGCCAAAGGAAGAAGCAAAAGCATTATCTGCTGAAAAAGCAAAGAGGAAAGAGAACTATTGAAATAGAGCAATAAAATCTTTCCTGACTAATCTCATTGATATGTTTTGTTATCCCATCATCACTACCAAATGACACAATGTCATTTTTTAAAAGGAAAAGCTGAGGTAAAAATGCAGCAATGAGGCAATGTGTATGCAGATGGTGTTGGGAGCAATACTGTAATTCTTGTGGATTGTCTTCAGGGGGGAGATGCTGCACGAATACTTCATTGTTTGAAAGTGATTTGATACTGGTTTGGCTTCCTGTCAGCTAGAGGAAGGACTCAAGATATAAATCCAAATGTATACACACAGTGGATGAGCCACCTGTAACATAAGCACAGTAATATCGCAGTATTTTGGTAGCAATGGACATTTTATATTCATGTTTATAGTGTTTAGGCATAGTCATTTGAAACGCCAACTGGCCATGATGGACATGTAATATTAGTGAATTTGTTAAGAAAAAATAAATAAAGAGAAGGTGGCTGTGATCCAAAGGGCCACCCAAAGAGTAGAGCTGTAAAGAACTCATCTTCAGATTGAAAACTTTAATGCTGGTCCTGGAAAGTCAAGTAACCTGTTCCAGCTGCTATAGATTGCAGTACAAGCAGCTGCAGTTAGACCAGGACACTGTGGAAGTTTCAGGACATGTGAATGGTCAGAAACCTTCTTATCTCATGTGTGAAGAAGAAGTGTTTCTGAATCCAAGAAGTCAGTTATGGTTGTGCATGTAGGCTGCAGAGAGAGACAGAAAGAGTTTGAAGTCTTGGCCACATTCCTGTAAAATAGTATTGAAATCCACTCTGGAAGGTTCTGATCTTCAAAAGCAGCAGTTCAGGTGGAATAAGATTTTATAAGAATGGATTTGCAGGCAGACACTAAGCTTGGAAGCATTATTGTTTAGAGGTGGAAATTTTATTGCCCTCAATATTATGTTGCACTGCAATTCATAGCAGCCCCAGTCAGCATAGCCAATGGTAAGAAGTGGTAGGAACTGTAGTCCAACAACATACAGAGGGAAGTATGATTCCCAGCCCTAACTCAGAAGCTAACAGTGATGGATTTAGCAATCTGGGGCCACTGGCCTTAACGTAGTTAATCTTAAACTATATCTTCACTTGTGAAGCTAACTACAGTGATATGCATTTGTGTGTTCATTTTTGTTTTGTTTTGTTTTTTGAGTTGCAGACTATTTCTGTAAATACCCATCCAACAAAAGGGGAGTACAACGGTCTGTGATCCATAAGGTGGGGACTGTGCATGGGACAGGAAAGGAAGGAGAAATTTTGATGTGCAAACAGAAACCCACTTGTGCAATGTTGGGTAAAGCTCTATGTTCAGTAACTTACAAAACATGTCTCTGCTGAAAATGCATTAACCCAAATGCTCATCATAATACTGAACTGAAAAGATAAGTGCTTGCACCACTTACAAGATTTTGCCTAGACTTGTGAGGCAGAAGTTTCTGCAGCATATCCAAGTAGAGAGTTCTTCTGCCTTGTATAGCTTTGGGGTACTGATTAATGACAACCTGATAAATCCAAAGATCTTCCTTACTCCACTGGAAATTGCTGTTCAAGAGAAGAGGGGAAAATCCAGTACAATCTTAGCTTTCAAGAGAAAATAGTTTAAATAAAATGGGAAACAATCAGCTAACATGATTACCATTCAAACCTGCCATGAAGCATAATGGTAGAACAGTTTGGAACAGTGGCAGAACTGTTTCATGTTAACAAAATGGATGTTGGTACTAGCATATAGGTTTTTTAGTATAAATCTTGCATAACATTTTTAAGAACAATGCAATCAACCTGAAAGTGTTCCCTCTGCATTCAGTACAAACAAACCTCTTTGTATCCTGGAGTACATTTACAAAAGGCAGTCAGATAAGTTTTCCCTAGCCTAGCTGTGCAGTTGAACCAGTGTGGCATAGTGCTTTAAGTATTAGATGTGGACTCTGAGAGATCAGCATCTGAATCCTTGCATGGCCATGGAAATCCATTGGGTGACCTTGGGCAAGTCATACTTTGCCAGCCACAGAGGAAGGCAATCACAATCTGAAGGCAATCTGAACAAATCTTGCCCAGAGAAACCCATGATAGGTTCACCTTAGGGTCACCGCAAGTTGGAAACAACCTGAAGTCATCCAACAACAACAGATGTGCCACCTTCAACTCCACCCCCAGCAGTTTTGCAAGGAGATAGAAAATTTACCTGCAGAATAAGGGGAGAGGCAGTTCAGACCAACAATTGAATAATATTCAAATTTGCTAATATGTATGAGTTCGACAGAAGCACGTGTGAGTGCAAAGCAAAGTAGGAACTCACAAAGTAGGAACTAGTTAAATTATAATGGCCAGGATTCAGTGTACTTGTTCTACTGATGGGACTTGTTACATCAGCAAACTGTTTCTACTCCTCTCCTCCTACCCCTCTCCAAATATGCTCCAGAGAGACTGGAAACCCTCCAGAGGTGGTTTTCAAATAACATGAAGAACTGTCAGGGTGAGAAAAGGGAAATAAATTTCCACCACAATCATTGGCAGCCACTAGCAAGGTGTTTGATTGTTCTTTGGTCTGTTTGGGTTGTATCAAAAATGGGTTCTGTGCTGCCATCTTTCACCTTTTTGAGTCAAAAACACAGGCTCTTACTGACCGTACTACAGTAAAACCAGAGTAAAAAACCCAAACCAAACAAACCACTCTACAACCAAACTCTGCTAACACTTAGAAGCTCAGAGGAGGCCAAGCACTGATACAACGAAGGAAACAGCCTGCAGCCAAACAAAACAAAGAACGTTGAATTCACCAAGGACTCTGGATGCAAAAAGCATCCGCTTTCCCCTCCCATTCCAGGAATTATTCTAAGTGTTACACCCTTCCCAAGATTCACAGTTTGAAGCAAGGCTGTCACATCAAATAAAAATAAATTTCATAGCATGAAGAAGCATGGTCAGGTTTTTTATTTAATATGCCAAACTTTAGAGATATGAGGTCAGTTCAGACCTGCTTCATATTATGAAGTGTGTACAGAATGTGAAGGAATTGATAATCCCACCTGTGGCACTATCTCATTCACAAGAGAAGTTCCTTTTTTTATGCTAATGGAGCTTAAATTTTACTGTCCTTTGTCTCAGTTCCCAAACAGCCTGCATTGAAATCCCTTCAGAATTACTGAACTACAACAGAAACAACATTTGATAAAAAATATGTAGGCCTGTGACTCTAACATCATCACTTTTCTTCTCCTCGAGATTTTTAACAACTTTTGTCTGATGAAGAAGTTAGTGGAGCTTCAAAAGCTTGCATGACGTATTTTGTGCATTTTGGATGGCCAATAAAGGTATTACTCTTTTGCAGATTTTGAATTTTGTTATACTTTGCTGCATGGCCAACACAACTAGCCCTGAGTATGTTGCCTTGTGGTAGACAGAATTATAAACTCATTGTAGATACGATTCTTATAGTCTTTGGTTTCTGGTTATGAGTAAGGATTGAGCTCTTTGTACAGATCCTACATACACATCACATTTAAGATGTAATTCAAAGCAAGGTGACAGGCAGGGCAGAAGACTGCCATCTCACTCATAACCATGCACAGACTTCTATACAATACATCACAGATGTGCTTGTGCAAACAGCTTATACCACAACCATGTGAGTTTGCTGAAGGAAAGCCACTGTGCTTTCCAGGTAATTTCCTAAAACCCTCTTGGTACAGCATCCTTACTACTTCCACCGGCCATTTTACCATTTTACGAAGATAGTCTCCCAAATTGCTCTCCTCAATCCCTCTTCCTCTTTCCTAGAATGAATATTTCATTACCAGCTTCTGCTTCTTGAAATCAGTAATCTTTACAGTCCTAGGGACCATCAGCTACAGCATTCAATGTAACTGCCAGCATTCCCCACCATTAGTTATGCTGGGCTGCTGGGAGTTGCAGTTCAAGAACAACTGGAGGGTCAAGCAATTCCCATCACCTCTGCTTTATAAATAACTAGTGTATATACCCAGCATTGCCCAGGATTTTATTTTCTCATAGGTAATATTTGTTAGAAAGAGTTGAGGTCCTGTGTTTCTATTTCCCAATCTGTCTTGTCTAGCACCTGTAACTTTTCCCCATATTCACCAATCCAATTTATATTCAGAGTTATTAACATGCAGAGGTTGGGTTCCTGAGGGAATACACTGTCCTCTTCCTCCTTGCTGCTAGGCCTCATTTCCATAGCAATCAGCCTATTCAGAGCTCTCTGGCTGAGAATTCTAAAGGCCCCTCACTAAACTGCAAGCCCCAGGATTCCATAGAATCTTCTTAGGCAGCCAATCATATGAGGTCTTTGCCTGACACAGCCAATCATATGAGGTCTTTGCCTGACACAGACAAACAAACTTTGACTTTTATATATTAGATGAAAAATATATATGTGAATCAATTATTAGCTTGAAAGCTGAAGCATGTACAACTGGATGACCTCATATCTAACCATCCTATGCAGAATGTGCAGCCCAATCCAAGCACATTCACTTCAAACAAGTTCTGTCACATTGCATAGGGCTTATTTTGGGGCCAATGTGCACAGGAATGTAGCCCAAAGCAGCATGAAAAAGAAACGTAGAAATGTGAAAAGAAAAATCAGATTCAATATATAATAAAAGAAGAACCAGGATACATGAAGGTAATTATGAAAATAGGAAGGTTGCCAAAACAGTGTACAGTTTATATAAATAAGTTGTGCTGAACAAAAACATGAACTTGTTACATTCCTGGGAGGAAGTCACAAAGCATTTAAGTTCTCCCCCCGCCCCCGCTTATATACGGGCCCAGTGTCACAGTACAATGATAGCAACAGTAGCATGCATGTATTATATGGACACTGTGCAATTGATGCGGGACAAGTAATCCACCTGTTAACTTACCTCCGCTTGACTCAACTGCCCTTGCCCTATATGGACTTTTTTGGACACGGTATTAAAATGTGCCCTTTATGTGCACAAACTTTGGGTTTGTATGCTCCTCACTCTGCGCCCAGCATGGCTGGAAGGAGACTAAAAGCTTTCACATCCACTTTTAAACTAACCAGGGTTTCCAGTTACATGTGAACTCAAATATTTTAAACAGAAATAGGAATCAAGCAGCCTTCCACAGCTGTCAGACTGGAAGTGCTAGCAGCCCTAGACAATGAAGCCAATGATGCAAAATGTTGGGAATTGTGTCCAACAATATCTGGAGGGTTGCATGGTAATTCCCCCACAGTTAAATTAAACCATCATCTCATATCGGCTTGATTAATTTTTTTTATTTTTTTATTAAAGTTTACATTAAACATAAAAAAACCCTTCCCCACTTCCCTCTTTTCCCCAATTGAATCTGCTTATTTCTCTTCATACGTGCATATTTTAACCATAACAGTAGTCTTTCATTATTAAATGGTACATCTTACATTAATGCATTACTACTTGTAACATATCTTATACATTATTACTTTCTTTATTGTCATTGTTACTTTCTATATTATTTCTTTATCCAATCCAATACTTCTCTCCATTCCCTTTCAAAGTTCTGGATAGGTTTATTTTTCAATAAGAATGCTAATTTTTCTGTTTCTAACATATCCAGTACCTTGAGTTTCCATTCTTTTATATCTACATATTCCCTTTTTTTCCAGTATTGTACATATGTCAATCTTGCAGCAGTTATCATATATAACAATATCTTCTGATGGCATTTTATTTCTCTTTTTTGCCCCAACATATTTAACAAATAAAACTCTGGCTTCATCTCAAACTTAAAATCACACATTCTTTGGATTTCATCATGAATTTCTTTCCAAAATTTCTTTGCTATCTTACAGGTCCACCAGCTTGATTAAATTAACCAGTATTCTCAAAAGTTCAAATGTAATAAGGAACTTCTTGTTAGTTTAAAAGCAGAAACAAAGCTGTCCAGTATACCCCTTGGGTCTGCACTGCGGCAAGAGCCGAGAGGGGAAATATAGAAACTGAAAGCTCACACAGGCTTCTGTGCATAAAGCAAAACCATGGTTTGGTGTTGCATCTTGTCAATGTCAAGGCAGCAGCTAAGCAGACATGGAGGCAGAAGCTGGATTTGTATAGCTTTAGTGGTAATAAATCAAAGAGGTTACTTCACCAAATGTCAACATAAACAAACAGCAAAGTTCCAGGAGTGGCAAACGCAAAACAGTGAGGTCAGACTGGAACCAAGAGCTCCCGACGTGGGATGCAGTTTCCCGGCTGGTAGACAGTTGTTGCCCTGTGCCCAACCCCAATAGTGCCTGACTCAAATACTCAGTTTTAGCCCAGCTGAGGCCGGTCAAATGTCTGCTGGCCCAGCTCACAGCTGGAACCTCTCAAGAGTTCAGAGCCAATTCATCAAGTGTTTCTCCTGCAGTCACTGAGACCTCTGGACCGCCCCCTTCTCCAGTCGCCTCTGGAGGAACGTGGGGGGAAGGTCTGCTGCAAACTCTGGATTGGAGTCAGAAACCCCGGCTTCTGCCTCTGGAGTGCAAACGTCTGCTGCAGGTGCTGGCCCGGGCTCCGCGCCAGGGACAGCTGTGGAGTCGCAGGCAGACTCCTCCCTAGGCTCTGAAGGAGACCCCCCTCCAGAAGGCCCCTCCCAGGGACCCACCCCAGGCTCAGAGTCCAAGTCCGAATCGGGAGCGAGATCAGCCTGGCTCATGACACATTTGATCTGCTACTCTTTTTAGGCCTCTGGCTTAACACATTCTTGTATTTTCAAGGACATGCTGCAGAACAACAAAAATCCAAAGAGCCTTACTGAGAACTGACAACAAAAAGAAAGACAGTGCAATCAACTTTCTGGCAACTAGCAGGACATCTAAACCTGAATAACTTCTGCAATATGGGATGATCATTGTCTGAAATCTTATAGTACATTTCCCATTGTCAAGTATTTCATTTGGGAAAAGAAATAGGTGCAAACCCCCTAACTTTGGCCATTTCTACACTATGGCCCCATCCTGGCATGGGCACATGTTAAAGCCAATTGGAGAAGTGTGCTACCATTCAACATTGTTGCAGTTCCGCTCCTGTTGGGTCCCCAGCCATTGCTATCATGCATTATACTATTACTGGGGAAAAAATCTGGTAATAAGCCCCTTTTGTGCTACGATCGCATCAGCTAGGGCTGTGCAGAAAGGGCGGAAGCACTATCAACGTGTTTCCTTCCTTAGTGCAGCACAGAGAGAGACCAGCTGCACTGTGGAAGGAAAGAGTGTGTCCCGAGCACTACCATCCACCAGCAGCTGCCCGGGTGAGCAGAGGAGAGCATTCAGGACACTCTCCCATCCCAGCAGAGGCACTTTTGGCAAATTGCAGGATGCAAGTAAGGTGCAGAAAGGGCCTTTGTCTAGAACAGTGATCAGTAACCTTACTATGTTATATGCTCTAACACTTCAGGAGAGAATGAGAAAGATAATATGTATTAAAATCAAATACTGCTAGGATCATTTCTTTCTCAGGGTGCTTTTTTACAATACTTTTTATTTCAAGCCAATATAGTTTGGAAACCTGGTTTCCATCCCGCCCAAAAAAAAAGTAAAAAGGAGTAAAGTTATTGACTATGGACTCTACAAAAAAGATTAAGGAACAACCCATCTCCCCAGTTTTATTTTAAATACTTGGTGGCATTCAGAGACAGACAAAAAATGGCATCTACTAAAAATGTATATTGAAAGGTCCATCCTTATAGCCGATGGTTTTTGCACTCATTTAATGAGCAGAATGCGTCCTCAGACAGGAACCAATTCCTGTGCTGCAGATTCCATTCAAGAGAAAGTCACATCCTCCTTCCCCTTTCCATCTTTCACAGCACTTCTCTGTCTGTGAACTTATAAGTGCATCATTGTTGAAAAGCCACACAGCTTTCTCTTTGTAAAGGTTTGGCAAACTCATTGTTGCTTTCCCCCATAGAGCGCAGTGCTCTTCATAATCATCCGTTGTGTTTGCTACGGATGGGCAAAATAAGAATGCTGTCGTGGCTTGTTTGTTTTCTGCTTTGCTAGACTGATACAAACTTGGAGACGAGTTGTCCGGATTTTTGAGAAACATCAAATGAATCACTGGGAAAAGGGAACAGAGGGAGGCTCCAAAGGGAGTCAGTCAATCAGAACACAAAGGTGACACCATCAGAACAGAACAGACCCTTAAGAATAAAAACAGAGTTACTCTTTTGTTCTCATAAGCCATCAAATACATGCCAAGTTCCCTTTACCCCATGTACATTTTCTTTGCAAAGTATTAAACAGACACAGAAAACAGAGACCAAAGGGGTCATGGGTTGGGGCCAACCTCAAGACAGCAGAATAAAATCCATCCAGCAGGCAGACTAAAGACCAGAGATCCCACAGAGGCCAAGAAGCTTTTCAAGACTAGTACCAGAATTGCATGCACCAACAAAGTTGTGCCTTCAGCAGCAGGACAGAAAAGTAGAGATGACATAGATAAAAGTACTGCAGCAAAATAGTAGGGTACATTTGTGTGCGGAAGGTCCCAGGTTGGTTCCCCAATTCACACTGAGAAAAAAACATGTTCGGAACTCTGATATTTTGGAACAACTTCTAGAAGTCTCAGTTAAAACATCAGGAGGAGCAAAGCTTCCTATCCCAATGCAGATGATAATGAACTAGATGGGCTGAAGAAGTTGACTTCTTAAATGGGATAGTAAGTGATAGACTATAAAATGTCTTTTAAAATGTACTATTCAATATTTAAGTAACTCAGAGCATTGTCATTCGAAAGGAATACAAGGAACAAACCAATAAGCAGAAACACGAGGGAGGCAGGCAAAGGAGAGCATGGTACTTGCTTAACAAGAAAACCAATTAAGTCTGTGTTTTATTCCACATGCATTTAATAATTGGAAAAGCCAATTATATCAGACAATATGGCTACTCATTCATTCAATGCCATACATGTGAGTAAATAAACAAGATTCCTGACTACAGTAAGCTTGCGGAAAGGATGCTGACATAATGAGATCAATAGCTACAGACTTCCTGCATCTTTCTCTTCATGGCATTCTCTACAGACCTTTCAAAATGCTACCCAGTGATGTATTTAAGTCTTTTACTCCAAGTCTCGAGTCAAGTCTCAAGTCTCTGCCTGAGATACTTTCAAGTCAAGTCTCAAGTCTGGGAGCCAGCTTTATACCCCAATCTGTTTTCCAGAATTTCTGGACAGAGTCAAGTCAAGTCAGTTTTAACAATTTAAGTAAATTCAACTCTCTGCATTTGCGATTTTGCCATCTGCAACTTTGGAAGTGGGGAATAGGATCCTTCTTACTCCCCATTACTGACGCTGCAAAAGCTTTAGAAGGAAGCAGCCTTCCTCTTCAAGACCATTGCCTAACCCATTTTCTGTTCTCCTCTGAGAAACATACCCTGCACTCTAGGGGGTGAATCCTGCCTTCTGCTATTAGGAAAAGTTTTAGAAAGCTCTTCCTATATGCAGTGAGGACAGGCTTCTCAGCAGACTTCAATCCTGCCTCAAGCCTGTTCCCTAACCCAGTTGCTGTTCACCTCTGAGAAACGCACCAACTGTTTGGGCTTGAGACAGATCATCATGTGACCAGTAGGCAAAAAGAGAAGGAAGCACGGATCAAAGTTGTAAGATTTCTGGCTGAATGTGTCATGTTACTGAACCAAGGGCAGCAAGTCGATCACTAAAAATATACAAGTCACAAGTCAAGTCGAGTCAGCGTGTCCTTTATTGCTGAGTCAAGTTCAAGTTGAGTCATTTGAAGCAACTTAAGTCTGACCTGAGTCCAAGTCAATCAACTCAAGCCTACATCATTGATGCTATCAGGTCAAGGAATTCTGCTGACTAGGTGAGCTGTGGTGTGGTTGGAAAGGAAATCCCTGGAGGAGAAGGCACCTTCTGTGAATGGAACCTTTCTGTGCACCATAGGCAGATCCCAGATCCAATCAACTGTAACTAAGTATGGACTGTATATGCATACAGCCAGAAAAAGTAGGACCAAAGTCTTCTCATGATTGCATAGTGTGTGCTAGAGAAAATACAGTAGCCCTTAGTAAGGTCTTCTCCCTTGCCTGTTATTATTTAGGCAGAGATACTTCTGCATTTCCTCACTCCTACCAGTGGCAGACAATAATGCACAGTAGAGGTAGAAAAATTCAGAGCAGGGCAAAACATTATGACATCAAGAGTTACATAGGTGACTCATTTTACTCCTTGTGCAGGAGAAGAAAGTGACTTCACACAGGGGTACCATTTTTAGCAACAACTCATGTTTGCTGGCATGTCTAGTTCCACCCCTAGACATTGCGTGGACATTAAGACTAGTGTTCTAGTTGCAAGTATTATTTAAATTAAAACAAAATAAAATAAGAAACAATTAACAGGAGAGAAAAAAGAAAATCACATTCAGAATATTATTTTATTATGCTTAATCAGTTAAATTTAAATGTCTTGTAACATTATACCATTGAGATTCTAGAATCATCTTTGTTTCTAAAATATTAATAGAGTTATACAAAATGTAGAAACAGAAATATACAATCCACAGTTTTTGAAAACACCCAGTATACTAATGCTTATGTTCAGCGGTAGAAGCTAAAAATGGAACAAAATATTCTGCAGTGACATCTTTCACATCCTTGCATCAAACCCTTTACACTAAAGGGCAGGCCTAATGGCTCTCTAACAGAAAGTGGAAAGGCTTACAGGGAGTTTTTTCCCAATCAAAATACTATAAAGTAATATATCTTTCTGCACATAATCTGCAGGCAGAACATCATGGCAGTATTTTTTTAAAAATTACATTTTAATATATCAAGTGACAGTATTAATTGGGAGCAGATTTCATGTCAACATTCAAATGTAATTTGGGCCCATATAAAATTACAGCTCAGCATAACTTTGTTAAAAGCATGTATTTCAACCCACATTGCCAGATCTTTGTTGTTCTCATTGGCTTCCAAGGTTCTCTATGTCAACAAGTCATTTGAATGGCCACTGAGTGGCACAGATTGCTAATCATTTTCTCAGTACTTGCCATCTAAACAAAAACAGAGGATCATTTTAAATTGTGTTAGAAGGAGACCAATACTCCACTTGAGTAGATAATCTTTCAGGTCAGCTCAGAGCTTTGCCTTAAGTCCTACAGGGATCTATAGGATTTACTTCTGCATGATTATTGACATCTCAAGGCCTGTAGTCAGAGGGAGTGGAGTACAGAAGACCAGACACCCTAAATGTCTTTCTGACCTCCCTTCCCAGAGAAGGGACTGAGTGGTCATGGATCTCACCAAGCTGCACTTGTATATATTTACCTCCTGGTGGAATTCATGGAGCCTATTTAATAATGTACTTACAAGTTGAGTGCTTTGAGGGTTTTCCTGCATGGCAGGGGGTTGGACTGGATGGCCCTTGTGGTCTCTTCCAACTCTACATTTCTATGATTCTATGAATGCCTCATCTGCTTTTCATTTAATTACTCTCACCATCATTATATTCAGGCCACCTCAACTTAAAATTTTTGACTGCAGGCCTGAACTCCAGGGGTGTCAATCTCCACGATTTCCCCTCTTCATTCAAACTCTGACACATTGCCATTTCACCATAATGCTGACTCACCTTCCACCATTTTTGATGTATTTTGGTTTTCAAAACTAAAACAGAGTACAGTTTGTGCGAACACACTGTGAAATCTGGAACACATTGGCAGTTGCTTCTCTGCTAATTACTGTGAAAGCCTGAAGTGAGCGTACTAATGTTAAACAGTACCAACAAACCACTCTAAGTATGCGTTTTGTAGGCATGCATCAGAATTGAGTCACACATGAAACAGCACAGGTCTTGGTGAAAAAAATTAATTACAAAAATGTTTACGTTCATAATCTTCTGGAGAACAGAGTAGGGATTATTTCCCTCTTTGTTTGTTTTGGAGTTGTCTCAACAATACAATGACTGGTATAGCAGCCACAATCTTACTTTACACTGAAGAAAGATCTGCTTTATTTCAGTGGAACATATTTCTACCATGTGTATTAAGATTAAAGCTGTTGAAACGCTGCAAATCATTGGGATGTTTAAGAATCCTGGATACAATCAATTATGCTCACTTACCAAACCAATACAAGGCAGCTATGGCATGACATTTGCACTAGAGCTGTTCTGAATGCTTGTGAATATGTCCAGGATAAATGCAGCACTTGAATGGTCTTCTCAAACCTTTAAAATGTGAGTTTCCTACTGAATTTGATACTGTTCATAATTAATAGTCCTCCCCTTTACTGCTCTGTTAGCAACCAGGGATCCCACAAAAGCCATTGGTTGGACATTTTTTATTTAGCTTCAGTGATGTCATCATGAAGCCAAACCTAAAAGGATACATAGCATGCTGACAACAGAGACCTTTTTTCCCCTTTCTTCCTGGGAATTGTGTGGCCCTCCAGATCTTATCTTACAACTGTGACTCCTACCAGCTACAGCCAGTCTAGGCAATGGGAAGGAATACTGGGAGATGCATTTGAGGGATATTTGAAAGGCCACATGATTCTCCACCCCAACACTGTATTCATAAAATTGCATGGAGCGAGTGCTTTTCAAGGCTAAAAAATGTTCATGGAAAGTAATTTCCTTTTTCAGCAAAATCCTTCACAATTTGCTTACCCTCCTCAAAAAAACATTTCATTGACCCTATGTTCTCCATGTATAACACTGCATCTCTGAAGATGAGGATCCCATCCCCCTTTGAATTTTTTATGTAAATAATAAGCAATGAAGAAGACCCTTCAAATCAGAAATGTACAAAAACTGCCATACAGACACATTTAGCACCAATTCACGTGTCCAGAAGTTGGTTATGAGAAGTACAGTAGGTCTCCTGTATCCACTTGACTGGTATACACGATTTCACTTAATCATCCTGCAATGCAGTCCTGCTTCTTTTCCTCTTTGCCCATCACAGCTCTCCTTTCCTTTCCTTTTTTTCCTCTGCTGTTCTCCTCGCAGTTCCGGTCCTCCTCCAGTTCGTTTTCTCTCTTGTCTCCCTTGCCTCTATTTCTGTCTGTCTCCCACCTTCCTGCACTCTCTCTCTCTCTCTCTTCTTTTTTCTCTTTCTCTTTCCTCTGGCCCAGCCCTTTAGCAGTGCGTGCCTGGCTAGCTCTGCCTCTGCATTCTTTCTGACACCCTGTCCCTTAAATTCACTACTGTCTGCCTTGTTGCTGCCTCTCCTTCTTCCCCAGCTCCCTCAGCCTCACCTCTCCCCACCCACACAGTATACCAGAGACAATGTGCTCACTGCTCTCCCTCCACACTGGCTCTGTGCTCTCTGCACCTGTTTTGCTCCCACTCATTCAGTTCAAAGACCAGGATGCAACAGAGGGTGAACTACTGACTATTGACTCTACCGCCATTGTTCTGGCTAGCCATCTGGATAGTCTTTCCCCTCTTGCCACCACACTCCACAAACCCTCCAGTGGCACCACCTCAGCCTCATAGATGGCCAGTGACTCTGGTTGGCCAGCTTGGCCACGCTTTGTCTTGGAAGGCCTTGGCCAGCCACTCTGCTTCCTCCTCACCCATTAACATGAGCTCCTCCAGGCTCGATCAGCCCACTGCCACAGTTGCTTGCTGAGGCAGCTCTACAGAAGCTGGCAGTTGGGTCCTAGGCACACTTATCCAGCCAGAGGGAGAAAGCAAAGCGGTCACCAAGGAGATAGAAGCAGACAAAACAACGGCATTTGATTTTATCCATGTTTTCCACCATCCACAATAAGTCTGGGAACATATCCCCCATGGATACAGAGGCTTGCTGTTTGCTCAAAATGGTGATGGGAGAAGTTGCAAGCTAAAGTATACCTGTATTTCAAAATGTTGTGTGTGCCTGAAAAGCTAGCATACCAAGAAGAAATCTAGCCTAGAAATAGGTTGATTGGAAGTACGGATATCAGAAAGAATGAAAAGAATTAATTATAAATACACACACACTTGTTCCTCATTGATTTTAGTTTACACTGTCATCTAATTAAAATACAGGTTGGAGGATACACTTTTACCAGGTAACAAGGAATTTTGCCTTTCTACTTATTTGGTTGTCTTGAGCAAGTCACTGTCTTCCAGGACAGCTGTGAACATATGTTACTCCCTTCAGATTTGGGAATTTATTTTTTAAAATTCTTTAATTAGTTATCTTGCATCACTATCATTTTTTAAAAAGTAACTCTTTATTTTCCAATTCCCTTAAAGTAGCTAGAATAGAATAGTTACTTTCCATTGCTTTTGAAAATCTGAATGCTTCAAGATGCTGGCCTGTCTTACAAAACACACTCCTCCTATTCATCTCTTCCTGATTCCCTCAATATTCACAACAAAGTATGAGACAAGGGGATAAGCTGAAGCATGAGGGAGCACTTTAACTATGTGATATTCTTCCTCCACCATTTAGAGAGGCCACAACTCAGTATCTACAAAAGTAATTAAAGGTTATAGTTGTTCCACAAAAAAGAATCCCTTGTTAAGCTACCACTGTAATGTAAAATACTTCAAGCTTCATTCTAAGAGAAAAAAATTACCAGCAGATGAGGAGGTATTTGTAACTAGTTACTTCCATGCTTCAATCCCTTGAATTCTAAACCTAGAATTCCATCCTAAATATTGAGGCAATCAAGCACTTTCAGTGTAAAGCTACTTCTGCCATTCAGACATATTTTTTGTATTCATTGTTAGAGAACACATGCTCTGTTTATGAATACTGAGCTTTTGCACCATGAAATGAACTGTCCTGAATCATCTTTCCCCACAGTAAGAATCTAAATGGGAAAGTGCTACCATTAACAGAATATGACCCATGTATATATTAGGAGTTAACCAAAATTCAACCATGCCAGAAATGTGTTTCAAATATTAAACTTGGCACCTACTTAACAACATAGCAATCATTTTTCCATGAGGAAAATACAGCTACCACCATTATTTGGTTTCAGAACTGAAACTGGCAGCAGGCCTATATACAAACACCCTCAGGCAGCTGCTTTATATTTCCTCTGAATCAGATTTACCCCAAGCTAATCCCTGGCTTTACACCCTCTAAAGAACACAAAAACCTCCTAAGGGAAGTGACCCTCCAAATACCGTAACCATAATCCCCTGCTACCCTCTATAATAGATAGGACAATGTAAATTTGATGCACCGTTTCACTGCATTTGCAGCCAGACAAACTACAACAATAACTCTGACTGAGATGTCAGCTTCCCCATATGTCAACCGTGTCATTGTCAATTGTTGCTCTAGAAATATCTAGTTACTGAACTCGTACAGTAGAATTCCTCAATATACCCCTCAAGCTCAATGAGCTTTATGAAGAGCCAGGAAAAGCTTGGCTAGAGAACCACAGACACCTGTTGAGCAGGGGAGCACCACAATTAGTGACCAAACATTACATTTCATACATACATACATACATATGTACTTAATCAGATGATTTTTCAGAATAATGATATCTGCAGAACTTTCAGGGGAGCCAGCGTGGTGCAGTGGTTTGACTGTTAAACAATGACTCTGGAGACACCAGGATTCAAATCCCCACTCAGGCATGGAAGCCCACTGGATGACCATAGGCAAGTCACACTCTCTCAGCCTCAGAGGATGGCAAAGACAATCCTGCTCTGAACAAATTTTGCCAAGAAGACCATGACCTTAGGGATGCCATAAGTCGAAAATGATTTGAAGGCGCAACAAGAACACATAGTATCTGCAGATAGACAATAGTTGCCATAATGTACTTTCATGGATCATGGCATATTGCAGCATTGATAGACTTTGCACTATGTTGTTAAATTCCTTCTCATTTCCCTCATGCTATAACTTAAACCCAAGTCCATCCCCACAACATCATTTTAGCATTATGAGTCCACTTTGACTGTCCTGGCTTCATCCTATGGACTTCTAGGGTTTGTAGTTTGGGCAGAGGCACTAGAAGAGCTCTGTGATTGAGAAATCTAAATATGCCTCCCTAAAGTTCAAGTTACTAGAATGCCACAGAATTCTGCTTTGCCAGTTAAACTGGAATCATAGCACCGTAACTGTTAAGTGTGAAAGAGATCCTACCCACAGCAGTGCTGATGCAATCACTATTAGCACTACTACAATGGCAATGCATAAAAGAATCTTTTCAATTAATCTACAAAAAACTTTTATAGCTTGGGAAAGCTATGAAGATGATAGCAGCACTAATCAGAGCCTTTGCAGTAAAAAGCCAAACGCCTAGCAGCATTTTGTGCAAGCGTGGCTCCCAGTCCAGAACGGAATCCACTTAAGCTATACACTCTACAAGTTACCATTTCCATCTGAAAGGTTACACAGTGTTACTATCAATGCAATGAGCTGGATACACAGGCTGGATTCCTGTTGGTGCACTATGATAGCAGGTGTACCTTTTTCCAGGGTTATGCAGTGGCGATGGAAGGCAGACAATGTCTGCTAGCTCCAAACAGACTATTACAGGAGTGAAACATCTGCCACATTGGATTGGCACTTGCTTTGATTTTTTTTCCTATACAAAGGAATACCTTTCAAAGTTTCCAAGGGAATAGCTGCATTGGTCTTTTTCAGGAAAAGAAAACAGGGTCTACTATCTACCCAACAGTATCTATTGTTAATGAGTAACAAGTTTTATTTGCCATGTTTTTGTGGATTGCAGCCCACTTTGTCAGATGCTTGCAGTAATGCCTCAGCAGGTAATTATATGCAAGGGTGGGTGAGAGGATGGAATTAGTGAAGTAAGAGAGAATGTAAAAATATAAACATTTATCATTACCTTAACTGGCATTAGCAAACAATAATTAAGTGGAAGCGTAGACATCCTAGCACAGACAAGCTGCATAATATATGTACATTGTGATGAAATGTCAAATAGGTCAGATAAAGTTTAGCTTTCCAATTAGTTCTAGTCGCAATAAAATATTTGTATTTCTGAAGGAAATTACACCATGCTTTCATCTTCAAGTACTGCTGTTTGTCCTTACTTTCCTCTATATTGTGCCCTGTGAATCAAATGGCAGTCACTCTCAGGGGTCTCCTAGGTATTTTCATGGATCTGTAGTTTTTCATGATCAGTGAAAAACTGATGGCAAAACTTAGCGATCTGATAAGAATACCTTTGGAAGTGCTTGAGTATGACAAAATGGTAATATTATTATCTTATTTTTAGTGTACTATGAATGTACATAGATGCTTTACGTGGTTCCCTTCTCCCTATTAATCCCACAGCAACCCTGTAATATTGGCTTGCTAAGAGGTAGCAGTGGCTCAAGGTCACAAATTCAATTTCATGACTAAGCAAAGATTAGATTTTGGAACTCCCTGTTCCAAGTTCACCACTTGAAACATTACTCTAGGCTCTCTCAGATCAGGTTTAACAGTAAAAAATGGTATGAAGGTTGAAGCTTGGTGGAAAAAGAAGAAAAAAATATGTGCTGAATTTGCATACTTAGAATATAAATTAGATTAATTTGCATAATTAAAAGAGGATTATGGCAACCATACAGAAAGGTATGCTATGCTTTTGCCCAATGTGCTTGTTCAAAGAAAGATTGAACCAATGGCAGGACTGCCCACCATAGATCAAAGAGTCACTATATATATATATATATATATATATATATATATATATATAGCAGCACCAATTGTACTCTCCGCTCACAATGGCTTGGCCCTATTTCAATGAGTTAAAAGAATTACAGTTTCCATTTAATTTTTTTTTAAATCCAGGTTTTAAATCACAAGCACTCCTTGCATTTCTCATTCTGTCCACATAAGAACCCAGGGAAGACTGTTTTGGACATTAGAAGAAACAGTGAAAATTATATGTGACCACTCAAGTTTCTATCACTGTATCTTTTGTAAGCAGCAGCTATCTTCTGTTATCAGAGTTTTGTTCCTTTTGGATCTTTTATCAATGAAGTCACAACCAATGGCTTTTCCAATAGACACTGGTGATTTTCAGGTTTGACATGACTTTTTTCTCCAAAAGAACAGAATGTCTAAGCAGAATGTCATCCCCTACACAGCTTCAGACCACTTGTTTATCATTTTTACAGCGCTGGCATCAGTGCAAGCCATTTACTCAGGGGCTGACATGGTCATCCTATTTACTCTGAAATACATCCTGTTGGTTTCAGCAAAACTTCCTTAGATAAACTGAAGCTTCTTATTTCCTGAACCCACAACATAGCAAGCCTCATGGAACACAGTATGAATTGATTCTGAGTAAACGTGAATGAGACTATGTTGCTACTTTGTTGTTGTTGTTGTAGTAATTCAAGAAATTAGTACAAATTTTAGGAAAAACATCTCCATTGTATGATTTTCTCATTTTTGAATAAAAGCACAATACAATTCAAAAACAATTCTGAACCAGACTGGACATTATCAGGAGCAGCTTCTGCAGCTTAAAATAATTTGTTAGAACTACATAATCTTATATTTTACCATTCTTTCCATTTTATTTGGTTTTTTTCTCTGCTTCTCCTGTTGTTGTTACCAGCTCTCTGTGGCTTTTACATTATGTATGTTTCAAAGACAACATAGGTATGAAATATCTTTGTTGGGGGGAAAAAACAACAGTAGAAGCTTGAGGCATATAGAAAACATGAACCAAAGGTGTTCTCTTGTGTCTTGCATTTCTCTCCCTTCCTCCTTAGCTCATGAAAATGTGAGGACCACTGACTGTTCACTGCTGACTGATTACAAGCACTTGAAACAGAGCTATCCCTCGTTTCCAGAATATATTTCTTTTTCTCTCAGCAGTGTTTCTTCTGAAAATCAGATTTATCTTTTAACAGTGACAAAATCCAACCATATCTTCTCAAATAATATCATTTCTGTTTTTAAAAAACAAGGGTGTTTTCAGAGAAATATTCGCATATTAGTCTTCTACTTCACTGTGTCCATTAATGTGTCCCCTTCTGTCTAAAATATGACTGTACTCTTTGCAATGGCATTGCAGTGGCCACTAGAAAGCAGTTGTCATCTCTAAGGCCCTTTCCGCACGGTAGAACGGTGCGGTGCGACCTCTGACGGAGGTCGTCCGCACCCTGGGAGTGGACTGGGTCAGACTACTTGTAGCAGTTCCGCACCTCAGTCCGCTCCAGAGTGACCCGAAGTGGTTGCGCAACATGCTTTTTAAAAACCTGTTTTTACAGGTTTTTCAAAGGACGGAGCGCGCCACTCCGTGCCACTCTGTTCCCACACTCTGGTGCAGATTTGCAGGTGCACACGAGTGCACGCCTGCAGATCTGCCAGGGGCGGGCTTTAGGCTGGCGAGCTTCAGCGGTTGGTGGGGAGCCTCCACCAACTGGAAGCTGCCATTTTGGACGCCGGAGCAGTGCAGAGCAACAAGCTCGCACTACTCCTCGTCAGGACGGACTGAAACGGACCCACTAAAAAGCCAGTGAGTAGCGGCAGGGAGCGTTTCCCTCACCGTGTGCGGAAAGGGCCTTAGTCTCAGTATGAGTTAGCCAAGTGCTAACTTATAGGAGAGAGTGAAGCCATTTCCACACTAGACTGTTATAGCGGTATTACTCCACATTCAACATCTTATGGAATCCTGGGGTTTGCAGTTTAGGGAGGGGCTTCAGGAGGTTTATCGCCTCAAGCCCCTCCCTAAACTGCAAACTCCAGGATTCCATAGGATGTTGAAAGCAGAATAATAGCGCTGTAACAGTCTAGTGCAGAAATGGCCTGAGATAATAACAGAGGTTAGAAGGGGGCTGGGAAAGCCTAAACTGAGGGTGATCATATAAAGGGTGAACAGAGCATAGGTGGGCCAAACAAAGCAATTTGTTGCAAACCCTCCTCTTCTACTCCTGCATGCTTATTTGCTGAGGTGGCTTCTTTTATTCTAATTCATAGCTTTCAATCACACCTGAATGTGGAAACTGGTTTAAGAACTGCCTACAAACTAGCATTGCAAAGTGGATCATTTTGAACCCCTTCTTACTCTACCGAGCCATTGTTTGTTAAAATCTGATTATGTAAAATAACCAACTAGTGATGCAGTACAGCCTTTGAAGCCAAGCATGAATATGACAAAGTTATGTATGCAAAAGTCAGCACTGAACACACTCAACGTTTAGACTCTCAACCAAAGATCACTTGTTGCCATGTGCTGAAGAACCTGGAATGTTCCAGGCACTTGAGCTGCAATCCTAAATACCCTCACTTACTGGTAAGTTTTACTGAACTCTGCGGCCAGCTTCTGAGTGTATATACATAATATTAAATGTTTAGTCTTAACATAGGTGCTCTTGCTTACTATCCTTGTATACACACAAGGACACTAAACAGAAGTGCTGTATGTCACAACTGCCTTCTACAGAATTTTAATATTTGCTTAGAACACAAAAGGCACATGGAATGTATGACAAGAGACTTTGAATTATGCTCCTCAGGTAATATAATGGACTTATTTAACTACAAACCAAGATTTAAACCACTGTAACCAGCAATGCGTATCCACGCTTGTTAGGCAAATATGTGCATTTTTTAAATAAAAGAAACATATAATTTGATTCTAAACAATTATTTAAATCACTCACCCTGCTGAGGATTAACAAATGGCAGCACCCACGTGCCTTTTGGAGCAGCCCTGCTTCCATACTACCAACATAAAATTGCATGTGCCATTCATACGAGTAATGAGAAAAAAGGGCACTGGAACACCGGCATTGACAATCAAGACAGAACTGAGTGGTTGGCCTGATTGTAACTCCGCAGCTCACATATTGGCCTAAATATGTGAACCTATCACAGAAACTAAGGAAACCCCATTGGATGAGGTTTCCATTATATCTATTCGGATATGAGTCTATAAAGACTGAGATCTGTATTCTGTGGAAAGACGTAGTTTAACAGTTGTATGGGCAAGTGTTCAGACTTTTACTAAAAATACTAATTCCAGCATGAACTAGTATAATTACAAAAGAAAGAAACTGAAGGCATTGTATCTATATAAAATATGAAGATGTTTACCAAATACCATACCTCTGGTGATCTACTCCTCTTGAACATTTCACATATTATTTTGGACAGGCCATTTTACAAAGAGACAGCTCTCTCAGTTGTGCAAACAGTTACTGACTATTTAATCCCACAGAGCTGGGCAGAGAGACAAATATGCATTGTGCTCAACAAAAAAGACAACGAATTTTGTTCCTGGTAAATGAAATTGCAATCTCAGAAGGCTCCAATATCAAAACATTTTGCCTAGCCCTTGAAGAAACATGACATCAGATTTGATTACCTTGATATGACTTTTAACTCTTGATCAACCTCTTTGAGCTTTCGCCAATATTCATCTGCTAGTTTTTCAAATTCTATCAACACTGAAGTTTTCAAATCAGGATATGGGCATTCCAAGGCCAATAATTGCGGTCGTAGCTCACGGATGAGATCAGTCTTCTCTTCTAAAGAATAAGCCAGTACCTAAAATAAAATAAAAGATTATTGGTAGATATGGAAAAAAAATACTTTTCCTTAATGTAGTTAATTTTTTTAAAAAGTTGAACTTACTTCATCTACAAATTCTTCAAGCTCTTGTTCCAAAACTACTCTCTCAAGATGAAGCTTCTCCAAGACTACTTGCTGCTGCTTCTTCAAAAATTCTACCTAATTTTAGGAAATATTATTTTCATGAGTAAAAGGATAGTTTTGGCCAGTGCTGCCTAAATCTTGTGTAGCATTATGTTGTTTATTTTATTTTAGCCCTGCCTTCCCTTCAAGTTCTCTTTTTGTGTCCCCCACCTCCGCCAACAATTCAGGACATGGAGCAGACTTAAAGAAAGTGACTGGTTCAAGGTTACCATGTGAGTGTTGTGGCTTAGATGGGATTTGAAACTGAGGCCGTCCCAGTCCAAATCCAACATTCTAAGCAGTACACAAAACTAGCTCTCCTCAGTGTCACAGTTCTTTTCAGCAAGTTAGTCTGAAATGCATGAGCAGTTCTCTCTGTGACTGAAGGGTGCAAAGAAATCACAAATCCACCCAAGTTTGTTCTGCCAGTGAACAAGCAAAATTTCTTCTTCCACCAGTAAGTAGGACTAGCAGGAAGGAAAAACAGAAGAATTATGTATATATGTTCAATAGAATTCTATGGATATTATATTCCATCATATGAGTTAAATCAGAGTCCATAATAATTATGCAAGGGGACCTGAAGGTAACAAGTTTTGCTCTAATAGCCAGGAAAGATTAAAAAAAGCGGCACACAAAATGGCAAACAAGATTAAGGAAACAGTCCAGCCTATAACAGTTCTTCAAATTCTGTACCCACTTTTGTAGTTAATTATGGAGAAAGAAAGGTGATTAATTACTTGATTAAAAGGCAAACTATCAGTAAATGTAGTAAATAGAGGTATCATTTAAGTTACGGTTATAAACTAAGCAAAGGAAAGTAGGAAGTGTACCAGTGCATACGAACATTATAGTTGGAGGATCTTAGAATTAAGTCAGGTGTAATAATAACAACAACAACGACGACGACAAAACAATATAATTTTATTTTGTCACCCACCTCTCCTCAAAGCTCGATGTGGGGTACAACAGAGATTAATACACAATTAAAACCAGCATACCAATTAAAAACACATTATAATTTAAATACACTAAAACATAAAATCATTCAATACAAGTCATAATTCAAATCATAATTATGTTGTTTATTTTACTTCATTTTAGCCTGCGTTCCCTTCAAAGAGCACAAGGAAGCATAAATAGTTTTCCTTTATAATGCAAATCATTTACTTTACGTTTAACAATTTGCATTTAAAAATTTAAGATAAGGAAGTGTATTAGTATAACTATACCATAATAGTTATAAGAAGTCTTAAACGTAATGTTCTATATAACTTGATTGTACTACTATCTCCATTTATAATGTATGGACATGTGTAAAATATTTTCAAAATGGATACTATTGTATAATTTATATTTGTTATTCTTGCTTTATTTACCTCATTTACTTCATTTAATTTCTATTTTATTTTTGCTGGCTTTTTTAATAAAAATATTTTTTTAAAAATGCCAAATGAGGCAGGACAAATGAGGCCTCTCAGTTATAAGCTTCAGGTTCTCCAGATAATTTTTAAAATATTTCAGTTTTTTGATCCACACGTTTGCAATGTTTAACAACAAACAAATGTTAAATAACAACAAACAGACCTAAGCACTGGATAACTGTTGTTGTGATATGTTGTCAGGTTGGTTTCAACTTTTGGTAACCCTGTGAATGAAAGATTTCCAAAAGACACTGCTATTTTACAGTCTTTTTCAGGCTCTCTAAACTCAGGGCTGTGGCTTCCTTGACTGAATTTATCTACCTGCCTTCCTCTTTTCCTACTACTTTTGACTTTACCAGCCATTTATTCTCCTTTCTAGTGAGCCATGCTATCTCATAAGATGCCAAAAGTCAGTGATGTAGACTCGAGTCGATGACTCGGACTCAAGTCGGACTCAAATAAGCCATAAATGATGCACTGACTCAACTGGACTCAAGACTTGTATATTTTTAATGACTGACTTGATGCCCTCAGTTCAGTAACATAACACATTCATCCAGCAACCTTACAACTTTGAACAATGCCTCCATCTTTTTTTTTTGCCTACTAGTCACATGACAATCTCTCTCAAGCCCAAAGTGTGGGCACACTTCTCAGAGGGGAACAGCAAACGGGTTAGGCAATGGGCTTGAGGTCTGTTCAGCAGCTTGTTTCTGCTGCATATCAGAGGAGTCTTCTAAAACGTTTCCTAAGAGCAAAAGACAAGACTGGCCCCCAGAGTGCAGGGTGCATTTCTCAGAGGTGAACAGCAAATATGTTAGGCAATGGGCTGGAAGAAGAAAGATCCTTCCTTTTAAATCTTTTGAATCTTCAGTAATGGGGAGTAAGACAGGATCCTATTCCCCACTTTCAAAGCTGCAGATGGCAAAATTGCAAATGTGGAGCGCCGATTCTGCTTAAATTGTTAAAACTGAATTTATTTCACTCTATCCATTAATTCTGAAATTTTAGGTGGGGTATAAAGTTGGCTTCCAGACTTGAATCTTGACTTGAAAGTATCTTCAAGGACTTGAGACTTGACTTGAGACTTGGAATGAAAGACTTAAATACATCACTGCCAAAAGTACAATAAAATTAGTTAGGTATTTTGGCTTCTTGTGAGAACTCAGGCCTGTGATCTAGGACCCACTTATTCATCCTTTTGTCAGAGCATGGCATCTCCAGAACTCTTTTCCAGCACCACAGTTGAAATGAGTTGAATCTTTTCTTATCAACCTTCTTCACAGTCCAGCTTTCAGATCTGTATGCTGAAATCAGAAAAACTATGGCACGGATGATACAAATTGTGTTATTTAGTATCTTTGTACTTGAGGATCTTATAGAGATCCTTCATAGCTCTTCTTCCAAGTGTTAGCTTTCTTCTGATTTTTTTTAATACAATCTCCATTTTAAGTGAGAAAGACTAGGTAATGGTAAATTTTAAATCTAAAACACTGCTATATTAAAAGAAATCCAAAAGAAACATAAACTCAGACCAGGCAATAAATCATGAAATTCATAAAATAAGTAAGCAATTGACTCTTCAGAGATCCAGAGATTACTATATGCACCTAAATGCGCACAGTGTAGGGTTAGACCAAATGAGACAGTGGCCTCACATGGCAATGGTAGATGTTGAGGTGCAGTGATAGAACATTGAAGCATACAGGTAAGTGTGCCACACAGCCTGCCTGGCATCCCTTGAGAAGCTTACTAGCACAGATAGTGGCTATTATTGTCCTGTTACCAGTGTCCAAGGAAGATTCAACAGCCAGTCTATCTGGTTTCTGGGGGGAGAACTGGGAAAGATATAAGTATCAGCTTGTTCTTTGCTTCAGGAAGTGTAATGACTTCAGCTGTCCCCAACTCAGTAGTTTCAGGAGAGTAGATGTACATTGCTACCTGCACAGTAGGACAAATGGAAAAGTGTATCCCCACAAATGGTGGGTGGTATTTATGGGGTTAATAACTGGAGTACCAGAGAAAAGTCAAATAACATATACTGACACAGTCATCACTTATGGTTTATCCAGAATGCATAAATTTTGCATATGTTTGCCTCTTCTAAAAGACTAAGTTGGCATATTAATCAATAATGAACAGCAAGTCAGATTGAGAGTTTTAGATTATGGAACCAGAAGTGTTTCCTCTGCTGAAAAGCAATATAATTTGCTGTCAGAGAAACAATCAACAACAATTCATACATGTTAGCGGTAATCCTCATGTAATGTCTCCCAGCACATCAACGCACAGTCCCACCTAATATTAGCACTAGCTAGATCATATCTGGATGCACACATGCGTCCAATCCCCAAAGGAGTATCTGCTTTACATTTTAAAAGAACCCCTGTCAAGCTCTTGGGACCAAAATGCAGATTCAGTGTCTAGTTTTTTTCAGATCTGAATCTTGGAGAGTTTTGTTTGCATATTTTTCAGCACATGCAACATTTTTGAAAAACAGGATACATAAATTATAGCAGGGATGAAGAGCCTATCATGAAGAGCCTATCATTTGTATCATTCCTGACCATCAGCCATGCTGGTTGGGATGAATGGGAGCTGGAGTCCAGCAACTTCTGTAGGATCATAGGTGACTTATCCTTCGGCTAGGCAGGAAGAATGTAAAAAGACGTCTGCTGGATAACACCAAAGATCTTCACTTCACTGTATTCCTGATAGTGCCCCTAGATTGCCCTTCTTTGACTGAGTTCCATGACTAACCCCTTTGACCTAGGACTGGAGAGATTATCCAGTCACAGGGCTGCTCCACAGTGGGAAGAGAACAGTGCTGAAGTCTACTGAATGACTAACCTCTTCCAATACTGCCTCTGGATTAAGCTCATATTCCTGACATTCTTGGTTGGCCTGCATTTCCACCAGTCTATATCTTAAATCTTCTCTTAACTGCCATACAGGTTGCACTGTATTTGCTTGAAATGTACCCAGCTCCTTTGATAATTTATATCCTAGAAGAAGTTAAATAAAAATTAGTAATGCTAGTCAACTAAAGCAATAGTCAATTCATCACCAGGCTTTGCCAATTAATAGATTACATTCTGCACTTCTAACGTGAGACATATTTTTCAGAACAAGGAATTGTACATGAAATTAACAAGTCAGGCTTCTCAGAGACTTAAAGTGAGCAAACATAGCACTCCTGCATAACCACCCAAGAGAAAAACGGAAGAGGAGGAGGGAAGGTCAGCACAACACAGAGAAGGATCTTCATTTCACTAACTATTTTTAGATGTTGCACAAATTTGTTTATGGCCATTTCCGCACTAGACTGTTATAGCGGTATGATTCCACTTTCAATATCCTATGGAATCTTGGGGTTTGCAGATTTGGGAGGGGCCAGCCGGCCCCTCCCTGAGCTGCAAATCCCAGGATTCCATAGGATGTTGAAAGTGGAATCATACCGCTATAACAGTCTAGTGCGGAAATCGCCTATGAGCGGTGAGTGTTCACTGAGGAAGCTTCAAGGAGTAACACATGAGCTACAGTACCTCCTCATACTTGGCCCACTCCTTCTATCAACAATACAGCTATGCACTCTGGGTAGAAGACATATTTGGTAACAGTATCAGGCTAGCTGTCTCCCACTGGTTTGCTATGGTTGAGGCAACCACTTTTTCTTCTTGTCTGTTCTCCACCATGTACTGTGAATATTCACAGTTATTTCTGAAAAAAGATGCCTAATTTTATCAAGGCATGGACATACATAACAGAGGCATCTACAGGAACACCTCAATTAACAAAGCACCTGACAAAGAAGTTTCTTTTTACAAAGTCTTTTTTATGCATGCCCAGCCCCCCACTTTGTTGCCCATCCCCTGTCTAGTTGAAAGATTTTTAAACAATAGCAACATTGGGAGGAAGGAGAAGGAGGCCTGGAGAGACACAGACTTCGAGTATCAGCTGCAGCAGTGAAAACAATGAAATAAAATCTTAGTTGGAAAAGAATGGGATTGTACTCTAATCCAATTTTACTGTAGTTGTGTGTGTGCCTGCCTGAAACAGACAGAGTAAACAGCAGCTGCCTCCAGAATCCCCTACTAAGCATGTGTGAACAACAGAACCAAGAACAAAAGGGGAGGCAGATTACACCAAAAAAATGGAAAACCTAAAAAAGGTGGAGGCTAGTGAAAGAAGAAATCTCTGGATGTATTTCAGAAGAAGCTTTCAAGTAATCTCTAGAAGGTTTCAAATATTTTTGTTCACTTATGCAAGTTTCCCCTGTCCTGGTTGTTTCATTCACACATGTATATTGTCAATTTTGGATAAAAAGTTTGCTGAAACATGTTGAACTGATCTTTTTTGTGTTATATGAACATGTCCTATTCTTTCTATGTTATTTCTACTTCTGGTACCAAATTTTCTGTTACAGAAGTAACGCCCAAGAATCCACCTACTTTGTTAACTGAGGTATATCTATATCTACTTGAGGGCACATTCTGATTTAAACTATCCAGTTTTTGAGACTTTACTGTTCTTGGTTTGCCTTTCTCCTTTTCTAATTCTCTTCGTTTTGCTTAACTGATCCTAATATCACTATACCATATATCTTTTCCACCTCTTAAAATTGATGTATTTAGTTGAATGTTCAAAGTATGTAGCAAATGAGACTTCCCTGGGCACTTTAAGGCTCCAGTGAAACCAGCAAGTAGGCAAAAAAGTGAATTTCAGTGCTCCCAAGGAAAGATCTGGAGTTGGGCCTGCAACTCCCCAAACTCCACCCCAAAAGACAAGTACATCTAGAAGCCTCTTCTCACAGCATTGTGCCTTTTTTTTGTTATTCTTGCCACCAAAACAGCTATCGGCCATTTCCGCACTACACTGTTATAGTGCTATTATTCTACTTTCAACATCCTATGTAATCCTAGGGTTTGCTGTTTAGATAGGGGCATTTAGAGGGCCTCAGTAAACTACAAACCCCAGAATTCCACAGGATGTTGAAAGTGGAATAATAGCACTATAACAGTGTAGTGTGGAAATGAAGATTGATGAAAACTGAACAGTCATGGAGGGCTGGAAGATGGCAAATCCTTTTGTTTTATTATATTAAGTTTCTACATAATTTTGCAATTTTACATAGAATATGTTAGCACATAAGTATTTCTGAATATCTAGTTTGGTCAAGAAATAAAGTGAAAGTACTTACGCAAATTCCACAGGTCCAAAAAACACTCACTTCCTTCATCAAAATATGCTTGCATATCTAATTCTAGTTTTTGCCTGAAATGAGAAATGTTATCTCAGACAAAATAAACCAAGTTTTTCTACAGCCAAAGACAGGGATGGGAGGAGAAACCAAAGGGTTCTCCTCAGTCATTAAGATAAAATGTGGCTATCATTCTTCATTTCATGAATCTACAGAATATTTTTATATTTTTTCTTCTTAACATTGTTTCCTTTCTTAAGCTGCAGCCAAACAGTGAGCAGAAATCTTCATTGATAGGTTCACAAAAGCCATAGTATTATTTCTCAGGTGAAAAATTCCTTGAACACACTTAAAAGATTTATGTTTTTAATATTTTCAGTACCAACATCTCTTTTGTACATTACAGGCATCCCAGAAGTCCTCATTTTGCCTTATTTTTCAAGCTGTTTGCAGAGCTGACTTAAATCTTAGTTTCCAAGTCTTACCTCTTGCCCTAACTGCCAACTGCTAATATTTTAGGCTTCCATCTTCACTCCTTCTGTTGTTTTAATCCACGTCTTTGTTATCCTGTCTAGATGCCTATTGTCATTCCTATTTCTGTGTTCTAGTCTAGTGTCGTTACTTTGACTTCTCATGTCTAATGTGCACATCTATCTTAAATCACTTACACAGCTCCAGCCTTCTGTCTGAAACGGGACATTGCCTTGTTCATTGCTCCACTCACCTGTTCAGGTATTTCATTAGGTTATCCCTAGATTAAGTCTGGAGGTAAAGTGATACTGCCTGTTCCCAAGTTCTTTAGGTAACTTCTTGAAGAGACATACCTCTAGGGCTGAACTGCCAAGGAACTCCTTTCTCCTGATTATCATCTTTTGGAATGATTATGATACCAGACCTCTTGGGACTCTCTAGGCTCTTCTGTCGCTCTTCCTACCATTGTGTTCATACCAAGTAAGTTCTGTCTTCTAGAACATGAGCAGGAATTGCATGTTACTTCAGATGTCGCTGAACTGCAAATCCCAGCAGGTTTAGACATCACAGCCAGTGGTAACAAGTGCTGAAAGTTTCAGTTCAAGAACATCTAGAAGGCTGTACAGTTTCTACTCTTGCTCTGTGGTTCCTTCAGATAAAGAACCTACAGTGTGAACTGCCACTAGGATGAAGTTCCCCATTTCTTAGTACTCAGATCTAGTTTACTCAGTCCATCCTGTTTCTGCAACTACCAGTGCCAAATTACAGCTGGGTCTCCTTACACACATTGATGCCTTTAGGAGCATGCAAATCTTCTCACCCTTTTGACTTCTCTGATTCCTTAAAGTAGCCCAAGACCTTCTCTGTTTTAGTAGCATTCCAGAACTCTTGTGACAGACCATTTGCTATAGAAGCCATTCTGTCTCTCTATCCCTACAAGCAATGTTTTAACACGCCCCTTGCCCTTCACTGGTATCCAGTTCCATTTTCAGTGAACAGACATTGCTACCATGTCTGAAGCCAAGAGGACCCCATGGTAATTCTGACAGGATACAGATTCTTCCATTCAACAGGCATTATTTTGTAAGGCTAAAATCTATCTACTATTATATGTTCAATTATCTTAATACCCACACGTTTTGATATCATGTTTTCATAGACATTGAAGTTATGCCTGCTACACCTTAATTTTGCAACCAATTTCTCAATTATTTTATCAAATTTTCACATTTCTTACCTGCTTTCATACAGTCTTTTGTGCTCTTCCCACCATACTTGCTTATGCTGTTTTAGCAGCATTTGTTCTTTGTTCATTCTTGAAGCATGTTCAGTCTTTTTAATCTAGGTACAAGATATTGTATTTAAAAATGAAGACAAAATATCTTCTATATAGGCCAGTAAAATAATTCATGTTGAACAGACTTTAAGTTTTATTGCCCTTTCAGGTTAATGGTTCATGAATAGTCAGAATCATTCTCAAATTAAAAGGCAGTTTGTTCCAGAAACAAAGGATGCTTAAACACTGTCCAACCATACCTCACGCTGTACCAGTTGCTGCCCCCACCTTTCCATATCCTATCACTAGCTGCCATTCAAACACTACAAAAAGGTCAAAAGGATCACTTATCTACACATGCAGAAAACAAGAAAAGTCTTACTTATTTTCTCACAAAAATTGAGGAACATTATTTCTAAAATTACAAATACACACATAACTCAACAAAGAGTTCCTTACAAAAGTGCTACTGAAAGTGATGGTCCAGAGACCACTACTGGTACATGAGCCATTGCCTTCCGATGCCTAGTGAGTTTCCAGGAAATCAAACACGATTATAGCTAATAGTCACAATGGTACTGGTCCTTGGCATATGGAAACAGGAGGAATTGCTCATCTTCCATGCCAGAAAGCTTGAGATGCACTGCAGTACAATACAATAAACATAAACAACTGTATTTGGTTTCATTCAAATTTGTGAGCCCCTTTGGTCCCATCTTGTGAGAAAGACAAGATGGAAATAAAATAAAATAAAATACTCTTTCCACATAAAAAATGAACATACTCACTTTATATATTCCAGGGTAGGTGTGCAGCAAAATACCCCCAAATCCAAAACCCACAAAACAGTGATACCTTTATCGGGCCATCCATACTCAGCTTTTGTAGAGTTTCTATCCTAGTGGCAGAAACATTTAGCACTCATAGAAGTTCCCATAGGCTAGGGGGTGGAGAGGATTACATCTGGCAAACCAATGCATGGCTGCAGCAGGAACAATCACTTTCTGGTACTAGTTACAGCAAGCAAGAGGTAATGATTAGAGCAGCCTTTATTTAAAACAAAATGTCATGCAATAGTTTAAAGGCTAACACAGTTATTATACCAGGAACCTTCACGGACCACAGCCCACTCCAATAGATCCATGAATTTTATCCATATAGATAGATAGATTGATTGACAGATAGACAGATGATAGACAGACAGACAGACAGACAGACAGATGTAGCCTGCAATCAGAGAGGTTCATGTTTGCAACATCCTTGAAAAATTGCATGAAGGCCTGCACAAGAATAGGAACTTCTCTTCAGATACATAGCTTCCCACCTGACAAAAGGAATAATGAGATTGTGAGGGAGGGAGCTAGACACTCCCATTCTTATGTGTTGACAAAAACAAGATGTAGAATGCCTGGATACAGTTATAGGTAGAGAGCAAAGTCAGAGGGATATTGAGTATGGAAAAAACTAATACTGACAATTATATTACAGAAACTAGAAATGAGATCACGTCTTTTCTGTGCCAATTCTACTGTACAAGAATGCAGTATTTTCTTCAGAGCAGTCTGATAGAAGTAATTCATTTCATGTTTTAATATATAGTTTTAAAGAAGCATTTTCCTTTGCACTTCAACAGCTTCAGGAAGTTTGTTGTCAATAAACAAGGACCATCAATACTAATACTGATATACCAGCTCTGAAGTCTGGTTTGTGTGAATGGAAAAATTCTTGGTTTTATCTTCAGAGCTGTCAACATTTCACCACTCCTCACTGCTCATATGCCTACCATGCATCTCAGTTACAGCTTACAAAACACCACTTTAGTATTTCTATTATTGGGTTATATGAAAACCTATCTTCATCACTGAATGGCATTACATTGAATAGGTTTCACTGCTCCCTTGACTGGAAAAGACTTGTGAAAAATGAAATACTAAAAAACATAAGACTAGAACTTAGTCTGAAAGCTTGAATGAACTGAGCTGAATTCTGTTCTGCCAGTGCATGGATAAATAATATCTGCTGATTCCTTCGATAAATTGTATCTGCATTATTAACAGAAAAATAAAACATGCAGGAAACGTTTTTTTATCTCCTTCTTCAGTGCCTCTTCATCAGTGCATCTTCTGCTAATGTAACTTCCTTTGCAAGATATTATCTTTTTTTTTAATGATGTGGGGCAACATCAGAAAGCAACATAGTGAAAATCCTGTATGTTCATATGCTATATACTTTTTTTCCCCTTTCCAATTTCTTTTCATTATTTTAATTCACTGTAAAATATTTTCTTAAGAATTCTCTACCGATGTTCATTGGCTCCTGGCAGTACCAGTCAAAAGGCAGAATACAGTTCTTTTACTCCTTAATGATTTTTCTGTGCATAGAAAACACAGAAGTACCATTGGGAAAACCCAGGAGGACATAGAGAATAATAGCATCCAGAGCCCCCATCCCTAAAATTCTTTGAATGAGACAAGGCCACTGCACAATGAAAGCTTTTGTCTGAAAGTACCTGAAGTTTTGCATATATTTTCATAAGCACAGCTTCCCATGTCTGTGTTTAATCACTATTTTAATTTCAGCCTAGTCTCCCCAGTGCACAGAGAGAGAGAATATAACTATACATTTCCAGAATAGTGCACTGCTACACACCACACCAATGGCATTTAATTGGAAAACATTCTTTGGAAGCACGTGACAATGGCAAGATGTGTGAATGCATTTGGCATTCAGGCCTCTCTGAGGTGTAAGAACTAGGAAACAACTTAAGAGAGAAACAGCTGTTAATAGGATGCTCATCTTGCGCAGCCTTAAGCTGTTCCCTTCTCCCTAAGAACTTCAAGTGGTGCTGATCTGGCATTAGAGCTACAGAAGAACGCAAGAAATGTATTTTTGTCTTGCTAGAAGTGAGTACTTCAGTGGCAAAATACTAACATGGCTCATCTTGTATATTAATTACATTGTCCGCCTGCAGAACAGGCAAGAAAAGGGTTGGTGGCAACTTGCAAAGCAAACAAGGAGGGCTTAAGGAGCTCTAGCACCTAGCAAGAGGAGTTTATGAAAATGCATCTAACCTGGAAAGATATATTCTCTCCAGTTCCAATAAAAACAGCAAGCAATGCCACTCTCCTTTCTCTGTTAATGTGTACCACACTTTCTTAGAGTTCTCCATCATGTTTAGGCACTGCTTTCTCCTTTCTTCCCCCATACTCCCAAGCTTACATCAATAGGTTTTAATACCACCTTTGAGTCTCCTTGTTTTCCAATTGCCCAGCAGGAGGACACCATATGGAGCCATTCCTCTGCCAAAAGGATCATGAGGAATAACTGTAAACAAAGGGCCCGTCTTGTATTAACTTTGGGAGACGGCCACATGATCAGCAGTTGCTTTGTTCTATGAATGGAAAACTGCAAATATTGTCTAAAGTGTATTGTGTCCCCATTCCACTTCCCACTCCTCTATAGATTTGTTTGCTCACTCCTGTGGCTAACAAAGAAAATATTAAGGGCCTCTGGCATATGCCAACAAGAAATGGTTAAGATCGTGTTACCCTAAGAGGTGGGGGACCTTGAGGTCCACCCGCAACGCCAGAGTCTCCTTAGAATTTTGGAGAATTATAGCTCAAAGGATGCCTGTGAGAGGAGGGCAGGATCTTTTCACCTGTGTATACCAGTACAAACTGTAGAGAGGACTCTAGTTAAAAGTTAAACAAAATATTTTATTTGGAAGTTATTTATTTATTGTATTTATTGTATTTGTAGGCTGCTTTTCTCCTGGAAATGGGACCCAAGGCATTAACAAGGAATTAACAAACACACAAGGAATCAGACATTATTAAGAATCATTCAAAGCTATCAGAAAGAGAGGCAAGAAAGGTTGGATAGAGAGAGATTGGAAGGAAAGGGTGATGATTACCAGCCCTGAAGCAGAAGGTCAAAATAGACTGGCTCAGACAGTGTCTCAGGGTAGCACGGAAGAACAGGAGTCTAGGGTACACATACAGTATAATATGCCCAACAAACTACAGTCTGCTGGGACTGAAGCTGGGGTTTATATACCCTGTTTCCTTCCCTGAACAAAATGGTAATTGCTTTCTTACAGGGTTGACAAAGAAGTCCAGAATGGGCTGACTGTCTTAACTCTAGGTGACAAAACATTGATGGGAATCCTGACAATCTCTTAAAGTCTGGTCAGGCAGGGGGCGACATTACAGGATGGTTTCTGATTGCTTCACCTTGGCAGTTTTGCCTTCCATTGTATTCAGGTGCGCACACAGCCTCAGGTCTTGAAAAGATAATCACAAACCTATTAGCATCAGGTTTTACCACTAATCCTCTCTGAACTTATGACTTGACCATGTCTGAGGTCATCCTGACCTGGCAACATGCTTCCAGCCACTGCACTTTCAAAAATGTTTCCCAGCTATAAATATCTTCAATTACGAAAACAGAACATCTCACAGAGTGGGGGTGTAGGGTGTGGTAATAATAATAATAATAATAATAAAATTTATTTCTATCCCGCCTCTCCCAAATGGATCGAGGCGGCATTACAAAACATATAAATATTAAAATATCAAATGTAGGCCACCCTCCCCACTCACCAACCCTACCATCCCCCCAACACACCAACTATTAAAACAGATTAAAATAAAATTAAAACTAAAAGTTAAAAACAAACAATTAAAAACAATTAAAAACAAAGGGACAATTGATGAGAGGCAGTGGAACACTAGTCTGGGAAGGCCTGTCGGAAGAGAACAGTCTTGACTGCTTTTTTAAAGCAGTCAAGACTGGTAATGTGCCGGGTCTCCTCCGGCAGGCCATTCCATAACCTGGGAGCGACTGAAGAAAAGGTCCTCTGGGTAACCGCAGCCAACCTAGTTCTGATTGGCTGCAGTAGATTCCTCCCAGAGGACCTTAATGTGCGGGGCGGATTATATGGGAGAAGGCGATCCCGCAAGTAGGCTGGCCCCAAGCCATGAAGGGCTTTAAAGGTAAAAACCAACACCTTGTACTGTGCCCGGAAACTAATAGGCAGCCAGTGTAAAGACTTCAATATAGGTGTTATGTGGTCAGTTTTAGATCTTCCGGTGACCAACCTGGCTGCCATATTCTGAATTAATTGAAGTTTCCGGACTAAGCACATGGGTAGCCCTATTCTGCATTGCAGAAGTCAAGCCGTGAAGTTACCAGCACATGTACCACTGTTTGTAGGTGTTCCAAGTCCAGGAAGGGGCGCAGCTGGCGTATCAGCCGAAGCTGATAGCAGGCGCTCCTGGCTGCCGCATCAATTTGAGCTGTCATCTGAAGCGGCGAGTCCAGGAGCACCCCCAAGCTGCGGACACAGTCTTTCAGGGGAAGTGTGACCCCGTCTAGAACTGGTTGACAAACCTCCATACCTGGGCTAGGGCCCTTGACAGCAAGTACCTCCGTCTTATCTGGATTCAGCTTCAGTCTGTTTTTCCTCATCCAATCCATTACTGCTTCAAGGCATTCATTTAGAGGCGAGATGCCACCCTTAGTTGATGCTATTATCCGAGGCATGGAGAGATATATCTGGGTGTCATCAGCGTACTGATAGCACCTTGCTCCATGCCTCCTGATGATCTCTCCCAGCGGTCTCATGTAGATGTTAAATAGCATTGGGGACAGGACGGCGCCCTGAGGGACGCCAGATTTAAGCTCTTTTTTCGAGGAGCAGCTGTCCCCAAGCATCACCATCTGGTATCTACCCGAGAGATAGGACCGGAACCACTGAAGTGCAGTGCCCGCGATCCCCAGCCCTCTCAGGCGTTCCAGAAGGATACCATGGTCTATGGTATCGAAAGCCGCTGAGAGGTCCAAGAGTACCAGCAGGGTCACACTTCCCCTGTCGATACCCAGACGTAGATCATCCACTAAGGCGACCATGGCAGTCTCGACTCCATATCCTGCCCTGAAGCCAGTTTGAAATGGATCTAGATAATCTGTTTCACCCAAGACAGCTTGGAGTTGAAGGGCAACAGCCCTCTCGATCACCTTGCTTAAAAATGGAAGATGGGAAACTGGCCTGTAATTATTCATATCCAGGGGATCTAGGGAGGGCTTTTTTAGAAGCGGACGTATAATTGCTTCTTTTAAACAAGCTGGAAAATTGCCCTCCCTGAAGGATGCATTAATAACATATCTTAAGTGTGTCTTAATCGCAACTCCTCCCTGGACAACCAGCCATGAAGGGCAGGGATCAAGAGGGCAAGTTGTCCTCCTTACCTTTCCAAGGAGCTTGTCTACGTCCTCGGTACTCACTGACTGAAACTGATCCAGTATAATCCTATTCACGGAGTTGCCGGACACTTCATTTGTAACCTCTGCTATAACACCGGCATCCAAATCGGCTCTTATCTGAGAGATTTTATCTGCGAAATGATTATTCAAAACATCACAGCAAGCTACATTAGGTTCTAACAACGAGTTCAGGGGAGTGGGTAACTGAGTCAAATCCCTTACCACCCTGAACAGCTCTGCTGGATGAGAAATCGCAGACGCAATACGTGCAGAGAAGAAAGTCTTCTTCGCTGCATCTATTGCCACTCCATAGGAATAAAGGAATTCTCTATAGCGTGTCCTGTCAGATAAGAGTCGAGATTTCCGCCAGTTGCGCTCTAGTCGTTGTCCAGCCTGCTTCATATTCCTAAGTTCTACTGTATACCAGGGATTACGGTTTAAAGTAGGCTGGAAAGGACGCTTGGGAGCAATCGTGTCGATAACCCTGGTAAGATCACAATTCCAGGTATTAACCAGGGCTTCGACAGGATCACCGGCGATACCAACCATAAAACCCTCAAGGGCTTTCTGGAATCCAATAGGTTCCATTAACCTTCGAGGGCGGACCATTCTAATAGGTCCACCACCCCTGCAGGGCCGGATAGCAGCCATTAGTCTAACCCTGACCAGGAAATGATCCGTCCATGACAAGGTGGTAGCATTTATTATCTCTACCCATGGCTGTACCTGTTCCGTACTAAAGACCGCATCAAGGGTATGACCGGCACAATGTGTTGGCCCAGAGGCTAATTGGGATAGGTCCATGTTTGTCATGGATGCCATGAACTCCCGAGCTGCACCTGTCAAACTGGTCTCAAATGGGATGTTGAAGTCACCCAGAACCAGAAGTCTGAGCGACTCCAACACCAACTCCGACACCAGCTCTGTCAGCTCGGCTAGGGAGTCTGATAGGCAGCGGGGTGGTCGGTACACTAACAGAATCCCCAGACTATCCCTTGCCTTCAGGCTCAGGTATATACACTCAAAGTGGTCTGTTTTCCGGACAGGAATCCTGGTCAGTATAAGATTGTCTTTGTAAACCAAGGCTACTCCGCCCCCCGCCCACTTCCCCTTACCTGCTCACTAACAGAGTATCCGGCTGGCAAGGCCTGGACCCAGGTTGTAGCACTACTGTCTTCCAGCCAGGTCTCTGTAAAGCATGCCAGGTCAGCGTCTTCATCCTTTAAAAGGTCATGGATAATATGCGTTTTCTTTTTCATTGACCTGACATTGCATAGGAGCAAGGAAAGGTTCTGTGGGTGGTTTGGTTCGCTCTCCAGACACCTTGGGGTAGCAGGGCGAACGGAAGGTGGGATAGGTATTAAACATCTATCTCCCCTTTCCCTGTAACGACATTTCGCCATGCTATCACCATATCTCCCTTTGTCCCACACAATACTTATTGTCGCTCCCCATTGTTCATCCATTACATTCAGCCGCCCCTCATCAAAAGAAATATCCCCTACTTACCCACACACCCCCACTCCTACTTCCCCTTAAATAGTTTCCTAAAGCAGCATGGGTGCTTGTAAACAAAATTGATTGATTGATTTGATGTGTTTCCTTTATATCCTGCCTTTTCCCAGAACTTAAAACAAATATACAGAAAGACAAAGAAAACACAAAATATAATAGTTAAACTGTAATTATGTTACTTCATCAGTGGGGGAAGCTCCTTAGCGTCTAGTCTCTAATTATATTTAGTTAGGTTTTTTTAGTTCTTAATAGGTACATGTACTGTATTAGGTGTATTAATGTATATATGTATACAGGTAAATTGTAGACATTGTATTGTTCATGTGTTGGTATGTAGGTATGTTTGTATGTTGTTATAACTAGTGTGTTTGTTTAATAAAAATATTATTAAAATGTAATTATGATATCTGTACAATTAAAGGCGCTGAAACATATACACTAAGAGGCCAGGACAAAATAAAACAATAAAACAAAACAAAAATTAGAATGCCTTGCAGTCAGTTTTCAAATGTCTGTCGGAATAAGAAACTTCTCATTTTCTGCTAGGACAACAAGGATGTCAGTCTGAATGTCCTAGGAAAGGAAAGCCTGATGGTAAATCACCAAGAATGCGCTCTTCCATTTTTCTACCAGCTTTGCCTGCGTGGATGGTGGGACCAAGAGAAGGACCTCCCCTGAAGATCTCAGGGCCTGAGAAAACTCACATGGGACATGCATTGTGTTGAGCTTTAAAGCTCATAATCAACACTTTGAATTATGCCCCAAAAAAGATGAGTATCCAGTGCGGTTGTAGCAGTAAGCAAGTTATATATTCCCTGTAACCAGCCCCAGTTAACAAACTGGCTAGAGCTCCTTAGACAAGAAGCTGTTTTCTTACACTTCTAAGGTAATCCAGGTAGGGTATATTACTATATGTTGCAGTAAGCCAAGTTAAGGCCTGTGTCACTATGGCCAGATCACGCAACTCTAACAACAGGTACAGTTGGTGAGCTAACTTTAACTGTGCAAATATACTCCTGGGCACTACTGAAACCTGTGTATCCATGCAGGCCTAAATCCAGAGGAACACCCAATCTGTGAGCCTGATGGAGGGAGAATGTAACCTTATCCAACACAGGTGGAATTCCTACTCCCTGAAGCATTTCTTTCTTATATGAATTAAGCTTCAGTTTGTTTGCCCTCATTCAGTCCACAACTGACAAGAGACACTGGTTAGAACCAAACAGTTTCCTAGAATTTAGAGAGGAGAAACAGAGTTGGGTGACATCAGCTCCTAATGCAAAACCTCTGGATAACCTCTCCGAGAAGTTTCATGTAGGAGATAGAACAGACCCTAAGGGATTCCAAAGGCCAATGTCCAAAGAGTCAAATAGGAATCTCACAGCCTCACCTTCTGGGTTTGCCCCTCCAGAAAGAAATGTAGAACAGTGCCTCCAAGCCCCATCTTAGTGAGGTGGTCCAGAAAGTTAGCATGATTATTACTAGTGAAATCTAACAATAGAGACACACTGCATCTCTCCAGTTGGTAGAACCAATACACACACACTCTCACTTTCCAGTTCTTCATGTAGGTCAGGGGTGGGCAACTATGGAAGGCTAGGGGGGCATATTAGCTCTCTAGGAGATCTTGGAGGCTCACACCTCTTCACTGCATGTGATCCTACAAACAAACAAACAAACAAACAAACATCAAATGCTCCCAAACACTGTCTAAGGTGCTTTGAGACATTTAATGATGTTTGGGGGCCTGGCTGGTCCATTCTGATCCCAGGAGAGGTCTTTTTAATAGGAGTGAGCAGAATTCATTTCTTGTTCACTTCCTGTTTCCAAAAAGGCCTTTCCTGGGCCTAAATTCGTGGGATTCAAGGAGGGCTTTTCCAGCATCTTGGGATCCTGTTTTGCTGTAAAGCAACATTAACCTGTCCCTTTATTGACTTAGTCACACCTACACTGACCTTTTTAATGAGCCAGGAATGACAAGGGTCTGTTGTACAAATATGGTGACTCTTATTTCTCCAAGTATCTAGTGCATATCCTTGGCTTGTTCAAACTGAAAAATATCCATTTTCACTGGACAAGGAGGAGCTAGTTATGTCCACTACACCCATACTGACTACAGCAGCCAAGGCAGAATGGATCTGAGTGACTTTTTCTGCCAAGTGCTGGGCAAATCGTTCACAGCAGACTGTGTAATGTTTAGTGGTGTGACTTTTCTTCTCATGGGCCAGTGAAGAAAAGACCCCTAACCAAAGAGTATTTCTGCTCTAAAGAAATAAAAAAGAATATTCAGCAAATAAGCTCCTTCTCTTGCTTATGTGTAAGGGAAAAAATTAATTTGTTCTTTGTCTCCATCAGCAGAGAAATAGCAAAACAAAGCCAGCAAATTAAATTTCCAGGAGCACTAGCTTTAACACACTCACAACAAATAGTGCTGATGTGATTAGTATCATAAAGGCTGGCTGTTTTCATATTTATATCAATCTCCTTTACTCCATTACAAGTTTTCAACTCTAGAAGCTAATATGGCACCCTCTGCTTCACAGGTGAGAACTGTAACATGTATTCCATTTTAAGAATTATTGGCACAAATAGACACAGCAAATGAAGTCCCAAAGGCATCCAAAAAGCCCTTAGGATACAGGGTCAACCCTATCACTTGAAAGAGTAACTCAGTTGTTTCAGGTAGCTGGTCCCAGGAATCATAAGAGGGTTAAAAAGATTTGTTAATTTATTGTTGCTGTCTCATTTTTTGTCAGGAAGTAGGAAAGACACACGTGGTATCTCCTGTCTGAGGTGCCATAGTAACCTGACTGTGTAAATGTCAGGTTAGATATTGTACCCTTTGGCTTCTAAAGAGAGTTTTATTCTGCTTCTCCACCTCAGGCAGCAAAACGTCTTAGTCCACCAAAACATCTCCGGAAAATTCATGCCTGCAGGTTCCCTCTTTCTTACCCCCTTCTTGGTGTCATTAGTAAACTCCGAGTGACACCTGTAGATTGTGATGAAGCCAGAGCTTGTAAACACTAATTTTTGGACTATAATTCCCAGAATTCATCAGCCAGTTGTAGTCCTACAAGCTCTGGTTGAGACCAGGACGGTTCCTACAGGAGCAGTGGTATAAATGCTACAGTGGTATAGGTCCTTTATGGATACTCCTATAACATCATTGAACGCTTACAATACTTACTAGGCAACCAAGCTGTTTTAAACATTTCAACTAGTGGAAGGGGGGAATCTCAATCCAAAATGGTGGGGGCAAGCTGTGATAATGGAGATTCTACATCACACAAGCCCCTCTTCATCTTATCCCGTAAGCCAGTCTGCCCTGTGGTTGAAGAGACTGAAACCAACCTCCTTGAAGCCTTTATTATCAGTTAGCATTTTTCATAATGCAGAGGTCATTTCATATGGGATACCCAACCATATTCAAAGCATTCCCATTTAATTCAGTGGGAATTGCTCCTACCTCAGCAGACTTGGATTGCTTAGGACTAACAACCTCTAGGCAATTCCCTTGTTTTAAGTCTCCCTGTCTACTGTACTGACAACAATGCTTCCTGGAAGATCTATTTTTCTGATAGACAGCCTGGTGGTTGGAATGGTGTTTATGGTTACCATTTATCTGTTTATATTCAGTGCTGGCCTTACACTGTCGAGATTAGTTTAATTATTAAGGCATTTAGGTTCCATCCAATATCATGGAAGTGGGCTATTACTGTGGCAAAAGGAGTTCCTCTTTGTCTCCTTCTCATTGCCCCTCCTCCAGAGGTTTCTCATCCTTTTGGGGCAGATTGGGAAGGAGACAGGGCACTACAGGTGGTGAGCATATACATTCAGCCAACAGCACCTGTTTTATTGGCAGATGAATACAAACAGATAAAATTATAAGGCTACCTGGGATTAAGTCTCACTGAACTTAACAGGGCTTACTTTTAAATAAAACAAACGCATTCCATGGTATTCCAAGTTTTATGGGACAGAAATGACTATGGATTAATTTTTAAAAATGTCTCTAAGCATCCATAAAGTGGATATGAAACAGACAGATTGGCATTAGTAGCTAATGGCATTAACCATTCAGTGCTCAAATCCATTCTTAAAAAAGATTTCAGAAGATTACAAATTAATTTGATTAGTCAATAATGCTAATATCTAGCAATCATTACTCACTTGATCTTTTCTTTAGCACTTTGATTTATTGGTAGCAGGTTCTTCCTGTACGTACATCACTAATCAGACCTTTGGCACTTTTCTCCTCAATATCTAAAGCCACATTTTACATCCATTAGAATTCATTAATCCTTACCTTTAGTAGGATTTTAGCAGATTCCAGCTTCTTGGCTTCAGTAATTGCATGTAGTTCCTCGTAATCAACAGGTTTATACTTTGGACTCTTGAGACCATTTTTCACACGAACAACCAGGCTATCTAGATCAGGCATGAAACACTTCAAATCAATGAATAAAACCTACCATTCTATTATTGCCAGCCAATACAAATCTTAAACTATAATTAGACAAAAACCAAAACCCATTTTTTCCACTCATTCCCTTCCAATTAGAACAAAACTAGTAATAAGAGGAAAAAACAACCTATAACAGCAAAGCTGCTATTTTTTTTAAAACCGTATAAAGCAATTTTCCATGCAAGCCTCTGTCCTAACAACCCAACATCTTAGCTGAAGTGCTAAGTACTTAAAGTTGTGAAGATATATATAATAAGATATACAATCTGAACAATCCATTTCTCTTCATTTTATTATACTTCATTTAACCATGCGTACCAGGAGGTAGACATCTATTTGCAAGCTGGTGTGGAGGAGAAAAATCTGACAGATACTTGCCTTACATAATAATACTATTGGTTTGCATGAGCTGACCCGAGGCACCTATAGATCCAGATGTTGTTTGCTGGGGCTGATGGACACTAGAGTTCATTGAAGATGAGGGGTGTATGTGTCCCACAACCTATAAGCTGTCAGATCAGTACATTCCTTGCCGTAGCTTCACAAGGACCATCACTTCCCTGTAAGTTCCTTAGTCGCTTGCAGCTCCGTATAAAGGAGCAATAACTGAATGAAATACAGTGGGCAGGACCAAAGCACTGGCAATAATTACAAAAAGATGCAGAAGTAATAGTGATAGCACTCCTGGCTACACATCACTTATCAGCAGTGAAAACAAAATCAAGGTGTATACTTTGCAAAAACCCAACAAGCTGGAGATATATTGGGGCACATTTCAAAAAGAACCAACCTGCTGAAAAATGACTGTGCAACAGTGGATTTCATTAGGACAAAGAAGATGAATTTACACCAACACATCTAGTTAATAAAATACTTATTACTATAGATGTGGAACATAAAGGCTCATGATCTTCCACTTCATCTGACAGTCCACATTTTGGCAAAGAATATGATGGTGCATAGCTATGAACCTGTTTTTAACCATTGTGGCTTTCATTTTAATTGAGCAAATTGGCCCCAGGGAAATAAACATGTGCCTGTATTTCCACTTTTGGCACAAAGCCAATTCACATCCCCAAATTGCTGCTAAGGCTGAAATCCTGAATATATTGGCCAAGATCCTACATTATCCTCAGGGAGAACACCACTCTCCAAATGTATCTCTGTAGGGCTTCTCTCTCACAAGTCTTCTCTTCTCAATGCCAACGCACATCCGCGTGATCATTTAGTGGCTAGGGGAGGGTAAGAAGAATTCAGACAGCATCCAATTGCAGTTGTTTAACCGGAAAAAGAGAGTAGATGTTGTCCTCCAGGTACTGTCTGCTGTCTTGGTACCGTCTTTTATTTGGGCTGCAGAACTACAGTTGGGAAACTGCCTGTACACTCCTCACCTTCCCCCAACCATTAATGGGAAGGGCACAAGCAATTACAGTTCTCCCCTCCCATTTGTGAGTTTGACTTTCGCAAATTTGATTATTCATGAAGCACATGCTTGCCTTTCCCCTTCCATTTTCCTCCCCTCATTCCCTTGCATTCCTCACCCCAAGCTTGGGAGGCTTGTGTTTAAAATGAACATTTTTTTCCTTTTGGGTGGGAAAATCCCTGCCACTGCTGGAGGCGTGTCCTCTCTGCCATGTGGCTGCACATTCTGCTGTGTAATGGCTGCTGATTGGTCAAGTGCTCTTTTCTCCTAACCCTCCTTTCTCAAGATGGCAACTGGAAGTAGCTAGAACACCAGAACTTTGCTCTTTTCTGTCTGATGGGAAAGTACTGGTAAGCCCTTTACCTTGTCTTTTTTTCTTCCCTGGGAGCCCAAGACCAGAGGCAAGAGAATGGGAGAGGAATCACAGGGAGGAGTTATTTGTGGTTTTTCCACTTTTGCAAGGGTTCTGCACCTGGAGCCCTTAAGAATGTAGAGAGGCCACTGTAGAAGCTGTCTTGGATGAAGAGTGAGGGTAAAGGCACTGGAGAAGGAGGTGGCAAACACCTCCTTCCACAACATTCTCAAAGTTATGTATTCGGATATAACCTCTGGTTTCATCCGTGTATGTTGCCAACATACTGTTACCTGGGATTTAGTGCCATTAGACAAAGTGGGTGTTCTTTCTAAGTAAACAAGCTTAAGTTTGCGAGTATATCTCCTTTCTTCTTACCTGCTCTTTTTATTATGTGGAAAAATGGAATAAAGCTTACAGTGGCTCCACATCTTAAACTACAGTTCATGACACTGAACTTGATGGATAAGAATCAAACTTATACAAGAGTTTTGGTGTATGCCTGTCTCTACCAGAGAGAGAAATGAGTACTGTCATTGAAAGAAGTGGCTTTCTAACCACAGAAATAAAAACTTGGTGAACGTATAATCTATACTTTCAACAGGTATAAATGTTATGAGGGCCGAAACCATGGAAATGGATGATAGAATATACTCTACAAACACTACATGGTTCCCAAGCAATAATCATAAATGGCTATACTGTAACCAAGCAGTGTATGGAACAAATAAGGAAATGGGAAGTTAATACGGAAAATAAATTGCTTTTACCTATATTGCTACTCCTATATGTGGTAATAAGTCCTGGAAGCTCTCTTCCACTCATCTTTCTCCTGTTGAACAATCAACATACACATAAACATGAACATAATGATAGTAATAGTAAAAATAGTCAGCTATGATTTTTTTTAAAAAATGGGGGGCTGTTTAAAGAGGGAGGTCTCTGTTGACAGAAATACCTATCAATTATTGTATGAAACTGGTTTCAAGGACAAATGTTATAGCTGCTCTGGAATAATGATATTTACTCAGATTTTTTTTAGAAGGACAAAGCTTATTAAAAGTTCTGTCAAATATAAAGTTACACTTGTGAAATGAGGATGTTTGCATTACAAAATGTGCAAATCTATTTTGCTAGTACTTAAGTCCCACTCAGTTTAATAAGACTTACTCCCAAGTGCACACGGATAAGATCACTACCTAACCATATAAGAATGAAAACTTGGGAACCGCAAAGTGATTTCAAATGATGTTCAAATTCAAAACACAATACAAGCTATAAGGTTACTTTCCCTCAGGGAAAAATGTAAATCAAAATTTTCTCATCATATCCCACGGTACTAAGATTGTACCATCCTCCAGGGACTATTTTTGTTTGTGGCTTTATGTGTCCAGTAAGCCCACAGAACTTGATTTAAACACTTCACTCATAATTTCCTACTGTTTTTGCTAACATACACACAGAAAAGCACAGGCTGCCTCCAGACTGCCCAAATAATTTTGAACCCTGCTAATTAAGGAGTTTGGTGCTAACCTGATTTGGATACAAGACAATTCAGAATCACTTGAACAGTGATTCTGAACACTTTAATAATTTAAATTCTGCACATATTAGAGTGGGTGACGCAAAATGTATCTTGGTTGAGGAATGGAAGAAGCGCTTGATTTTCTTTTTCTTTTTTTCCATACATATCTTTTTTAGAGCCCACAGCTTTGCCTCCCTTTAGCCTGTCCTCCGCCCATGTTTGCCAAATGCCACTGCTGGGGTCTCTGAGGAAGATGACAACAGCCAGGCCCAGCTCCATTGTACCTTAGTCCCACCAGCTAGTAAGAAGCCCTCCTTCCATATTCCAACTTTCATTGCTCAGCTTCTGAGGGAGAAACAGCAGCCACCATCTGCTGGATCTAATCCCCTCCCAAACTGCCATCCCCTTTTCCTTGTGTTTCTTATTAGATTGTAAGCCTGAGGGCAGAGAAGTGTCAAATTAATAATTTGTAAAATGGCCTGCCAGCCTTTTCAGCTTAAGGGTGGGATATAAATGCTTTAAGCCAGTGGTTCTTAACCTTTCCTTTTCCAGGGACCTCCTGCAAATATAATTTTTTGTCAGGGACCCCCCCAAAATTGAAATATTTAAATTTATAGGCAAATTTTCAAATGTTTATTTATTTATTACTTATTTATTTATGGATTCTGGAGACTAGGATTCAAGTCCCCACTCGGACACTGGGCAAGTCCTTGGGCGAAACTTTGGGCAAGTCACATTCTCTCAGCCTCAGAAGAAGGCAAAGGAAAACCCCCTCCGGACCAAAAAAAAATTGTAATAGGTTCATTTTCGGGTCGGCATAATTCAGAAATTACTTGAAGGCACACAACAACAAAGTGTGCTGGCAGAGGGAGGTTCTTTCTAGCCATCTTGTTTCTCCCCTTTGAAAACTGATTTCTGGCAGCCCTAAGGCAAATCTATCACAGTGCTTTTTCTTGGCAAGATTTGTTGCCTTTGCCTTCTTTCTCTGAAGGTGAGAGCATATGACCTGCCTGAGGTAACCCGATGGGTTACTGTGGTCAAGAGAGGATTCAAGCTCTGATCTACAGAGTCACAGTTTGGGCACCCACCCATGCCTGCCACCATGTCCCTTTGGGCAGGGATGCGGTAGAGGGGGTACGAGTACAGTTTCAGCACCTGTAAAACGCCCCCACCCACTGCTGCCACATCTCAATTGCTGCTGCTACTGTTTATGTCCAGCAGCAGGGCTTTGCAGACCCCCTGTGAGAGCTCCGGAGACCCCCCCAGAGGTCCCCGGACCTCAGGTTAAGAGCTCCTGCTCTAAGCAAATAAATAATAAAATAATGCTTCAGTTTGTGCAATGGTTCTAATTTAGGCTTCAGTCAAGCCCTCTAAACGTAGCACAATCCAAATGTTAATAAATTCAACACTTTGCAGGAGTAGAGAATTATTACAAAGGTCCACACTTGGAGCATGATAGATTCAAGTTATCTACTCCTGAGGAATTTCCTGTCACCTCAACGGATGATTCTGTCCAAGCCATTGTTTGTCTCAGGGACAAAAAGGTGACTAGGGTGATTGACAAAATTGTTCCCAACTATCCTCTGCACATTGGTAGAGCTAGATCAAACGCAGTTAGTTTCCTTGGGATCTTAAGGCAACAAAGAGCATGTCTAAAGTGTTGATAGATGAGAACTCAGTACTAAGTTGATCAAACAGAGGCTTGAGCTCACATTTAGGTCTATTCTGTGGTGAGGCGGCTATTTGCAAAGACAGGTTATTTTTCCTACCACTACTGAGTCTGTCCTCAGAGAGAAAGAGTGTCTCAGAATAGCAAGGCATTCCACCATAAAAACTGTCAAAAGAAAAGAGATTTGTTTTTCACTCCTGAATGAAACGTGAAAAGATATATAGAAAGTGGAAGCATGTCTCTGTTGGATCACTTGAATTTCTCAGCAGTATTTGTTACCACTGACAATGGCATCCCTCTGGACTACCTGGTTGAGATTAGATGTAGGAACTACCCTTTTCTGCTACATTTCCAGAATCTGCCGTTGAAAAACTCCTGTTCAAAGTCCTCATCACTGGCAAATATCCTCATACAATTTAAGTCATACAGAACTTTGCGAGAGATCTCCAAAAGATTTTGAGTTCATTGTCACCAAAATGCATAAAAGATGTAGCTCAAGGAAGCTGTAGATGCCCTAAACTAATGCCTAGAAGGAGTAGCTGCACTTCTTCAGATTGGATCCATGTTGTTTTTCCTATATGGAGCCACTTTTAACAAGTTTTTAGAAACATCATTTGGTTAATACTGTAGCAGAAAGAATAGTAGCAGCTGCTGACCCCCATGGTTATATTGCAAAGATTTTGCAAGAGCTGCACTGGTTGCAATTTGGTCCTGCTTGCCATTCACAAATTCATAGACTTATAGGGCTGCAAGGGGATCTATGGGCCATCAGGTCCAATCATCTGCTCAGTGCGGGATCTCCAATTGGAGCAACCCCAGCAGGTAGCCATCTAGCATCTTTTGGAAGACAACCAGAGAAGGACACTCACCTTTCTAGGCAATTGGGTCCATTGCTGAACCACTCCCACTGTTAAGAAGTTCTTTCTAACATTCAATTGAAATCTACCTTCCTGTAACTTGAAAGTATTAGACCTAGTTCTACCTTCTGAAGGAGCTGAGAACAAGCCTACACCCTCTTCTGTGTGGCAGCCCTTGAGGTATTTAAAAAGAGTACAATCATGTCACCTCTTAATTCTCTTCACAAAGCTGAACATGCCCAGCTCCTTCAACGTCTCCTCGTATGTTTTGTCCTCCAAACCTCTTATCCTCATTGGCCTTCTCTGAACCTGGTCCAACTTGTCTATACAGTCATCCCTCCACATCTGCTAGGGTTAGGTGCACAGGACCCCTGTGAAAGTGGAAAAACTGTGAATAACTCTAGGCCCTCCAAAACCATATTTAGCACACACAAAAAGTATGATCATTATATTCAACCCACTGTAGATTCCTTTGAGGCATCAGAGTTCCTTCACAAGGCAGAAATGGGTGGCTGGTGGGGCTCACTGCCACCTCCTCTGCTGCTCCACACCATAGGGACTCACAAGCCTCGTTCACAGTTTCTCAGTCTTACGAGGCTTGCAGTCCCTATTAAAAATGGCATTGGGAGGCAGCAGATATGACAGCAAATAATCCGTGACTAATCAAATCTGCCAAAGTAAAACCTGTAAATGTGGAGGGCTGACTGTATTCTTAAAATGAGGCACCCAGAACTGATCACAGTACTCCAAATGAGGTACAACCAGTGCAGAATAGAGGGAGACTCTTGCCTCCCTTGACTTGGAAACTATGGTTCCATTAATGCAGACTAAGATAGCATTTGACAGCCAGCATGGTGTAGTGGTTTGAGCATTGGATTATGACTATGAAGACCAGGGTTCAATTCCTTGCTTGGCCATGGAAACCTACCAGGTGACCGTGGTGTGTCATATACACTCAGCCCCAGAAAATCTTGTGATTGGGTTGCTTTAGGATTACTCTAAGTTAGAAGTGACTTAAAGGCACACAACAACAACAATAACAGGGAGAAGAAGATAGCACTTGCTTTCTTTGCTGCAGCATCACACTGCTGGCTCATGTTAAATTTATGATCCACAATAATCCCAGAGTCTTTTCCACATGTAGTACTTTGCAGACAAGAATTCCCCAGCCTACACCTGTGCATTTCATTTTTGTAGCCTAAACGTAGAATTTTGCATTTATCTCCAATGAATTTAATTTCATTTATTTCAGTTCAGTTTTCCAGTTTATCAAGGTCGTTTTGAATTCTGTTCCTAACTCCCAATGTTTTGGCCACCTCTTCCAGTTTTGTATCATCCACAAACTTGATAAGAATTCCCTCCACCCCATCATCTAAGCCATTAATAAAAATACAGAAGAGTAATGGTTCTGGAGCAGAACCTTGCAGCACTCCACTTGAGACCTCCTTCCATTATGAGGCACAGCCACTGATGACAACTCTTTGTGCATGGTTTTTCAATCAGTTATGAATCCAATGCCAGCATGAACCCATCCTAGCACTGTCAGCAAGATACTTGCAGACAGGTCTTCAGGTTAGGCTGACTGGCCTGTAGTTTCCTGGATCTTCTTTTTCGCCTTTTTGGAAGAGAGGGTCTATGTTTACTTGTCTCCAGTCCTCATTCATCTCACTCATTCTCCAAGATTTCTCAAAAATGATGGCAAGTGGTTCTGAGAGTATGTCAGCAAGTTCCTTCAATACTCTGGGATGCAGGTCATTGGTCCTTGCTGATTTGAAATCATTTAGGTTAGCTGGATGATTTCTAATTTTTATTGATTTTGATTTGCAACCCAGATTCCTTGCCAATATCTCTACTGATGCACGGAAGCACACATATTTCTTTTTGGGAAAAAAAAACCTGAAGCAAATAGATGTCGAGTAATTTTGCTCATTCATTGTGATCAGTTAGCATTTTACCATCCCTGCTGACCAGTGGTCCCATCATTTTTTTCATTATTCTCCTGCCTTGAACATATTTAAAAAACCCATTTTTGTTGATTCTTGCTTGCTAACCAGTCGCAGCTCATTTTGTGCTTTAGTTTTCCTTACATTATTCCTGTGGGCTACACATCTGTATTCTTCCTTGGTGATTCATCCTTCCCTCATTCTTTATTATAGGCTCTTTCTTTTTCTTTTTACTTCCTCCTTGAATTTACTGTGCAGCCATATTGAATTTTTTGGATGTTTCCCGTTTTTCTTCTCCCACTGAAGTGTTTGTGATTGTGCTTTTAGTTGTTCCTTCTTCATGAAATCTCACCCAATGCTGGGTGTTGTTGTTTTTTCTTTAGCATCTCTTTTTTTTTCTTTAGCATGGGATTCTGCCCAGTATTTCCCTGACCTTGAAAAAATCAGCTATCCAGAAATACAAGGTTTATATTTACTCTTTTTTGGCCTGTACCACAATCATAAATTCTAACATTACATGGTCATTTCCCCCTAAAGTACTAACTGCTATGATTCCAGTGACCAACTCCTCAAGTCCAGGATTCCTGACCTCATTGCTTTTTCCTCCACCTTTTGAAAGAGTAAATTATCTGCAAGGCACATCAGAAATTTGTTGGAAAGATTGTGTTTAGCAGAGCCAGTCTCCCAGCAGATGCTAGGATAACTGAAGCCCCCGCTCCAACTACCAGTTCTTGCTTCTTGGAGATTTCTGAGATTTATTTCAGAAAAGTATTCACCACTTCACTTCCATTTGGTGGCCTGTAGTAAACTCCTACCATAGCATTATTTTAATTTCTTTTTCCATTTATTTTAATCCAAACGATCCCCACTGATCCAGTTTAATCACTCGCATGGATTTTTGTACAAGTGAATTTGTCTTTGACATATAATAATATTCCCCCTCCTTTCCTTCCTCATCTATTCTTTTTGAAGGGGTTATATACTTCAATTGCCATATTCCAATAATGAGACCCAACCTACCAAGTCTCCATTATACCTGTAAAGTCATATTAACCTTCCTGCCCTATGACCTCAAGCTTGTCTTGTTTGTTTCCCAAACTCTGTGCACTGGTATACAGACATCTAAAGTGTTGCTTGTCCTCATCTTTTACTCCACTGAGAGTTTTACTGTGGTTCTCTCCCTCTGCTTCTCCTCTAGAATTCATATCCTTGTGTTTAGAGCTTGCTTTTGGACAGATGTTTAAGCTATCACTTCCAACCTCCCAAGGATTTAGTTTAAAGCCTTCTTGATCAGATAACCAAGCTTTTGCCAAATACATTTTTCCCTGCCTTTATAGCCCATCTGTAGATAGTACTTCCTCTAAGAAGTGAAGACAATGATCCCAGAAGCTAAAACTCTCCCTTCGACATCATCTGCATAGCCAGTCATTCACTTGCTATTTCTTCATATCCCTGTGCATTTCTTTATTTTTCATTGGTAGAGCTGTCAAGAATACCACCTGTACCTTTAAACTCTTCATTTTTCTGGCCAGGGCTTCATAGTCCAAAGTGATCTGCACGAAGGTGTTCTTTGCAGTGTCACTGGTGCCCACATGAATCAGAAGAAAAGGGTACTGCTCTGTTTCCTTGATGGCCTTCAGCAACTTGTCACTGAGATTCTGGATAGGAATGCCAGGAAGACAGCACATCTCCTGATTCATCTTGTCCAGCTGACACACAGTTCCCTCTGCACCCCTGAGGAATGAATCCCCTAACACCACCACCTTTCTTTTCTTCTTGCTGCTCCTTCTTTGGCATGTAATGTCTCTTGGTGCTGGTCTCCTGTTTGTGCCTCTTCACCATTGTTATCCTCAGGAAGATGAAGGAACCAACTGTTCAGTTGTAGTTTCAAATTCCTTGTGCATAGCATTCTCCTGATGGTGACAGTTCTCCAGGGTGCTCCCCCTAGGCTACAGACCTCTTCATTTTCATTGGCATTTTCTTCCTGTTGGTTCCATAGGCTCAATTCTAACTCCAAGAAGTCCTCATGTTCTTGGATGGGCTGAAGAGTCTCAAGACATTGTTGCAGTGAGATAACCTTCACTTTCAGCCACAGTTTTCACTTCCTGCAAGTGTAGTAAGTGAGGTTTTCTGGCAAGAAGCCAAACATTGCACACGCACTGCAACAGACAACAACAGACCCTTCTGCCTCCATCACTGCAATTATTTTTTAACCTCTTTCAGACTGTAACAATTCTTACTGAAATGACTAGCCCTCTGAGACTGAGCTCCAAATGCTGATGCAGCAGTTATATACAGCTAGTGACTGCTAACTCCGCCCCCAAGTATGTCAGTCATCAGAAGCTCCACCCCTTTAGATCATGTGATCAGGGAGAGCACATAGCCAAAAACAAAGTCCCCATAAGCACCGTTTAAAAAGCACAAACAGTTAAGGATGACCTCCAAAGCACAGCTCACCTTCTTTTCCCTCCTCAGTGTAACCTTTAAAGCCCTCCATTTACAACTGAGGAACCACCTCCTCCTATAAAAGTCAATTCTCAATATTTATTTCAGATGGCCTGTTACGATACCCAACACCCCCACTTTGAGGAGTATGCTATTTTTCATAAAGTAAATATATTTATGGTTGAAAGCACGTTTAGAGAAGCACTGACTGTATGCACATACAGGATGCCCTCAGCATGGCCAGGTCATAAATTCAGAGAGAATTAGACAGGAAAGCCCAGTGCTGATGGGTTTGATGCTTTCAAAAGGAGGTAAGGTACAAGCACTCACAGAAACAATAGAAGGCGAAACTGCCCACGTGAAACAGTAAAGCACCCCTGCTCTGCGCATATCCTGCAGACACTTTTCCTATTTACCTTACCCAACCAAGAGATTAAGAGATTGTCAGGACTCCTATCAACGTTTTGTCACCCAGAGTTAAGACAATCAGCCCATTCTGGATTCCTTTGTCAGAGCTGTGCAAAAGCAACTACTGCTTTGTCCATGCAACTGTCTTCAGGGCAGGAAATAGGGTAAAAAAACACCAGCTCAAGCCCCTACAATTTGTAGTAAGTTGGGCATCACACTGCACGTGGTCCCCCAGGTTCCCATTCCTGCATATTACCCTCAGACTCTAGTTTGAGCCACTCTTCTTTGATCTTCTGCTTCAGGACCAGTAAATATCACCTCTTCCACCCCAAATCTCTCTGTCCAAACCTTCTCACCTTTTCCCTTCAATAGCCTTGTATGGCTCATGAAATTGCTTAGTTTCCTGCGTGTGTCTCTTCATTTCCTATAAATACTCTCTTTAACTTTTAATTAGAGTCTTCTCTACAGTCTGTACTGGTATACGCAGGTGAAAAAATCCTGCCATTAGCCTCCTTTCACAGGCCTCCTGTGAGCTAGTAATTCCCCAGATTCTAAGGAGACGCTGGCACTGCTGGTGGGCCTCAAGGTCCCCACCTTTTAGGGTAACAGGCCTTCTCTGTGTCCCACCTATAGCAGAGAAGTCAAGAGAGAAAGTCTTCCCAGTGGCTGCATCCAGATTTTGGAATGGGAGAACCATTTATCCTTTTCTCTTACTGTTTTTCCTTGGACCAGTTAAACTTTCCTGCTCCATCTACATCACTGGGCAGATGCTTTTTACATGGCTGTTTTTGAATGTTTTTAGGTAAATCTGGATCTTTGATTTTGTAATATGCAAGCAGCTAGCAGGAACATGACCACAGCTCACCTACATTTGTTAATATGTTGAAGTTATCTTCGTAGCCAATTCCTCACTACCAAGCACAGAGACTGGGCTAAAAATAATTAGCTAGATACAATAAACAGTCTTTGGTTAGGCTAGTTTAAAGCTGGCCAGATCCATTATGAATCTGATAAATCAAGGGCACAACCAGATAAACAGGCGCTCTCTGCTACTATGCAACAGGTCATCTTTACATGCTAGTAGGCAGACTCAAGTAGAAAATGTGTACTGTAATTAATCTGAACTTTAATAAAAGCATCTTTAAAATCCTATTTGTCTGGGAAGAGCACAAAACCATGGGGACAATGAAACCCCAGAATTCCTTAAAAAGATTAGATGGGGTACATTGTCACGCTCCACATAATCTCTGGGTTCTTTCTTATGCTTCTAGTAGTTGGAAAGCACTTTCCTGACAATTTAACAATGAAAACTGCATAAGGCTTTCTACAGACATGTGTGGGTAGAGGATCCAGGATCCAGTCCTGTGTTGGAAGCAGGAAGAGCATGGTAGTAAACCTTGCAGTATTTCCTGTGCTCTCTTCATTATCTTTTGAGTCAAAAAGAGAAACAACAACACATTGTTTCACTAGGCATTGCCTAACATACTCTATTACAAATATTTTGAACAAAGATTAAGGCTTTTGCTTTCATTTTACAGCAGCACAGGCTGAGTGACAGAACTGTGATTCAGCAACACAGAGAGCAAGAAAGCTGTTGTCATTTTTGCAAGGACTTAAGAAGTCATGTGGCAAAGCTACAGCTTGCACTTGCTTTAAAATTTGAGCTCCTCTCCACTAGGGCTGGCCCCAAACGTTTTGCCGCTTGAGGTGGAGCAGGAAATCCCACCCCCTTAATAATTTTGTTGAGCATAATACCAAAGACTCAAGAAAATACCTTCACACTTGAAACAAAGAATCCCACAGGCACCCCTCTTATTCCATGGAACTAAAAAAACAAAACAAAACACCACAATAATCACAAATTAAATGACCGATTATTTGTTGCATTTTCATGATTTTCACAATCTGAGATGATGACCTCACTCTGCCTAATGGTAAAACCAAAGTCCGACTCACCTAGCTCCATCATCCCATGATATCCAACTATCCAGTTTGGCAGGAATAATCGCAATTAAGCCTCTGGCACCCACATTTTTGGCTGCTTTTTAAATATTCCAGTTTCTTTTCCCTCTCACTTTCCCCTTCTTTGTCCTCAGCTTACCTCAGTTGCTGCAAACAGAGTCCAAAGTGCAAAAGGAATTTGCTCTCAGTTAACTCAAGCAAAGTGTAAAGAAAATGAGGAGGAAGAATTTTGCCCCATATACTAGGCTCAAGCAAAAGCAAACTGCTTGTGTGTTCTTCCCCATTAGTAACTTTTGCCATCATGATAACACTCTGGCTGTTGCTTGGCCATATGTGTCCTGTTTTTCACCTGTAAAATGTTGGAGGGTATGTCATTCCTTACAAAATTGTCATTACCTCATAGAATCAGTCCAGAATTACATAGTATGGAAGAAACATGGATGCCACTAAAACTAGCAGTCCTTATCTTCCCTTCCTCCTCTCACTAACAATATTTCTCTCTCCTAGTAACATCTATTGTCAAACTGTCACTCTCCCCAGCCCCCAAAAATGTGGAAACAAATCTTCCCCCAAATGCCCAGGCTATTTGAAGAGGATCTATTTGGCCTAAAAAAAGGAAATGGGGGAAATATGGAGAAACTGACATCCTGCCTAGGGGACCATTGGGGGACAAAATAATATGCAACTACTATTCTGTCTGTTTTGTAAGCAACATGCCTGCTTCTGCACTGTTTCATCATATTTTCACACTACCCAATTGCAGCACTGCTGCTTCAACAGCCATGTCTGCATCCTATGGAATCCTGGGATTTGTTGTTTGCTAAGGCTCTAGCAGAAAACTCTAAATACTACATGAACTACAAATCTGAGAATTCTTAGGATGGAACCATGACAGTGGCATCAAAGCACTGTAACTGTGTAGTTTGAAAGACACCTCAGTATTTTTAGACATTGATTCAAATTACATCAGTGACCGACACACCTAAAAGAGGAATGTATCTGTCCATTTTAAAGCCATTGCTTTGGTCTCCCCAGACAGGAAATTATTGCTGCTCCATTTAAAAAGCCGCTGATTAAAGTCTTGGAGTTTTATGTACAGCTGGTTAGCAGCAAATCTACCCTTTGTCTCTGAACGCTAATTGCAAAGACAAGAGCTCATGCTCTTTCTTTGTTTGTTTGTTGCTGTGTGCCTTCATGTCATTTCCAACGTACGGCTGCCCTAACGCAACCCTATGACAGGGTTCTCTTGATAAGATTTGTTCAGAGGAAGGTTGCCTTTCCCTTTCTCTAAGGCTGAGAGAAAGTGACTGAACCTAAGGTTACACAGTGGGTTTCCATGGCTGACCAGGGATTCAGATCCCAGTCTGTAGTCATAGTGCCTTTCCACACTGCACTGTTATAGTGCTATTATTCAACATCCTATGGAATCCTGGGGTTTGCAGTTTAGGGAGGGGCATTCAGAATTCTCAGCCAGAGTTCTTTGGCCTCAGCAAACTACAAACCCCAGAATCCCACAGGATGTTGAAAGTGGAATAGCAGCACTGCAACAGTGTAGGGTAGAAAGGCGCATAGTACAGTGCTCAAACCACTACACCATGCTGGCTCTCCAATCTTTCTTACTCAAGTTTAGGTCAAATAAAAGTATAGTGTAATCCAGTATAGTCCCTCAGTTTCTTTCTGTGTTTGGTTTTTGTCAGAAAACAAATGGAACTCTGAAGTTGACTTCAGCAGCGCTGCTATTTATGATGGACCAGAGGGACCAATATATGAGGTCAAATGACCCACCCACCCCAAATTTAGCACATCAATTTAGCACTGCAGGTGAAAAGAACTCTGTGTGTGTGCACACACATGTACGCAAGTGTGCACAGACACACACACACGCGCGCACACACACACTCCTTCAAGTCTTGACTTAGGGCAATCCTGTGAATTTCATAGGCTTTTCTTAGACCGGAAGTACTCAGAGGTGGTTTTGCTATTTTTTCCCTCTAAAATATAGCCTACAGCACTTAGCATTCATTGGTCGTCTCCCATGCAAGTAATAGCGAGGAGTGACCCTCCTTAGCTTTGAAAATCAGACAGGTTCTGGTGCTTTTAGGTTATCTAGGCAACTGGAAAGAACATTATGGATACCAAATCTATTCACTAGGAAACAACAAGGGAATATATATTTCTCAAGAGACAGTAATATATAGTGATTTGAGTGTTGGATTAGGAGTCAAAGCCCCTTTCTCCAATCACAGAAAACAGTTGGACGAGCCCATATCTTACTCTTACAGCATAAGAGGAAGGCAAAAGTAAACTTCTTTTGACTAAATTTTGCAAGAAAATTCCATAATTGGCTTGCCATAAGTTGAAGTCAACTTGAAAGCAGTAACAAGAACAATATATATTTCTCAGCAGCCAGAAATGTAGATCTGGTGTGTAGGCTAAAATATCTACCAGACATTGTAAATCTGTTATCTGAAACTAAGCGAAATATGCAGTGCGTTTCTATGGCTGAGCAGGAATTGCAAAATATGCAGTTTGAAAAGAATATCTGAACATTTCAAACTTCAAGTGTGTTAGCTGACATAAAAAGTAGCTGATAACAATGTGAAAAGTTAAATGAACAATCCATGCTCCTTTAAAATTCTCAGAGTTGATCAAACACTGCTACTCCTTCCTTGTCAAATAAAATTCCTGAAGACCTTTCTCTGTTACTCTACTGTGCATTTTGTAAGATGAAGGAAATCAAGAACACGGGAATCTTTTTCTACAAAGTCTTGTGAAGCTGTTTAACAAGGCTGCTGATGTCAGAAAACATCTAGTACAGTGTTAGTTCATCCACAAAACCTCCTTTTTCATAAGAGTCCCTCACTCCACATGAACACTTTCTAAAGTTTACCATGCCTCTTGTGTTCTGTATTACTGCTGTCAAATTCTTAGTTCTAAGGATGCTCCCGCCAATGTTTGTAAGTAGGTTTCTCAATGTCATCAAAGATGATGCTAAACATCAAAGCACATGTATGCATATAAGCATGAAAAATGCAGAGGTGTTGCAGTGCACATGGCTGGAATCTTGATGGTGCACTTATGCCAGCATAGAGAGTAGCAGTGGCGGGGGGTTGAGGGATGGCTGCAGAAGAAGTAAAGCACTGGAGAAACAGGCTGCTTATAGCTAGTAGACTTTGCAACTGCTAGCATGTATACCACAAAGATTTGCCCCCACTCTAAAAAATGTGCAGATGCCCTTTTTTGCAGTTATGAAGCAAACAAAATAATGCTGCAGAACCAGGTTTCTGTAAGTATACATTTGTGATTAGTGATATATGTCATTTGTACAACATGGGCTGTTTTTAGATATAAGATCTCAGTCAAATATTACAAAAAGGATCTAAAACAACTGTTACACTATGGAGTGCTGTGTTCAGGCTTCCACTTAACCAGCTGGTCATGCCTTTTTCTATAGAACTCCATTTCATTTCTTCTCTTGCCTGCTTTTTCATTCACTGTTTCTGCAGACTCAACATTCTGGGTCTACTGACCAACTTGCAAGTTGCGTGTGTGCGTGCGTGCACACATGCATGTGTGTAAATACTTCCCCATATGTGCCTTCAAGTTGCCTGCTGACTTATGGCAACCTCATGAACTTCCTAGGATTTTCTTAGGCAAGGAATACTCTGAAGTGTTTTTGCCAGTTTATAGCACCAGGTATTGGCAGTTTTCCACGCAGGTACTAACCAGGCCTGACCCTGCACAGCTTCCAAAATCAGAGTGGATCTGGTTCCGTTGTTGTTGTGTGCCCTCAAGCCATTTCTGACCTATGGCAATCCTAAGGCAAACCTATCATGGGGATTTCTGGGGCTGAGATTGTGTGCTGTGCTCAAAGTCACCAATTGGGTTTCCATGGCCAAGTGGGAAATTAAACCCTGGTCTCCAGGTCATAGTCCAATGCTCGAGCCACTAAACCATGCCAGTGCCTTTAGGGTGTCCTAATTAAGTTGTTTTATATTCTTGTTTTATGACTTGGGGGGGTTTCTAAACACATTTTTCCTGCTTCTGCCAGCACTGGGGTTCCTTCAAACATGCCAGTACCATCCTCTTATTTTACAGTGATATAATTTTGGCTACATAGTCAGCTTTTCTCAAATCCCGAATTCATTATTAGTGTGTATGTATGTATGTGTTATACATGTATGTACAAATATACATATACCACACACTGTACGTGTGTATACACATACACATATACAGCCTATGTAGGAACAAAGTTCATCACTGGATTTCGATTGATATTGTACCAACACATTTTGTATTTTAATATTTAGAAAACATAATTTCTGATACTCTAGCCTATAGCTTTTAATTTTGTTCTATTTTCGCCGTTTGAATAATTCAAATATTTTAGTACATTTAATCAGAGGTCTTGTTGTCTGACTGCTACCCTTATGAGGATGGACATTCTGACAGGTATGTTAAAATCTGTTAAATAAATGTAATACTTTTTGGTATAGGAGCACCCATTTATACACATTGTATAAATTTTTTTTGGGGGGGAGGGTTAATTGGACCATAGTTACCATGTTCCACAAAGCAACAGACAGCAATGTCAATGAAATGTAAACATCTATATAATAAAATACAACAAATTTATAGTAAGTACTGCTCATGCTTATATGCATAAACTTAATTATAATTACAGTCATATTTGCAGAGTATTTTATAAGCATACAGCTATGTTCATGAATGACTTCAATGCTTTAAGAAATGTCACCTTTTATTTATTTAAATTGTCTCTGTCCTTCAGGAGATCTTTCCACATTTAATTTAACCAACATGTTTAGGACATAATGTAGAGCCTATCTAGCTTACCAGAAAGGAGTTACAACATGTTGGAGTTCTCTAACTATTTTAAATGCATCATAAAGTTAATTGATGCCCAGTTCACTAACAGGATTGAATTCTCTATTTTAGCCTCAACACGTTTGTTAATAGCTTTGAAGTACTCTTCAGCCTACCATCAACTCACTTGATTCTAAACCTGAAGTTATCTCTTCTTTGCAAGATATACTTGAAAGACCATATTGTTCACAGTCCTCATATTTTCTCCATTTATGGAGGAAGTGAACATATTTTTCACTTTAATCCTTAAGAATATCCTTAAAGCCCACACAGGCTTATTTCAAGAAGTTCTTGACATGTGATAACTGGTGGTCTTGTACCCTCTTACATTCTGATTATTTCATTTAGGAAGAGAAGCTTGCACTCAGTTAACTCAGCAGAGAGGATGAGACAGAATCTTGCCCTTCCCAGTAGATTCAAGTAATAGCAAACTTCTATAGCCTTTCCTAGATTACGTGTCCTTCCTTGTTTATAGCTTTTGCCATCTTGACCATACTCCAATGTTGCTTGTCCACATTTGTCTCAGTTTTCATCTGTGAAATTCTTAACTTCTTCACGTAGGTTGATCAATGTGAGAGTTATTGCTTTGGACTTTTATTTTTGTAAGAGACAACAAAAGAGCCACTGCTATGCCACAAAGAACAGATATAACAATGATCTCCTGATAAAAATAGTTATGATGAAGTAATTTACTGGAAAATTTGACTTGTTAAAGCGAAAATCAAAGGATTGGGGTGGGGGAGAAAGTTTTGATCTAACACTTGTATGTACCAGACAGGTATTTAGTATTAACCAATGTGTTCATACTGAACAAATCAAGTTAGCTACCTTTTTCATAGAGTGGTTAGCTACCTGTTAAATTTAAAGTATGGTAAAATTATGGATTTTCAAGGTATGCAATAAGGTTCATTTTGAGAATCAAATTTAGTGCTCAGGGGAATTCCCTGACCTAAACCCTTTCCACATTAAAAACGAAGAAGATGAGGCTAAGTGAGCTAACCCTGTTCTCATTCCCTCTAAAGTATATAGAGGAAAGACTTCTGCTTCCCTTTGACTCCACATTAACTACTGAGAAGAGATGGAGCGAAGCTGTCCCTCTACTGTTGCAAGGGTTCAGGGCACAGAACCAACATGAAAATGAAAACACTGCGAATAACTCCTCCCCCACTGCCCCCCATTCCTTTCCGCAGCTCTCCCCTTCCCCTCACCATGCAAAAGCCTCTCTTTCTCCCTCCAGACCTCCTCCTGCCATTCCTATGCATTTTGCCCTGGAGCTGAAAATTCATGCAAGCCTCCTCCCCTATTCCTTTCCGTTTGGCTTAGCACCAGTTCTCCACACCAGGGCAAAAAGCATAGGAATGGCATTGGAGAGCTCCAGAGGGAGGAAAGGAAGGCTCGTGCAAGCTTTTCCCCACTCCCCTTTTCCTTCAGTTTTGCATGGGAAGGGAAAGGAGAGAGCTCCAGAGGGGGAAAGGAAGGCTTGCACAAGCTTCCCCCCACCTTTCCTTTCCATTTTGCCTCACATGAATTCTTCGGCAGGGACAAAATGCAGGGAATAGGAGAAGTAGAATGAGGGGGGAATACACAGACTGTACTCCATTAAAGTGCTCAGCATTTCTACTGATGTTTAAAAACATGCATATCTGAAGAGGATAAAGAAGCCAAGAATTTTCTTCTGACATGATCAACACCTTGGAAAAGGTGTTGGAGAGGGTGGAGAGCAACAAAAACTTCCACAGTCCTAGAATTTCAATGTCCATGCTGGTTGTGGGAAATGCAGTCCAATAAAACAATGCCTCCAGGTTCTGGGAATGGTGATATCTCATAGGTATCAGTGAAATCATTGCTATATCTTCCTGTGGACTTTCAATACTAGACAGAAAATCTAAGGAAAACATTCTTCACATTACCAAGAATTCTGGGTGTACATCACATTATCAGAAACAATTATTCATATTTAATTTGTTTCCAAACCAGTATTTCAGTCCCACAGATGTACATGAGCAACACAGCATGTAGAGAGTCTTGCAGTGAATAAATATACAGAAAGATCAGGAAAATCTCAAGATGCTTTGGGAGAAGAAAATATACTGAGTCATGAAAGAAGGAGACACTGGGTCACATTATATTTTCATGGGGTTGGCAATTTGGATACAGGGCAGGGCTCTTGTAACTTTCATTATGATCACAGAGCAGGATGAAGCACTGTAAGCACTGTCAAGTTGGACAAAGGTGCCTGGCCTCCCTCACCTTCCAAACCCTAACTTTCAGCTGCAGCCATCCCCTTCCCACAAGACTATTGCCTTGATAGTGTGGGGAAGGGACACGGAGGTGCCAGTGACCAGAACAAAGCTGGGTGCCCCTCTATGACTCCTTTCCCCTGCTCTCTACTAGGGAGGCAATAGGTAAGTTGGAAGGGGGTGGCTTCCAGGTAAACACTGGTGTTTGGAAGGTGAGGGAGCATAGGCACCCTCATCTAGCTTGACAGAGATTTATGCAACTTCATCTGTTCAGGATTAAAATTACAGGAGCCCCATTCCCCTATCCAACCTGGCAACCTTACATCTATGGGTGAATAAGCATCACACTTAAAGCTTGACAACATTCTAAAGACAGTATGGGGGGAAAAATACTTGATTTACCAAAGGCAATACGCTGGCAAATGTTTAATTTTCTAATATTTCTATACTTTTCTGTTAACCTAACAAAGGGAGAGAGTAAATATTGAGACATGAAAACATGTGAAAAGCCTGATGATGAAATAATAAATAAGTAGGCTGCTTTTCCCTGTTCCGTTCCCTTCCCTTTCCTATATTATGTCAAGTGATGTGAACACTTTCTCTAGTCCTTGCCTGTCCAACTTCTGCTCCGCATCCCACCAACTGGTAACAGGAGAGGGTTCCTGACTTTATAAACATATCGTGAACCTCCTAAAGACATCTGGTTGGCTGCTGTGGGCTAGATGGACTGCTAACACAAGCTTGCAGGCTCTTGTTGAAGTTCCTGTGTTCAATGCTGAGAATAATGGCACTTGTTGTTCAACAACATAAGGGACAGACGATCACCATATGAGACCTACATCCAATTTCTAGAGCAGGAATACTGATCCACGAGGTGAGTTAACACTCACGTAAGTACTACTGATTGAATAAGTCTGCTCTAGCTGGACTATCAGCTGGATTAAGACTCTTGAACCCAGCATTGTCTGCTGGTGTAATGGCTTATAAATAAATAACAGGACCAAAGGATTTAAAACCACAGAGCCATTTTAGAAAAAGACTCTTTTCCTATTAGTTTCCTTAGCAGGTTGTGAATATGCAATTATGTGCCTACTCAGAAACGCTAAATGTAAAGGAATCAAATACCAATACCTGATATGTATGACATATGCATGATGACAGTGTTGGTATAATTACACCTTTTCCCCTTAGAAGTGACAGCCATAAAAGCATAGGGCAGGACACTGTACAATGCGCTGTCACTCTTCCACAAATTACAGCAACTCCTAAGCATGGTAAGCTATATTGATAGACTGCAGAGTTACAAATGAATAACTTGGCACGTGGGACTAAGTCCAACTAGCTGCAAGAAAATCACCTTTGCCAAACTGATCCCCAAGTGAAAAAGATAAGCTCAGTACGAGCAGAGTACTGGAAAGCACAGTGCTTTCCAAGCAATCAAATACAACTTTTAAAGAGAAAGTAAGTCTCATTCACTGGTCTCTCTAGATACAAGTACTGCATCAAAGAGGTAAAAAGAAAGTGAAGCCACTCCTATAGACTTCCCCATAGAGAATGAAGTAAACACAAATAGAATATTTTAGTTGGGGGAAAAAATGACCAATATTTGCTGATATAAAGTTAAAAGCAGCTGCAGTGCTTTCACTTCCAACTCCCACTGTAAATCAATGTTAAAACTGGGAGGGGGAAGTAGAAGATGCCCTACAAAACATGTGGCATCAAATAAACAAACAAATGGAACCATCAGGATGTACTGCAATTCTTAAGCAAATGTACAGTGACAGATTCATTCACCAAAAAGATACTTTTTTAAAAAAAGTTTGACTTAAGAATGTAGAAGACTGCTTCTGTTTGTTAGAAAAAAACCTGAGGAAGAAGAGTGGTTATAAAATCAGCTTAAGAGACCAATTGTTTTCAGAAAACTTGTCATTATTGTTGGAGATTAAAATGTACTTGTTCCCAGTTCTTACCTATTCTTTCTTACAGTGAATAGGTTTTTGTTATACACTCTTTTAGCTCAAAGAGTAATCAGATATCACTAAATCCTTAAATAAGTCCCCCAAGAAAGGTTAAAAAAAGAATATGTCCCTGCTTGAACTAGTATTTCATCTTCAGTAATTAGAAAGCACAGTATAACAGATTATTTTAAAAGGTGAATCGAATGAACTGCAATTTTTAAACGTATGGACCTGAAAATTTCCTGCGGCAAAGGAGGTCCTTTAAGGCAGCATTCCGAGTCCCAAGCTCAAGGCTTTCTTACAGCATCAGTTGAAAAAGGTGGAAGTAACTTAGAGGATTTTTAAAACTCCATTTAGTGTAGAAGCCCATCTTTTCAACTTGGGAGGTATGTGTTTGAAGATTTCAAGGGGATTAGTGAGAGGAAATAAAGGAGAGGGGCAGTTGTGGGGAAAGGAAATAAAGAGAAAATAAAAAAGAACTATTAAATTATATCATTGTGAATTAATCTCAGATACAGCTGTTAACTATGCACTGAATCATTATTTAATCACTATTTTTTAGACTTTGGACACTTCTACTTTTTGTATTGCTGGCTATAGACTTATTTATTTTATATTCCGCCTTTCTGCTTATGGTTATTCTTATTCATGCTGCCTTATGGCATGTTATACTTTAAACAGATCTCTGCATTCCACTCACAGAATATATTGGCAATGGGCAAAATAATGATAACAAAACAACCACTATTACCTCAGCCTTTTTCCTGGAGAGTTGGCCAGACAATAATATTCCTGGGCTCATCTCTATGCTGGTGTTTACATGAACAAAAGCACACAATGTTGTAAGTTAATGTTGAGACTTATGTGGAGATCATGCCTTATTTATATGCTGTTAGAACTGCAGAATGCTCAGAATGCTTCATTACTGTAACAAACAGAACTGACTTCGGATGTGCAGGATCCTTCAGCTTCAATGAAATGGGGAATACAGGGAAGATTATTGACAGGAAAGGCAGCACATTGTTGGCAAACAGGTTGGCGTATTTTGAAAAAGAAAGAAGAAACATTTTGGAGCTATGGTACCTTGTTCTGTGGGCAATTCTAATGCTGCGACACTCTGCAGTAAGAGATAACTATTATGTTCTATGGAGCTGTCAAGTTTCTTAATAAGGAACATGTCCTTAAAATGGAGGATCATCTGGTAACCATATTGCTAGAATACAAAACTGTAGATAAACATTCAGTAATTATTCTGGACACATGCATGTGGTCTGTTTTTAAAGGGCATGAATATTAAGAAAGCTAAGCAGCACTGAATCTTTTCTCTATTTTTGTCTGCAAGAACATTTATACAAGCACTAAAGAGTAGAGATGTTTTTGTATTGGCTATGGATCAGGCACAGAGTCAAATCAGACTCAAAATAAGCATTCTTCCAAAGTGAGCAAAGCACAGCAATAGCAACAGCAGGTATAAAGAAAACATTTTCCTCTGCTCTAAAGCACAAAGATTCAGGGCATAAAACTCTATGTCAGCTTTGTAGTGAATATCTACAATGTGATAGACGTCAACATTCACATGTGAATCTTAAGGTGTTTTGTGAAGGTTTGAAAACTTGTTTGTTCCCAAGTCTAAAAATGGGAGCAAATCCATGCCTTTTTTTTTAATAAAATATGATTCCATATGCTAGCATTGACATCTTTATGGGCATTCATTGGAATATATGTACTAGTGGACCAAAGTATTTCTTGGACATGGGAATTAAATTTTTAGGCACCAAGGTAAATAGGCATTTTCCAGTTGTGACACAGAGACAAAGACCTAAAAATGGGCAGGTACTCAAGTGCCAGAGAACTTCCTTTTCCTCCCTCCTGCAGCCCCTGGTGCTGCCTGGAATCTGGGCACCTGACAGATTCTTTGGAGCAATTTTTAAAGTGCACACCAGCTGCTATGGGGGTAGGGGGAAGACTGTTGAATTCTCAAGTCCATCGATGGAAGTAGCTTTGTCTGCAGATCCTGGTTGTGAAGAATACATATAAAGATACAAACTGAATACAGATCGCTGCTGGGGAATGGAATTGTTTCCTTTGAAAGTTCAACTTTTATAAGTTGCAATGAGAAAGCCTTGCTTTGTCTCTACAAGATGTGGTCACCCATTCTAGTTCTACAAATGAATTAATCCAAGCTAGCAACCCACTGTTAAAATGTGCTGCCACAACTTGTTGTTTTGGGCCTATATAATGCCATAAGCTTTCCAGTTCTGAATGACATTTTATTGAGTTAAGTTGAAAGGTGGGGAGAAAAGAGCAAAAAAACAAAGCAAACTTCTGTTAATATAACTTTCCATCAAAAAGGATAGAAAAGTGAACTATTCTAAACTCGATGGGTTTCTCAATTATGCAACACACTTTGCTTGCAAGAATGATCTAGCTCCTTGTGAAATCAAAAGGAATCTTTCAAATTAGCTTGTAGGGGTGGGGATTGGATTGGATTACTAGTTTTTAATCAGTTTATGCCAGATTTCCATGGCAATACATTAAAGTAAGGAATGACCTCACTTCAAATTGATTCTGTGACTGAAAACAAAAGTGTCATTTGAAAATAGCACTTAAGGAATTCAACTGGGTTTAGGAAAGGAAGATAAGCAATTTTAAATTGCTTCTAACTATTTTAATAGAAAGTTTATTATTCATTTTAAAAGAAAATGTGTACAGTATCTTAAATGTAACTTCAAACTGGGATGCTATGGAGCCAAAAGTCTTATTTGTTCAATATTGTGTAACTATTCAAATAAAAACCATTACTTCTATGAATCTGATCTATACAGTAGGTGTACACCAGGTGCTATGCATAAAGAATACCAAGTGAGAAATCATTCTATGTAAGTAACTCAACTATTAGTCTCAGCCACAGAAGATCTGTTGAATCAGTGGAATGTGCACATGTATTAATTTACCAAGTTTCTATTAATTCAATGGATCTACTCTAATTGGGACCAAATGGGCTTCAACACTTATTATATTTTTGACTGACCATAGTCCTGAAATTTTCCTTTATAGTAAGAGCATGGATGATGCTTGCTAAATCCTGACTTTTGTTATCTTTTACTACCATAAAATGTTTTAGATGGGTCTGCTCCTGAAAAATTTCAGGAAGTTTCTATTTTCGCAGGCCACAGCAGCCTGTCTCCAGATAGTCCTGGAGACAGGCAAGTATGAAGTACACTGGCTAACAGTTGTCTTCTGCACACCGTTCAAGATACTATAGCCATCCTTTAATGACTCTCCAAATGTTGTTGGATTGCAATTCCTAGCAGCTCTAGCTGGCATAACCAACTGTGAGGATTATTGTGAGTCACAGTTCAGTGATATTTCGAGGACCATACAATTTCCATATCTAGGGAAGAGTTCCTCACTAATTCCTCACTAATATGTTGATTACAATTCTCATCAGCACCAGACAGAATATCCAATGGCCAGAGATAATACAAGTTACAGTCCAAAACATCCGTAAGTCTTCAGAGGTTGGCGGAAACTGCTACAAAACATTAACGGATTGTGTCTTACACAATTTAGGGAACATCTTTTCACATACTAGTTTTTTGGGGAACTTGAGTTAAGCTTTAGAGATACTACTCTTGATCTTCATACCAAATGAAGCATGACTATGATCTTATATGACATTTGAGAACAAAAATAAACATAGTTTAGTAGAAATGCAATTAAACATCTTTTTCAACCCTGTTTCCTGACTTATCATGGTGCTTTAAAAAAAAATTCTTGCATAACATTCCATTTAAGCATTCATCAAAGCAGGAAAAAGTTTTAAACAAGAGCCCTGAATATAATGGTCTGTCAAAAACCTTCATTTTCTTTAGTAATTTTTAATTTAGCAATTTAGTAATTTTTAGTAATTTTTAAAAATTTGTAGCACTTGGTTAAGCTTTTACTAAGAACAGGATTATACTGGCTCCTAAAACACACTCGGAGTAAAAATTTTGCCATATAATTAAGTGGTAATATTATAAAGCTTATTTTTATTTCTGCAGAGACTGAGGGAAGCATAACACCACACTTAAGGGAAATTTAAAAGAAACAAAGCCCGCTAATGCTATTCCCATGAGTATACAAACTTTGTTTCCCATTTCTGCACTTCATTCAGATACCCATTATTTTTCAGAAACTTTACCATGATTTCTCCTTCTTTTGTTAGGTTTAAGGGCCTGTTAATTGGTTTGGTCCTGTTCAAAGAATGAGAGTGCAAGCATATGGTGGCTTTTGTTGTGTTAATTGTCAACTAATAGTGCAAGCAGAGGAAACAATTTTCAGATGGATGGCTGCAAGCAAGAGCAAAGGCAAGACAACTTCCCTGAAACTACAAAAATGTATTTGTCTGCTAAACCAGCTACATGAGAAAAGCTCCAGTTAGAAATTTTGACCATCTGTAACTAAGTAAAATATTCATCTGATACTGTTTGTCAAATTAAGACCTAGACACCCCCATAGCTAAACAACTGACATAGAAACTCCATGTCAGGGTGTTTTTAGACAGAGGGTTCCTCACCTAGCAAATCAGTCCCACTGTACAGCCATTTCATCTTTCTCTCCTGTGAAGTGATGGAAAACACAAGACAGATTATGTGTGAACAATGACATGAACCTCATGGGTAAAATTTAATGAATGAGACATGATAAAAGCTGCAACTGAAATCTCTTCTAGCCACTGATGAGCCTTTAAATAAGAACTGTGATTTTGAAAACCTACTGTATCAGACAAATGTATTCTCCAAATAAGAGGCTGCCCTCTGATCTTGGACAATCTGTTGACTTAAAAAAAAAAAAAGATTAATGCAAAATAGGTTGTCCAGATACAGTTACCATTGAAATTCAATCATCTTTGCAATTACAGGACATTCTGCAACAGTATAAATAAGAATTAGCTCATTTCCTTTGTAGGATACCAGTAATGAAATTGTAGGATCACACACGAGGGGAGGCGGTTTCCAGAAACTTTTTGGATGAAATAAATTATTTGAAATAAATAACTCAACTGATGCCATCAACTTTGAAAAAATGTATAATTAAAAAAAATGTCTAAACATCTACTGATCAGAGCAAAGGCTTGAAAGAGAGTATGTGAAAGCAGGAAATGTAGTTACCATGTCTGTCAAGCTATCTTGAATCAAGCAATTCAGCTAGGGTTTTGTCTTTTTTCTACAAAACCCCTATACAAACCAGTTCTGCTGACCAAAGTCATCCATTTCAGAGTTAGCCAACAGTAGAAAGTAAGCCTACCCTTTTCAAAAGCTTAGCTCAGAAAAAGAGAGAGGAAGAAGGGGTTCTCATTTCTGATTGCAATACCAGGCACACTTACTTGGAAGCCAGTTCCACTGAACACAGTGGGACTAGCTTCTAAATAAGTATGCATAGAATTGAGACTCTTCTCCTATCCATTGCTCATAACAACTATATGTGTTATTTCTCAACATGCCACCATTTTCCATTATTCTGTATGATTTTATGTTGTTTTGGTTTAAAAAATGGTTTCAGCTAGTGGCTTTCATGAAAGATTAAGAGGCAGTCTGTAATCACACTCCCTGAGCCCCAGTGCAACATTAAGTAGGCTGCTTATTCCTTGGGGTTAATCAGCGGTCATAAAGCCACAGACTCTGGAGAAGTTTAGCATACCTCATCCTTTTACTCGGTTCTTAGCAGAGCTTAGAGAATTTACTTTTTAAAATGATAACTCCAAGGATCACTCTGATAGCAAGGCCACTAGTCATGCTGACTGAGGGATTTGGGGAGTCGTAGTTCAAAGAATAACATTTCCAGGTTCTCATTCCTAGCCAACTTGTTATAACAACTATAGCTTCATTTAGCCAAGCACACTTACAAGTGCAACTGTACTCTATACCAAAACACTATTCATATACTGTCTTCTGCAAGGTTCTGTAGCTTCAAAGTGGTCTGGATGGGATCAAAACCCAGAAGACTTACTAAACTGCTGTGAACTACTATGTATCTTTGGAAGCTTTCATTTAGCATGGTGGGTCACAAGTTTGTACAGACCTGGGTCATTTCAAATCCCAGTCTGCAGAGTCATAGGGCCTTTCTGCGCTGCACTGTTCTAGTGCTATTATTCTACTTCCAACATCCTGTGGAATCCTGGGACTTGCAGTTCAGGGAGGGGCCTTTAGAATTCTCAGCCAAAGAGCTCTTTGGCCTCAGTAAACTACTAACCTCAGAATTCCACAGGACGTTGAAAGTGGAATAATAGCACTATAACAGCGGAGGGCAGAAATGGCCCCCGGACAAAAGAATCCTCAAGCTACGGTGAATTGCTCTTAGCTGCCTAATGAGTTCTACTGGTAAAATTTCTACAGCTTTACAATTGGAATTTACTTTTTTGGGAAACCTGTGGTTTCCCATTCCTAGTCAGAAATCAAGTATCATTCTCAGTAGCTGTGGCAATCACGTGTAATGCTGCCATTAAACCACAAGTGGATCTTTGCTGTGATTTTTGTATCACTGTTGTTCTGTGCCTTCAAGTCAGTTCTAACTTATGGCAAACCTATCATGGCATTTTCCTGGCAGAAGTTATTCAAGGGGGTTTGCCCTTGTCTCCTCCAGAGGTTGAGAGACTTTGACTTGCCCAAGGTCACCCAGTGAATTTCCATGGCCAAGCAGGAATGCGGACCCTACTCTTCCAACGCATGTAGTCCAACACTGAAACCACTAATTATGCATAAAGCTTCTTACGCATAACTTCAACTAACTGATTCAAATAATAATTGCCTCTGTTTCCTATCCCAGACAGTCAGCTCTTCCCAATACCACCGCAGTGAACAACTATCAGTCTTGAACACTGGCATGCATCAGATAAAATTATTAAATCTAAATCATTCACTAAGTGCAAAAGAAAGTCACTGTCACAGAAACCTGCCATAAAACTACACTGACTTTTGCATGACAAAAGAGTTCCTTGGCTTTACCTTAGAACTTGTTTTAGATAAATGGGAAGCAATGCCAAGATGGTTATCTAAAGCCATATCTACATGAGAGGGGAGGAGCGGTTCACCGTGTGTCAACAGCAGTGTTTATATACTCTGATTCAGAAACTGTGCTGTCTGCACCCCCACATTTACATCGTACTACTGTGGAGAACAGCAGTCGCTGCATCCACAAGAGCAAGTCCCTGGCTGCTCCCATTCCCCCTTCCTCACCCTGCCCCGCCATTGCTAATTGGTCTGTTTTTTTAAACACACACACACACACTCTTTAAACACATTTCTGTGTTGCTACATTTGTGCATAAGTATGTACGTTCATTGATATGTGGGGGAAAACAGTCCTAACAGTCCATTACCAGATCCACTCTCTTCCCGCTGTCTGTTTAATCCATGAAGATAATAATGATGGCAACCTATCCTTTGATGGGCAGAGAGAAACAGTGATGGAAATAATGGAAGGGACAGCCTGGGAATGCCCATAGCCAGCCACTTCTGCGATGTGAATCGATGCTACGCTTCTGCATGTAGGCAAAAACCAAAGCAGAACCAGTTTGGGAGATTTACATTAGAGTTTTTCCGGTTTTCACAACAGCAGTTTCACATTGCAGTGAACTGTTCTAGGAGCTGAAAAGATGCAAAACCACAAGGAAAACTACGACACTTAAACAGTTCAATGTGCAGACATAGGGTGAGGATTCAATGCTACTACGCTGTATCAACCTCGTGCAGAACTGGTCTAACAGGAGCAATCAATTATTATCCAGTGCCAATACAGTATTCTATTTTGCTAACATCATCTATTAAGTTCTATTATCTATTACAGACTCTCATTTTGGCTCTTTGCATCTTTTGACTGAGATTCTAAGCATGCCTATATGGAAACAAATACCATTTAAATCAGGGGGACTAATGTTTTGGTAACTGCAAGACTAGCATACCTTCCAATGTTTCACAGATGAAAACTGAGATACAGCCAAGCAACATTGGAATGTGGTCAAGATGGCAAAAGTTATTACTAAGAAAGAACATACAAGCTAGGTGAGGCTGTAGCAGTTTGCTTTTGCCTGAGTCTACTGGGAAGGGCAAATTCAGTCCCCTCCTTTCATCCCCCCCTGCTGAGGACTCTTCTTACCCATCCCAATATAACAGTATATTTAGAAACAAATTTCCAGCAATAAAGTAATGTATGCACTTATACATATGGCAGTCATGTCCTATTGATGAAATGGTTGAAACCCATTTTAAGGATGAAATATATCATCAGGATTTTTGTTCAACTTCTATCTTCTTACCATGATGTGCAGTTAAGTGATGAAGAAGGAGAGTTAATTTCTTTACAGATTTCCAGAATTCATGGTATATTCCTTTTTCTCCACTTCTCAGGGTAGAGGGGAAGAAATTCTCAGGGTGAGAGCACTGCCTTGAAAAGTGTGGGTATGAGTTCTCCTTCAATAGACCTAATAGTTTTATTTGACTACTAGAGTATTTACCCAGCGCTGCCCGGGATTTTATTTTCTCATAGGTAACAGTTCTTAGAAATACCTTACCTTACTTTAGGAATTAGATGCAATTGAAATACACAGATTTGAGATCCTGTGTCTCTAATTCCCCAAACCGTCTTGTCCAGTACCTGTAACTTTTCTCCATATCCTTCAATCCAGTCTGTATTCAGCATTGTTAATATACAGAGGTTTGGTTTCTGAGGGAATATACTGGCCTTTTCCTTGCTGCTAGGCCTCATCTCCACAACAACTGGCCTATTCAGAGCTCCCTGCCTGAAAATTCTAAAGGCTCCTCCCTAAACTGCCAACCTCAGGATTCCACAGAATCTTCACAGCCAGCCAGTCATATGAGGTCTTCTCACCTCACAAAGCCAATCATATGAAGTCTTCGCCTGCCTGACACAGACAAACAGACAAGCTTTACTCGCAAACTTTAATTTTTATATAGTAGACAGGATATAATCTGAGCAACTATGGTTAATGTTTAATGTATCATGCTTAATGACAGCACTAGGGGTCACCTCCTGTGACAGCATTGGGGCAATCCCTTTTTCTTAGGTTTTAGCCCTGAAATCTCTGTGCCTGGGATGGTATTAATTTGGTAACCCAGCACTGGGGGGGGGGTAAAGTCCTTACCATTAAAGATGTGGACACACAAGTTCTGAGACATTAATGATAAACAAGCCCCTCAGAAAAAGGGGAAGAGCATAACAAAGAAACAAGTTTTGCTGTAGGAAGGATGGGCAAGAGCTCTTCCATCACAGGAATCAAGACCAGAATCACAGGTCACCTGGTAGACCAGGAATCATCCCTCAGCTGCACACTAGCACATTCCAGGCCAACTGTAAAACACAGGGAGACCTCAGCTGTAAGGGAGAGGAGACGGCACAATTATTATTCCCACCCTGCTTTGGACACCTTGGGACACATACAAGTGTAATTTTTAATCTTCCCATCATAGGAAAATTTACTGGCAAAAATGGAGAAGCAATCTCATGAGGTAAAATAAATAAAGAGAACACTGTAAGGTCTGTATCTGAAACTGCATGATGTGTGTGTTTGGGTCTGGGGAACGATATCTATCACAACTGGGTTAGACTGACCTGTATCTGATAGTCTCCAGTGCAGGAAGCTAACTGTTCTTTTGGGTTGTATGTATTTTTTTTTTTCAAGCTTTCCCCTCATGGGATTGTTCCTCTGCCACAGCTATCTTATGAAGAAATTTAAACACATATAAGCATCTCTCTGCAACACAGGGCTGCCAGACACAATGGGAAGCAATGTTTGGGTATCACCTTTAAAATAAAACTTGCAAGATTGACATGAGCATGTAATGGTTTGAGTGTTAGACTACAGCTCTGGAGACCAGGGTTTGAATCCTCACTCAGCCATGGAAACCCACTGGGTGAACTTAGGCAAGTCACACTCCCTCAGCCTCAGAAAAAGGCAACCCCCCTCTGAACAAATCTTGCCATGAACACTTCATCATACGTTCACCTAATGGTCTCCATAAGTGGGAAATGACTTGAAAGCACACAACAAGAAGATTGACAAGGATTCTCTCTATCTTCCTAGGGATCTCAGAGAAACCTATTCATGCTCATCATTTTTGGACAAGTCACCCCACTGGTGGCAGAAAGAGGAAAAATGTTTGTTAATTTCTTCAGTGCTTTTAAAAATGATAATCAACATGTGCTACAGAGAATTTGTCCTAACATACTATCAAAATTATCTCAGAAATCAACAGGAAGATGTACATGTTAAGCCATTCCAGATTCTGTGATCCACTTCGGATTTTTTTTGGGCAAACAGAATGAATTAATCACATTTTTCACAAAATTTAGTGGAGCAGAACCAGGTACATTTGTCTATGTCTACTTTATGCAGGTTTGGCAGCTACTAACAGTATATGTAGACAATACACATTGTACATACATGCATATGAAAATATAAGAGATTGCATACCTACAGGATGTTTTTACACTGCAATTGATATAAATAAGCTTTAATTACAATGAGTTGTAGAACAGGAAAAGAGGTTAGTTTTTTTTTAAAGTAACTCTATGTAAACATAGATAAGCAAACAACCTTATTGGAAGTTACCACGTTGGTTAGGGAGCTATAGATAGCATAGCATTTAAATAAGGTAGAACAATATTGGCAAAACCTGATCCCAACATTCAGTTTGCTATTCAGAGACATCATTCTGTGGGGGGGGGGATTACTACCACTTCCCCATTTAGTGCAATAAATCCAGTGCTTTCAATATTAAAAAGAGAAGGAGAGGGTATGGAAACATAGTTCCATTATCAAACACACAGAACACATGAATCTAAATTAACACAAAATACTACCCAGGCATCTATGCAGTAGGAAACAATTTTATCTAGATACAGGACTGCTTTTATATATTTTGTGTCATAACCTCATACTATATATCATGTAACTCATTTTTACGTACTTATAGCACTACAGAATGCATGAAATTTCAGCACAAATATGCCTTTACAGGAAAGGAAGATATAAGCAGAGCAGACATTTAGGAGATGCTAAGATGGAGTAGACAAAATTAAAGGAGCAACATTGGGAGTAGAAACACTGACACACAGAGCTCTTAATAGACACGACTGCTGTGATTCTGCAGCAGTGCTTAATTAGCAACAGTTTGCAGCTACAGGGAATTAGTGCTCAGCAGTTTAACTCAATTCTGGTTCTTAGTCCCAATTCTGGAAATAACAGATACTGCGTATGCTTGAATAGCTTGCTTTTCAGATTAAAAGGCAAATGCAGCATTTGATAATTGTCATAGGGAAGGACACAGATTCTTTCTCTTATCCCTAGGCTCTTCATAACAGCACACCCTATACCCTGGTTTGATTCAGAGCCAGACTAGACTATATTTGAAATGTGTTGATTGCGTCTCCTGTATCTGACTATAAAAAATTAAATGGGAGCATGGGGAGAGGGGCTGATTAGGATGGGGAATCTGGCATCCAGGAGATAATGAGATAATCTTTGCCTCCACATTGTGGTACCAACTGAACATTCCCAGCATCTAGATTTACTGTCTATCATAGAAGCTCCCAGTGATAGCTTCTCTTCCAGAGAAAATAGAAGCCAGAGCAGGTCATAATGGTTGCTGGGACCAGAGCGATGGGGAAATGGTTGAGCATTCTGACCTTGATCCATAGTTCTCCTGCCCCACTGATCATATTTAATTTTTTAAGTATAGATATCTGACATGCATTCATATATCACCTGTTTTGGTCTATAGATCAAAGATTACTTGTGACTCTTGCACTCTCTCCTCCTTTCTTGCACACAGCTATAATTTTGTGTTACAACTTGACACTATCCAGAGTAGTGTTACCCTGTTTACTGGGGGTCCCACGAGGGACTCCAATCGTGCTCCAATAAAGGTGGAGAAAATTAGCTCAGAGCACAAGTTAGCAAAACGAAAGGCAGGGCAACGCAGCAGAATCTTTAACCCAATGTCTACGGGATCAGGTCAGTCAAGCAGGCAGACAGTTTTAAACTAGCAAAAATGACATTTTATTAAGAACAAACACTTAAGACAACACAACCACACAGCTAATTAAGAAATAAGAAATAAGAGTTTTTCGGAGGAAATGGGTGATACGACACCTTTCTCATAATCCTGAAGAAGTTGAAGATGGAGGGAAGAAACTCAGCGTGGTTCACTGAGGGGAGCTCGCCGGGCAAACAGCAGCAAGGTGATCTGGAACTCGGGAGCGATCCAAGGAAGCTCTCAGAACTGGGGGTTTTTATAGGGAAAATATGACCGTAGGCTAGTCTGTACTTTGAGAAGAACAATGAAGTTTGGGTGCGAGACGATGTCTCTGAAAGGTCAGAATTTTAGCATGATTGAATTAAGTCTGAATCGACAATGGAACGGCCAGTATGCAGATGCAGCTTGCCTGGGCAGTTAAGCATTTAGCTCGTCAAGTTACCTGCTTGGGGCAGGGGGCTCTTTGTAAACAGCGTGCATCCTTAATGAGGTGTTTGTCTAGGGAGGTCTCCTAAAGCAAGATCTGGCTGAGTCTGGCTTGTCTAGGTGGAGAAAGGAATGTTCAGCAATTAAGGGCCATGCCTAGCTCTGTGCTTGTTCGGGGGCCTCACAAACACTTGGCTGAGGGTGGCAAAATGAGACCGAATTATGATATCAAATGATATCTAATATCTTCCAAAGTAAGGCTAGTAAACAGTGATAACAGTAGGGCAAGATGTCCAAGTTAGCCAGTGCTAGCCAAACCACACCTGAAAACCTCCTTCAAACTAGACAGCATTTACCATAGTTTCAGGACATTTCCGCACAAGACTGTTATAGCACTATTATTCCACTTTCAACATCCTATGGAATCTTGGGGTTTGCAGTTTAGGGAGGGGCTGGATGGCTTCTCCCTAAACTGCAAACCCCAGGATTCTATAGGATGTTGAAAGTGGAATAATAGCGCTGTAACAAGTCTTGGGCAGAAATGGCCTCAGACATCACAACAAACTGCAGATTGTATTAAACTGCAAACAGAAATTGTATTTTTGTGAAGGGGAACTAATTTGCAGTTCTCCAAACTGAGGATTGCTGACTCTCTTTTTTTTAGTCTTTTCTTTTAATTGCTATATAGTGCTATTTCCAAAGAAGGAGGAAAGAAACCCATAATGTAAGGGAAAGGAACTAAAGAACAATTAATGAAACTTCATCACTAATACCATGACATGTCTTACAGGAAACAATCAGAGGCAGAGACATAAGAGGTTTTGCAGGGAAGTTTTGCTAAATTGAACTTACTCCTTAAAAAATTACAGAACAGAGATGGGGAAGTGGATTGGCCCCTTGGACCAGATTGCCCCAGAACAAAGGTTGTGCGCCACAGGGCTGTCTTCTGCTCTCTCCTGATAGCACTGACATTGACCTACTCCCACACATGATTTCTCACTTCTCTATGTAGAGAGTGGCATGAGTTTCATGCTTTCTCTGCATTGAAAATTCCTCTGCTATTCTAAATTCCAGATCTGGAACAACAAACATTACTCCTAAACCTTGCTCACATTTCAAATGGTGACAAGATGCATGGAGCTTGAGGAAGAAGCACATCCCACAGACTCCTGGAGAAACAAATTTGGATTGTGCAGACTCAATTAGGCCAGAGGTTTTTCTTCTAGAAGGATCTTGGCCAAGCGGGCTACGATATAATGCAGCATGGTATCATGTGCTGTGTAGAGCCATCATTTTAACTCCACCTGAAATGACTGCAGAAGATGGGCACTAGTATGAAAGAAACCACTGATATCAACATTTTGTTGTTAAAGCAGACCACATAGATTAAAACACAGAGAAGAACACCTATCGTTGTAACATTGTCCCTGTAGACACATACAAGACTCTCTTAATTTTAGCTCTTGCTTTTTAGGCTTGGCCTTCTTAGTGTTCTATTAAGATTCTCAATGTACCTTCAAGACAAACATTAACAGGCAGGTAGACAACTTAGTGGGCACATTAATTACTATTAAAAAAGGTTACTGTGGACTATGACTGTGGTCTCCTGCTGTTGAATATTTCTGTTTGAAACTGGCAATAATGTTAAGTAGGAATTACTTTTTCTGGATGCTGAAAAGACAATTAAGGGTTGGATTCCTACCCCCTCTGTAAATATGGCCATTGTTCAGCATAGCTGGAACACTGTATTGGGAAGTTGTTGAACTTTTAACAAAAATATCTATATCACCAAAACCAGCCTCTTGGTTGATAAGGCAGCCAAACTAACTTCAGTTTTTAAAAAAGTCCAGAAAGGAATAGACTTGTCAATCTATATGCTATATGATCACCAATGAAGATTAAAGTATGTAAACTGGGATCCTACAAGATCATCCACTGGTCAGTTTGAACAGTGAAGCTCAGCCCCCTATCACTGTGGAGCAGAAAGTGAAGCTGCGTTGTCCCAAGAGTATGTCATGTGTAGTGTTAAAGGATCCACTCCAATTCTGTTTTACCAGGTCTGGGTCTGAGGACATTAGCACAATAACCGCTACAATTGCAGCATTACCATTTGCGCAATGCCATCAGGTTAGGAAGGCTGTCTTCCACACCCTTCCGCCTTCAGTGGATGAATAGCACTATTTCCACTGGTGTTCTTTCCACAACACAGGTTCTTTGGCCACTCCCTGTCCCCGCACCAACGCCTCTGATTGGTTGAGATGGTCGTTTTTCTTTGGAAGCCGCACTAAACATGGCAGTAAACGATTGCATTTTCACACTACAATACCTAAAAATGTATTTAAAAAAATAAAAAGTTTAAACTCAAAGAAGAACTTTAAAATAAACAAGGAGAGATTATAGATTTTGAAGTTACCATGCCATGGGAGTCATGGAGAGAGGGACAAGCTAGGCATGCCCACAGCCTGCCCACTGCTGGATCCAGGACAACGTGAAGTGCTATCCAGTGCTATTATAGTTCCACACTGAGCTGGCTGATGAGAAGTGCTAATGGAGGTGCTTAACAATTTCTTTCTGGAAATAGAATAGGGTGCTTTGGCAATGCTTGGGGATGGGATAGCAGCTGGATAGCGATGACATCATGCAATAGCATGGCTCCTGACCTGGAAACAACCCACTGCTATGGCGGTATAGTGACGTTGTGCAGAAATGGCCCAAGTGATATAGTGCTAGGGAGGTAAGGAGCCTAGTTGCTCAGCCAATACCCAACCTGCGCAGTCTATAGGAGAGTCTTTCCAACTTCTCCATGACATCTGGAAAGCTACCCCACTCCCACTTCTGAAGACAGAACAGGTGATATAATAGCCATATCATATCATAGGGATATCACATATAAGATGGAGTGGGTTTGCTTTTCACTGCTCCACAAACTACAACATGAACCAGTAGATTTCAAATTACAAAAAAAAAAAAAAAATTGGTCTTAATCAGAGGGTCTTAACCTGGAGACCTCACAGGGGGTCCATGAAGCCCTGCTGCTGAACACTACCAGCAGCATAAGGCACATGGCAGTGGAGTGTGTGAGGGTGCTGAAATTTCTCCCTCATTTGCAAATGCGGGAGCAGTTTCAGTACACACACACACACACACTCCTGCTGCTGTGTTCGACAAAGGGGACACAGCAGCAGACGTACGTGCACACCCAAACAATGACTCTAGAGATTAGGGTTTGAATCTCCACTTGGCCATGGAAACCCACTGGGTCACTTCAGGCAAGTCACATTCTCTCAGTTTCAGAAAATGGCAAAAGCAACAAATCTTGCCAACAAAACACTGATAATTTTGCCTTAGGATCACCAGAAGTTAGTTTTCAAAGGGGAGAGACATGATGGCTAGAAAGGACCTCCCCCTATCAGTAGCATTTTTTAGTTATGTGCCTTCAAGTCACTTCTAACTTATGGCAACCCTAAAGTGAACCTATCACAGAGCTTTGGGGTTTTTTTGGCAAGATTTGTTCAGAAGAAGTTTGCCTTTGCCTTCCTCTTTGACCGAGAGAATATGACTTGCCCAAGGCCATCTAATGTCTGAGTGGGGATTTGAATTCTTGTCTCCAGAAGCCTTTAATAAATAAATACATATTTGAAAACTTGCATAAATATTTGAATATTTAAATCTACATTTAATATTTAAATCCTGAATTACCTTTGCAGGGAGTCCCTGGTAAAAAAAAGGTTAAGAACCACTGACCTAAACATTGAGAAGAGCCTCTTGATTGTAAGAACTGTTCAACAGTAGAATAGGTTGCCTTGGTAGATTCTCCTTCTTTGGATGTCTTTAAACTGAAGTGCAATGGTCATCTCACAGGAATGCTTCAGTTGCATATTCCTGTGAAGCAGGGACTGGATTAGATGGCCCTAGCAGTCTCTTCCAACACTCTTATTCTAAATGGTGGAAGATAGTTGATTAGATAGGCCATATCTATCTCCTCCTGTTATTTTATATACTGATTTACCCAGTTCAAAAAACAATCCAAGCCAACATGCAATATTAGCATCTGAACAATTTGTTTGAGTGCCTTTCATGTTCATCACAGGCTAAGAAACAGCAATAGACAGTATTCTTCCACTTGTCCCATCTCAGTCCCAGTAGCACAGCTGATATGTCAAACAAAACAAACTGAATAGCTCCCAGCTCGTTACTTACTTCCAGGCAATAAGCACAGAGTCATAAATAAAGTTCAACAGAGTTCCAAGATGAGAGAGAGTCCAAGGTCAGTCAGAGTATTCCAAAGCTCAAGGTATCCGGCAGGGTAGAAGGTCAGACAAGCTCTGACAATTGCTGGAGGGGAAGGGCGGCAGCTGTACAGGTCTGAAGCCTAGCACAACTGTGGCTTGATTAATTGTTGCTGGTTATAAATTCTAAGAGAGTGATGCTGACTTTCTCTTTGCTCTCCGCACTCTGCAAAGGTGGGTACAGGTAATGCTCTGCTGTGTCTGAAGAAACAGGACTCTATGCTGGAGCTGGTACCACCCCGTTCTGTTTGTGGCACTGTAACCTCTTCCTATACAGCAGGTCCCAGCATGCCCCCTGTTTCAGCATCTAGCATGCCCCTGCTTCAGCATCAGAGTCAGAGCCCATGTTCTGAAAGCAAAGCATGACACCATGCTCATTTCTTCAATGCAGTTATATTCTGGGAGCCTACTCTCTTGTCTTCCTCACCCACTCAAGTCAAAATTGTTTTTACGTAACGATGCCCTACCTAGGGATGTTTCAGAAAGTAGCAATGCTTGCATAAGGGAACACCCCCTCATCAGCTTCTGTGAGAACTGAGGTGAACAGTACAGGTCACCTGCTCAGATGTGAGCATGCATACACAAGCTAGGCACACATACACAGCCCACCAGTAAAAAGAAAACTTAACTGATGCAGGGGAGGGTCAATCAGACGGTGGCAGCTCCAGAGGCCTACTGCACTCCTCCCCTGTTCCTCCTTTTTTTTTTTTTCCCAAAAGAAAAGGAGGACCTCACTAATGTATTGGCTCTGTGGCACCTAATTTTGCTTGGGACCAGGCCCTCTGTGTCTCCAACAAAAAACACTAATAGCTGAAGAGTCTAGATTACAAATCTATCCATTATGATCCAAAATGGAAAGATACAAGCTACAAGTACCATCTTTCCTTTTTAAAAGTATAAAGGCAAGAGAAAGACCAGTGTTGCTGAGGAGGAGGAGGAAGATTACAGAGACAACAATGTACATAGTGCTGTAAAAAAATGCTTCCATTGTGGAGCTACTGGATTACCATCACATCCCGGGGAAGGAAGAAATCTGGCTGTCAGGAGTAGGGAACAATTAAACTGCAATGCAAGTGGATGAATGAGGCCCCATTGTAATGGCTCACCCCACCTCGACAGGAAACCAGAGGACAAATGGGAGAGCAGAAGCCTAGCCTAAGGAAACTTAATGTCATCTCCTTGTGATATTAAGAACACGTCACCTTTACTTTTCCCAACCTTGTCTTACAGAACACCATTTCATAATATTGTCGTATTTTATAATTTTATAATTATTTGTATATTTTATTTAAATGTAAATCTTTATTTTATTTTATTTTATTTAACTTAAGAATAAACAGTGGCTGCTTGCCGACTTAGCACTGGGGAACATCTTACCTCAAATTTTTGGAGGAACCATGAATCTTGGTTCATGAGCTATGATTGTAGATCATTTGATGATTTTATAACTAGAAGTAGTTACAAATTATTTTAAATAAACCAGTTCTTCTATTAAACCAAAAGCATTTATGATCTTAACTTTACTGAAAAGGATACTAACTTAATCAAGCCTTTGAAAAGTGCATGTGCAAAATCTAAATTTTGCATTTATATTTCTAAAGTATTTCATATATATTGTCTTAGTGACCTTTATATCAATCTTGTATACTAGGACATTTTTAATTGTTGTGCCATACTTCTCCTCCCTTAAGCAATGCTGTTTTCCTGGTTTCTACAAGGGTGCAAGAATTGCACTAATCACAAATATACTGTCATCCTCATTGTTCCCTCAAGACTGGAGTGGCTAATACAAAGACAAAATGGCTTATAATAACACTGCAGTGTATAGTTATTTGTTATCACAGACAGCAACTAAAGCAAACAGGACAGAGATCTCAGAGATAGACAGCAGATCATCAGAGGAAGTTAAGTCACACCAGTCAGCAAATCAAATGTCGCTGTGAGGTCAGCTTGTTGAGAAGGGAGAGCTCTTCTCTCCTTTTTTGAACAAGCTGACCTCACAGCAACGTGCTGTATGCAAACATAAATTAAAAGAGCTCTCATTCCCAGCTTGCTGTCTTGTACAGATGCAACCTGTTCACTGCAGTGACAGACTTTCCCCCACCATATTTTTGGGAAGCAGCCTTCATCTGGAATGCTGAGGAAGCAAGTACTGTGTACCAAGAAATTCCCTTCCCACCATGTCTGACTGCTTTTTGAAGACTACGGGACACTCTCCTCCAGATGCTCGCTCTATATGAGGTTAAGTGGGCAGCAAGCAGATAGAAAACTTTGGTGGAACTCCTTTTATGGAATTCACTTCACAGAGAGCTTGCATGGTGCCAACTCCAACAACTTTTAGACTCCCCCAGCCAGATCAGGTTGGGGAATTCTGGACACTGTAGCCCAAAAGGAACTTGTCTAAACTCTGGCGTCAGCCAATTAGCATCAGCATAATTAACTTCTTCATGAAAGGCAAACATAATTTCATTTTCACAGGCTTAAAAATGTATTGATGGTTTTTTGAAAAGTATTAATGGCTTGGTATATGTATAGGAAACATATCCCAAGCCATTAATACTTTTCAAAAAACCATCAATACATTTTATCCTACACTTTACCTGTGTATTTTATCTTGTGTTTTAAAACTACTGCTGAAAGTTCTGCTGAAAAGTGACTAACATTTTTACATAAATAACTTTTATTAACTTATTTAATAAATAATTTTCACATAAATAAGTCTAGTAATTGATACATACCAAACAACTCACCTTTCAAATAAAATAAAAGAGGAAGTGTAGACAGACGCTGAGTTTGTCCCAAAATGAGCAACAGACAAATTAGGTATATTTATTGGTGTAAAAAACTTCAGTATGAATCACCACAACAGTCACGAAAAACTCAACAGCTAAACATTTAATACAAAAAAGAGAAAAAAATAAAAAGTGACAAAGATCAGACACTGTCCACATCTTACACTGTTTTGCCAAAGAGTGAAAAACAACCATTTTATCACAGCACATTGATCCAAAACTCATCCTTGCTCTTATTTTTAAATCAAACTGGAATAAATATTAACATCCTAATCTGAAACACATTTATCTGGGTTTCTCTTTTAGTTTTATTTAAGAATAAAACTTACTTTAATGTAGACACAGTCATTACTTTTGAATTTCTTGGCATTCATTCAGAAATAATAAATCTTCTGAATACTTGTGTAACTGGTACAGTTTCATTAAGCAGCCTGACATTTCTCAACTTTTAAACAGTTTTATTGAAACAACTATCAAGATTCTGCAACTTGCTGACAGAGAACTGTCAAGTGCAAGTTGGTGTAAGATCAATGAAAGTGGTCTATACACCCCCTCTTATTTTTTTTTTATATATAAAAGTTAGCTTATGTTTCACACCCAAAGGAAGATGTTTCTAATCATGAAACAAGCTTCTAGTTGTATGCTATAGTATCAGCCCAGGGCATAAGCACAATAGAGTATTATAGAAAAATTGGACTTGGTCCAGAAGTGGTTACACATTAAAGCTGTAATTAGGCCTTGAAGGTCTTTAGCTGGAAGTTTACGATATAACATCAGCAGCACTACTAAATGAAATTAAAGCCAACCAACAACACTGTATATAGCAATGGCAGGGGGTGGGGGTGTTAGGTGGAACCCTATCACATTAACACTCTGATCCTAAAATCATTATTTATAAGCTAGTCCTATTTATTTCAATAGGGGTTAATTCAATATAATACCCTTATGAGTGGAATGTTAGAAGCAGTGCCAACTATAAAATTTCACAGCACAAGTCAGATACAGCTACAGTACATACAAATGCAGAAATCATGGATTTAGTTTAAAACTTTAAAAAGTCCCATTTTTATAAAGCTACTAAGAATATACTTAAAATTTCTATAAATCTATAAACCAAAGCTCTTTTCTCTTGAAAATAAGGAATCAATATACACACACCAAACCCCAAATATCTTTAAACAAGCATCCGTAAGCAAACCCTAATATCTTTTTCTTATCCACTCAAAGTATAATATTTCACAAGCTCTTGGGAATGTATACGCTGCCAGAAATCTGTGAAGTTTTCCTTTCTAAGTTATCAAAACCATTTTGCTCCTTGAGGGTCATGAGCTATCTAATCTTAAAACAGTCAGGAATGGATATTTTTGCCAGCGAGTCAGGAAAGGATTTTCTTTTCTTTCTTTTCTTTCTTTCTTTTTTTTTTTTTTCTTGCTTGCTCTCAGAAACTGAGAAACAATTTCACAAACTGTATTTTGCTTTAAAGTAGCCACTTGGAATGTCTCCTAAGGAAAGATTTATTAAAGGACAGGAGGAAAATTACAGAACAAACCTATTCTTCAATTAAGGGGGGGCGGGGGGGAATACTGCTGCTACATCAATAGAACAGCCCATGTATTCACTATATGCTCATGCTGAGCTTGGAAGGGCTAGCATTGATGATAACACATTAGTACTGAATCATTAAGAGGAAATTAATATTAAAATGTTGACAAATCTATGAAATTAATTCACCATGTTAACATTGATAAAACCTGTTCACTATCAAATAAGAAGAATTTAAAATGACTACACATGCCACACTATCCTCCAAATAAAGAACTGAAATAATTATAAATGGCACTGGTACTTTAATTATCAAAGTAACACATTTTAAATTTATTGATGAAAATGTTAACAAACCAGCAGTAATCTGTTAATTTTAAAGAAATCTTATTCAAAGTCTGGTTCAGCCACAGAGGAAAAGGATAATATGCAACACAGAAAATCCAAGATCGGTGCAAAAATGAGAGACACGCTCTCAGTATATCTGAAATCAATACCCACGGAGCTGCATTGGCAAAGACAATCACATGCTGCCTTAACTTGATGCCAAAAAAATCTTGAAGACCTGGGAATCTTTGTATGTATCTTTGCACATTTGTTGCAAAGATATGTTGTTGTTCATGCACCTTTAAGTAGACTCTGACTTATGGTGACCCTACCACAGATTTTCTTGGCAAGGTTTATTCAGAGACATTTTGCCATTGCGTTCTTCTAAGGCTGAAAAAGTATGACTTGCCCAAGTTACTCAGTGGGTTCCTATGACTGAGTGGAGTTTTTGAATCTTGGTCTCCCAGAGGTCTGGTCCAGAATTCAAACCACTACACAATACTGGCCTTCATCGCCACACATGCAGCATATAAGCCTATGCCACAATGCTGCCACTCTATCCGTTCTAGGCCATTTCCGCACTAGACTGTTATAGTGGTATTATTCTACTTTCAACATCTACGGAATCCTGGGGTTTGCAGTTGAGGGAGGGGCCTCAAACCCCAGGAATCCATAGGATGTTGAAAGTGGAATAATAGTACTATAATAGTCTAGTGTGGAAATGGCCCTAGTGGCACAGGCAAATATATTCCCACCACTGCTAATGCCCAGACATTCCTACAGGCTGACGGTTAATACCCCTTGACTATTATCAACCACTTTTGTTAGAATGAAGAGGAGCAATGGGTCCACATGAAGCAGCACTCACACGGCCCTGTGGGCCAGCATTCCTGCAAAAAGCACATATAGATTTCCAGGACAACAGGTCAATACCCATACTGGGAAGGAAACATTCTATTGTTAAACAACGAAGAAGGGCCACAGTGTGTAATAAAGGCAGCCACACTGATAGCAGCAAGCTTCAGTGGTGAATCATTCTATGATAGAGGGATGAAATGTGGCCCTCGAGGTGTTCCTAGATTATAGCTCCCATCAATCCTATTATTGCCAATGGCAAGGGATTCTGATTGTTGTAGTCCAACAACATCTGGAGGATTGTCCTCTGCCATAGGAGACTGCAGAGCTGCATTGGAGCCCCACCAAGATGAAGGGAGTTGCCCTCCTAAGTCTATTGCACATCTTACAAAAGTTGTCCCTCTGCCAAACCCAAACAACGGCAAACGAGAGAGAGCTCCCAGGATACGAAGCTACATTGCAAGTAGCATAACTACTCAGCCACAGCCAGGAATCACTACAGCAAGCAGGAATCAAGGGGTATTGGCTCCCAACCAAGCTAGTCATTAAGATTAGGTGTAGTAGGATTCCTTGGGGAGGATATGTTTCTCCTATGGGGGACCCTAGATTCAAGTCCAAGAAATAACCTGATGCTAAAGAAGGAGGATGAAACCAATCAGTAAGAGAGTTGCATGGACCAGTCAGCTCTTCTCACTTTGCCAAGCCAAGTAACCAGCCCTAACAGAAACCCTACTTTTTGTAGGACTTTTGTAGACAGCCCTTCCGGACAGCATGCCAGAAAGACTCATTGTTCTGTCTTCCTCCTGATCACTTGGTACTTACTTTTGAATATGCCACTTTTGTGTCCCAAATGATACATCTGAGTCGTTTTACTGGAATATCTGTATTGGCAGTGGCATATTTGATATTCCTGGGTTTCTGCCAAATCTAATATCCCACAGTGAAAAATATACAAACACAGTATTGCTCCCTTATTTGTAGTTCCTTAAGATAGTATCTTTTTCTGTGTCAATTTATAGACACCAATCCTGATTGCAGCTTCTAAACATGTTTAAGGTTCTTAAGCACTTTTATCAAATATTTAGGTAACCAGGTGCCTGGGATTCTTCCAGCCTGGAGCAGTTAGTGCATAGTAATGACGTTACTGCAGGAGAAAGGTATGAATGCCAAGTCAAAAACCTGTGCATAAACATACCGCATAGCCTTCAACATTCCACAAATGAAAAGCAGGACAGTCTGGTATGCCTGTAACAACTCTTATTCTTAAACAAGTACCTCTCCCTACTTGGCTTTGCTAGAGATTCTTCTCTCCCTGCTGTATTTCCTCTCTTTTTAAAGCTTCTGAATGTTTAATGTTTAATTGAACAACGGATATGGTTGCACTAAGCACAAAGTAGCTAGAGCTCAAATATATTCAGCAACATCCTAGTATTTTGAAGAGCAATTTATCAAGAGGATTGAGGGAAAGCAGTACTCTAGCACAGTAGGTTAAACCAAGAAAGAATTAACCTTACCACACAGCCTGCATCTGGCATATGATTTAAAAAATGAGAAACTACTACACAAAAATAACCTAATTGCTCTTGTATATATCGTATATCAATTCAAAATTAGTTTTTCAATTAATCAGCTGCAACACACGAAACAGTAGGAAAAAACTAGACTCAATGTGTACAAGCATAGTGCTAGTCCCTTACTCACTGGAAAATACTCAATGGGTACAAGCATAGCACTAGCCCTTACTCGCTGGAAAATAAACTGCTGGTGCCCCACATAAGATAGCCTAAGAAACATTGCTCTAGATGAATGTTACTCAAAGTTGTGATTCATTGACCAATGCTGGTCTGTAAGCTATTGGCTGCTGGTCCATGGCAAGTTTCCAGAAAAAGAAGAAACAGTTGAAACTAATGGACACAAATACAGCACCAGTCCCTACCACACTGGGGGGAAATGGTACTTCTCCATATCAAACAGGTTGAGATGTACTGCTTTAAACAGCACATGATGTGTCCATGCATGCGCCTGTATATACATTTGATCAGAAACAAGACATACAGACACATTTTTATACAACAATATCCAAAACCCACAAAACAGCAATAGTTTTACTGGGCCAACCAAAAACGCACAAAATACCTAATGTAAGTTTTCCAAGCTCCATTGGCTTCTTCATCAGTCAAACGTATTAAACATCATACAGGAAAAGAAAAAAAACCATGAAGTTGGAGTCACAGGCCTACATTTTGCCAAGACGTTTTTGTTGTTGTCGATTAAGATAATCTGAGGTTGTATCAGTGTAGGTAGAGGTCATTCCTCTCTTCAGCCATGTGGGCACTGGGAGACAAAGAGTTGTAAAATCCAGACAATAAAAGTGCAACTTCATTAGTAACAGAAAAAAATAACTTCACTTTGCTCACTGTTCAATTTTTAGAATTTAATAAAGCATCAAGAATAAGGCTTCCACAACTTTGTGTACTATATCCCCAAAATCCTCACCAAACTATGTGGAAGGGAGACATATGTAATGATTTACCACAGACAAGTAGAATACCTGACACCTCTTGGCACCACGGCCAGTCATTCTTATGAACCCCAGCAGCACAGATTGAAAGGCCTAAAGATGAGGGGGACACGAAGCCTCTTCTTTTATTACAGCACAAGCACACTGATCAAGAATATCACACTCAAAGCACAGTTCGAGGGATAACTAATCCCAGCTCAAGCCCAGAAAATTAATATTCAGTCTCATTTGGAAAAAAAAATCGTTTTTACCAACAAGGGTATAACACGGTCTTTGCAAAGAAAATCATGGGCCACAGAAAACATGCTCTAGTCTAGCAGAAGAAAAATGTGCACTTCTCTGGGAGTAAGCCTCACGGAACGCAGTGGGATTACTTTTGAGTAAACTGGAGACAAGTCTACACCTGCCCCAACGCCGCTTGCTGTTATGGGTGACGGTCCCCTCTCCGGGGTGTTGCCATTTCCCCGCCGCCTCCCAGCTCCATCTTGCCCCCCGTGCCAGTCCCCTCCGAGCCCCCCCCGCACGTACACCGAAGGGAGAGCAAACCCAACAAACACCCCGCCTGACCTGAAGAAACTGCGGCTCCTTCTCCGTCCGCCGGTCTCTTCACAGCATCGGTAACCGTGGCAACCCCAGCTGGCCCCGCCATTGGCCGGTTCAATACTACCCTCGGGCCAATGAGGAGCCCTTTCGCGGCACGCTCCTCCAATCGGGGCGCGGCACAGGGCAGGGCGCCTTGTTGACGTCTGGCGAAGGGCAGGAGCGGGGAGGGACCGAGGGGCGGGAAGAAGCGAGCGGGGAGAGCCGGAGAAGGGCGGGAGGCGGATTTTGTGCTCCTCGGCGGCGGCACGTTAGGACCGCGACCATGGACACCCCGGGGTAGGGCCCTTCCCGGCGGGGAGGCTGCGGCCCCTCCGCGCGCACGGAGACCCAGCGCCGCCGCCGCCGGGGCGCCCGTCCTCCCTCTCCCTGCAACCCCACGTCTAAGGCGGTGAGTGGAGCGGAGATCCCTCGGCTGAGGCGGCGGCGGCGGAGGAGGAGGAGGAGGAGGAGGAGGAGGAAGGGAGGAACAGGAATGGGGGGGGGCTCGGCTCGGCTCGGCACCCGGCGCTGCGGCAGGCGACCACAGCCGCGGGGCAATGGCTTGGGGAGGGCGGGATCGCGCCTTCTGGGAAAGCAGGGAGGGAGGGAGGGAGCGGGGCCAGGTAGGTCGCTTTTTCCACGGGCCGCTCGGGGCGCCTCCGCCTCCCTTCCGCACCTCTTGCCAGCCACCTTCCAAACTCTCGAATACTCTGCGTCGGTCGATCGCCCGCCTCCCGCCTCCTTGCTTCTCTCTGAGCCTCCTCGCCGCCCCCGTCGTGCCCTCCTGTTCCAACAACTTCCCTCTGCGAGAGGGAACTGGGTAGGATCGGGAGGGGGGGGATCAGGAGGAACCGGGGGAGCTCTGACCCCCCCCCAAGACGCCGCCGCCGCCGCCTCCTCCGCCCCATTCTTTTTTAAAAACTTGCCTGGCTCCACTGGGAGCCCCTCCGCGTGCCTAGATGGGTCTTCCGCCCTTCGTTTGGCCACCGGCATCTGCTCTGCTTAGCCTGCCTATGGTTTCGTGGCTTATTCAGCCTCTCGTACCCTTACGAGCATTGCTGCATGTCTCCTTTCCTTCATCCCCCCCCGCACAAAGATCCTCGCGTTTACCCTCTAAGTAACCTTTCTCGTTGGTTTACATCATTCTCCCCAAATACCTCTGCCTCCCTTGTCTCTCCATCCTAAAATACTGATCTTTCAACAACTCTTCTTTCTCTTACCCTCAGGGTGCCCTTTCACATCAGTTTTCTTTTTTGTTTTCTTGTAAGCAGGCTCCACCTCGGCTCTCTTTCGTTTTCGTGGAACAACTTCCTTTATGCAGATTCCACCATCTCCTTTTATCACTTGTCTCCCTTGCCCTTCCTTGCCTAGTTTGACTTCCTGATTTAAACAGGTATCATTCTATACCGTGCCCTACAAGTCTTTTCTAGAAAATAGCTTCCCACACGGGAGATTGCTTACTTAATCGTCCATTTGTCCTGTGATAACTGCTCCCCACTATCTCAAGATATTTATCTCCTCTAAAATTCCCCCCTTTCTTATCTCTCATTTTAACTTCCTATTTGTTCTCGTTAAAAGCCTTACCCAATGTCCTTCACCCCATGAATATTGCCTTTAAAAATTCCTCGCCTTTTTATTTTTGGCCTCTTTTCAAAAGAGATGCTCTCTAATTTCTATAAAGCCTTTCACTCCTTATCCTGGAACTAATATTGCCTTTTTGTTTTCTCCTCTGTACTTTTTTCCCCATTCCTTGAGCCCCAGTAACATCTCACTTCCCATCTGTCTGCATAAAACCTCTTCAGTCCTTTTCCATGCCTTTTGCATATCTCTCAAATCCTCTGAATTCCCTTTCCATTCCTTTGCCTTTTCCCATGTTGTCATTGTACATATTTCTTCCTGTTCTTCAGCCTCTTAAAACCACTACCCCTTCCTCTCATTTTCCTAGTTAAACTGGCAGTTCTCCCTTCCTGGCCCTCTAAATCCTTCTTTCTTAACCTGCAGCATCTACCCTCATTCGACCTCGCCCCCATCTTGTATTTCTCCCATTTGCTTGTTAGAGCCACTTGCAGCCAGGCTTGGAAGAGGGAATCCACAGAAAGCCTGTGGCGTTTTCTCTTTCTTCCTTTTTTTTTTTCCTCTTTCTTTCTCTTTGCCCTGGGTTTCTTCAGCAGCAGACCTACAACCCCTGTCCCTTTGCAATCCCCCGAAGAGGGAAGACGGAGGGGGCAGCAGCAGCAGTGGCTGCCTGCCTTTTTGGCTGCACGTTTGAGGAGTGCGACAGACGGCGGTGTGTGTGGGGACGGAAGCAGTTGGCACTCTGGGTGAATGAGAAGGCAGGTGTGTGTGCCTGTGTGTGGGAGAGGGACACGTTGTTTGTTCCTGGAGCTCTCAGATAGTGCAGGAATGCGAGGAATGCCTAGGAGGCCCGCTGCAACAGATCGCTCCTTACCCAGCTCTCTAACAGCCAAAGGTCACTGGACCATCTCTCCAGTAGGAAGCCTCTCTGCCTGCATGCTGCAGAGAGAGTGACTGAACGAATGTCGGAGCAGTATCAGAACTGTGTGCTGCGAGCACAGCTTTGCACAAGAGCAGGTTACAGTCTAGTCTCATTGCTCTCCTGGAAGACCAGTTTTGTAGGCCCTTGTCATGATGTGTGGATGATAGATCTGCTCTGTCTCTGTTGAATAAGGCCAGGGTTTAATATTTCCCTCTCTTTCAGATGTAGTGGGGCAAGGGTTGCATTGAGTCACATTCGTATTCAGGCATCCCTCACTTTAGGGCTGTTGCATTTTGATTCACATTTGAAAGTACGGCCACAGAAACTGCACGTCTGGAAAACTGTGCAGGAGATAGGAAGAGGATGGGCCAGAGGAAACAAGTTAAATCTGTATGGCATCAAGGAATGTTTTGCAGTGTATATTTTTACATGAAATGCTATGTAAGCTGGAGATGTCTTCCTGTAGAGTGTTAGAGAGAGAACAGTTTCTCAGCAGAACTGAGCTGTGTGTACATCCGTATAATGCCCGTCAGATTAAAGAACAGAGAAGCAGTGTTTTACTCGAGATGGGGCGGAGAGAACTGTCTGGTACTGTTAAATTACGGGGCGTGTCAATTACCATTTGAAACAACACAGGAGGCCAGCGGGACATAACAATTGCCATCATGTCTTTCCCTAGATTTATGTCTAGAAGTACCATGTATTAGGTCTATTCATCTATTCAGCCTGCCAAAACCGGTTAACTTGATATTTGTGAGGAAGAAGCATGGGCCAAGAGGTGGGTTGGAGAAGGCAAAATATGTTAGAAAGGTTGGACCACCTTAATTTAGCTGTAGGTAAAGGGGAATAATGTGCATGTCTGAACATGACTGAAAAGTAGTTGTTTGCTGTTTGACTTTGTTCCCCCAGCCGGATGAAAGGAAATAATTACAGTCCTTAGGTAAAGTAGAGATTGTAGTGGTAGCTGCCAAAACAAGTCCCAGAATATATCTCATAGACTGTTGTTCTGACATGTTTGGGACACTTCTTATAAACAGGAAATGGTGATTTGGCTATTACATTTAATTGTAAGGTACCTGCTCATGAATGTTTTAGAAACTATGTTATACCTTGCATCAAAACAGGTATTGCTATTGCTTTCTTAAAAGAGGCTATACTTTCAAGCTTTGAAGAGTCTGCAGTAATGTGTGCTAAATACTGTTTTATAGATAATGTATACTTCTTTAAAAACATGAAAAGAGACTTGAGGTTTCAGTATAGAATTGTGCACTTTTGCCAACAATTTGGTTTATTTCCTATGTTTAGTCTAGAATAATAATAGGGACAAAACAATATGTTTTACTCAAAATTAATTCTTCCTGGGTGTCTTTAAATCATGTGATGTTTTTGAAGTGCTGCACCACTGTTGTACCCAGAGGAAAGGATTGTATGGCCTGATATATTCACCTAAATGTTTTGTAAGACTTACATGGAGTTATGATTGTGAAGCTGATGATTTAGCAGACAGCACACACTTCCTATCTGAATAAAGGTTGCTGAGTTATATTGAAATGAAATTAAAATCTTGCAGGAAACCTGGAATCAAAAAAAAAATTTGTGTATTACATTGGTTACATGAGAGCCAATGTTGTGAGTGGTTTGAGCATTGGACTAGAACTCTGCAGACCAGGGGTTTGAATTCCTGCTCAGCTGTGGAAACCCACTAGGTGATCTTAGGCAAGTCACATTATCTCAGCCTCAGAGGAGCACAAAGGCAACCCCCACTCTGAACAAATCTTGCCAAGAAATTGCCATAATAGGTTCACCTTAGGGTTGCCATTAATTGGAAGCAACCTAAAGTCATACAGCAAGAACAATCTTAGTTTTTAATTATATGTATCTGTATGCCCAGCTCCTTTCTTGTCCAGATAATATTGGAGAGTTTGTGGTCTGAACTTTCTTTATCTCATTTTCTGCTGATACTCTACTAGTCCATAGTGTGCAAGACTGAGGTGGCCTCCATACTTGTGCATCTATAACTGCATCAGAAATCTATAAACCCTATATGCAGCCAATCCATTTCTACCACTTACTCCTGGTATATAGCCTCAAATTGACCTCCCATGACTTTCCTTTCATTTTTTGGTGACCCCAGCTCTATGGTCTGTCTGGTGCCACAACCATATCTGTTGCCATAGAATATATTTATATACTCTGTAGAAAATAGAGTATATTTCGTCTAATGTTTCTTCTAATGTTTCATTTTAAGCACCATTTTAAATAACTGGCCCTTTCTATTGTTTTTTAGGTACTGTTTCAAGAAATAAAGTGAATTCCTACTGTTATGACAAATAAAGTAGTAGCATTTCCTCAAGAATGCTTGAGGAAAGTGATCTCAAAATAAGATTTGTAAGAGCAATCCAGAAAGATGTTTGTGGGCTGAAAAGTGAAACACATTCTTAGAAATAGTTGTAGTAATCTGTAGTAGGACAAATTATTTTCTTTATTCTACAGGTTTTTAATTTTCCTAGTAGACCTAAGAAATACAAAAATGACCACTAGGCCTTTATCAGTCTCTTTTCCCATGTGCACTAAGTGAAATAGCTGAAAATTCACTGGTATTGCTGTAAGATTAGGAATCATTCTTCATATCTCCAAAATCTTAATTTTTGTTTTGAGCATGTAAGGAAATGGCAGTGGCCCTTTATAACAGCAGTGTAGAGTTGCAGTTCAAGAGAAGTACTTTTGGGGGAGTACAATCACAGTTGTTCCTTTAAAAGCTCTGTTCTTCAAGCTCACTGTACACACCTCATAATGCATAACTTCCCAAGAGCATTTGTACTATGATCAACAAATTGAAACAGTTATTAGTAGTATAGCTGGTTTATTTAATATGTGATGCTTTGATCTCCCGGCTGAAATTGTGTAAAACCAGAAGTGGTCTGCACCGTGAAGATGCAGGGATAGGTTGCAGTCCTCTAGAAGAAATCCAGCAATCTATAGTTTGTAACTATTTCCTGCATCTCTGTGAAACCATCTTTGTGAACCTGCATTGGCTAAAACTGATGGGGAGTTGCAGTAAATGTCATCTAGAAGGCCACACATTTCCTGCCCCACTCTGTAGTCTCTCCAGAGATCAAGAGTAGGGATAGTAGAATGGTTGCTCTTTTCTTCTCTCTCCTGACGTAGCTTGTTGAAGCCAACCACCATTTTGTTGGGCCCACCTCTGTCTGTTTCGATGGTATGACCTGCCTGGAAAGTAAAAAATGAGTTGTCATGGAAGCTGGTGAAATTTGAAATTTGAAAAATAAGACATGACTGAGGTGGAGGTGGATAGATCTGAGGTTGGGGCCTGGAGTTTACATTGTGGAGGCTGAAGTGGACCACAGTGATGCGTAGCTTAGATCCAGAATTTTAATAGATACATTTTTGGTCATCGGCAGGACAGGTGCAACACGGATTTCAGCGATGACAAAAACAAAAAGCCACCAATGGTCAAGACCTCCTGCTCCTAAACTGGATTAAAAAGAATGACTTTTTATTGATGATGATGACAAATAACTATTTCCTATTAATGGAAATTAAACAATTTCCTCTGTTGTTTCTGGTTAGACATTACTCTTCCCCCCGCCAAAACTGGTATTTTGCGGCTCTTGACATATTTTCAGTTTGTTTAATAGTGAATCTGATGCTGGTATGGGATGGTGCAACAAAAGGAGGGGATGGCAACAAATGAGAGAGCTGTGTTGGTGCAAGGCATGATACAAAGGATGACTAACTGAAAAATGGGACTGTAGGGAGATCTGTTAATTAAATAATTGCAAATTACTGGTTGCTGAGATATAGGCCTCTGTGGCAAAAAGTGGAGTGTGCATGTGCTATTACATAAGATAGAGAAGAAAAAGGAGGTTAATAGCGATTCAGTATTATATATTGTGATGCAGAGAAAGGAAGGGGTCCTGACTGTACGATGCACAGACACACGCACAGAAGAATGGCAGAAATGGAGAATGGGTAAAAGAATAATGCATTCATCTGCAAGTTAAAACAGTAATACTTTTCTGTGGTTAATGTAGTGATGTACTCCTAGAAAAAAAGTAAGGTAAATGTTTTGTTAAGGACAATTTAAACTGTGCTCTCCTATATAAGAGAAAGAACTGGTCTTGATGACATTGCTGTCATCATCATGCACTACATACAAAAGTTCCTGTTCCCCTTTTTGAAGTCTGAAGAATTACATTATTTGATGGTTGCGTATGACTTCCATTCATTACTCTGTTACAGTTGGTAGGAGAGTTTTAAAACCCCTAACAGGTTACTTTCCAATATTATATAATGGTCACCAAAAAAAAGCATGCAATACTCATGTAAATTTTGTAAGAGAAACAAAAGTATTTCATATTATTATGTTCAGTCTCTGATGCTGATAGAACAAGAGCTACATCTCAGGATACAGCTATGTAATTTGAAGTCTAGTTTCTTGGAAAGAAACTGATATTGCAAGTTTAACTGTGGTTAACAATCTTACAGGGGGTAGAACTGAAAGTTAGAAATAATGAAAAGGTTTTCAGAAAAGAGTTAGTCATAACAGGTAAATTGTTGCAAAAAGAGGCACTTGAGATAAATGCAAAAAGCATCAGTGCTCAGAATGCTAAGGCACCTGCTGAGGCCTGTAGAACAGTAGGGAGCTTACTGTTTATTGAAAGCCTGATATGCCTCAGTGGGAGGGGTGTCCATGATAGCAGGGACAGAACAGTTATACTGAACTCCTTGTGTTGCCTTTCTGTTGAAAAACTTATGATTATTCTCATAGCCACTGTATTGATCTCCCCATGCACTTGTCACCTGAATGGCAGTGCTCTTGCACTTGTTTTGGTTGTGATAGAAACATCAACAAAAATATGGTATTTATGTAGGAATAATAAAAATAATGAAGATGCCACTAGATGCAGTCCCTGTAATTAGGACCAGTTGGTGACAAAGTGGGATGTCATGGGTGAGAGAAGGTGATGGTAAGTATTGTCCCCATGTGTAAAGAGGAGTGGGTAGAAAGTAGGAACCCCAAAAATCTGGATCCTGCCTCGGTTAAAATGTGAGTATATACGTTGAAGGAAGGGAAAGAGAAAAGGGCCAGAAGAGTGGTAGGAAGCCTGGTCAGAGCACAGAGTAGAAAAGGAAATTGGTCTGAGGGATAATCAGGTAATGGAGATAAGATGGAGAAGAGAAGAGTGGGTAGAAGGAAATTAGGACTGGGAGGGGAGTAGTACATTATTGGCAGGGAGGAAGTATCCTGACCAGAGAGGACATAGGATGCTAGATAGAGATTTTTGAACCTAGTAGAGGAATTCAGCTATTTGTGGCTGTTTGTACTATAGGATTACGACCTTAGAACCTGAAGGGAAAAAATCAGCATCAGCAAGGATTTGAGTTTGGCTTGAAGTAAATATTTTTAGTCTTTCTGAATTGTTGTAGCCAGGTAGAATATCAAGAAATTTCATTAAGTCTTCTTCAGAAGTCTGAATATATAGGTGAAGAAGGTCTGATTGAAATGGACTGGTTCTCCTAACTTGCCTATCTGAAATGTATAGTGCATGTTAGTTACCTGATTATATCCTTTTTCTTGGATGGGAAAGGTTTCAGAGCAGAAGTGGTTCTCCTAGTCATCAATTGACTGGCAGGCATTTTAGTAGTTTCATAACTCAAATTCTGACTACTGCTGCTTCTGCTTAGACTCAAAGTTGCTTTTTATATTATGTTAGTAAAGTGTCTTCCACTTCCATGATACTCTAGTAATGCATGTAAGAGGAAGATTGTTGGAAGAATGTAAATGTAGTAGCTTGTCCCTGCACAAGTACTCTTCTTTCATAGGAATTAATCCTGTGGATATGCACTGTAGCACAAGAGTTCTACATTATCTAAGCTATTGGTACAGGATGGAATGCTGTTTCGTAGCAGCAACCGTATAGCTGAGAAATAACAAAACAGTGCTACTTCTGCTGTCCTTTGTTGGATGCTAACGTAAAGACTGAGGATTCATTCAATCTAAATAAAGAGTGACTTCCCTTGCTTACCTACCAAGATATTTATGTGACTCAAATGACCTCAACTGGTTGTCTCAGTCTAGGTTCTACTTGATTGGATCAAATGTGCATAAACACCACTGAAATATACCTGTTTTCAAATTTATATACAATGCTCTTTAATGTTTTAATAACAAAACCAGCAAAAGGAGATTCGGTATAATAATCAGAGTAAAACATGCAGACTAGCACTGTGATTTCATAGCATCTCACATTTTTCTTAAGACATTATTTTGAAACAGAAAAATAGAAAGTGGCAGAACAAGAACAAGTTGGGACCCCATGAAAGTTAATTGGATCAGAGGAAGTAAGAAATTTCCTCTGATTCTTTTGTTCTTCACTCCTGTCCTTCTTCAGGATTAGTTCCAATCATCATGGAAAGGATCTCTCTTTTCTGGCCACTATGGGCTCTACAATGCTGCTACTGGTAGAACCCCTCATACTTTGATTTCCTTTCTTCTCCTCTCCCATTTCCACATTTAATTAGGCTAAAGTCTGAATAAATAGAGATTATAGGTGCTAGTGAAATAAGATAAGGTGAAACATGGAGATTAGCTGCATAGTACCTTCTTAAAGCAATCCAAAGTTATCCCTCTTAAATCTTAAGTGACTTCTTCAGAGAAGCTTTGGCAATTTTGAGCAGGTCTAAGGGCCGAAGTACACACATTAGGAGACTTTTTTTTTTCTTTAAGAAGAAGAGATCTAGTTGACCAGGGCAGGTGCCTTGGTAGATGAAAGATTTAATTTTTCCTTTCTTCTCCTCCAGAAGAGTAGCAGTTGGGAGGATGGGATGATCAGAGAACAGCAAAGAAGGGATAAACCCCTCCTTTCTTAGCATTACTGTTGTCTTCAAAACAAGGATTTCTTTAGAAGTGTTTTTAAAACTAAAAAAATCTGAAAGAGCTGTAATAAAGAAATAAACTGGACTTTTTGTTAATATTGTAAAGTTGCAGCCCTGGTTTCTTGGAGGGGGACAGTTGTTTGAGGATTAGCACCTAATGTAGGGGGAGCTTCCTTTGTGTCCCATCAGTGAAATCAATACACTCCATGGGGACAGCTGTGACAACCTAACTGTGGAATACCCTTCCCCTGGAAGCCCGACTGGTGCCAACACTCATGTTATTTAAGCTTCAAGGTAAAACTTGGCTGTTCATCAAAACCTTTGGGTCTCATTAGTTCATCCCAACTATAGTTGTACGTAGTTTTAGAAACTTTTAAATCTTTCAATCTATTTTTAATGTATTATTGTTGAACAATTTTTTAGTTTATTTAACCATTTTATTTTTTTTAAATGTACATGTTTTAATGCTATTTGTAAGTAGCCCTGAGATCTTTGATTAAGGCAGGATATAAATATTTTAACAACAACAATTGCTAAGCTGCTTTGTTCAGCTCTGTGAGATAAC